>OX381720.1:58625150-59225150 GCA_947462335.1 Harmothoe impar | reverse complement strand
TTCAGAGTAGTCTTTATGTTTGCCTAGTCATGTACCTTATTTATCCAGCAGATATAGATTCTGTTTGTAAGTTCAACTTTGCTTCTGTTTTCGGTGAGAATTAAAAAGCTGTTTACACATGTATGAACAACAGCACACGAGTATACAGGCAGATACAGCCAGAACACCTTCAACAAACAGAATT
Source organism: Harmothoe impar (assembly GCA_947462335.1). NCBI lineage: Eukaryota > Metazoa > Annelida > Polychaeta > Phyllodocida > Polynoidae > Harmothoe > Harmothoe impar. The sequence goes on along the minus strand of OX381720.1, from coordinate 59,224,966 downwards.
ACATCAATCATATAGAAGGCATACCATGGCATCTTCAGGGCATGGCTACGTAGATGGTCCCCTCCAAACTCCAGAACATGTTCTATCCAATACGCCGCTTTGTCTTGAGCATTCATGGGAGCGCTTCTCAAAATCTGACCAGCCTTCTCTGCCTTTTCTCTGTAGGAAGGATTCTGAAGGATTTCATCAATTTTCTCTGAAAGCTCAAGTGCTGTGAAATTCTGAATATCAATTTTCAACCCAAATCCATGTTTGACTATTCTTACAGCATTATGGGGTTGGTCACCGAAAATTGGGAAGGCCAGCATTGGAACCCCATGGTAGACGGACTCATGTTGGCCATTGTTACCTGAATGTGTGATGAAGAGTTTAGTCTTCGGATGTGCGAGTAGATCATTTTGAGGAATCCATGACATTGCTTTTAGATTTGACGGAACTGAAATGGATAGTTTTCCATTAAATCGCCAAAAGATAAGTTCACCCCTTTTAGACAAAGCTTCAACTAATTTAGCAGCAATATAATCTGGCAGATTATCTACCAGTGAACCAAATGAGACTACAATTATACTCTCAGCATTATCAACTAGTTCCTGAATGGCCTTAGGCAGCTTTCTACCTGGTTTACATGTGAGACATTCAACGCTAATCACATTTGGTGTGAGTGGGGTCGGGTACTCAACAACGCTACCTCGGGAATGTAAAAACAGCTCAGCTTTCCTAGCTAGGGCCATCCAGGATGTAACTGTGGGATCACTATTGTATTTCCTCAGCAACCTCAAGTCTGTCATACCTGGGAATTGACTAAATGATGGACAGTTCAGCAGTATTGCAGTGTAGGTGTTCTGAAGTCTCTCCAAAAATGTCATTTCATCAGTAAACAATGAAAGTACACTCGGGGAGAATGAAGGCAGGGCGGGATTTCTTGTAGCTTCCATGTCCAATGCATTTGGCACAATCACAAAGGGAATATTGAGCTTTAATGCCATGAATGTCAGGCAGGCAGATACAGGGTTGATATTAATAATAGCAAGATCAAATCTCAGGTTAGAAAGCTCCTTGGAAAGTTTGGCGTCGTTGTCCATGTCGATACACTCATTGCGCCCCGCATTGGAGAATGATGTGATGTAGTCTCCTCTTGTATCACCCAGGACGGTCTGCAGGATGTGTTTAAGGCGGGTGTCTGATGCCATGATGTCACTGGTGTCAGGGGTGTGGTAACGCAGCACCTGTACAACAGAGATTTATCCAGGAGGATTTGTTGCATGTAGAGAGCAGGTTTGGTAAACTTTTATGGTTATGCGCTAGCTCTGTTCTAAATGAAAAATTTGATAACAAACATATTTTTGGTCTACTGATGAGGTCAAATAACATAATAGGAAATTTAGATGAAAGATACCGCTACCTGTTCTCATAAAGCAACTATCAGATTTGAGAAAATCAAATGGATAACCTAATAAATGTTTTTCATCACCAAGGACTGATAATTTGGACAAGTTTTTTTTTTTCTCCTTTCTAATTCTTCACTCGTAGACTAAGATATTTAGGATAATATGTACTTTCCGTGGCTAAGATTCAGATTTAAGTATTAGCTTTAATTTGATACCAAACATGCCAATATTTGTCCACTTTTATCATGTTTTTCACCAAAGATTTGCAAAAAAAGAAATCTGGTTTCTATGATGCGTGCGGTGATGAAACCATTTTAGTTTTTGAGAGGCTTAATAAAGAAAACCATCCTTCATTGTGTAGATCTCTATTTTACATTGTGATGGACTAACCTTGAAACCTTTCTCCTGCATTCCCTTTGGTACCGGCACACGGTGGCTGAAGATGGTGTACACTTCATGTCCTCTCTCCAGTAAACTCTCCGCGACCGAGTGGGTCATCAACATATGTGACCCAAACTGGTGACTGACACACAGAATCCGTGCTGCCTGATAAAGTGGTGACATTGTACAAACAGCCAGTATAACTACTATTGGGACAAGCTTTCCCAACCTGGCCATGACTATGCTGTTATATATTACACATGTAGAAAAGGTCCAACACGTGTCACTCCCTTTACTTTTTCAAGGTCAGTGTGGAACAAGGACCAGCATGTTGGGCCTTGATAGAGAATTTGGCAGTTTAAGAACAACATATGGTCCCTCAAACTTCATGCTCATTTGATGCCATGATGCACCAATGCACTGTCAGTGACTAACTTGCCAGCACTTCACAATTGCATTATACCAATCTTTCAGGATTGTGCCAACCTCGCCAGGGCTGCATTATTGTATAATATATCTGCAAAAAGGTAGTTCACTAATGCGCTAGGCACCTGTGAAATGGTTAGATCAATAGATGTATACATATCTATAGCCATCCCTTATCATATCTCATCTCTTATCGTTTTCGGTCACAGCAAGGATGTGGATTTGAGATGTATATAACAATTGACCCTGAGGCATCGAGTCTAACATTGAGATGATCTTGAATATCCTATCGACAAAAATTCAGTAAATATCATCTAAATTGCTACCATAATTGACTTATCACATTTCCTGATACCTAAACAGTGGTCTGGAACCACACAGTTTTTTTGCTGCATAACACATCTCCTAGACTTCTTCTGTGGAAACAAGATTTGCTCACATTCATGACGCCCGATAAATATTTTATTACAATTCACTTTCTTTGCTTCTAAACATTCCCAGGAGGATACTGCAAGAAAATGAGGCCAATGAGGCCATCTTAATTTGCAGTGTTTTCTGGAATGAAAGAGGAAAAGCCATATAAACATGAAAAAGCAATTAGAATCGATTTCTGGTTTCCTATCAGTAATTGCATTTAATGATCGCCACACTAGCGTAAATGTAATATACAGCATGCTGGTCATTCTCTGAAATCTGACTTCATAATGGTAACTTTTGGATTCAGCTTAGTTGTTTATCATTTTTAGATACATTCATGCCTCTAATAAAACATGCCCGGCCCCTTTGTCTCCATGATACAGGCCACTACATCTGTATGGGAGATGTCCGTCTGAATAATAGCACTGAAAATGGATATTAGGGTACAAACAGGATGTGAGTATTGTGAGTGGGTTGTACATGGACATTACTTATGTCACCTGTCCCTCATAGAGTAGTGGTTATCATGGTGGATTCATGATGCAGAGGACCTAAGCCCAAATCCCTTCCAGGCCACATCTTTTCACCATACCATTAACAAACAGTACCTTTTCTTATTTATATACATATAGTTCCTTTGAAGATATAGGAATAAAACAATTGTTCAAAGACTATTGATATTTCATTGATATTATTTCAAGGTTGTTACTCACTTCTACCTATCAAAGCAAAATATATTTGATATAAGAATGGTCTCCCACACTGCAAAAAAGGTGCTTAGGTTTTAAACATGTTTAGGTCTAAACATGTTTAAAGTTTAAACATATTACTAGGTTTGTGTCTTTGAATCCTTCTGTTTAGGAATTAAATACTTTTATTCTAAACATCTAAACAGTTATATTGAATATGTTTAGAGGTTTAGTATTTAAACAGTATGAAAAATTGGTGTTTAGGATGTAAACATGTAGTGTTTAGATCATAGTATATCAAACATATACCAGATGGCAGCTCTGTGATTTACTGTAGGTTCTACAACCACTCAAATGTTATTGTGGCTCTAAAGGTGCTTAAATCTGAGTTTATCAACTTAAATTGCATGGGATACAAAAGAATAATACAGAATGTAATACACATTGCAGGATTCAAGGGTTGCATGCTATATCACTATGATTACGATGCAATAAAGATACATCTGCTACATAGACACCACTTTTGAGAACTCTAGGAATAGATAAAGCATTATCTTCCCTGAAGGTCTGTTGTATTGACTCAAGGTTGTGTCTATGTTAAACTAGAGGCCTATGTGAAATAGTGATGCACATATTGCCCTTAGGGAGGGGGGGCTGCTAGAAGTCTCCTCAAGACACTATGTGGAAATAAAATTATTTATTTATTTAAATATAAATATCTAAACATAATAATAGTCTACCTCTCTAGGCACACCACTTTTATCCTTAAACACTTGACATATAAACACAATAATATGCTAACTCCTTGGATTCTAAACACTTCATTGTCCTAAACACATTGCTTTAAACCCATAAATGTCTAAGCACTGCGCTAAACATATTATAGGTCTAAACATGTTTAGGAACATATTGTGTGGACAAAAACGGGGCAGGAATGTGTTTAGGATTGTGTTTAGAATCTAAACACCTTTTTTGCAGTGCAGATATGACTTGACAGGGATTTGAACTTAGGTCCTCTGCATCACAAATCCACCATGCTATCATTACACGTACAACACACTTACAATACTCAAACCCTGTTTGTACCCTACTGTCAGACCTGAGATTTGGCTAAGCTGGTTGCTGGTGACAAGGGGGATACAATTGGTACCAGAGCAACACCTGGTGGCAGCACCAGTATCTCGCTAGTGCCTAATAGCACCCCCCCCCCCCATCTTAGTAAATTATTGGATATGTCTGTGTGTAGTTCTGTTAGTAGCCATAGGGGGCAGTCTGTGTGTAATTCTGTTAGTAACCATAGGGGGCAGTCTTATACAATAACTCAGTGAATTTGATTCAAGCATAATGGAATCAAATGAAACCTTTTCAACTCAAAAGCTCTTGTGTATGGTAGACATCTATTGCTAGATTTATAACTCCTTATACAGGTTTGGCTCTGAGGTCTATAGGAGGCGTACAGGAATCATGTTTAACAACGAGATGGATGATTTCTCCATCCACGGAGCTGTGAACATCTACAACATCTCAGCCTTACCATCAAATTACCTGGCCCCTGGTAAGATGCCCACTACCTCCCTCCTATGAAAAAAGTCTCAAGATAATCAAAATTGTTAGCAGTTTTCTTAAATTAATGGTTTACGCACAGGTAATTTATGGACCCAGTGACTGCGACAGCTCCACCATCAGGTGCTAACACACTGACATGAGCTGTCCCCACCTCATTCACAATGTCATATGCATGGTCATAGTAGGAGAGGTTCCTGGTCATGGTCATATCCACCTTGTTCTTGTTCTTTCGATTTGAGGCTGTGCAAATAAGCCATTGATAACCTTTTATTCTTGCTTCAAGGTTGTTCAAATCTAGAGGTTTGTGCAGTGAGAAAATAAGGGTTTCGTGATACATCAACTCAGAGGGGAGAAAACCAAGGAGATAGAATAATACACAACAGTTAAGGGACTGGTGCATAGGGATGAAAGGGAGGAAGGAGAAGAAGGAGGGAAGGAAAGAGAAGAGAAAGGAAGAAAGAGTGGAAGTAGGGAGGAGGGAAAGGAAAGGAAGAATGAAACACAGGAATAAACAAGGTAACAAAAGGTGAAAAGGAGACAAATTAAGACATGTTGATGTAATTCAAGAGATTATTATAAGGACTCCTTTGGCTTACAATTTACCGCTTCAATGTCAGGATCCCCCAGAGCAGAGCGACGGCCGAAGCCAAACTACCGGACCTCAATCATCTCCAAGGATAGGTCAAACATGTTTGCCCCCCTGCAACCCCAAATAATGACTACACCCCAAAGCAAAGATTGTCAGTAGGAACTATGTATATGTCAAAATGATGGCGCCAATGTTGCGCGGGAACATTGGGATATATTCCCCAGGTGGAGTAAGTGTATTCCCTAGTTCACCACCTGCCCACCGGGGGGAGCTAGGTCCCTTGGTGCCTTTGTTGGTGGCAACCAATCAGTAGGCCTATGCTTGTAGTATGGAAGGTTGAGATATTTTTTTGTGATACTACATTATGATGTTAATAAAAATGGCCTCCCGACCGTGTCCGGCTGGGGCAAGAGTAACCTGTGTCATCTTATCTTATTATCAGTTACGGAACCCTTCAGGAGAATATATTATGCATATTATGTATAGTCCCAGGGAGGGAGTTTGTTCTGATTCAACTCACCAGAGGGCACCACCGGTTGTACCCCACACTCAGGTGGGCCCGAGTTGCAACTCACTCTGGTGTTAGATTTATGCATAACAGTGTGTACACTGATATTCCTAGGCTCCCTATACAACCAATCTCTCAGTCACTAGTACCTAACCTAGTTAGTCATTTTTTGGCTCCCTATACGACTAACCTAGGTAAGTTATAAATGTCAGGTTGGTCACTACTGGCCAACCCACCTTAGTCTTTTTATTTCCAGGGGGAGCCACTGAGTGGTCATGACAGGTGGCACCACCTAGTGGTATACAAATACAACACACCAATGATGAACCTAGGTTAGCCACTACTGACAGACCCCTCGGTCATTTTTGAATATAACTTTGCCATTGTGACAAACACTCACATGACTAACCTAGGTTAGTCTGTACTGACTAACCTTTTCAACCTATGGATTTTCAGTGTATGGGGGGAGGGGGATGGCTGGGGAGTGGCAAGATTACAACGCAATGGTGACATCTGTGGGGGAACTAGTTACTATAGATGTCTATAGGGCATTTTATTTATTTCTGTTCTCATATTAAGTGGAAGTACACTTAAACTTTTAGTAACAGTGGCTTCATGGACAAGCCAATGCCAGGTCAACCAGCATGGATTTTATCTATTCCGAAACATCTAAAGCCTCGAATTGTTTTTCGGCAAACTTAATTCACAATCAAGTATTTAAGAGATAACTGATCAACTAACGTTGTGAACATGCATGTTTCCTCTATACCATTGACTTTGCAGTACCTTAAGCTTTAGTGCAATACAAAATATGCCCATATTTTTCTTCATTATTATCATGTTTTTTATTAGAATTTCCGGAAAAAGAAACATCACCAAAAAACACAATTTCGGCAACGTGCACATTGGTATATTTGTAGAGACTAGTGGCCTCAAGACCAGACGAATTATTCTGATAGATTGTCATATGAAATGGGCCTATAAGAGTATGGAATTGGTATAATGATGTTTAGAAAGGGGTGAGAGGTTATCCTTACATAATATACAATCAACTAGAGATGATAGGGGTGAGTGGTAGGGGTGTTAGCTCAGTACAAATTATCCATATATGTACACATATATAGCTCGGTATGCATGGGGAAGTGACGTCACCGCTATTCCCATGCTGCATAGACACACTTTGTGTCCATTTCTAGTGCTTTTCACATTCTTCATTAGCTTAACTCAATATTTTCACCTCTCATGTGGTTCTATATCCTTTTTAGAATTACTGCCCTCCACAACGTAATGGCATGTGAGGCCGGGGGGGGGGGGGGACTGGGCAAGGGCCAACCCAGGGGTCCGGACACCCCCCCCCCCTACGTTTTGGATTTAAAAAAAAGTTTTTATTGAGATTGCGATATTATTTTTCGGCACTTTTGCTGTTTGGCGGACCCCCCGCCCCCTCTTAAATACTCTGTTATTTTATCAAGCAAAGCCTGTGACCTCAAATACTCTACATTAAAAATATGAACAATTACACAGAAGTCAGAACTATAAATGTATGCATTCCTGCTCTTATTTTTTAACAACTCGCTCGACTATTTATTTAGGGTATCCACGTATGTGATGAAACCAAATAAATATAAACAAAACTCAAACTCATGGATTATCTTATGTTAATCTTTCATGCAAAGACGCTGTTACCAGCAGGAATAACGATCCACCTTCCGACCGCCATGAAGAGCCACATTCTGATACACAAGTATACAGGAGACCCATACCTATTAGTGAGTGCAATTATCCCTGATAACTAGCCCCTCCCTCTACCCCCCCCCCACACACACACCCTAACCCACATCCCACACTAGGAGATTAACACATGATGAGCCATGGTCAACATGGGATGACCTTTAGCCCCTGGATTAATCCGTTATACCAAGAGTCAACTACAAGGGGCAGCATACTAGTATCACATGTCCGACATCAAACTGGTGGCATCACAGTAGGGGGGTGCTGGTAGTACGGAAGGGGAGACTACCACAGGAGGGCATTGTCTGTAGTGAGGAGCTGGAGTTCAGGATGAGAGGCATGAGCTGGGTGGTCACCACCGGACTTACCGTCCTTATGGTTGGTATAGCTTTTTATTGTGTTGATATACAAGATTTCCTATGCTTTAGCACTGAAGGGTCGTATTCAATGCCCCCATTGAATACAATGTGGCAGTGTTCAATGGGCTGGGAAAATATTTCTTTTCTTCATTATATGGCTTTAAAGAAAAATAAACACAAATGCCAACTACATTGATACCGTCTCTAATGTATTTCATGAGTGGGGGCTGGGGCGCATCCCACTCAACCTGCGGCTTCATGGGATATAGCCCCAGCCCCGACTCATGAAATACAACACAGACAGTATCAATGGCCGTTGGCATTTGTCTATATATATGATGCGATCGTTTTTCTTTTCTCAATCTCATGAAATTGATATCTGCCCTTAAGTCCCTGTCACCAAGGGTCACGATTTTACAAAAATCCCTCTCACGGAGTGTATCTAGGGTTCTTTCTGAAAATAACACTTTTCAAAACTTTCACGAGAATTCCTCCCAAATAGTAAATATGACAAAGGATAAGAGCAGTAGTAGGTCATGCCTAGAGTATGCCACACACCGTAGTATATGTGAACGGTACTTACATGGTATCTAAGAGAATCATGCTTCACGGTGACCATCTATGAATGTGTTTTGTAGGTAGTGTGGGCGGCACAGGGACAGAGCATGGACGAACTCATCATGATGTCTCAGGCCTCCAGTAAGTACACGCACATATACTGTTACATAAAGAGGGACTCATTATCATGATATCATGATTTAGAATTATAAGGAAATGGTCGTTATTTAACAAGAGAGGTGTGAGGGGCTGGTGGAATTGGGGAGAGCGAGACTACAGTGTGACTATACATGGGGGGGCTAGATTTGTCTTGAAAAGGTGCCATGTCGCCGTGTCAATTTTTATCTAGTACTAATTTCTCTAATTGTGTGTGTCTGTCGATTTTTAAAGAGGCTGTGTCGCCCGTGTCAATTTTTAAAAGGCCCGGACTGTCGCCGTGTCGATTGTGTCGAATTTTAACCCATGTATAGTCACTACAATGTTGACCCCTCCAGAAGAAGTCTGAACAATTTACCCCTTGTAAGCAAAAAAGATGAATCTGCAAGATGGGGGGGGGGGGGGGGGGGGGGTAGTCAGAAAAGTGCCGAGCTTGCCCAGAATTCGACCATACTATCCCCCCGTAGTTGATAAAAATTAACCAACCGCTGTGAAATAAAAGCTGATTTTACACCATTCATAGATCCGCCAGATATATGAATAGTTGTACATTGGACCAGTGTGTGTTACAGTTAGTCTTTCATTGTCTCGCTGTATTATATGGGTATAGACTCCTAAAGTCGACATGGCGACATGATGGGTGTAGACCCCTAAAATCGACAGGGCGACATGGCCTTTTCTTAAAATCGACAGACGACATGGGGCCTAGTGACAAATGACAGGAGAAATTAAAAGATATTGACAAAGGACATGGCCTTTTCTGAAAATCGACAGGCGACATGGAGCCTAGTAGTGACAAATGACAGGAGAAATACAAAGATACTGACAAATGACATGAGCATTTCTTAAAATCGACAGGCGACATGGGGACCCCCCATTTAGACCCCCGACATGGCCATTTCTTAAAATCAACATGTGACATGGCCATTTTGGTGACATGTGACATGGCCATTTCTTAAAATCGACATGTCACATGGGGCTTAGTGACATATAGAAAATCCCTCATCTGGAGTACAGTAGGTTACCCCACTTTTTCTTCAAATTACTGTATATAGATTGTAAATTTTCCTAAATTTTCCTGTGGCCGGCGGCCCCCAAGACCCCCATGTATAAGTTCTTTAGTGACACTAGTGACATGGCTTTTTCCTAAGTGACATGTGACATGGCCGTTTCTTAAAACCGACATGCGACATGGGGATCCCCCCCATCTACCCCCCCCCCCCCTATTATCATATCTGCCCTATTGGACAGTGTACAGCTTAGCATAGGATGAATATATAGAGTTTCTTTTTGTTAATGTATTGAACTTATCTATAGCAAGCATAATTGTGCTTTCCCCATCAGTTGCATATACAAATTGCTTACATCCGAGTCATCAGATATAAGAAGGGGGGGAGGGGATTATTCCGGGTCGTTGACGAAAACCTACATTTCTGATTGAGAGAAAACCATGTGTCAGAAGTGGGATTCGAACCCACGCCCACAGAAGTGGACTGCGACCTGAACGCAGCGCCTTAGACCGCTCGGCCATCCTGACTGTGTAGGGTATAGGCCATGCTCTATGCAGGGCGCCCACATGATCCCTACTGTACGGGTAGTCATATGTACACTAGACCCAGTTGTTATCTCACGGGTGATGATTACGGGTTTATATACGGTGTATGCTACCTGATGAACGTAAATATACAGTCCTAGAAAGCACGTGTAAAGGTGTTCACCGATATGTGTGTGTTAGCGAGTGCTAGCTGTCTAAATTACAGTGGTGGATCAAGGAATTTCGGAAAGGGGGGGGGGGGGCGCTGCAATACCTACAGCATCAGGGGTGTTGAACCATCTAAATTAAAATGTACAGAAAAACATATTATACCTGCTATTCTTTAACAGTGGTTACCCTAATCTCAGAGACTCACCTTAGGCTGTAGATATGACCTGCTGCATTTGTGTTAGGCTATGCACCTTTTAGTTCATCAATTCTTTTCAATGCCTCTCTATTTCTGACACTTATGTAAGACTAGCGCTTATTTCAAGAGTAGGCACTTATTCAGGCCATTATGGTTTGTCCTATACATTGGCAGGTTCGGACGCGGAGCAGTTCCCGGACATGGACACGGTGAGACTGGAGCTGGACATGATGTTTACTGCAGAGGACTACGAGCTCATGTACAGCCTGTGAGTATACTCAAAAAATAAACTTATCTCCAGACTCTTCAAAGTGACGGTCATAGAATAAACCAGTCATAAACCAGTAGACTCGTGTACGTCATTTAATGCACTTTTATACTCTTTTGTCATCATATATGATACATGAACTCATCAAAAGAAGGTCACTTGTCAGTCCTGGGTGCATGGAACATGAAAACACTTCTATACATACAAAAATATATATGTTTATGCAATAAGATTGGATTGATACCGTAATGCAGAACCGGGGAATTACATCTTATCGCATGTAGAAATAGATAAGAAAGCTTGTTGGATTATGCTCCATGCTAATGCTTAACTGAGCTTGGATTATCTATTATCTGTCTGTCTTTAATGTTATCAGGGACCATGAGAATGATGACGAAGAGGCTAGAACTAGCAGAAAGAAGAGGAAGGCGATCCGGTACGAGCAAAAACGGTGGACGAACAACGTGATTCCCTACACCATTAGAGGAAGCTTCAGTCAGTACAAGGCACAGCTCTTCATTTTTTAAGTGACATCTTAATTATAATTTGTTGTGTCTAAATCTTTGTGTAAATCACATTGTTAGTATGTATGTCATCACATGCTGTCTGAATACAAATCTGTTGGGCACAAGATTTGAATTCAACAAATCTGTTGGGCACAAGATTTGAATTCAACAAGAATTCAACAGTTTAAAAACATTGATCATCCGTTTATTTGTATTGATTACAGATTGAACTAGTCTCATTTAAGAAGTGTGTTTTGTTGATTGTGCACAACTTACCATGCTGACGTCACCCCATTTTGCTGGTCATGTTGATGACGTCACCACATGTTGCTGGCTCTGTTGATGACGTCACCACGTGTTGCTGGTCATGTTGATGACGTCACCACATGTTGCTGGTCATGTTGATGACGTCACCACATGTTGCTGGCTGTGTTGATGACGTCACCACATGTAGCTGGTCATGTTGATGACGTCACCACATGTTGCTGGCTGTGTTGATGACATCACCACATGTTGCTGGTCATGTTGATGACGTCACCACATGTTGCTGGCTGTGTTGATGACGTCACCACATGTTGCTGGTTGTGATGACATCACCACATGTTGCTGGTCATGTTGATGAGGTCACCACATGTCACTGGTTACTTGCAGGTGGAGCTAACCGTGCCCAGATCCAGGCGGCTGTTAACGACTGGAACCGCTACACGTGTATACGGTTCAGACCGTACCAGGCAGGAGACAGGAACTACATCAGGATCCAGAATGGCGGAGGGTGAGTATACATTAATACTACTTAATTTAGAAATAATTTGAAGTATATCTACATATCTATTTCTATTTGTGTAATTTAATAAATGTTTATCGTTTTCGAAATGGTAAAGCATGTAGAGCAAGCTTAAGCGTCCATGTTATTTAGTCACACTATCATTTATCTATAAAAGAATCATCAAATGAATGGAGTATATTTGCGATCATAATTTCACAGAGGATACCCATATTGCACATGGAAGCCTGTGCAAGAAGACGTCAGTAAAAGTAAAAACCTCAGTAAATGTTATGCTTGATATCTATAACTGCAGCAGTGCCTGATACAGAGACTGTTTCCTCCCATAGATGTTCCTCTTACGTTGGGATGAGTGGAGGTGCACAGCCCCTTACACTGGCACCGGGCTGTCGTGCGGTGAGATACCACTTTGTTGTATTACCTCCTTAATCAAGCATACAGGCACCATTATTGCTTTAAGTAGATAGCTTTATGTCTAAAAGCATGATTTTTATATGTTGTAAAGATGCTGTAACATCAGTGCAGGAAAGTGACTTTCTGAATCTGCATCAGTGCTTCATGCTGCTCCTTGCGCGGGATTGTATCAACTCCATAATTTTTGCATTTTGTTTATTTTCTGATTTGAAGCCATTTATTGAAGGAAACGCGACCTTTTCTAAGCCAAATGAATACAGCCACATTGTATTCAATACGGCCCTTCTAGGCACAGTAAATTCTATATTCACAAAAAAATACACGACCGCATCTCATTACCTGCCACCTACAGAGGGGCATCAGACACTGGGCTTCCACCCCGAGCAGACCCGGCCAGACTGGATTAGTGCAATTATGCATCTTGCCTATTTAGTCTTAATGATGCATTATTGAAGCCCTAGCAAGTAACTCACCAGGGCTACATTGAAGCATCATGGCAACCCTATGATACACTCCTGAAAGGTTAAGTTAGGCCAAAAAAATGAAGTTTGTTTAAGGTCACCGAACCGACCCCATCAAAACAGGGCCTACTTTTTTTTATGCAACTTTGAAGACATTTTTTTACAGTTTATTGTTCAATTTAAGGGTCTGCGGAGAGGCTGGCTAGTACTTTCATACTTAAAAAAGAGTTTAAAAAATTAAATCCGACCTACTGACCCTACATTTTTTTGCCATGTTACCCGAAACAAACTTTTTCTCTTTTGGCCTTAGGTCTAGTTGCAACATCATATGTGTTTTCTCCCACCTACAGAAAGGCATTATAATGCATGAGATGGGTCATGCGTTAGGCTTCCACCACGAGCAGACCCGCCCGGACAGGGACCAGTTCGTGCGTATTAACCTGGGTAACGTGAACCGAGGCATGGAGTACAACTTTCAGAAACACTCCCCGTCCGTGCTCGTCAACCACGGCGTCACCTACGACTATACCAGCATCATGCACTACGGAAAAACGGTGAATCTTTTCTGCAATTATTTTGGATGCTGGTATTTTTCTCTACTAAAAATGTATATATTTGAGGGTGTTCTCACCAAAAATAACAAGTAATGTACAGCTGAGTTTAAAAATCTTATTTAGGGTTATTCTAACACCATAATAGTGGAAGGCAAAACTGTGAATTTACCATACATTATTTGAAAGTATTTTGCCTACTGTACTGTACATTTTGATGTACAAGCTTGACTCACTTATTAGCTTTGACAAATTGTATAACCTGCTGAGGGGTCTGAAAATTGCTTATTGAGCACTATCGTGTGCTCATGTATTATAAGCCCCACCTCGACTTTGCAGCCATGATTGGACTCACATATAAGCTGCATATTGCAGGAATTTACAGTACATGTACTGGTATTTTTATTTATTATTACTTTATCTAAAGTAGGTTATTGATTATCAAATAATGATGGTATTTACTTAGAGTTAAACACTAATGAACTACAGAAACGTAATGTGTTTGGAACAGGGATGGCCACATACTTAATGCTTAACTTTAATTTCAAGGAAATATATTTTCATATTTCACCACAGAATGTATCTTAATGTTAACAATACTTTCCTTTACTTGTTGTCAACAGGCTTTCACCAATAATGGTAGAGTAACCATAGAAACCCTGGACCCTGCCTATGCCAATATCATAGGGAAAAGGCAGACCCTGAGCTTTAAGGACGTCAAACTGGCCAACATCATCTACAAGTGTGGAGGTGGGAAAAGGCATTGATAGTTCCTCTTCTGAAAGGTCTAACCAAAAATCATTTAAATTCACTGTAAAACTAGGCATTTATGTATCGAAACACTAGCTTTTATCAGGGAGAAACTATAATATATACAAAAATATAGCGCCTACTTATACTCATCAATAGATAAGGGATGATTGTCATGACATAAATCATACTGTATCATATAATTCAAAATTTGTGAATTATAGAGAAAAAAAACTCCTGATATAAATTTATATCATATTTTTATCTATCACTCACAGTGGTGAACAGAACATCAACATGAAATATTAATCAATGTATCCTTCTGTAGAATGTTACAAATGTGTTTGAGTTCTCATTTCAGAAAAGTGTGGAAAGAAGACTTGCCCTGGGGAAGGGTTTGTGGGTAAAGACTGTAAATGTTACTGCCCCGGGAGCCCGATGAAGGAGTGTGGCACGGGGGGAGGAGGCGACAAGGGCGGGGGGACTGGCGACAAGGGAGGTGGCACGAATGGCAATGGTGGCACGGACGATAAAGATGGTGGTAAAGGTAAGATATTTAACAAATGGAGTCACATTGCATGCATGTTTTTCAAGTTTTCAGGAGTTTGCTGGACTCTTTTTCTCTCCCTTGCCAGATCCCTTTTGAGTTGGGGTCCAACTAACTCTGAAAAGGAGGTAACAGAATTACTAGCTCTATTTATATAGAGTCGCAGCCAATTTGCATAGAAATACATCTATTCATTTTTTCAAATAAGTCTATAACAAAAGCAGTTTAATAGAAATGGGATCCATCAGATTTCTTTGTGAAAATTTCCCCTAAGAAACTTTGTGCTATTATCAAACCAACGAGGCATCATATTTGTATAAAACTGTGTGTAATCAACAGGTCATATATTTTAAGTACATGAATCTCAACTAATACTCATATACAAGAGTCTAGTAGTGTGATAATTAAAACTACCTTTCAGATAAAGGAGGGGGCACCACCAGCTGTGGAGACGGACACCCTAACTGTGCGTCCTGGGCGGCCAGGGGGGAGTGCAGCAAGAACCCCGGCTTCATGAACTCCAACTGTAAGAAGTCCTGTAACAAGTGCCGAACAGGTGAGTAACTGCTTCTGTTTTAAAGGGGTATTCTCACCACTCACACTTAACCACATAGTAGACTACAACAGTACTAGAATTATGAGTGGGATATGTTTGGTGATTGTGCCACTTTAATGTTTCATAAGCTTGGGCTCCACTAACTGATTTTGTGAACCCATTCTTCCAAAAGAAAATCTGGCAGATCATGGTAACATGGATGATCATATGTTAGTTTTTTTTAAATTTTTTATATTTTTCATTGTTTTTCTGGTGTCATGCTGCATTGATGGTCCAAGCTTTCTGGTGTACTGGTATTTACTTAAGGTTTTTATTCTTTTATTCCCAGCCCCCACTCTCAGTATGTCAGTGACAATATCGATGGGCATTGGCATTTGTCTAACCCTTTAATGATGGATGTCGCTAAAAGATTGCATTTGTTGTCATGATTCCGTATCAGGCTCATGTACACGGAAGAACACCGTCATAATGGCGATTCCGTGCAATAAAGTGTATCAATCAATCAACAGTTAAACACTTATTCTGACACACTACTTTTACTTTACCCAGGAGGTGGAGGTACCAGTAACTGTCAGGACGGTAATGCTTACTGCCCGTCCTGGGCCGCTAAAGGAGAATGCTCGAAGAACCCCAACTACATGCACGTTACGTGTAAGAAGTCGTGTAACAAGTGCAGCGGGGGAAGCGGTGGAGGTAGGAACAATGGTAAGGTATTTTCTCATAGAATAAACATTCATAACCATGCTATTTACAAAAGGAAATAGCATACCTTAAGTCTATAAGGAGCATGACCCTCAAGCCACAACACATGCACGGTAATAGCATAACACTGGGACATAAGCAGGCGGTGCAGGCCAAACTTCCAGTTCGGCAGTTCGCCAGTCAACTTGTGGCCAAGATAATATGTTGTTTTTTTCAGATATAAATAAGCATGATAAATGAATGCAAGATGATATATGCATGGTAGCATCTACTCAATTACATGGCTGCTAATTGTAAAATCACTGTTTAACCAAAGCCAATTCATCAGTCAGGGAGAACGAGGGCCTGAGATTTTTTCTATATTATAGAAAATCGGGCTTCATGTGTAGTCCAGGTGAATGAGATCCCAGTTTTCTACATGTTTGACATCGGGGATCTTGTTTACCATATGCATGGACTACTTGAAGCCTCATCTGGTGTAGAACAATCATTGATGTATATGAAATAGTTTTTGCATTTCGGAAATTCAGAGAACATTCCCGAAGGCATCTTTGTTAGAAACTGAAAAACTGAAAAAGCTACACCATTTTCTGATTGTCCCTGCTGTTTTCTGAATTGGTTCTGGTGTATCATCCTCTTAGCCCTATCAGGGCTATATTGTGTATTAATGCATAATACCCCTAGTCACCATAATGCATGATGCAAACCCTTGATACATCCTGAAAGGTCAGCTTGATTTGCGCGTGCAGCACCGGGGCTGCATGCTGCAACATGAAATTCCCTTTTAGTTGCATGTTTCAGTATTCAAGCAAAGCATACATAAGAGGTGGTAGAGCTAACCATGGTAAGGAAAAAGATCATCTAAAGCTCAACATTATTTAAGCTAACCACATTTAAATGCACGACTGCAGGCACTGACTGTAAGGACTCCAACAAGAACTGCCCTGGTTGGGCGCGTGGAGGAGAGTGTGGGACCAACCCACGCTTCATGCACGCCGCTTGTAGGAAGGCGTGTAATAAATGCATGGATGAGGAAGAAGAGCGTATGCATGAATTTGTTATTATTATTTCTCTTGAATACCTAGAGGGATTTCAGACGTTTTGGGTTATGAGAAATAGAAATGTGGCCTCAATAAAGAACATTTTGTTCTCTAAAAAAAGAAAGAAGATAATTCTGGTAGCGTTTCATCAAAGTTCTTGAGTCAAGTTCTGGGAGCATTATCGGCACTACTTTTTCAATACTTCTTTATCAGTATTATTCATAGTTATATCCCCATTCGTATCTCAATCTCAAATGTCAAATATTATTTGTTGTGGAATACGACATTGCCTCAACCAAGGTTGGCCGTATTATACACCCCCTGTTAAATAACCTATGGCCGTATTTCACGATCCTGTGACGTCATCAATGACGGTTTGTTTACGGTGTAGAAAAAGGCCTATTTGGGGCTCCCCCAGTGAGAATTTTGATAATTTGAATCAGAAAACATAAGGATTAAACACAAGTTTTAGTCTGTTGACTGGGTTATTTCACTTGTTGAAGCTGGGACTGCATTTAACTTGGTCTACGGCCTTGTAAAATACAACCCCACATTCAACGTGAGAAATAACCCAGTCAACAGACCAAAACTCGTTAACCTTTGTCTAATTATACAGTCACCTTTTTATACACTGTAAATTGACAAATGCATGCCCCCTTACTTGCAGCGTGTGTGAACCAGAACAGGAACTGTGCGTACTGGGCGGGGCAGGGACATTGTCGTAACCGTGCCTACGCCGGCTACATGAGGGACAAGTGTCCCGTTAGCTGTAACCTCTGTTCCAGCTCACCTAATGGTCAGTATATACATCAAAATAAGGCCAAAAAAAAGGTGTGTTTCAGGTTACCCGACCCTTCCTAGCAAAACAGGGCCAATTTTGATGGTCCATAATGTGACGCCAGTGTTTATGGTACTTTCAGGCCATGGGATCTATCTGTCTTTATAAAAAAAAATAGGGCTATTTCAGAGTCAATATGACAGTCTACGAGTCAATGCCATTGTCGAAGAGTCAATGCCATTGTCGACGAGTCAGCACTGAAGTTTGCGAGTCAGTTTTAGGTACTTTTCAGACCAAAGTAAAAAAAAGAAAAAGAAAAGAAAAAGAAAAGAAAAAATCCGACCTACCCTACCTAGATTTTCAGACTATGTAACCTGAAACACACCTTTTTTTGGTCTAATGTTACCAGTTTAATTCTATTTATGAAAAATAGTATGTATAGGTTATGTATATATCTAGGCTACATTGCATTCGGAACAAGTTCGTAAATACACAGGTATTGCAATGTAAGATTTGTAAGATTTTTTTATTCATTCCAAGTTACGGTTCTCACTGCAACCTTTATAAGATGAAAATACAAGACGGGTATGTACATTACAGTGATATAGCCGTGTCATAGATGGATAGAACAGCACATTTACAAGTTGTTTTGCGGAAAAAAATGTCCAATATAGCCCAGTGACAAACTACAACATTAATAAGATTAGGAGTATTGAATTATGGTATTGAGTGTTAGGCAACTCATGAGACTAATGTTCACCTAATGGTCAGTATAGACATGAAAATAATGTTTTTGTAGTCTTTGCGAAAAAGATGCAGGACAGTGGCAATGTCCGCCTAAAAAGCAGATTGACAAGTGTAGCAGGACCAAATGTCCAGTCACATATAGGGCTTTTCTGAACTAAAGGAATCAATTAGGTATCTAATGCTAGGATATTTTTGATAATATACTGTGTAAAACTCTGTATCTATTCTGATTTGGCCATAAATGATTATAAATATAATGTACTCTAAATGGAGAATACTATTTTATACTTTAAAGGCTGTTTCGGGGTTTAGCATATCTGTAAAAAAGAAACAGTATGTATTAGATATACATAGGCATACCGCCCATTAAAGGGTGGCCACTGAAAGAACTCTAAGATCCTTACCTACAAGAGATGACCATCATATGGTGGTCCAAAGACAGTTATGATGCATAAATGCATGGATGCATCATAAAACAGGATAAAACATCAAGTTTATTTGGTAGAACTGTATTTCCTTTGTATGATAAGTTTTCATCAACTGACAAAGTGTGTACATTACATGAGAAATGTCAACAAACCTATTCAAAAAGATGCATGTATAAACACATTATAAATAACAGCAGTAGTTATCACTCATGTTCCCTGTTCCAGCCCCAGTCCCAGTGCCTACATGTATGGATGGCAGCAGGAACTGTGCCTACTGGGCCTCCATAGGGGAGTGCAGCAGGAACCCCAACTACATGGCCTCCATCTGCAGCAAGTCATGCAGACTATGTTAATATAGAGAATTATGATCAAATAAATTAATTGGGGAGAGATATTTTTGAAGTGAATAAAATAATAAAATAATGACCAATGATGTTATATATTTATGTCCATCAAATGTGTTGTATATGCCTTCTATTTATGCACATTGACCCGCTATGACCACCGATCACGGCCGACTGGTGTACCGATGCTTACCGCTGATGCTGCACTTTGATATAAAGCTTGGACTCCACTACCTGATTTTCTCGTCTGATCGGACCTAGTCTCACAAATCGGTCCCAAACAAATAGTAAATATGACCAACCCTGAAGCATAGGTTTGTTTATATTTACATCTGTCTGAGTCCAATTTGTGAGAATAGGTCTGATCAGATAAGAACATTGAGTAGTTGATTCCCAGCTAAAGGTAGGTCGATACCATTGAAAACGGGACCATTGCGCATGTTTCCGCGCATCTACCTTAAACATGTCAGAATGACTTCATATTTGGTAGCTGTACGGTCATATATACCTTTATTACCCATGTAAAATTAAAATTAAGCTTTTTATCGACAATGTATTGTGTACAAGAATTAAAGGTTGTTTTTTTTTGCATTTCGGACATTTTGTTATTAACCACATTTATAAACTAATAAATGATATAATTCGGACTATAAAGGTGAATAGATTGCTTAAAGATATCCTGGGCTACATAATGAGACCATTTCATAACATGATTATTAACATCTTACCCATAATGCAATACTTCAAGTATCTTATTTAGCACACTTTTGCAGTACTTTTTTACTTCAAAGGCCAAAAACACCAGAAAAATGCGCGGGACCCTATTTTAATCTAGTCACACTAGTTTCCAAATGATCTTAAATTTCATTTCACGGAGTTTAAGAAAAATGACAACTTTTTTTCTATTGATTTTAATCAATTTTGTGTTTAATTAATTACAAATTAATCCATATTTTCAACCAAACATGTTTTTTTTTACCCAGAATGCCACATCACAGAACCATAAAAGTATTTTTGGAATAAAAAGAAATATCTGGGCCCTCATTGTGTGATGTTTCATATTTTTGTTGTTGCAGATTATGGCAAAATAAAATTATGGAACTTGTGATATTTTTTCTATTTTTTAGAGAAAAATCGAAATATGTTAATTTTCCAAAATTCTGTATTTTAAAAAGTAGCGCAGGACCCCCCATTTTCTCTTCAGATATTTGTTCTAAATGATCTAAGGCTAATGGAAAATGAGCCTAAGGCAGTGTTCTAGCTGTCTATTATTTTATATCCGGGTAAATATTGCTACCATATATCAGTCGCTGACAATCAGTTATAAAAGAGTGATGTTTAACTCACGGGGATATTTCCTCCATGTGAGTAGGTCAGGACATGAGAGGCAGTTATTCTCACAAACCACTATTCGGCATATAACCAAGGTCAGCTTATTACCAAGGTTGTACCATAATTATACACCCAGTATAGATACCCTTGATGGGGTACATCTGACATAACATGGTAACTCCTACCCCAGTCAGACCGATGACATTACACCCCACCCCATACACAACACCCACCCTGTAGGGAAGCCCCCACCCATTAGGCTGAGGGATGCAAAATAAGTGGTTAAGGTAATATGCTAACATGATCTGGGCAGATTTTCTTCTCTCATTTTAGCAAATACCAGAGCAGAAAATTAGGCAAAGAAAATCTTTGCTGTGGCTATAGATATGCCCTTGATTACTAATAATATAGTATAAGTGGACATTTATGTATATATAGCACTAAAGTTATAGCTCACTAGAATATTGCCATTGAAGACTCAAGGGTACGGCTGATTCCCCCTGGTTGGGTCAGGTATCTGGAAGCCCACCATTATTTAGCATAAGTCACTATGTATTAGGTAACCAGCTCCCTTTGACAAGAAGAAAAAAAAGGTCCTAGAAATAGAGAAGGGGTGAGCTCATGTAGCGGAGGGCCCACCATGTGCAAAGCAAAAACTGGAGAGGTTGTATATAGGGGGTGGGTTATGGTTAATATGTTAGGACTGCTGTGTGTGTGTTTAGAGATGAACTGATACCATTGGCCCACAAACATTCTGCCCTTGGGTTTGCTTTGGGGCGCCAACTGACACACATATAGGGTTTGGTAGTTTAAACACAGATTATTTTGTATATTATACTATTAATATTATAATACTGACCCTGAGATCACGATCCCTCTTGTTATAAGAAGAAGAGGGAAGCATAAATCATGCAACCTGTATAATAGAGTACTGATCTTTATACCACATTTGGCTGATAAAACTAAATAAACTGCCGAAGTGAGATGCAGAAGTGATGTATAAGCCTTGGACAATGGTAATTATCTTTGACTAGCGCTGTAGACAATTACCCAGTTATCCCTATAACAGGTCCGGTAAATGGAGGAAAACCCTCCCCAGAGCCCTTATTTACACCAGTGTTAATTTTCACAACGCAGGTAGGTGTGAAAATACTGCAGGGCTAGAATTAGCAACGGTTTTCCTTGTAGCATAAACACTGCAGGGCTAAAACTAGCAACGGTTTTCTTATAACCCATTTGCTGAATTTTCTATCAATTTGCTGTCAAATGTATATATCCCATAAGAAAGATTAGTGTATGCTCTTGAATCATACATGGGGAATAGTGAATCATGCAGGTGATTGCCATGAAATCACATATAAATAAGCTTTTTCTACAGACTTTCCCTCTATGCTCCTTCATTTCACCCAGTAGGCTGTGAGCCCTGCAGTGTTTTCACACCTACCTGCGTTGTGAAAATTAACACTGGTGTAAATAAGGGCTCTGGGGCGGGTTTTCCTCCATTTCCCGGACCTGTATAACACTTACACACAGAGACTCACTTGTACCATATCTTCTACACAGCCCATGGTATATGACATACACACTGAAGGCACTTAATTAGCCAGCTGGTACCTGAACTCTTATTCATGTTATTTTTTTAATCACATTCAGTCTATGGTCTTGTATTGAAACTGGCATGAAACTGAAGTAAAATATTTGTATAACTATAAATACTCTCTTAATGGAGATGTTTTGCAATAAAAATATCCAAAATTCAAACTATATTGCACCACCAGCAGCTCCTGCACCCCATAGCCATCCTTCCTCCAGGTGCCCCTCCTCCAGTGCCCGTGTTTACATACAGGTAAACCCGTGTGTTTTCTTCCTGTACCCCGTGTGCTAATCCCACCCTCTAGTCTGAGTTTAACCCTTTAAGCACGGTGTAGTGCATTAATGGTCATTATGATGCATGAATGCAGCCCTGGCGAGTACTTGCCAGGGCTGCATTCACGCATCGTGCTGACCCTAAACGGTTGAGACACTGATCAGGGGCTTAGCAAGCAGCTTCAAAGCAGGGGGTACAAGGGGGGTTTCTGGCCCTTTTGGACCCTTTTTCTCTTGACCTTTAAGGTTTGACCTTTTTTGAGGTTGCACCCTCAGAAGTGCCTGACCCTCAGGTGACATTTGGCTACATTGGTGTATCGAGAACACATATGTAATCGTTTAGCGGCAAGCCGTCCCTAAAGGGTTAGAATAGAGAGGAGCGTTGAGGGAACAGACCCATTGCCTCAACCAGAGCAATATTTGTGGAACAGTTTAATCTTTATTCGCTTCATGATAAAAAATACTGTAATCTAATATATCAATCTTCAAAAGAAATCTCTGCTCGGTGAAAATTAATGTGTGAGTTTTCCTAATGATTGACATTGCCCTTACTCCACAGCTAATGAAATATCCTCACAATTAGTTGGTATCGTTATTTATCCAACATCCATACACTGAGGTTATCGTTGGTTTCTGGTTTTAGTTTTCTCATTAAGTTGTTTAAAAAAAAAGCTATACTAGGAGCCAGGGCTAAAAGCTCCAAGCACATGACCAGTGATTAGTATATTGAATTGTAGAGATGTGTTTGGAGGTTGTTGACGGCAGAGTCCATGTTACGGTCATCAATGTCAGGGAACTGAAGGGCATGCAGCCCCAGGCCCAGATAACCCTCTAGGGACGGCGCGCTATGTCAGGGTAGCATTCGCTGTCACAATCTGCAAATGCAGTATAACGGTAAATAACTCGCCGATACCGCAATAGCGCATCATACCAATATTTTGGGAATATAATGCCTCTCCCGGGTTCGGCATGATGCATGGATACAGCATTGAAGAGTTACACGTAGGGAGTATACACTCATGGTTTATGGCAACATGAACGCAGGGTGCATGAGGAGGAAGTAAAGGGTTAATGCCGTTATCTATATAGCGTATGTAGGTAAGGTACATGGGCGTCTACATGACGGTGGTAATGTCAAGGGTAAACCATAAACTCACATGTTATTTTCTATTTCTATAGGCCTACCTTATATCTATCGCAGCAGTCTCCTGCGTCACTGCCTCTTACACCATCCAGAATAAACTAGATAACACTTTTTGTTGAAAATTCCTCACTCTCCCAAACCTAATGTCTGACCTCCTCCCATGGTACTGGTACCAAGGAAGCCATGCATCAAGCCCTCTCTCCTAGAGAGGAGTGGCTTTCTGCAAGAAATAAATTCCTTCATCAGCCAGTGTTCCTGGACGGCACAAACACCATCCATAATAAAAACATAAACTAAAAACTCAGTTTCAAACTTCAGGCACAACTTTCTTCTAATGAAATATATCCCTAAATGACAATAACACCTTGTAATCGAAAATGGCAAATTACTTGATATATATCTAAATAACGTCATTCAGATTGAAATGACTAGGTAAGAGAGGTAAGTACATATACATTATTCATTGTACTACTTAAATGTTACCATTTAAAATATGGATATAAACTAAACAACCACCTTGTATTGTACACTTCTATGTAGACATCTGTTTCACCAGTATGTTTACCAGCCAACGACTGTATATACATCTTCAGCTTAGTAAATCGGTTTCTAATCTTTCTTTGACTTTTTGCTCGCCAATTTGTCCACGGGTGGCTTCTATTAGTGTTGGGGCTGAAGTTTAGATGAGGAAAAAAGATGTAGGGTGAGGGAAGAGAATATAGTTTTTCAACACTACCTTTTTTAACTCCCCATGCCAAGATACTCAGTTATCATACCTGGATTCTCCAACCCCTACACCATGTCTGACATTCTAGGTTTCACAGCGTTCTCAAGTCTCGCACACTTTCTCTCTCCCCATTTCCTAGTATTGCATTGTACAGACGCAATGCTATCAAAATGTGTTTGTAACATTTTTTTCTCTTCCTGTCCGACCACGCTGCGTTTAGCAGCAAAGAGACCTCCTAAACTAATGGAGTTGACAGATGGGGAGTTTTTACCTGCTCAGCCTTTTTGTACCTCACTACACCAACCCCGACCCTACACCCTTACCACCCCCGGTCTACACTCAGTCAAGGGGTAGTCGGCAAGAAGGTGAATGAAGAAACACTTGAAATCATATACCCACTCACGTTGTGTGTTTTTGAATCTACTGGGATTACTCAATTAGTGGTTGTATCTGGTTCATAAAGTCGGCTGTGGAGCACTATTCTCATGGAGAAGTGTCACATCAAAAAGCCGAGTTATTTTTTAGTGTTATCATATACTATCAGACTAACTCTGGTAGAGAAAACAGCATTTAAGTAGCTTTTAGTGGAATTTATATGAATCAAATGTGCTTAGAGTGTTTCTTGTTTTATATTCCTTCACAAACATCGGACTTCATCAGTTGCCTGAAACTGGCATCAAACCATGTCATCATAAAGACTTCCACACTCAAAAAGTAAACTCGTCTCCAGACTCTTCCAAGTGACAGTCATATAATAAATGAGTCAGAAACTTGTCTAAGTGACAAGGAAGCGGGTCTTCTAGCTAGAGATAAAAGACCCGCTTGGCATGTGCCAGCCCAAAACCTGACTTTTGCGAGCTCCAGATTCTATTTGTGGGATGGTAACCCAATAGGTTAGACAACTTTTGACTCGTTTATTTTATGACAGTTACTTAGACGAGCCTGGAGACAAGTTTACTTTTGCAGTACAGCAGCATGGTGTGTACAGAGTATAGCACTCCTGGGGCTGGTTTACTTCCTCCAGGGTCTAATCCTGCACCAATATTCTCCACCACAGGCTGCTGTGGGATCCACTCGCCATTACCAGCTCCACCATCCCGTCCTCTAGCATGCTATTAGAACAGTTGTTACTCTTCAGCAGGCTCTTTCAGCAGGGGGATGAAATGAAAAAAATGGTTTCCTCTGAAGATGCTGCTTAAAGTGACTCCAAACCCTTGCAAATTATATACTTTAATATTACCCCCCTACATAAAGGGAAATAAATTTCTCATTGGATCTGGACAAATCTCAGGAACTGTCCCTGTGAAGATAAAAACCGCGGATTTCCGTGTTTCCGCAGAGATTTCACACACCTGTTCAGAATGGAGTTGTCAGCCGTCATAATGCGATTTTCGTCAATATTGCAATAGTTGCAATTGACGAGAGTATTTGTACTCGGCAAATTGTGGTATTTACTATAGATTTCAACAGAAATTATCGTGGAATACTTTTTACTAGTGGTCGCCAAACAGGTTTCGTCACGCCACCAGTTCCCTACGACCACGTCAGTTGTTCTGAATGAGCCTCCAGAGCAGCTAACAAAAAAGCATTATACGTTGATACATCAAAATAATAGTTTTATCGTGATACAATGCTTGGCCATAGCAAGGATATATTCTCTGAAGTCTTGTATACCGTTTTCGATGACTGGGTAGTGTTTTAACATACTATATTATTGGTCCTCATGATGCATGAATGCTACCCTGCGTGCATCCATGCATCATGTGAACTCCTCTGGAGGGCTCCAGCTTCATTAGAAAGGATGTATTCAGTTCTATGGAGGGTCACTTGTTAGGGCTGCATTAGTACAGGTATATACACCATGACGTTGAACTGCCGGTACCTTCGGGAGGTGCACTACCATAGCGTATTGTTTCCAATGCAAACGCAAAATCTTGGCTTTCAGGGGCCCTTTTTTTCTACACGCATTGGCCCTCTATGGCAGTGCTATAAAGTATAAAGCATTAAGGTATAAGGCCACCAGTATGGAGGTTCCACCCTACCACATCTGTAAGGGTCCAAGTCCCTGAGGGTTCAGAGTAACTTTCTTTGTTCACACGTCTACAGCAGCGGGGCTGGATCCTCAACCAGCCGCCTGGGGTGGTGGAGGAGGTAGCTCACACTCTCATCTCACTCTCTCTGTGTTTTGAGTAGAGTTCAGGTGCTAGCGGCCTCCAAGAAATAGGTAAAGGTACCGGTAAGATTCCAGTACTCTGATCCCCTTGGATTTGGCATAACCCTCTTTTCTCAACTTGGTCAAATCGTTCAGATGTGTAGCTTTATTGATTTTGGTCCAAGTTACGAAAGAGCAGCAACTAATAAAATAATATGAATATAGATACATACATTATTATATAATATCTGATATTGTATAATATGCTATTGGGTTGGGAATGCTTGAAGGAATACAGATTTTGGAGATGGTGCATAACTCAATTTCCAATTGAATACTGGATACATGGGATAGTTAATCTGAAATAAGTATTTTTGAATATTGATGAGATGAGGACAGTGATGCATAATAAATGCATTGGTAGTGAATGGTAGCATACTCAATGTTCAGTGGCAAAGGCGTAGGAAGCAAATCTTCATTGGGGGGCCCACTCCAACCAACTTTATGTATCGGTTTTTATGCATGATGTATCATATACACACTTACATTAGATTGTATGTAAAAGTAGTATCTGAGCCCCCTATAGGGGTAAGGCTGGTCGTCCTGGGGGCGGAGCCATTACTTAAGCTAGTGCCAGCGAGATTAGCACTGATGACAGCGGTCACATGGGTACCAGCTGTTACATAATGCCCCCTAAGAATTCCGCATTGAAGACCAGGGAGTTATCTCATTAGTTAATAAGTCAACCAGCTACACGCCTGTAGTTCTAATTTAGGGTCCCAGCCCCCTCTCCGCCCACTTTTCCCTATGCGGGAAAGGAAAGAATTGGAAATTATGTGTATCATATGTCATGTCTTGACAAATATTGGGGGGGCCCAAGCATATTCTGGCCCCCCTCCTCAGTGATTGGGGGGACCCGGGCCCCCCTGGCCCCCCTTTTCCTACGCCACTGAGTGGTCCCTTGTGCTGAAGCATGCATGCAGCACTAGGGAGCGGCCTACGAGTGCTGCATTCACGCTTCATGAAAAACACTAGAAAACACTAGTTATCTCTCAGGCAAGTCAACATGGAAAAATAATAACAGTGTATAGGGAAGGCGCTGGGACTGATGCAGAGATGGCACCTCTACTCCTCAGTCACTTACAGGGCCATGAGGTGGTACCTGGCAGTGGGATAGACCCCCTGTAGAGTCCACATGTTGTGCAGCTCACTAGATGCTGCAAGGAGCAACTTAACCCATTAAGGACCACCCAGTACTTTAATGGGATATGGACTTGGTCGTCATGATGTATGGATGCAGCCAAGGTGAGTCGATTCGCTAGGGCTGCATGCAAGCATCACGCTGACCCCCCAGAAGTGTGTTTAACTTACAGGGGTCGGTAGTTTGCCCCAATGCAGCTCTGGAGACTTGTCAGGCCTGTATCATAGGTCATGTCAATGGAAGACATAGCACAATAAAGCACCATTAGGTGTTTAACCCTTTAAGGACGCATGACATTTGCCGTCATGAGTGTACAGGGGTGTCTCGACCCCATAGGGTCGGTATGATGTTTGAATGCAGCACTGGCGAGTTACTCGTCAGGAGGTAAGAAAATATCTTTATTAATTTTTTTAAAACTTTTCTTTTTAATGTAAGTACTAGCCAGCCTCTCCCAAGACCCTAAAAATTGACCAGAAAAGGGTAAAAATACGAAAAAGAATTTTGCCTTACATGTTATTTATGTGCATTAGTGTGTCGTCAGCCCTGCTATATTGCACTAACACAATATGCGGCCCTTACAGGGGTTAGCCTGCATGGAGCAGCTCATGCTGGAGGTGGGAGCAGCTCAGTGGTGGCTGAGGCCTGAGGAGTTGGTCCACACGTGTTGCTGCAGCCTGGGGGAGCTGCTCAGAGCTGCTCACAGGCTGTATGGTATAGGTATAGGATGCTCTAAGACTGTGGGTATAGGAGCCTCTATAGTCGTGGGTATAGAGTGCAGTGTGTGAGGCCCACACCTATAGCATATGCAGCCCCTGCTGTACCCACAACCCACCAGTAACCTACCACCTGTGGAGCCCTGTACTACAGCACTGTGAGCTGCTCGTCACACCTCCACCACTGACCTAGTGCTGAAGGAGCAACTCACTGGGGGACCACTCACATAGGGTTGTGTGCTTCACTGGGTACCACCACTGGTATAGGATTAACACTAAGGAGTCTCCTCATGACACGTTGACCACTGATCTAGTGCTGAGGATGTAACTCACTGGTATAACCATCATTGGGAGACAACCACTTGTAAAGGATTAACACCGAGGAATCAGCACACGTCCACCACTGACCTACTGCTGAGGGAGCAACTGACTCGGACACCACTTGTATAGGATTAGCATTAAGGCGTCTACCTAAGATGGCCTAGCTGGTGTGGATGGAGTAGAATCAGACCAGTAGCTGCCACACATGCCGCAGATGCTGCTGGGGTATTGTAGACCTGTGTAGAGATCTGCTACATCAGCAGCTACAGTAGGGTGGTAGGGGCCGCCTGTTGTTCTGGGTGTAGGCGTTCTGTCTGGGCGTTGTTCCTACTGGGATCCACATTGGAGAAACTGCCTACGCTACACTCGCATCCAGTTGATCCAGACTTCCTGGAACACCTATCATAGATTTCAATAAGCATACATTTGAGGGTTGCATACCTTCTCACGGGAGTACCAAAACAGCTGAGAGAAAACACCGAGTTCAAAATATATCGTCTGTGCCTTAGGAATCTAAATTCATCAGAGCCTCTTTGTCTGAATTGAATATTTCTTGGATATAATTGTTCCGTAGTTACCTGCATCTAACATATTGTCTCAGAGTTAGACAGGGTTGTGGCTGGCCCAGACCTGCAGCCCTGGAACTACCAGATTGTGTCACCTTCTAGGACATTGCTTCGGGGAGAACCCTCCAATAGGGACCTGCTTATTACCAACCAGGGACCCATCAATACATCAGAACTAAGAGTGTGTTAGTTGAGATTGTGCTACCTTAAAAAATAAGCCTTTCAATAGGAAGTTGAAAATACATCTAAATGTACTCCTCAGTGTTGCACTAAAATTGCACCATTCGTTATACATTACTAAAGGCTGGACACACCTCTAGACCACCCTTAAAATCATTGCCGAAGGCATAAGCCTTCAATACATCTATACATTTCAACGAGTGACTGCTGTTTTGCAGCAAAGGGGCGAAGGCTTACATTTTGCCACCTTTTAAAGCATTGCCTCAGGACCAAGCCTTAAATAAGGAGTTCTCCTATACATCTATCCATCTCAACGGCTGAATGCTGTTGTGCAGCAGGGTAGAAAAGCCTTCAATAAGGACTCACCCTTTCATCTAACCAGTTCAGCCACTGCCGGTCCCCTTTCAGCATAGACGGGTTTAGCATTGTCAACTGATCGCTGTCATGTGGTGCAGGAAAAAAGCCTTAGATTGTGCTACCCTCTAAAGCATTACCCATAGGTCTATCCAGTTCAACAACTGACTGGTATCATCAGGATTGTGCCATCCTGTACGCATTTCAAAGAGGAGAGACCTACAATAAGGAGTTGGACATCTGTACCAGCTGTGCTGCCGGCTAAGACGAAGATCTCGGTACCCCTCCAGCGGCAGTCGGAGTGAGGCCGGGGCAAGTACTCAGCTCTATTTATAGGGGCGCTGGAGCTTTAAGGCAGAAGACTTCAATTGGTGACTGACCGGTCTATTCCATACAACAACTGCCCGTATCAAAATGGACGGGTTCGGGGTGGTGTTGCCGGTGCTGGCGGGGGTGCTGGCCGTCATGGTGGCCGTCCTCCTGGTGTGGAAGATGGCCTCCGTGTACTGGGACAACCTGGAGGTACTCCGCCTGGAGAAGGAGCTCACCGGGTCAGAGTTCATAGTGGTAGGTTAAAATGTTGTTATATTGTCTCATATTGTTATATCGTATATTGATATGGCCTCTGTGTACTGGGACAACCTGGAGGTACTCCGTCTGGAGAAGGAGCTCACCGGGTCAGAGTTTATTGTGGTAGGTTATAATGTTGTTATATTGTCTCATATTGTTATATCATATATTGATATGGCCTCTGTGTACTGGGACAACCTGGAGGTACTCCGCCTGGAGAAGGAGCTCACCGGGTCAGAGTTCATTGTGGTAGGTTATAATGTTGTTATATTGTCTCATATTGTTATATCGTATATTGATATGGCCTCTGTGTACTGGGACAACCTGGAGGTACTCCGTCTGGAGAAGGAGCTCACCGGGTCAGAGTTTATTGTGGTAGGTTATAATGTTGTTATATTGTCTCATATTGTTATATCATATATTGATATGGCCTCTGTGTACTGGGACAACCTAGAGGTACTCCGCCTCGAGAAGGAGCTCACCGGGTCAGAGTTTATTGTGGTAGGTTAAAATGTTGTTATATTGTCTCATATTGTTATATCATATATTGATATGGCCTCTGTGTACTGGGACAACCTGGAGGTACTCCGTCTGGAGAAGGAGCTCACCGGGTCAGAGTTTATTGTGGTAGGTTATAATGTTGTTATATTGTCTCATATTGTTATATCATATATTGATATGGCCTCTGTGTACTGGGACAACCTGGAGGTACTCCGCCTGGAGAAGGAGCTCACCGGGTCAGAGTTCATTGTGGTAGGTTATAATGTTGTTATATTGTCTCATATTGTTATATCGTATATTGATATGGCCTCTGTGTACTGGGACAACCTGGAGGTACTCCGTCTGGAGAAGGAGCTCACCGGGTCAGAGTTTATTGTGGTAGGTTATAATGTTGTTATATTGTCTCATATTGTTATATCATATATTGATATGGCCTCTGTGTACTGGGACAACCTAGAGGTACTCCGCCTCGAGAAGGAGCTCACCGGGTCAGAGTTTATTGTGGTAGGTTAAAATGTTGTTATATTGTCTCATATTGTTATATCATATATTGATATGGCCTCTGTGTACTGGGACAACCTGGAGGTACTCCGCCTGGAGAAGGAACTCACCGGGTCCGAGTTTATAGTGGTAGGTTATAATGTTAACATATTGTCACATTATTTTATATATATTAGGTTATATTTGGCCCACAAAAGCTTTGTTTCAGGTCGCCCGACCGACCCTATCAAAACTATTTTTGAAGCAATTTTCGTATTTTTACCCTCTTTTGGTCAAATTAGGGTTTTCGGAGAGGCTGGCTAGAACTTTCATGTTTAAAAAAAAAGAAAAAGAAAAAAATCCGACCTACTGACCCTACATTTTCTGCACATATTACCTGAAACATACTTTTTTTTGGCCTTATATACTGATATTGTCTCCGTGTACTGGGACAACCTGGAGGTACTGCGCCTCAAGAAGGAGCTCACCGGGTCAGAGTTCATTGTGGTAGGTTCATAATGTTGTAATATTGTCTCATATTGTTATATCATATATTGATATGGCCTCTGTGTACTGGGACAACCTGGAGGTACTCCGCCTGGAGAAGGAACTCACCGGGTCAGAGTTCATAGTGGTAGGTTATAATGTTAATATATTGTCACATTATTTTATATATATTAGGTTATATTTGGCCCAAAAAAGCTTTGTTTCAGGTCACCCGACCAACCCTATCAAAACTATTTCTGAAGCAATTTTCGTATTTTTACCCTCTTTTGGTCAATTTTAGGGTCTTCAGAGAGACTGGCTAGTACTTTCATGTTAAAAAAAAAAAAATCCGACCTACTGACCTTACATTTTCTGGCCATATTACCTGAAACATACTTTTTTTTGGCCTTATACATACGGATATTGCCTCCGTGTATTGGGACAACCTGGAGGTTCTCCGGCTGGGGAAGGAGCTCATCGGGTCTGAGTTTATCGTGGTAGGTGTAAATGTTATAAAATAGTATGTTCACACTCAGAAAAGTGAGCGTCACTGTCGCCAAAAGCACTCTCACCTGCCTGACTTTCAGGTGAGAGTGCTTCAATGCATCATATTAACAACACTATGAGAATTTGCTTATTTCAAATACAGCCATGGCGAGAAGACTCGCCAGTGGTGCATTCATCCATCATGACAACAGACTGGGAAGTTTTCTGAGGCCCTTACAGGGTTACATATTTACAAAACTTTTAGCACAATCTGGGGAAACTAAAAAAAATCAACTAGAACATAAAAACCCTGAAGTGCAGACTACAGAAGGGTTACAGCGTCCTTTATCTTAACTGTAGACACTTGCTCCAACAATCCTTCCTCTTTGGCTAATTGCCCAACTAGCAAAAATCACAAAGGAGGTCAGACCTATGATTGAAGACTAGAGGGGGACCAGAGACAAGATTAACCATCACGTCTGGCACATTGCCGAGAAGCTATGGGTCGCCAACTACACTGGGGTACACAGAAATAAATAAATCAGTACGTGGGCAGCAGTCTCTTCTTCTGCCTGTCTTTAAATTTGCTGTATGTGACTGCTTTCTCTGTCCGGTTTTCAGGTGATTATTCCTAATGTTATAACACTGCCTGGAATTAGAAGCACATTTTACTTTTTCAAGTACCCTGTTAGGAGGAAGCAAATAATTTACAAACTTAGACATAATACAGCAGCATTTTGCCTAAGCATCAGCATTTCATATGTTGAAAATATATGGGTGAATAGTTAACATGTCCTTGCTGTAACCTTTTTTTCCCCCGGCATATGTAGCTGTAATGCTTTCAAAATGCGACACATAATATGACAGCTTAGCCTTGACCTTGACATGATGTCCTATGATACATAAAACCATTGCCCTATACCTACTTGACCTATGTAAACACATGTCCTCTGTTTACATGTACTAGTCTCTGTATGAAGGGCTCATGGCAAATCGCTGACATAAGCACTTTTCCCTCCTTCCCTATACCCTGTATGATGGACGGGTTGGGGCAGGGTAAGCAGTCATAACACCTGATAAACAGAATTATACCTCCCGTCTGCCTGTCCTTCTCTGACTGGATGTTATTTCTTGGTGTTTGAGGTGGGTCTGTTGGGAAGTATTTGTGA
Organism: Harmothoe impar; assembly: GCA_947462335.1. Classification (NCBI taxonomy): domain Eukaryota; kingdom Metazoa; phylum Annelida; class Polychaeta; order Phyllodocida; family Polynoidae; genus Harmothoe; species Harmothoe impar. Next base: position 59,191,173 of record OX381720.1, on the reverse strand, counting down.
AAGTTTCAGTCAGATGGTGATAACAAATACGTAGCAGTCAATCCCTGCTATGTAGCTGAGGCCAAAATATGCAATTTCTGGTCAAATGTCCTGGAATTGCTTTACAGAAGAATCTGGTACGATGATTCCTTTTAAAACCCGTCGCATAGCGTTGGGAATGTGTACAATGCCGTTTATAGGCTATACCAAAATCGTGTACATGCTTTCTTTAATCATTTTTATATTGTTGTTTGACCTTTGATCTTTGTGATATCTTTGGAAATTTAAAGTAGGGAGGTTGGAATTTAGGGGACAGACCACTTTATTGTATATAATATATGATGGTTTTCATATGTTTAATGATCAGTAGGAGCATCCAAACTAATAATATAAAAGAGTCAAAGTTGTCATCTATACATCTGAATGAACCCATCTGCGAACTAAAAGTGATATTATTCAATTCAGAGCTCCAGTAAATGTATTTTTCCAAGATAACAGCTTAACTTTCTTAACTGTATTTTGTCATTCTGTTATTTTGCTAATACCTGAACAGACACAAAAACGTCCTAAACATAAACACACCCCATCGTCTACCTGTGTAACACATAAACACACATAAACACACCCCTAACCCTGTAGGGGCAGTATAGTGCTGTAAAGCATTATGCAGTATATTTCAATGCAGAGTGGTGTTACAATTTATTAGACAGCATTGACCTTTGCTACCCTTGATATGCTACACTTTGTTGGCATTAAAATCCCTCAGACCTGGAGAGTTTCATATAAAGACTTTTGAAAGGCATCAACCCCATTGTCAGTTTGATGTATACATGGATGCATGTAGCACTGATAAGTTACTGTCCAATGCTGCATTCATGCATAATATGAGACACTACACTCCCCAGGACTGATTTGGCGTACATTGATGACAAATGTAAATAAGACTCGGAGAGAAAGTTCCTACTTCAAACGGTTAATAGTCTAGAACAGCCCCATGTTTTTGTCTCTGGAGCTGCTGAGTGAGGTGCTACCTTGGGATCTGAATGTGAGTAATCCAGGTCAGGGGAGGATAGCTCACAGTGGGTACCTAGATTCTGCAGCAGATCAAAGAGTGAGGAACATGATGATTTATGTCAGGTTACATTACTGGAGCGTGGCCAGACAGTGAGGTATTGATTCCTGGAAGTGTTTCCCATAATAACGTGTTAGCTGATATGTATGTACAGAGTTGTAAAGCCATGTGAAAAGATTGATCGTTCTTTACGACCCCTATATATGATATGTATGTTGAAAACTTGCCATGCCCTGGGGTAACTGTTTAAAACTGTAGATGTAGGCAGTGGTAAATACCTGCACAGGCAGTCAGGAGTTCTCACAGTAATAACAGTGCTTTGATAATTCATGTCAAGCAGTTATAGCCTATTCTGCTACACACGTGGGCTGATGGCTAACGTATAAACAACCACATCATATTGATATGGCTGTGTCTCACGAACATGGGCCGATGTTTTTGCCTATGACCGGCTTGAAAGAAAACTGTTTATTTAGGGCAGATGCAGATATAAATTGAAATAAAATGAGTGATATAAAGTCTTAAAACACCCATTAATATTATCCACTATTTATATCTTCATCTGTCCTAAATAAAGCGTTTTTTTTCAAGCTGGTCATAGATTGCACCTGGTCATATATTGCACCTGGTCATAGATTTCACTCTGTCATAGACGACAACAATGGCCCGATATCATGAGACACAGCCATAAGGATACAGCCTTCAACGATCCTATTTTAACTGAAAGTATCTAGACATCCAGGGTGTACTATATGGTAGAAACATTCATTTATGATATATGGCTTACACCACCACTAGAGCGTGCTGGTTGCTACAACATTGGGTTTGGGTTACTTCTTTACTATTTGTTCAGAGGGATGGGTCGGGCCTGGACTACTGTCTACTCCTAACATGCTCAACAGATGCATGAGCAGTCCTATCCTTAGCCTGGAAGGGGATGTAAAAAACATCTATAGTACCAAGCAACCAATAGGGCCATAGTTCAGATATTTAGAATACTAAGAAGCCGTTAAGGTCACTGTCAAGATAGTAAACAACATCTATAATACCAAGCAATCATTAGGAACATAGTCCAGGTAATACCAAGAAATCCTTAGGTCCATAGTCCATAAGGGTCTATTTAAGCAGTATAAATATGTTTATGAAGTAGGCGGACTGGGGCCCAGTGTTTTACTAGTACTGGGCCCAAACACCATGCCTATCCTTCCAACACTTCTGAACCCTTGATCAAAACCACAAATGCAACGCCATTGGTTTACTTCATCATTGCATCATAACAACAAAAGAAGTACATGCAGCCTTGAGGCATTACACCGTCCGTATAGGCTACACAACAATGTTTTTGGTGGTTGTAACCATCCATTAGATCACCACAGAGTGACAGCATGTTAATTCACCAATAATGAATGAATATCAGGGCATGAGGGTTGTGTATTGGTCAATAACCCCCGAGTCGCGAAGCCAATGACCAATACACAACCCGAGTGACCCGATATTCATTCAATATTAGATTTATTATACGATTCCTCGATTCAAATGTAAAAATTTACCTTATATGGGTCCTAATTTGGCCATTTTGAATGAAATATAAGCTGTCTTGTACAGAGGGTGCAGTCCCCATGTTGTGGAAATCCTCAGTAGGGAAGATAAGGAACAAGGAGCTAGGCGCGGGGAGCGGTCTTTATTTTTTTACGCTGCTTTCGCTATGTTAAAGAATACGACTCTACTCACGCGTCGCCACCTGCCGTTTTGGTTACTAACTGCTCTCCTGTATACTTCAATATAGGCAGCGTTTCCCTCCCCATGTACCATGGCCAGAAATGAATGGGCGCTAGCGTGTTCGCCTCACACACTAGAGGTCCCCTGATCGAATCTGGGTGGAAACGTACCATTTTTAAAGTGTCTAAATGTATGTGTATATGCAGGAATATCAGCACGGGGATACCACCTAAAAAGCATGATCATAGCAAAGATCGTATAATAACCACAGGTACACCTACACCCCAGGTCTGCACACCTGTGGCTTCTATGAGCATCTCACATGGAGCCCAGATACCTGGTACCTGCACTCTACTGGCAAAGTGACACCATCCTCACCATATGATATTTTAAATTCCCTCAATGTCTGTTATATTTCCCTGAAAAGTGTAAGAGACGACAGATTGACACATACTGCTGTCACTATTACTACATAGAACCCATTGTACACAAACTCTGTTTGGAACAGTTGACATGCATGCGGTTTGGTATACATACCTAACGTAACTATGCAGCAAGCCTGTTTATGAAGGTGCAAACATGCATCAGGTCCAAGCCTGGTACCATGGCTCGGGTGGGTCGTGTCAGGGAGTAAAGTAACCTACAAGGAGGAGCTCCAGGACATGGGTTACTCCTATAGATGAGTTAAAAACACACCTACTCCCTCACCCTATTTAAAATCAATGCCCACCTGTGTGGCATAGGCAGGTAATGCTGGTGGTAAAATGGCATATGGTACTCCTCTATGTGGGTACCTGATCCAGCTAAGTGTACCACACTGAAAACCCAGAGGCGCGAGCCTAGCCATTATGACGACCTAGGTTGTCATAATGAATAATGGCAGGTGCTCTAGAGAATTGTATATGAATATGGTCTCTAACTAGTTAACCTCTTAATGAGAGGCATGTCTTTTGCACATTTGGTGTACTGTTGATTGAAGTAAGTAGTATTACTTGTTATAATAATATAAATAAGTTGCCAATGGGTGAGAATGATGGCCACTAGCATTAGGTATTAATTGGATCAAGCTAGGACTTGAGGGTTGTCATTACTGATGACTTTAAGTCTTCAAATCTACAATACCTAAAACAAACAACCTAAAGGTAGTCATTCTGACTACCCAATTTTACCTAAGGTAGTCACGATGACAACTTTTTCTGAATAGTAGTCTGAATAATAGTCACAATGACGACCTAAGGTCGTGACCTTGACTACCTTAAGCTGTCAATTTTGGTATTGTCAAAATGACGACCCTGAGGTTTTCAGTGCAGTAGAGTATATATAGATGTATAGAGTATAACTATCTCTCTAACAGTTGCTGAACTGCCTGACAGTATAGCACTTTCTAAGAGCATAGGCTACATGTGGCATTCCTACTTTATATATGTAGTAGCTAAAACATCACAACTTGTTCCCATCCCTCCTGCAGTCTTACTGCTCTGGTTGGACACGTTCATCAACAACTCCTGGTAACGAAATCTCCTTACTTTGAAGCTTTAGTACTCTAATCTAGAGTAATGGTAAAGCACGGCAAATGTGGTAGGGCAATAAAAATACAATTACCATCGAGAAATATGAGTTGTGGCAGGCATGTAACCGCCACTCCATGAGGTTTACCACAGGCAAGGCTAAAAAAAGGTTTGTTTTCAGGTCACCTGAACGACCCTATAACAACAGCGCCGAGTGTTTTTATGCAAGTTTGAAAATTTCCCCGTATTTCTAACCTTTTTTTTGGTCAATTTTAGGGTCTTCGGAGAGGCTGGCTAGTACTTTCATGTTGGGAAGAAAAGCAGTAGAAAAGCCTACATCCCAGATCTGCTCACCTGTGATTCCAAAGAGCAGCTCATGTTATTGGTTAATGTTGAGACCAGCGGGGGCTCAGTGCACCAGTGTAGTATGTCACTTTGCCTGCCTGTGATGCTGCTTAAAGCAGGCCTTACACTGTCACCTAATGCTCAGATCCGCCCAATCTTGACCCATCTCGACTCTCCAGGTGGCTGCAGTCGGCCCGTGTATACCTCTTCCCGACCCAGTTGGGTCGGATCGGGGAAAGTCGGGAGATTTCAAGCAATGTTTAAAATCTGGGCCCGACTGGGACTCAGTCAGGGGTACAGATGGGGCTGGTCGGGGCTAAAATGCCCGTGTATACTCACTCACGACTCAGTTGGGGAGAGTCGGGAGTAGTAGAGCCAATTGGAGAGTACCTGAGAGTCACATGATCATGATTGATAATACCTCCACAATCCAGGGATAGGAGCAGACTGCAGCAGAATGATGCCGTGTATGCTGTTTCCCATGATCCGCTCCATCTGAACTCAACTGGGTCAGTTGGCTCGAGTTGGGGCCGATCTGAGCGTTAGGTGGCAGTGTAAGGCCTGCTTAAGCTCTCTCTACAGTGGTTTATACTGGTTCATGTTGAGCAGTGTCCATGAATGTATACCAGATGTGGATAACCGCAAGGTGTGCTGTTATGCCAGGGAGAACACATGTCTTCAGTGTAGAATACCTGCAGAGAGCTAGATATGTCTGTTCTATACAAAACATGGTATCCAGGTCTCCCTGTGAACAAGAGGTAACTGCCAGCTCTTACTTTGAAGCTTTATTGCCCTAATCTAGAGTAATGGCAAAGCATGGTGGTTATGGATAGGCAATAGTAATCAAATTACCATCCAGAGATAAGCTGTACAGCGGCCCGGTGAGGCCAAAAAATAAAGGTGTGTTTCAGGTTACATCGTCTGAAAATCAAGGTAGGGTAGGTCAGATTTTTATTTATGTATTTTATTTTTTTATTTTTTTACTTTGGCCTGAAAAGTACCCAAAAACCAACTCGCAAACTTCAGCGCTGACTCTTCGACAACGGCGTTGCCTCGTGGCCTACCAAATTGTCTCTGTAATAGCCCCAAAATTGTTTTATAAAGACAGATTGATCCCATGGCACGAAAAGTACCTAAACATTGACTCGCAAACTTCAGCGCTGACTCGCAAACACTGGCGTTGACTCATGGACCATCAAATTGACTCTGTAATAGCCCCAAAATTACTTAAAATATACATATTTTTTTCAAAATTGGATAAAAATTTCTAGGGTCAGCCCTGTTTTGCTAGGTAGGGTCGGGTAACCTGAAACACACCTTTTTTTTTGGACTTACCACCACACCGTGAGGTTCACCAACGCTAGATCCACACCCCAGAGTTGCTCACCAGTGGTTTCTAGGAGCTGCTCATGTTGTTGGTTTATATTGAGACCAGCTGGGGCTCAGTGCACCAGTGTAGTATGTCTATCTACAGTTGTTTATGCTGGTTCTTTGCGAGCGGCGTCCATAAATGCATACCAGATGTGGACAAGCGCAAGGTGTGCTGTTATGGCAGGTAGAGCACGTGTCGTCAGTGTAAAATACCACCGGAGCTAAAGTTGATTTTACTCTTGTGTTTTGAATCATTCAAAACAATTGACAGTTTTAAAAGTGGCATCTTCCTATATCTTACAGACACTTGCCCCAACAATCATTCCTATTTAGCTAATTGCACAACTAACAAAAAGCCTGAAGCAGGTCAGATTTATGATAATAAGTCAGGAAGGGACTAACGACAAGATTAACGGTCATGCCTGGCACACAGCCTAAAAGCCTCGGGTCGCTAACTGCACCAGGGTACACAGTGATGTATGTGGAGGTTGGCAGTGTCTTTGCTTTGTACCTGCTATATCTGCCTGGTGGGAAATGTGCCCAATGTCATAATACTGTCTGTCATTGTGGCAATATTACAGCAGCATTATGACTGAGGGCCAGTATCTTATATTAACAGAACATAGGGTCACATTCATTTTAAGTGATCTTACTGCATAGTTCATATTATACATTATTAAGCCTTCTGATGGTTTAGAGCCACTTGTATTAGGAATATTAGTTTACATAATGTTACCGCATAGTTTATTTTATACGTTATCAAGTCTTCTGATGGTTTTGAGCCACTTGTATTAGGAATATTTGTATACATAATGTTATGTTAATCAAATTAGAAAGATTGAGCTCCCAATGCTTTCAACATGCAATACATAAATCAATCTCTTGACCTTGACAAGATGTTCAATGATTCATGAAATCGTAGCCCTTGTCCCAGTCCCAACATCCAGGCTTACATGCTTAATACAACGTTCTAATAAGGTCTTTAGGCACTGGGTAAAGGCATAACCTTTCATGTATATGTGAATGACATTTGGAAGATGTAGTTTTTCTAATACTTTCTAAATTCAATACATGAACTGACAGCTTGACCTTACCCTAGACATGATGTGCCTTGATACATCAAGCCTCTGCCCTATACCTACTTGACCCATGTAAACACATATATATCTATAGCTTCTGTTTACATGTACTAGTCTGTATGTGAAGGGCTCATGGCAAATCGCTGACATAAACACTTTTCCCTCCTTCCCTATACCCTGTATGATGGACTGGTTGTGGCAGGGTAAACAGTCATAACACCTGATAAACATAATTATACCTTTCCCCAGCTTGTACGCCAATGACTGGTATTTAAGGTTGGTCTGGCAGGAAGTATTTGAAAATGTATATTCATATTTCTGTCAGACTGTGAAATTGACCAGATTGATAAGTTTTCTTTTTTCACACCACTCTTTGTAATATATTCCAAACAATTATTAATTCCAGATAATATGTAAGTTTAATAATAAATAGGAGCCTCCAAATTTTCAAAACTTATGTAAAAGTATATGGACATTGTGAAAAAAATCACCCAACATTAAGGACACATGTTGCTAAAAGATGCACTAATGCAGCACTGGCGAATAACTCGCCAGTGCTGCATTCGTGCATCATGCAGACCATTTGGTAGTGTCTCAACCCCATAGGGTCGGCATGATGCATTGAGGTATCATGCCTGCCTCAAATGGTTAAACAGCATTGTCGTTATCAACACGTGCTATGCTGGTTGCTTGACATTATGTATGAATGCAGCATTGCCAAGTAACTCAACCATGCTGCAGTCATGCATCGACATATCAACCAGACGATCAACTTGATGCATTTTCAATGATCCATGAAGTGAGTTACTCATAAGTGCTCCCTTTGTACATCATAAACAAAAACTTAATATGCCTTTTTCCCAACGCTGGAACACAGATTTCAGTGAAACCGGGTATAGAAAAAATTGTTTCGCAAGAAAATATTTTTATTCTGTATAACCCGGAATTCTCCGTATGTTCTTAAAAACAGTACCGGGAAAAAGTTAATCCAAAAACTTAAAATGCACCTTTGAGGGACCATGCCGCCTTTGAAGGGTAACGAGCCTAGAACAGCAGCATGTTTTTGTCTATGGGGCTGCAGAGTGAATTACAGCCTGGATATCTGAATGTGAGTAATCCAGGTCAGACCGGAGCAGCTCACAGATGAACGAGAGAGGAACATGATGAGATATGACAGTTTGCATTACTAGAGCATGGACAGAATGTGGAATATGGATTCTTGGAGGTGTTTCTCCTGTTTCTCCCCTGATGTACATCCCAGTAAACACACTACGTAATTCCAACGTAAGCTCTAGGTAGATTTTTGTCTTTTCCCTACCAAACCTGTAATAATCGTTCCCTCAACGTAATTTCTGGTCTGGTTCATCTTGGTTATATGCCCACATAAAATAACGATGCTATTAGAGGTAAACATACGTTCACAATGTGTATTAATTTACCTCCAAAAGCCACATCAAATTACGTATATCAACGTCTGCGTAAACCGCGCAGACGTTGATAAACGTATATCTACGTCAAGAGAACAGTACCATTGTGTAGAGGAAGCCAAGATCTTTCTAATGATACCATGTCTAGGTGCAATTATTTAGTCAATCCCATAAGACATTGACTTGCCTCTAACATTGTGAGAGAGGTTAAAAAACATAATTTTACGTCCTTTTACGTGTTGAGGTTCCATATCACCATATGGCAGCTTAGTCAATAGTGAAACTAATTAAGAAGCTCCTAGATATCTATTCGTCAATATAAATCAATAATAATTATAAGATACAGAAAGTTTCTCAACTATTGCATCAGAGTTCTTTGTCAGAATATGTTAGGAAGGAAAAAAATTTAAGTTGTTGAAATTATTACGCATATTTTGATGTAATTTATTCTGAACACCCATACTGTAGCATTTAGATTTAGATATAAGAAACCTGTATCAGAGAACTCTTCATCTCAGCACCAGAGTCACACTTGACTCATAAATGATGATACTAAAGGGATTTATGTATCCCAGAAGCCTGGATGCTTGCCGGGAATGAAATAATGTAAGTTCAAGATAATTGTAACAAACATATACAAATGAATTATTGGCTTTGGATTTACATCCAGAAGACGTAAGAATACAAAAATTTACCTCAATTTATGTAGAATAACCACAGATGTTTACGCCTGTACTACGTAAAGATAGGTAAATCAGACATAAACGTCTGTTAGACGTAAATAGACTCTAAACTTTTGACTTTGAAATACGTGGCAAAATTATGTATATTGGACGAAAAAGATACTTAGATTTACGTCTGAACCACGTATTTGTGTTAACTGGGATGATATACATATTTTTCTAGAGTTGTAAAGGCATGCACGGTGAAGCCCAATCTGATCAGACTGGCTCAACCAGTACCTTTTTCCACCACAAGGGCTTCAAATGGCACTGGTGGGACTGCTATACTTCGACTGTTACTTCCTGTCAGGCTGTGCACAGGAATTGGTGTACAGGATTTGATTGGTCGACTCCTGAGGAAAAGTTTTTTATATGAGTTTGCCCAGACTCTACTTTTATAGAGTAGGGGCCTGACACTGAATCTGATGAGACCTGATTCTACCAATACCTGGTCCTGATTGGCTCAAGCCTCCATGTACAAATCCACATAGCAGTGTACATTGTGTGGTTCACTGGTACTGTCTGGCCTCTTGGGGTAAGACATGAGGGAAATGGTTGATCATTTTGGATCCCTCACCATATGATACCTACAATATGGACTCCTCATCTTTGGATATCTATATCTATATCTATATATATATCTCTATATATATATATCTATATATATCTATATATTTATATATATGGCGCCAATGTTGCGCGGCAACATTGGGATAAATTCCCCAGGTGGAGTAAGTGTATACCCTAGTTCACCACCTGCCCACCTGGGGGAGCTAGGACCCTTGGTGCCTTTGTTGGTGGGAACCAATCAGTAGGCCTATGCTTGTAGTTTGGAAGGTTGAGATATTTATCCAAAATGCCAACCGCCACTACATGTATAATATACTAAAACATACTATTTTAAATTCTGTTCAGATTAGGCCAAAAAAAAAAGAAGGTTTGTTTCCAGTCACCCGACCGGGTCTACCAAAGCAGGATTGGCAATTTATTTTATTTTTTTTTGTTTTGGGCTACATGCCGTTTTTGAATCGGACAATTATCAAGGATTTAAGACCAAAAAATGTAATATTATCAGGTTTTTTTCCCAAAAATATGGATGATCAGAATTGTAAAAAAAAAAAAAAAAAAAAAGTTGCGGCACGATGTTCCCGGTACTTACATGTTTGGCTGGGCCCCCTTAAGGACATGCATAGGATTATAAAAGCGCAAAAATTTCCGAGGGGGGTGGGCGTAAAAAATGCAGCCCCTTTTAAGCAAAAAAGCCCACGCGTTACTATAGTTCAAAGGGGGGGGGGCTAAAATTCTACGCGCTCTCGAGGGGGGGGGGGTAATGATTTTTCGCACCTCTACGCGAAATCTCACCACCCCCCCTGTAATTTATAAATGAAAACTCCCTTAGCCCCCCCCCCCCCCCACATCTTTTTCAAATTCCGACCTCCAATAGTTCAAATTAGCCTATTGGAGTATTTGAGCCAAAGATAAGGTACTTCAAAAAAAAAAAAAACTGAAACTAAATCACCCTATAACGAGAGCTACTTATTACTTGCCGACCGGGAAAGTAACCCCCCAAAAAAAAAAAAAAAAAAAAAAATCTGACCGGCCGGGTCTATGCCCTGGGGGCATGTTACTGGAAACACACTTTTTTTTTTTTTGGCCTTACAATTGTAGTATTGGCCTGAGTTGGTGTGGGACATAGTATTGTAAATACGCAATAGAAAATATCTGATCGTTGAAGGGCTGTAAATGCAATAACATGAACATCCACTTGATGATACATGACTATTGCTGGATTGATGAATTACATTGTGAACAGTTGGATGCCATTTTTGTAGGTGTACAGTAGATTCTACTGTGGGTGCACAGTTCATTGTAGGTAAACAGTAAAATCTACTGTAAATCTACAGTAGATTCTACTGTACATCCATTCTACAGTAGATTCTATGGTGTACCTACACTAACTATTCACAGTGTATGCCAACCTTTCATACGCTCATATAGCGATTTACAAATGCTAATAATGCAGCGATGTTACGTAACTAACAACGAATGAACATGATTCCATGAGGCTTGATGGTGTCCTTTAAACCCCCACCACCCTTGTATATAGGGCTGAATACCTGTCCCAGCTCCACTCCGACTGTCACTGGAGGGGCACTGAGATGTGCGCCTTTGAGGCCACACAACAAGGATGTAATGGTTGTAAACATCCATTAGATACCCTTTAAGTGACTGGAGGTAAACCACAGGTACACCCACACCCATACCTGCTCATTGTAGCTTCCATGAGCGGCTCATATTTTGTGTTAATCATATCAACAGGTTCCAGAGCTCATAGGCAAAGTGATACCATACTCAATACACCTACTAGATATTTTAAATGAAAATGCATGTTTAGCCCCTTAAATAGACCTAGAGGATATGACAAAAATGGGTCAATATGATAAAAATGGCTCATTATGGTAAAAATGGCTAATATGACAAAAATGGCTCAACATGACAAAAAGTGCTCAATATGACAAAAAGTGCTCAATATGACAAAAATGGCTCAATATGACAAAAATGGCTCAATATGACAAAAATGGCTCAATATGACAAAAATGGCTCAACATGACAAAAATGGCTCAATATGACAAAAAGTGCTCAATATGACAAAAATGGCTCAATATGACAAAAATGGCTCAATATGACAAAAATGGCTCAATATGACAAAAATGGCTAATATGACAAAAAGTGCTCAATATGACAAAAATGGATAATATGACAAAAAGTTCTCAATATGACAAAAATGGCTCAATATGACAAAAATGGCTCAATATAACAAAAATGGCTCAATATAACAAAAATGGCTCAATATAACAAAAATGGCTAACATGACAAAAACTGCTTATTATGACAAAAAGTGCTCAACATGACGAAAAACTGATCGGCAAGACAAAAATCGCATGATAAAAACTGCTAAACATGGCAAAAATTGGGAAACATGACGAAAGATGCTCATGTGACAAAAACTGTTCAGGATGAGAAAAACTGCTAAACCTGACAAAAACGGCTCTGTATGAAAAAAAACCGCTGAACATGACAAAAAGCGTAACATGAGGAAGACACCCATGTGGACCATCAACCTATTTGCCAGTTTTGTCCGCCTGCATAGTGTGTCCAGGTAAAGATGGCCACAGCTGGCCGTGTGACAAGGCCAAAAAAAAAGGTTTGTTTCAAGCAGAAAATTTAGGGTAGTTAAAAAAAAAATTGAGACTTTTTTTAAAACATGAACGAACTGGCCAGCCTCTCCTAAGACCCTACAGTTGACCAAAAAACGGTAAAAATACAGAATTTGCATTGAAAAACAAAGGGCGGCCCTGTTTTGATAGGGTTGGTCGAGTGTCCTGAAACAGACCTTTTTATTTTTTTACCAAAGCTACTACTCTATGTTAGTTACCAATGAGACCCTGTGTGCCAGTAAAGCACATTTCTTTAATAGGTTTCGAAATATGTTCAAGTATAGACCGCATTTTATGAGAAAATTACTATCTATATACATTATGATACATAGATCAATGGGATTCCTGTGATATTTGATTCAAGACATAACAAATAGCTTTTTAACCTTTTCTACTTCATGTGCATATTGCTGGTAGATACACTCTTCATTAGCAACAAGAAATTGTATACAAGGATTGTTTGTCTAGTCTGTAGAAAATACTAATTTCTGTTTTAAGATGCGATATTAAAGGAATACTACATGAATAAGCAATCACGAGGGTTGGTTATCCATGGCTAAGGTACAAGGCACAGCTGAGTGTCTTAGCCATGGATAACCAGCCTAAGTGCTGGCTTATCCATGTATTATTCAGTTCATACCACAGTTTGAGACATAATTCTGATCTAATTTCAACCTAGACTAGAGTTTATTGTGAAACTCTTCATGCGACGTCATAGCAATGTGGTTATCCACTGCTGATACACAGTGGTTATCCAGTTAAGGCACTGTTTTGAGTGCCTTAAGTGGATAACCGTGGTATAGACCCCACTATAGAGTTATTGATAAAACAGTCTATGCTTTCAACCTGTAGACACAGCGATATATCCTGTACAAACCGTGGTATCCCTTTCTTCTTTTGAGCAGGAAGTAACCGATGCCTCTTACTTTGAAGCTTTATAGCTCTAATCTAAAGAGATGAGAAGGTATAATGGTTATAGATAGGCAATTATAATCATATTACCATCAGGAAATATGAGTTATGGCAGGTCTGTAACCACCGCACCATGAGGTTTACCACAGGTAGGCCCACACCTCAGCACTGCTCACCTGTGGTTTCTATGTTCTACTCATGTTATTGGTTTATATTGAGACCAGCTGGGGCTCAGTGCACCAGTGTAGTATGTCCTTTTGGCTGCCTGTGGCGCCACCTGCAGTTGTTTAGTCTCAGTCTGTGGTTCCCTGGAGGCCCGCCAGGTGTCTCTCTACAATGGTGTATGCTAGTTCTTGGTGAGCAGAGGCTATGAATGCATACCAGATGCGGACATGGTAGGAACAAGCACAATGTGTGACGTCATGACAGGTGTTCTAGGTGTTTTCAGGGTAGAAAGTTTCTTGCCGGGTCTGAATTGGTGCATCATGACAACAAATGACATCTTGAGTTGAGTTTGTGTTGAGTTTAAATAGCCTTTATTTCTCACATAGCAATATAAGATACATGTAATCCTTGTTCATGTGATTTCTAGAGAAATATCGGCAGGCTGCATTTAGGATTATTCATCCCATTTGTGGCAGCAACCTTACTACCAATTTCACGAGCATTTCGACACTGCTTGTATATGATAATGTTAGTAGAAAAAATAGCTTATGACTAGACAGTGGTATTGCAACCATAGAAATAGTTTACTTTTATCACAACAACAATCTCTGATTCCTGAGTGTGGAAGTTTTGGGATATATCACATTTTACTTTTCTGGTGGCAATTGTTAGAATTGCGACAAGAAGCATTTGTGTCATAACACAGGTACTTTTAGCAACTTCCATCCTTAAAGGGTTAAAGAACGGAGCAGACGTTTAGCCTTATAATGACCTGTACTGAACTTACATGAACTGTTGACCCTCAAGTTTATTATTATTTTGATTGGATAACAGTGTCTGAGGGAACCGGAAGTCTGCATGTTTACCTTGCAGCGTCTCACACCTACTCCCTTCCCAAGATCCTTTCACAGGAAGGCTCTCATAACCACCACTATGACATTGAACTTGCGGGGCTTAAATAATCATTGCCAGCAGATTGGAACAAGTTAGCAAGGGATGAAGGCAGTTTTCCATTCTTTGAGTCGCCAAAAGCTGTAGGGGACGCTGTGCACAGAATCGGCGGCCATTTTATTGGGGGACGTAACACACTGATTTTGGTAGGGCAGCCCCCCTAAAAATCGTCGATTGGAGCTGAATAATAACAATTTGGGCTTCACAACAGCTCATGGCAGCAAGATAAATACGAATTTTCCGATTCATCTGAGAGTTTTTACGCTCCTTTCATCATTATCAACAAATTTGTATGCTACATCTGGACATAGCAATATTATACGTCCCCCACCAAAATGGCGGAAATTTGACAGGAAGTCTCTGTCAGACTCAGAGAATCATATATAATCTGGTTCCATTTCTGGGTCCTGCTTGCTTGTTTTAAGCTAACAGGGATTGCCTGAACCTAGCAAAGGCCTAAGTTCAAGGTCATGGTGGTGGTAACAAGTGCCAGAATGGCGACTAGCACCCTGCAGTAGACGTTATGTCATGAGGTGGTAGTTCAGCTGGTAGGTGTAAGGGGGCGCCACATGTAGGACGTCAAACAGAGGCTATAAATACAGGCAGGCAGGTATACAGGGGTGTGGGTTGTAGCAAAGAGGAAGGAATTATAAGAGTGTCCACTCCCTGATATCCTGTCCACCAAGTACCGATGACACCCCCTGACAGGTGGAGTGTAGGCCTACAGTCCATATAGCCTACTGAAAACCTATTCAATAAACCACAGATAAAATGCACTTTTTACCTACAAATATCTATTTGTATGATTTTTTCTCAATATCCAGGTTAAATTTGTAGCAAATCTGACAAGAAATAATGGATACACAGAGTTGTTGGTTAAACTGGTTTTAGGTGGGAGCAGTGGACTGTACACTCCATCCACTAGGGGGCGACACTGGTCATACCGGATCACAAATCTCCTGTTTTCCCATGAAAAAAACCCACAACTTTTCTCAATGATTACTCCAAAATGTTTCAAGTTGAAAAAAGGATCAGAGATAATGCATGCTACACTATAAATAATATTATCATCCTAGGGATTTCGGGGTATCGATATTGCCAAGGGACAATGCTAACATATGGGAGAACACCTTCGAAGTGGACCCTCTTAGTAATATTTGCTCTTTGGTTGTAGGGCACACCCTAGAACCTGTGTTTACCCTTAACACAGCAGGAGTTAACCTAGTATGGGTGCATGGTTCACCAAAGGCTAATGAGCAGAACCATGTCTAGCTCAGTTCTGGTACTGGGTGTGGTCTGTAGTCTGTCCTTGATCTACAACAAGGGTCATTCATTATTCTTGCTTAATTAACTGCACAGCCAAAAATAATTATCTCATATTAGGAAAATAGAGTATTAAACTCGTCTGGTGGACAAATCACTTGTTTAAAAAAAAAGATTTTTCATTAAAACAAGTGCATTGTGTGCCAGACGAGTTTAAAAATCGTATTTTCCAGAAATGAGATAATTTCTTTGGCTGTATAGACACAGATTAACGTATTGTCTTATACCCAACCTCTTCTAGAATAGTGAAGTATTATGAGTCCCTAAATGCCATAGTCATAGACCTTCATTCAATAAGCAACGTCAAGGATTCGTTTTAATTTCAGCAGGTGACATCTGTAACACAATGCCACAACAAACTTAAATTAATCTTTATGTCTAAATAGTTCCTGTTTTATAATATGATCGTTGTTTACTGCCACCATTGTTACTGTATAGTAAGATAATTGTTCCAAGGAGCTAAAAGGGTGAGTGGAGGGGGTCTGTGCATTTTCCAGTTTCTTGCTCCCCACCCTTCTCAACTCAACGAGCCCTCCTCCTGTTGTTGATATAAATACCACTTCTATTTAATAATGTTCAGATTGGCTAATTATGCGCAAAATATTTTTTACAGATGAACCCGATCTATGAGGAGCCCGAGACGCCGGCCCCAGAAAGGAGGTACGAGCCAGTGCCACAAGACGAGAAAATACCAGACATCGCCTTTGTATGACGTCACACACTAGATTCATGACGTCACAGACTGGATTGATAACGTCACAAACTGAGTTGATGACGTCAGATACTGAGTTGATGACGTCACACACTAAGTTGATGACGTCACACACTGACTTGATGACGTCACACACTGACTTGATGACGTCACAAACTGCCATGCTACGTGAAGGATACCTGCCATTAGAGGAGCCTCATATGCTCCGTGTTTGTACATGTTGCCATGATGCACCAATGCAGAGGCAGAGAGTGACTGCATTGGTGCATCATGCTGCATCACCCGTGCTGCATTGGTGCATCATGCTGCACCATTGGGTGCGTATCCACCCAGCAGGGTTTGTGGGATGCATGAACGCAGCAAATAGGAGAGTCCCCCATCAGGGCCTCATTGATGCATCATAGAGATGATGACAGCCAAAAATACATGTGCTTTAAGAAAAACATATTTTCTTAAAACAAGTGATTTGTTTACGAGTTTATCAATCTGATTTTCTTGAAATGAAATAACTATTTTTGGCTTTGAGGGAAAGAGGGCTGAGCTGGGCTGGGACTGGTGCTAGTGGGTTGGTCACTCTATGTGGATATAGCTATGTCAACTACATGGTTGATAGTTGGGTATGTTTGACAATGGCATAGACATTGTATATTATGCAGGGCTGAGCAAATACCAAGAAAGTAAGGGGTAACCCCCCCCCCCGCCCTATATCTACTTTCTATACCAAGGGTTAACGTAATACGCCATGATGTCTCTAATTGTAAATAAGGCCATGACTCTACACATGTGTACAACCTATACTGACACTGACTAGTATGCACGAAACTCTTTTCTCACTGATACAATTTCTGACACAAGCTAAATACTGCTACATTTACAATCTATGTAAAGACTATACATAGTAATTAGTATACATTGTTAGTATAATATTGCTCGGTACTTTGTGTGCTATCATGATGATCTACCCTATATTCCTATCAGTCTTCACCTTGACATGTGTACACAAAGGGATGAATACAATGTATGGTTTCGTTTGTTTCTCTCATGGACATCAGGCAACCAATGTTTTTTACTCGCTCACAGTCAATTACACAGTCAATGTACAGCGGTGGCGCCCCCTGGAGTATAACACCCTTACTAACACTGCTGGTGAGGTCGGCAGTAACCAGCAGCCGGCCTGCTGCCACCTAGCGGCTCTATTGTACACTTAGTATGTACTGATCAGACTAGACCAAAATTAATGTTAGGACACTTAATTTGACTGAGTATTAGCTCTGCTAAAATGGGGTAGATTCATCTTCAGTCAGACACATACCTCGTGACAGACACTTAGATTTGTGCTTATTCAAGCATGCTAATCTCTATAACTGTGAATAATGGTGAAATATTAGTTTTTTTCCATTGAATCATCTCTAGAAGTCTTATAATACATCAGACTGGGGCCCCGTCACTATAGTAGAGACTGAGAGTAGTGGCTTTTTTTTAATGATGGGCAGTCACCGGTCCGGGTGCACAATCTATACTGGAGTCCTAAAAAGAAATCTCAGTGTCCGTCTCAGGATATGTGTCGGCCATATGGTGAATCTCCTCTACTTGTCTATCCTGACTTTTTCTCGCTGTTATCACCATTTTTAATAACGTTGCTGTCAACACTGTATTGATGCTTAGGAACTGTTGTTATGGCAACATTCAACAGAGGGAGCCCGAGTGTATGGCTTTTAAAAAACTGATTTGTTTGCCACTGCTACCCCATTTAAGCTTTGTCGATAAAGATGTTTGTTCAGTCATTGTAAATCAAATCTCAGTGAAGGAAATGGTTCCACTATATCTGTCCATATAGCATAAACCACAATAGCAGCTACTGGATGAAAACCGGTCCTGACCTAATAGATACAATATAAATCAATCCAAAATTATCTACTGACTATGAAACATACATGAATACTGGTTTGTAGTGTAAACCCACTTGCATTCTGTTTGAATTTGCACTGAATAAATTGCATTTCACTGACCTTTGAATGAAAAGTAAACTCATTGAAAATCCCTTCCGTATAATTTGATTCAACTTGGCAAACACTCAGCAGAATGTGTCCTAGTTTCCATAATATTGGCTTCTTTTTTATCAATTTAATAACAATTTAATGGGCATTTAATGCTCATACAGTTTTCATTTTAGACCAAAATATTTTGTGACTTTCAGTTAGCTGCTGGATTTCCCTCACTGAGCAGGGGTGTGGCAACCGGGGGGGGGGGGGGGGGCGGGGGGACATGTCCCCTCCACTTTTGACCAACCCCAAAAAAGGTCAAACCAAAAATGTCAAATAAAAAGGGGACAAAAGAGTCAAAACACCCCTTAGTCCCCCCTACTTTGTACCTGCTCGCCACTCCCCTGGTCACTGAGGGACTTGGCTTGACAGTGAACTCAGAGTAAATGATAATTGTTATTTCATGTGATAGGAGCAATAGCAATAACACCTTCTGATTGAACTTGCTGTACTCTGAATATTAGATTGTTTTCTTTTATTTCATTTTAGTACTGGTCATAATAAGGGATTTAGAGGAGCTTTTTTGTTGAAGTCTTATTGAATTGAGTAGGTGGACCAATTATGTGTATATAGCTCATAGCTTATTATAGGGTTTTGCGAATTCAGAGAATAAAGAACAATCCTACTAGTTGGTATACGTTGCAAGTCGAGTGGTATCTACGCAATATGAACACTTCATCTATGCAAGGGAGGGTACAACTTTAACTATAGTCTATGTATATATGAAAATATGATATGAGGTAAATTCTCTATGTTCAAGTTATGTATAATAATTATGATGTGCATTTTGTCTCAATAAAATATGCTGATTTAAGATTACTTTGTACTTTCTGTCTATATTTGTCATTGCTGCTAAAAAATATCATTTGTATTTTAAAGTAGATCTGCTGAGTATCTAGTAAAAAGAAAACCTACCGCTCAACTTTCGCGTATGGATTGTATGAGTATAATTCTTGAAATGATTTAGGGCCGCCCCTCAAGTCTGCCATCCTGCTAAGCGCGGTATCGGTGCAATGATTCTTCAAGTTGTTTAAATGAAAAGTTCACGTAGGGAGTGACGTGGCATTGTACTTATTCTCCCTTCACTGCTGCAAGCTGTTAGGCCCCGACCCAGTACACAAAAAACGTTGTACAACGTTTAATAACGTTATATAACGTTTCTCTAAGCTCCTTACTATGACATAACATTAACACCTATAAAGTTTTGAAACGCTATTTTAACGTAAAATAACGTTTTCCCGTTAGCTGGGAACCTACGTGGCATGGCCCATATATCTGGTCACTCTCCAAGCATTCTTCTAGACTGGAAAATGAACACGGCCAATTTGTACATCCATGCGATACAAACCCACATAACCAAATGTCAACATATTACAAACGACACTCATGAAAAACTTCATTTCCGACAGAGTATATTTATGTGTATATCCGAAATTAACAACAAAGTAGTTTAAGAAAAATTTTATATGAGAATTAGAATCATGCAAACTATAAACCACACCAATCTGGAAGCATGTCCAATCATGTATGAGTTTCTTACCCCACTGACAAGTGCACATTGACATGGATATAATTGGTCCTGTCAAATAAATTGCAGTGCTTTGCTTCCCTACAGCGTATCTGTGTATTTGTACTGTTATGAGAAAACTTTGATCAACTCTTTCCACACTTTCGTAATGTGAATCTTTCCAAAATGAAAAGTAAGACTGCAACTCACCACCGGTGAATCCAAGCATTATGATGCAATACGATAGGGTGGCCGGACCATTTTTATAAACCAATATGACATAAACATGATGCATATCTCCCAATAGCCCTAATATTCACATTTCCAAAACTACTTTTGTTAGGGTGATGCAGTAAATAGAAAAAATAAGCTATAGTTGTTTGAATCTACCTAACCCTTATAAACCTTCTGACAGGTTTTGAACTGGTGCTAATGCCACCATTAGAACCCATAGCAGTCTTCTTACTGTACCGCAATGCCACCTGGGGTGGACCTGCTGAAACAATGGCCTTCATGCTCCATTGCACCCCACAGAGGCTGATGCTATACAGTGCTGCCGTCTGCTATTGCACCATATTAAAACTGATAAGAACACCTCACATCACCCCCAGGAGATACCCTGTCGCTGGCTGGCGGTAGGCTGTATCATTTCCTTTCAAAATGCATCATTTTGAGTTGGTTTAGCTCTATCTCCAGTAATTTACCATAAATTACCAATTAAAGATTTCTATAAAAGAAATGAGCCCTGAAAATAAGATAAGACAAGCTTTTGTTAACTTTTATTTAGCCCTATTCACCCCACCAAGGGTCAGAACAACATTCACATAGTAGATCATTTTTTCAAGACAAATATGGACAAGTTTTAACAGAGACTCACGTTAGTTTAAACAATTAAAGCTTAACCTCAGCAATCATAGAAGATGATATCGTGGAATGGTCCTCGGTATCAACAATAGAGGAGTGCAGTCACATCGACTGACAGTCTTTGCGAAAACATACAGGACAGTGCAATGTCCACCTAAAATGTCACCGGTCCAGCGGATTTACAAGTGTACAGGGACCAAATGTCCAGTCACCTGCCATTAATACCTATTATATTACAGATAGGTTAATCCGCCATCTCGACAAAAAGAAAATTATACTCAGGTGCACCATATTGTCAGATATTTGGCTATCCGGTCCTTATAAAGAACAGCCCGTCCTGCAACATTAAAAATTCCCAGGACCGAATATTCTATAGGAAGAAAATGTTTTCACAAAGACTGGACTGTCATTTAACCTTAAGTGGACGCCAACATCATCTCCAGAGAAATGTGTGATGCATGACAAGTACTCAAAACCTCTTCTCATGGCATTGCCAACACTACATGAATGTATGCAGTAAGCAAATTTAAGATTCTGTTAGGAACATGTCAAGTAGCTTTAGATTCGGCAATGCCTTGCAAAGTACTGGAGAGGTGATTTAAGCATTGAAATTGGTTTAACTGGCATTTACTGGAACTAGATATGCCTGAAGTGTTCCTGTGAGCATATCTAAATTTACTTGAATGTAAAGATTCATTCAGTGCGAGTGCTGTTTAAGCGAGGTTTTGGTAGCATTTACGTTTAATATATGACGCTGGCTGTGCAGGTAGTAAAGTTGAATTTAAGATCATAACAACTGGATTACTTTATTAACAAGTAAGTTTATAACAACTCATTTAGCAAATGTAGCAGATAGTAAAAATGAATAACTGTAATTTTAACAACATTTACATTGATATCCCTGGCTGGTTTAAATATGATATTGTGACGTTTAATTACTTTTTAACAATCAACATGACTTGTACATCTGACATTATCCATGAGAAGACAGGCGCACTGCACCGAGCTAGACATTTATTGGAAATTTAAACCTCCCGAAGCATCGGTTTAAGTGTAATCAACGCCATAATCCCATGTTATTGGATGACCATCCGAGTTGGATGTGTGTAGTTGGTCCACACATTATCATACAGCCAAAACAATGACAGTTACAGCTCACAAACTGTGTGATTCTGGGTTATTTGGTTTACAAACACATAACATTAGAAGGAATACATAGACAAACGCTCATGGCCAGAGAATATTTTGGTATCTTTCCACCCGAGGTGAGGCTGGTACCGTATCCAACAAAACCACAGGCCCCACCAAGGGGGAACGATACCCAAAACTCCTCTGGCTATGAGCCTTTACCTTTATTTTTACTCTTCAAAATATCTTTAGTTGTCTATGAATGACCATAATAATTTGAACAAATCCACCAGATGGATACATTACACCCTAGCAACCCACATTGTCAGATATTTTACAGAGGTCTAATATATCACTAAATGCCAATGCTCGTGCAGTGTTAGATACAACATACAATAAACACAGTGGACAAAACAGTAACATGTAGTACATATACATATTTCATTATAATGCAGACACTTCAGTTGTTATATGCAATTTTTTTATTTATTACCATGTACACCTATGTACAACATCTATAAGGACACAATTTTCTATAACTGTACAATTATACACCGTGTTTGACCTGAAGGATATGAGGAGTTTTCCCACGGACATTCCCTATATATTCTATTGTTACTATGTGTGAACATTGCTCAAAATTCGGAACTCAGCAAAAAAGTATAATGTTTCGATGTGTGATCTGGAAAAATATGCCCTTTTGAGTTCGGCTATAAAAAGAGAAACACACTCATTAATATCCCATCAATACACTTATAATAGCAAGAGAAATGGTCAAATGATCGTCAAATTGTCTTAAAACGGACCCTTTATCATTTGATAAATCATTTGATGCATCAAATACATGTTTTCTAAAAGTTTGCCGTACAAATGATGAGCCGAAGCTGAAATATTGAATAAATTCTTGCTTCTCATTTCCCTAATTGATATAAATTCAGCTTGGGAATGGATGAAACAGTTCATTTAACCTCATCATCATACATGAATTCTTAATGGTAAAATGGTAATTCATTTACATTTCATCAGTACTTTTTTTGTATCCCGTGTAGTAAAAAGCGATAGGAAAGTCATTCATGTTTGAATGTAAGAAAATTGAACTTTTAATAACTAGTTCAGTTACTAAATCTGTATAAAATATTTTGCTGTTAATTTTATCCCTCACTATTATAAAGAAAACAGGATTTCCTACGAGATGCTGCTACTTCTCCATGATTCAAAATCATCGAAATCCCCATGTGCAAACTAGTTTCATGACAGCTTCACATTTATTTATTTCTGCATTATCATGACATATTTACAACTGTCATTTTCCAGTGGGACAGCAGCACCACGGATGCCAGCGTGGTCTCTACCAGAACTGTACACTTATAACAGTGCACATGACACCAACAACAATAACCAAATACTGATGATAATAGCAATAAGTACATCCACACATTATGATAAGAGTACAGTAGTCATCATACTGCTGTGTCTCCTGAGGTCAGAGCGCGGTCGGCTTTACCCCCGGGTGTCCTCTCACTGACTGCAACCCGCGGCATGTATTTATTACTGTCAGTCCTCCCCTCGTACGCCCCGAGTGGTAGCGAACTATTTACTTCCGGGGGTAGCAAAGTCCCCGCGGCGTCTGTCCGGTTTGCCGCCCGGGGTCGGGGGGACATGTTGAGTTTCTCGGCCTGCCGTGAGGGGGTGTCGTAGGTGTTGTGCTGCTGGTGGTAGTGGTGGGGCTGGGGTTTAGCCCGCTGCTGATGTTTCTGACAACGGTTTACGTAACATTTGAGCGATGCCGTGTGGAGAAAAAAGTCGAGAAACTCTAGTAGTGTCAGAGCGCTGGCACCTAGAAAAAGGGCTAGTGATCCACCGATATCACCTGAAAATGGAGGAAACAGTTTAGAATCAATGAGCTTTGCTTTAATTATGCTACCCTTTGACCGTAGAAGAGTCAAAGAAGTAGAATCACTGTAACTCTCAAATGATAGTCCAGCCCCCATCACTGAGGTAACTCTCTCCCCAGGGACTCTAAAGTTACTCCCAATCATTAGGGAGTCTTAGAATAGGAGTCATTATAGAGTTATTATAGAGTCCTGCTAATGTTATGGAGTCACTTCAGAGTTCTGGGGAGAGTTACCTCAGTGAACAAGTCAGGAGTCACAGTGATTCACAAGTGTAGCAGGACTGAATGTCCAGTCACATGTTGGGCTTTTATGAACTAGAAGAATTCAGTTGGGCTTCTAAAACTGAAATATGTTTGTCAATATCCAGTGTAAACTATATATCTATCCTGATTTGGCCATAAATGGTTACAAATAAAATTCATTTTTAATGGAAAAAACTCTTCTATACTAAAAATACAGAAATCCTCAGATTTGTGGTTATCCGGTCCTCCAAAAATGTAGCCGGTCCTTCAACATTAAAATTTGCAGGACCGAATGTCCTGTGGGATGAAAACTTTTTCGCAAAGACTGCCATTATGCTGTCCCTTTGGGAGTGCATCTTTCCTTTCAGGCCAGCATGATGCATGAACTCAGCAGTTAGGGCTGCGTAAATGCACATAGCACTTAAGGAATATGCAGCCCCTGAAGCGTTGACCATTTCAAAGTGAAACGATTCATCATATCAGCTTGAGAGAGTTGATACACTGTCAAATAATCCTTTGCACCTAAAGGTGACGCAAGAATACTACTAAAATAAGTCGCAAGTTTGCATGACATGATCGTATTAAGAAACCCAATGCTGACATCTGCAACTTTCCCATCTCGTTTCAAATCAAACGCTAAGAATGTCATCAAAAGCTTTAAGAGCCGCATGGCAGTTTAACCCTATAATGGCCGCTCCACTACCGAAATATTGTTTCCAAATACCGGGGACATTATGATGATGATGTTCTACTGAAACCGGCACTACACTACAGATAGTGCCCTGGTACTGCATATATGCAGTATCGGTTTTCGAATACTTAAAGACAGTACTGCATGTATGCAGTACCGACAGGGAAAGTGTTAATCAGCTACCATATTTGGATGGAAAGAAAAAGGTAACTCTCTGCCTGTATAATACGTATAAAACCATTTACTCAGTATATTGGCATAAGGAACCTGCATTAAAACTGCATCGCACCTCTGCTGCTGCTATTTCGCCATTATTTCACTGTATCGCGCCTCTAGCACCCCCATTTCACCTCTGTTTAGCTGTGGACACAGGCAAAATAGCGGCAAAATAGCGGCAAAATAGCGGCAAAATAGCAGCAGAAGAGCGGCGGCAGAGGTGCGATGCAGTTTTAACGCAGGTTTCTGCCGCCGTGGATTTTGGGCTTAAGTCACAACTGAGTACACTCGTCTGCGACTCATGATCAGCCAATATCTAGCATAAAGGGCTCTGGCTGTGGTTTAACTACTACATACGAAACCTTTCTCACTATTGCAATTACACTGGCAAGGACTACATTTGTGATCATGCACACAAAGTGGCATGAGAGTCCATTGTCTTTTACACTTGGCTAACATCTAACAGCAATGCAAAGAGCTACATGAGATCACACTCCAGCACCTAAAAACAAAGGTTGCATGACAGGACCATATCAAGGTTCTGAAGCCATCCAAACATGTGTAACTTTCCCATGAAGTTTCCCGCGACAGACTAAAAAAGGTCACAGTACATCTCATGGAACAGGACTTGCTGTGAGTAATAGTAGCAATATGTCCAGGAACCTCGAGTCGCGTGATGAGTCATTATGAGTAGTTATGGATTTGCATGTAACATGAACAAGGAGTGTTATTCACTGCCGTGGAGGAATGAATATTCATGAACTTTCCCTTTGTGGTATTTAGCCCATCAACGACAGCATGTTGCTAAAAGATGTGGCATTTACAGCGAATGTGAGATAAGTTGCAATTTTCCCATTTTTTGAGTTTATAAATGTGTTTTATTCATAGAATGATGTAAGGTAAAGGTGGGATATGTATTCTTATGTTACTTTTTATTCCTACATTAACCCTTTGAAGATAGCATAGTACCCTTATGCATGGTACCCCATTGTCGCCGGTGGATAACTTGCTAGCACTGCATCTGGTTGAGAACTTGTCTGGAGTATGGGCATGAGTCTCTAACACAGCATGAGTTTCTCAATGGCTCTGTGCTAGTTTCTGTGCTCACAGGGCCCTTTAAGTTGCCTCTGATTGCCCATCAAGGATATAATACAGTGCTGCACCCTCCAAATATGATACACTCTAAGAACAGTGTGTTGCCGGAACATGAATACAAAGTTACACACACATCTTAGAAACACACTTTTGAGATCAACACACTTTTGGTAAAGAGTGTGTAGTGTGTAGTGTGTTACACAAAAATGTGTGTTGAAAGTGGCTGCAGAAAAGCGTGTTGATAAGTGTGTACACGTAACTCACTGTTCATTGAGTGTACTGTATTGACATTAAAGTGACATGGTCCGATTTTTTCTCATATTTTAGATCCTGCTTAAAGGTCTTTCATGTGTTAGTACAATATCAAATTTGGAGAATAGGGCCCAATAAAATGTTATCTATGGGCAATAGGAGCCGAATTAGAGGGTCTGACATGGCCCAAGTGTAGTATTTTACAGTGTTTTTTCAATGGGGGAATTATAGCGTGCACTCCAAAATTAGTAAATTGAGCCATAATCTGATCATTAGCTATTATTAGTCAGATTTTAAGCTGAATCATAGGGAATGAGATAAAATAAAGTAGCTAACACATGAAGTATGGCCATAGGGAACATTCTGGTCCATTTTTAACAAAATTGATTTTTGATCCCTAATCATCGGACCATGTCACTTTAAGCACACATATAAGTGGAACTAGAAACGTGGAAGTAATCAGCCTACTTACTAAGAAGTTGTGTGAGGTTATACGCCGGCCGCTCCTCCACTATTTCTGAACTGAGATCACGGAAGTAGATATCCAACCGCAAAAGGTTCTCCCTGTAATTAAATATGACAAATGTCATTGTTTGTAATCAGAAACATCACCAACCCCTTGCATATCAATCTGATATGACGTAATACTATGAGGTTATGCCGAGAGCAGATTCCTTCAACGAGTTTTGTAACAGACATTTCCTTTTGAGATTGCTTCCAAATTGTCTTCTTAATATTTTAGGTCCAAATCACATATAATGTTTATTTTAAGTATAGTTAAACTAAATAGCATGGTCATTCATCAACAGTTCGAGATTTGATTAAAAACTGATTAAATCACAACAGAAATATACAAATATTAAGATATACAAATCGCTGATATAAAAACTGAATAATTTAAAGAACTGTTTTCAAAATGATTGGGCACTTACCTGACAAAGTCCTTACTGATTGTAATGTCTTGACTATATTCCCTGAGGTCTCTATCTAAATCATCAAATGCTGAGATGAACCTGGAGTCTGTGTTTCCTAACACATCCACCAAAGTGGCCTTCTCCTCTATCCTATTAAACTGCATTATGATATCATTCTCTTTGTGCTTAAAGCCGATATCTGGAAAATCAGCATTCAGCATTCGAGTCAAATTTTTCACTGATGTCTGGTTGAGTTCCTCTACAGTGGTATGCAGCATACGAGTGTCTGCAAATAAGTTTAGGAAGAACTCGCGCTTCTCTGGGTTCTTCACCATTTCAACCACATCATCCTTGAGATGGGCGTAAAATTTTCGCACGCTAGTTTCCTTGAGGAAATTCCTCCATATATCGGTGTAATGCTCCTGGAGTCTTTCCCACCAGGTAATCAGACTCCCGCCCTGCTCACGTAAATCCGAGAAGAGAACTTTAAGATTGTTTACCATGCCGAAGGTCCTTTGGGAATGTGCCATGGAGGCGAGTTGCCGTTTACTGACCGAATCGCTGTTCAGGAAAGTTTTCGCCATTTGCGAGAAAAGAACCAGGTCAGCTTGGAGAATCTCGTACTGCTCCCGGAGACGCTGCTGTAATGGCTGCAGGATAGACTTGATATCATCTAGAACTAAGTAAAACCTACTTTTTATCCGGTCAAACTGCTCGCCTTTGAGCTCGATGAGTTCCTTTGAGCGGTGAATAATGCGCTGCTCAAAGATAGTTTTGTAGTAGTTGACCTGTTTAGCATGGAAGACAAACTGCAGCTTACAGTCCTGATATGCTGACTCATTGAAGGCCTGGTTTCTATGGTACTCCTTCAGTACAAACTGCAGTCCCAAGATGGCGTCTATGTAGCCGGTGAGGTGCTCCGACATCTTGTTATAATAGTCGCGCTGTTTGCGTGTGTTGTGTGCCAGAGCTTCAGCGGGAATCAGCGACAGGTCATAACGGCCATTAGGAGTGAGGACATATTCCAGCAAAGGCTCCGCGTTCAGGTATGCATAGTAAGCCTTCGTTAAGTTATCCACGGCGCGGATCGCGATCTCCAGTCGGGAACTCAAGTCCCGGTCCATCATGAAGTAAATGATTTTGCGCACTGTGACTTCTGAGGTCGGGGTTTGCTGTAGCTGGCTGATTGTGCGGTCAAAGGCACTCACGGTCTCGTAGAACTCGGTGGTCACATGATCCAACGTGTTCTCATTCATCACGTCCCAACCTGAGGGAGAGTTTAAAAGCCATATAAGAATGGGTAGATTGACAGACGTGCATTACTTATGTATTTGTTTGCGTACTATCCTGTCTCATCATCATTCCTACCTGCATTTCATCATGTAAATGTATTTGATTCATAAATGTGTAAGAATCAATATGATCTGGAAACTAATTGTATAAGTGATTCTTGACTCATGCATGAATATATGTTCTTGGTTGTAAAATTCAGCAGATGCTACCGCGTCCCCGAACGTGTTTTCTGTTAAATAAATGAGTACGTTCAGTACTCACTGAACTGAACCAAAAAATAAATGTAGAGTCTAGGGTTTCTTCTAGAGCCAAAAATGTAGCAAAGTTAAACAGGTTCAGCTTTACATGAATTTCCTTCAAAGGAAGTCAAGCAAGCCAGACTTTCAATAAAGAGTACACGGAATATTGCCTGAAAAGAAGTCCACATATGAGTTCAAGAATAGTTTCAGTGGTTTTGTTAGTTACCAGTAGTAAAAGAAGACTATTTGCTACTGTAACAGGATATTTTCATGTACACTATTCTGTGCCAATCTGTATATGAACATCTAAAGCATGTCTTCCACCAATGTTGGTTGGTCGATTAAAAGTCTATAATGTTAAACTTATGGGAGAATCTCGTTCAACAGACAGAATCACGGCCAATTATGTCAGTGCAAAACCGCCTTAATTTGAATTAATGATTTCCAGAATTAAACTGAGACCTTTGATGAAGTTGTGCTGAGTGATGTACTTGACCCCCTTGAGGGCGCGTGTCTGGTGGAACACCACCCGTGGCCGGATGTCCTCCGCCAGGTTCTCCAGGAAGTTGACGGCCTCCTGTAGCTGGCCATCCACACGCTCCAGGGCAAAACTCACCTGTAAGGGGGGAACCAAGTTTATGTGTTATAGTATTGAACACATTTATGTGTACTGAGGTAATAACCACCTCCATTATTATCATCTTTCATCTCATTGCATCAAATCCAATTTTCTTTTAATATATGATCTTATCATTTTAGAGACCAAAAGAGTCCAAGGCCAATGTATAACTTCTTATGCATTTATAACACATGGACTTCCTAATGTAGCAGGTTACACCCTCCAGGGTAGAACTCACCTATAGGCACACCAGCCACCAGCCAAATGCTCTTGAATATTAACTAGAATCTGTACTGAGGTAATAACCACCTCCATTATTGCCCACTTTATTTACTTTCATCTTATTGAATCGAATCCAATTTTCTTTTAATATATGATTTTATCATTTTAGAGACCAAAACAGTCCAAGGCCAATGTATAACTTCTTATGCATTTATAAACTGTGTAGTGCTATACTTTGCATTCGTCAAGCCCTGGAGAGTCTTTAATGTTAACAGTTTTTGTTTATTGGTCAAAATAAAAGTCAACACACCTCTTCTAAGGCTTGTGAGACGGCGACCACGAGGTCAGTGTTCCTTGCCTTGAGGCTGGGGACGGTTCTCTCGGCCGTCTCGCGGGCCGCCACGTACTGCGGCTGGACTGTAGTACTCAGGTTGGACACCAGGAGGTCGGCCACCTGGCGGCAACTTAGGGAAGCTGCCGACACCTGTAGGGGGTTATAAAACAATATGATAATAAGATAATGTGAGAGAAAAGAGCTAAATTTCTACTTATAATCAATTTTATATCCTACCCGTACCCCCGAGCTCCCACCCAGTGGGCACAAAATTCAGCTCAACGTTTAATCAAAATTAAATATGCGTTGAAACAAACATTGAAAATCATCTGCCAATGTTGATTCAATGTTCTGTGTCCAATGGAAGAGGGTACACGATTTAGTTCAACATTGGTTCAATTTTGGGTCGGCATTTAATCAACATTGAAACTTTTTGTTAGCATCCTTTTACACATGACTATATTTGAGAGACCCATCTTGTTATGTGATCTGTAGTCGATAAAATCGTACGAAATTCGAATTCAACTACTCTCTTAGCTAACAAATTTTGGAACAAAAGGGTCAATTTGACAGAAGGAATATTGAAATAAACCAACCAACCTGGGGGACATAGATCTGCTCGTGGCATGGTACTGAGCACTCACAGCTGCTCGCACTCACACCACCCGCCTCTACAACACAGACACGTGACAAGATTTAATATGGTGGAAATTAATTCACGATTCAGTGAATGGGTGTAGGCATTCATTTATGCTTATATCTCTTTATGCAATCATGACAAGTTAAGTTGACCTTTCAAGAGCAGAATGTCGTTGTCGGGATGCATGAATGCAGCATATATGCTGTCCCGCTGCCTTAACCCTTTAAGGACGGCATTATGTCTTAGTGCATCATAGTCTTGGCCGTCATCATGCATGAATGCAGCCATGGCAAGTTACTCGCCAGGGCTGCCTTCACGCATCATGCTGAAACTATCGGGTTGAGACACTCCCGAAGGGTCGGCAAGATGCATCAATGCAGTATTAGTGAGGTTTTCACCAGGGCTGCATGGGTGCATCATGACGACAGATGTCTTCTTTTAGCGACATTCATCCATAAAGCGTAAATGCATCCCGCCTACAAGGTCATAGGTCGGCATCTTTCTATTTTATGGTTTATTTATTCCAGACATGGAAGGCCATATTCACATAGCATATTACAAAATGAATGTTGAAAAAGTGCCAATATCCATCACTTCATCTCCGAATATTCCCTCATAACTTCATTGATGCATATATGAATTTTATCATCTCGTTGAATAAATCATTTTCTACCCATTGAGTACCCATTTATTCAGCCATAGACTGTGGCCTGGTGGGTTGATACTTAAATATCTCCCTTCATTAATTCTTATTAATTCAAGAAAGGATTGTATAATTTGTGGGAAGTACCAATAGAGCTGTATCTTAAACATGTTGGATGATATCTGAGCTAATGCACTGCTATCATGAAGCTAATAAAAGTAAGTATTCCCACTATTCATATTCCTGAGGCTACCCGTTCATATACAGAAGTCAACTACAGTTTATTACTATTTGGGGATAAACGGATTAGGATTACTTCTTCCTACCTTTCACAACCACTGAATGCCTTGTATATTACTATTTGATATCTGGGTCTCTAACGGGATAACTCTAGGCATAAGTCTACTTATGGCGCTATAAATTCACTGCTATTACCATAAGGAATGGGTACCGATCTCTTAGATTGCTACAATATTAGATTCCTTAAGTTTAATTGCATAAAGATGTCGGTATTAATACGCTGCATGGCGTGTGAATAGGCCCGTGTTGCTGAGTCGTCGACATGGCTTAACGTGTGGGAATATGCAATTACTCTAATGGAGGGCCCTTTCATGGCGGCTTTGACTCAGCAGTCACTGTACCCCATACTGTATCGTGCCCCCGCACCCTGTCTGTGATATTGGTTATTGGGGTTAAAACTGAGTAAATGGTGCACCTAAAGATACTGTATCTAGAGAATAGAAAACGATGTTCTTCATGTTGAGACTCTCTCGCAGTGGGCACAGAACATTGGATCAACATTGAAAAATGGTTGTCAATGTTGATTCAATGTTGGTTCAACGTTAATTCAATGTTGTGCCCTCTGGACTGTTGCTCTATAATCCCCCCCCCTACCCCCCCTACCCACTTTCCATTTGATATAAAAACTTGTGATATTTATATTGATATAGATGTTGATAAAGACAGGTTGTGCATCGTCATCACACGAATTGAAGTATTTAGTTAGTCAGGCATTCGAGAAGGACTGGATGGAGGATCGGCGTATAGCTGTATTCCGGATATCGGCTGTATACTATTTAGTATACTATGCTGTATAATACCTTAATAAAAAATCTATAAAAAAACACACGATGGTGTCAAGCCTTCACAAGGCTCGGGACCAGAGCCTATCCTTTCCTAAAGAACAGAGTCTTTCTGGAGGCAATTTTTACGCCCTTTTGACGTTGTTTCTTTTCTCTGTGTAGCAATTATAATTAGCTCTCTCTACATATAAGACTATCTTTAGCCACCGGGGGCAAATGTATGATAATTATGCAGTTGGGATTGTGCCTAAACAAAGAATGAAACCTATGTTAGAGATTTTGGATTCCACAGATAGGAATATCTTAGTATTTTTCCATTGCAGAATAGTTTGCTCTCCTCAAAACCGGACTAAACTAAACACATGAGGATTATGCATCACCACATGCGTTATTTGTACATTTGTAATCCCATGGTAGTCTCAGCCTCAGAGATATCATATGCTGAAGGCCTACGACTATGTGCCATACCACTTGGTGTAATTAAGTATAGGAATGTAATATTTCTATGTTTTATCCCCTAGTATTACCACATCAGTGCTAAAAGGGGTCACAGCGTCGCGCAGTGTAGACAGAAACCACAGAGATTGTATTCCTTGAATGAAAGCGATGATTTATTCTACACAATTCCATTATACAGTTGTACTAATGGATAAGCTTTGGTCTCCCCTTTTTCTTTCGTCTGATTCAAAAGCTTTGCATCAGCTCTTCGTGCATAATTGGTTTTACTAGACTCAACTCTTGCGACTGTATGGTTTAAGTATCATAACTTGGAGTCGGCACTTATTCATAGTCAAACTATCACACAATTAAAGCAAAGGCAATGATAGGAATTGTATTTCAAATACATGTATGAACAAATTTATCTTCATGTATTAGGACTGTGTGTATAATTTGTAGTAGTAGGTATAGGACGTGTACCAATCTGTATGCGAAATAGGACCCCTACAGATTCGCACGAGTCCTATAACTACTTTATGCCACTAGCTGTATACAGTATACAAGAGGTGTGAAA
Source organism: Harmothoe impar (assembly GCA_947462335.1). Taxonomy (NCBI): domain Eukaryota; kingdom Metazoa; phylum Annelida; class Polychaeta; order Phyllodocida; family Polynoidae; genus Harmothoe; species Harmothoe impar. The sequence goes on along the minus strand of OX381720.1, from coordinate 59,157,740 downwards.
TGCTTTGTTCTCCTAGCCTGCTGTGGTATACTTACTGTTAGAGTACCTGTTGCAGTTGTAGAACTTAAAATTAATGAACTTAATTATTCAAGCATATAGTTAAAATGATGGAAAATAATAAAGCAAGCATCACTATGCAATCCTGTTTTATTAGTTTATTTAGAATATGATTTAATTGCAATTTGAATCATCTTTGATTAAATACATGCTCTCGGCACTCCCGCTCTTCTGTAATTTCCTTCTGTTGCCTCCCAGAATTCCCACCATTCTCCAGCTAACGCCTACTTCTTCCACTCCCAATGCTATTCCCCGACTAACGTACGTGAACCCGACCCGTAGCCCGATCCGTTAAGGTTGTGGGATGGTCATGCGGGTAGACAACCGAGCCTGCACCTGGCCCATTTCAATACATTCCCTGTCACGGCAGCCTTCAAGAATTCATGGAGGGATTTTTCAGTTTGGCTGAGTAAGGCCATCTTGTCGCGAAACGACCGGCACCACAACAAACTGTATGCGAAGTAGGCCTTAATATTTAATATCAACCTGTAGCCTCTTCTTAGGCTTAATTCCTGCTTCAAGTGGGACCTACAAGTCTGGCAATATTAGCGAGGTTTAGATCGAGGCGTATACGGCAACGTGTACATCTACAGTAATGCTAAATGATAGGCTAGGCGTTGCCATACACTTTACAAGATGGCTGATCTGAACCTAGATAATGGTAATCCATACACGGGTGTAATCTAAAGCTGCCTCTTCAAACGGCTCATATAGATCTGTATGGGGTGGCTAGGTACTAATTGTTTCAGCCATGGGCGACCTACACTTATATATACACCTTCGGGCCAAGAACAAGTATTAGTGGTTAAATTCAGCTCTGGCGAGTTACTCGCTTGGGTTCCATTCACGAATCATGATGACTAAGGGCTGAGTCATATACTGCCAACGGGGGGGGGGGGGGAGGAGGGTTTGGTTGATATAGGAGTCATGATGAAAAAATACAGGCCCTCAGTAAAAAAAAGAAGGTGGGGGGTGGGGCTGGGGAGGTTTCAAAACTAAATACGGTCCATTGTGATATGTGTGATTTTTGGGGAGACATTCCTGAAAATCCCAATGTGGTTAGGGAATTCGAGATCAGTTTCGGCTTAGAGGGGGGGGGGGGGTAGAAAATTATCCGATTTGGGAAATCCACAGAGCCCGTCCAAGCTAGCAATGTTTATATATATAAATATATATATATATATATATATATATATATATATATATATATATATATATATATATATATATATATATATATGTAATATGTGACTCCAACCTAAAGGCATGATACATATTGCTGTTTTAGATGGCTACAGGTATACCGTAACAGACCTACGGTCGGTACTTTGCACCTGGTGGCTATGAAACACAACTCTGTCAGCAGTGCTGCTGGTCGGGCAGCCTCAACACATCCAGGCGGACACTGTTAGAAGTAAGTACTGTAGCTGCACAACATAAAAGGAGGTGTTTTTGGTTTCCAGTATGACATACTGTGCACCTACATTCACCTACTGTAAAACACCACACACAGGAGGTTGTGGGTTCAGATCCCACCTTGGCACAATAGACATGTTCAAATATTCACTAGCTAACATTTCTATGTCAATATAGATGGAAATGCATGTCAAATGGGGTAAAGACATATTTCTCATTATGCCAAGTTAGATTGAACCCACGACCTTCTATGTGTGGGTTTTACAGTAGGTAAGTGTAGCTGTACAGTGTGTGATACTGGAAACCAGAAATACTTCATTTTATACTGTGCAGCTACAGTATATCTCGCTGACAGACACAGAGCACTGGGACACATTAACCCTTGGAGGACAGTATCGTGCTTCAATGCGTTATGCCCTTTGTCGGCACGATGCATGAATGCAGCTCTGGTGAGTAACTCAGAACGGCTGCATCCTTGCATCATGCTGTCACTATGGGGTTCAGACACTCTAGAAGAATTGGCATGATGCACGAATCCAGCACCGACGAGTCACTCGCCAGGGCTGCATTGGTGCATTTAGTGACAGATGTCCTTCAAGGGTTAACTACCATGGAGACAAAGATCTCTTGAGGTTGGCTCCTTTGCTAGCTTACATTAAGATGCACTTGTGGGGAACAAGTTTTCGAGAGAAATCCCTCCATTCAGAGCTCAGGAATGACACAAGAATCTTGTGTATTTCTTGGGAAACGCACAAGCTGTATATATATATATATATATATATATATATATATATATATATATATATATATATATATATATATATATATATGGGTGGGGGTCCAGAAAATGTCCATTTCACAAATTGAGTTATTTTTTAAAAATAATCATTTTAAATGAAGAGAATGTATTGGGATAACTACATAATTGCAAAAAGCCCAATGAGTACTAATAGAAAAAATATGCATATTAATTATAATTTCATGATTTTTTCTGATTTTAGCCACTTTTCAGGGAAAAAATGACCAAAAATCGATGTCCCCTGGAAAAAATCTGATTTCAACGGAAATTTTCTCCAAATGATATTAAATTTACACTTTTTGCTTCATATGTGTTGCATACAAATGATACTTCTTCATAACACCATTTATTTCCATATTTAATTTTTTTTAATTTTTAATATTTGTTTAAATTACAAAAATAGCAATTATTCTCATAATCTCATATATCTTTTTAAACACTTGAATTTTGTGGAAACATATTACACTAGATGGATGTTTTATGCCATTAGGCATATCCCGGACATCTATACTCTTGGGCAGAATGATAAAAATTAAGACAATTGACTATTTTCTTGGTGAAATTAGAGCCCAAAGAAGGAATTAAAAATGACCTGTTTAAGCCAAATTTCTTGGAAAGGTAATTAATTATACAAATCCTGCATAAAATTACATATTACCTGCATTGGATAAGCGTATGTGTGAGCTCTACACTCCCATATCGATAGATTTTTTCTATTTTACATTTAACAAGCAAAAACAATTGTTTTCACTGGATGTTACGTTCACTAGATTGATGTTACGTTCACTAGATTTATTTAAACATTTTGAATAATATCAGCCTAAATGTCCTCTAAGGAGGAACCGAAATATCCATGTGGTGCCTACATAGTACATGCACCATATACAATAAGAATCGTAACTTGGTGCAATGTCTTTGTCTTTGTAAATTAAGATATCAATTTATGTTACGTTCACTAGAATTATGTTACGTTCACTAGAATTATGTTACGTTCACTAGAATTATGTTACGTTCACTAGAATTATGTTTGGTTCCACGGAGACAGTAAATTGTCATGAAAATATGTCCTTTTTTGTTAATTTCTTTTGATAGGCCGCATGTATGTCTGTTTGACAAACCTATCAGCAAGGTTGTATGTGGATGAATGCATGATTTATGTAATATTAAGAACTATCAAAACAACATGTCCTTTATTTTATGAAATGTTACGTTCACCAGATATATGAAAAAGTCAGAAATATGCATAAATAATTAAGATATAGCCGTAACACAAATTGTCCAACTATATCTGAGCATTACAAATGACGCTGACCTGTTTCCATCATTTTATCATAAACATATTTCATTCTAGAAACTATTCCATTTTTGCGTTACGTTCACTAGATGTTACGTTCACCAGATATATTGAAAACAACCGAATTTTGGTCTAATTGTCTTATTTTTCTTATATTAAATATCTGGGACATGCTGTGACTTTTTTTGCATAGGTATTATACCACAACCAACTGAAAACAATGCTTTTATTGACTAATATTTCATTATAATTCCTCTATTTTTCTGCTATGTTACGTTCACTAGATCCCACTGAACACCTCTGAATAGTAAAATAAACACAATAGAATGGCAGAAAATACAAAATATCTTCAGATATGTTAGATCACTTTGTACACTTTCATCTGGGTTTCACAGCTAGTTTAATACTCTTCCATGTTAGTACTTTTCCCTATTTAAAAAGATTATAGGTTCGATTTAGACAGAAACCAACTGGCCCTCAATTGACTCTAGCTATACAACTATCACAATGGGGAATTAAAAATAGAGAAAAAGTGTACAGCACCCTGTTACATGGTAGGAAATGACACATTTTCGCACTAATTCAGTGAATCAAGTTCATAACTAAAATATGTCATTATATTTTTTCACTATTCTCATGTTTATGATAATATCTGGTGAACGTAACACAATTTTGTTTCATTAGTTATTGTATTTTTCAAACTTACATAGAAAAAAAAGTAAGAATCCTAGTATCACAAAATTTGGGAATGTGATGGTTCATTGCCTCCTTTATATATAGACAAATCTGCTACAACATTTGGGCAATTCAGAAATATTATTGTTTTTCACTGGAAATGGACATTTTCTGGACCCCCACCCATATATATATATATATATATATATATATATGTGTGTGTATATATATATATATATATATATATATATATATATATATATATATATATATATATGCAAGTTAGACACGGAGGATTCAAGAGAATAGTTAATGTTCCTGTCAGATTGTGTTCTCGTTCAGTTGTGATATGTATTTCTCGAGGTTTATATGTGCAAAAAAAAGAAATTCCCACGCATGTAATGTGAGAGAATTTCTTGCATAACTGTTAGGAATATTCGACCACAAATGAAATGATGATGTGTAGTTTCAGTAAAGTTCTCACTGATTATAGGGATCACGGGGTATAATACAAGAACGGTGAGTTCTGCTTTGTATATATTGTAGGGTGTTTACCCCCTACATGAAATATTAATCGCACATAATCCTATAACCCCTTGATGGAAAGACAAGTATGTCATGAAAGCAGTTTCATTTTATTCAATGTTCATTCGTGCATTAAACTTATCTATATTAGATATGAAAATTACCCTGCAGTATTTAGGCCTGCAAATATTAGACTGGGCCGGGCAAAATAAAAGATCTGCAGGACCGAATGGTCTGCATGTAGAAAATGTTTTCTGGAAGACTGAGGGACAAGTTGGACCTACCTAGCATGGCCAGCACACAATGTTGGTACTTCCTGACGTCACACGCCTTCAGTCCTCCTACAAACAATGCAGTACCGAAACATGTTTGAGACAGTTCTTTACAATGTTAACTCAATACATGATTTAACCTGAAATGAACAACATAATAAGTTAAAGTGGCACCGAGTGAGTCCCATTCACATTTTCTAGTACTGAGGTAGTCTATTATGTGGTTAATTGCGAGTGGAGATATGGCCCCTCTTAAGTGGGTCAATTCCTTTTTAGTTTAACAACACCAGAGAGCACCTAGACAGTCACAAAGTGATGGGCAGTACAATGTCATCTAGATACTTGCAAAACATTATATGATACTATCACATGTCACATAGGCTTTAAAATCTCAGATAATAAAAGTTTCAATATCTCAGATAATAGCTCGGAACCCCTCTATTCTCTCAGCTTCTTTGAAGAGTATTTGCTATCATGGTCTTATGGTGAACACCTGATGAAAGTCTAGCTACTCTTAGACCAAATGAACAAGCCACCTTCATTCATAATGCCCTTGGTCGTCATAAGGCTGGACTCCACTACGGCGACACAGGTACCTGCGAAACAGGGCGTTGTTTTGGGTCCTTTGTTCTCAAATAGATCGCCCTGTTTTGCTCTGTTTCGCCCTGAATGTCGCCCTGAATGTCGCCCTGAATGCCCCGAGGACGAGGGTGACATTCAGGGCGAAACACAGGCAAAATGAAGCAAAATGAAGCAAAATGAAGCAAAATGAAGCGATGTTTTCTAGAACAAAGGATTTAACGAACGCCACGTTTCGCAGCCACCAGTGTCGCTGAAGTGGAGTCCGGCCTATAGTTTATTACTAAAGCCCTGTCAACCAACTCGCGGGTGCTGCAGACACGCATCATACCCACCCTGTGGGATTCAGACATGAGGCATGATGCACCAATGCAGCACCCTGCCCCCCCTTCAGCTGGTAATAAATAACTCTATCCCAAGGGAGTGTCTATTTATTAATTAAAGGGGGGGGTGTAAAAAATGTTTATGCCCCCCCCCCCCCCATCGAGAGCACGTAGAATGTCTCGCGCCTCCCCTCACCAAAGTCGGCAAAATATTTTCGCCCCCTCCCCTCTGACTTATAGTAAAGGGCAGGCTTTTTTGCTTAAAAGGGGCTGACTTTTGTATGCCCCCCTCCTCGAGAGGGGGCAGATTTCTTGAAGCCCTCCTCTCAGGAGGGGTCGGAAATCTTTATGTCCCCCCCCCAGTTGTCGATAAATGACTCTAAAGGACACCTACCTCTGAGGTCACGTGGGAACCAGAAGTCGTTACAGCCACACTTCTTCCTGATCCTCAACGCCCGGCACCGCAGCAAGCATGACGTCATGGAGCGAGCCGTGACGTCATCACCGACGTCATGGGCGTCATGGGTGACGTGAGTACTGGAGGTGCAGGATCCATAAGGCTGTGTCACCCTTCTCACCTACCCTTCAACACAGAAAGAGTCCTTTAGAACTATAACCATGGTTATAGACGTTTAACCATGGTTATGTGGTATATAGTACAAGTGAGTTGCTGTGTAATTTGTAAAAGCCAGGAGCTTGGTAATTGTCCAATAGATGAGGATAATTACCATTGTCCAATGCTTATTATATCAGAGCACTTATGCAGCTACTCACGCGTATCACATCTGACTTACTCTCTCAGTAGGACAGTGTGGTCAAAGGACCGCATGCACGTATATATACATGTATGTAATATAGAGTGAGGTCATTTCTTGTGTTCTCTCAACCAACTGTGATTTAAAGATGAATGGCCATGGTTCTACGTCCATGGACCTTACCTTCAACACAGACAGAGTCAATTAAAACTATAACTGACGTTTAAAACGTTATTTTGACGTAAAATGAGTTCTTTTTGTTAGTTGGGAAGAGATTAGCACAGATGTTATGGCTTATAGAGAGAGTGGTAGATTTTGAACTTTTGAATAAAAATGAGTTATGGCCATTATTGCCCCGCTTAGTGTGGCCCGTACCTGTAGCAGAGAGAGTCCTATAGCGGCGTGCTGCCCGGGCGGTACCAGGATACCGTGTTCCGGTACCAGGGGAGCCACCTGGTGGTCGTGGACGACAACGCTGACGCCAGCCGCCTCGCTTGGCCCCGGCATGTACTCATACTGCTCTATGTTAAGGAGCAGCCGCAGTCCCTGGGCTGGTCCTGGGAGTGAAAACAGTACATGAGTTAGAGTGGTTGACATTAATTTGACAAAACTTGAGAAAACGTAACATTATTGGGATTTAGGGCATTACACAAAGATTAGGTGGCACCACCAAATGTAGCAACAGGGTATTTTACTAATACAACAATATAAATTCTTGGGGAACCTTGTACTAAGTCCCCATGTCCTATTTTGACAGTCATAGCCCCAAATTAATGGTCGTATGTCTCTTGTGTAAACAAAAATGAATATGTCATTACACCCTTTACTAACAATTCCTGTGTATCAGAACAGTAACAGAGATTATCCTCATTTCAGGTATATCTAAGTTAAATAAGTAAACAGTTGTTTCAGTTAGTATTAAATGATTTCAGAACATCTGACTATTTAAATGGGGAGAGGATGCCATGGAAACTATTTTGGTATATAGATTATCAAAATCAGACAAGGAGTAGTGACAGAAAGTACCCAAATTCAATGCTATAGATTGACACAGTTCTGCATTGTTAGTGGCCCCTAGTGGCTGAAAATAACCCTAAATCCCCGTCAATGTTTCGTTTTCCCAGGTTGTGTCACTTCATCAATCTACAGTAAATTCCTGGGAATACACGTCAGGTCAAATTTTAAAAAGTTGTTTCAGGTCACCCGACCGACCCTAGCAAAACAGGGCCGACCATAATATTTTTTGTGCAATTTCGAAGCAAATTTCATATTTTTACACTTTTTGGGTCATTTTTAGGGTTCACACGCAGGATCGCTAATACTTTCATGTTTAAAAAAAAAAAAAGACCTACCGACCCTACTCTTCCTTCCCATGTTACCTGAAACATACTTTCTTTTTTTTGGCCTTACTCGCCTATTAATTTTTAACTCAAATTTATTTTCCAATTTTCAAAGTAGAGAATTAGGAACACAAAGTACCTTTAAAAGAGCCCTAAACATAAGATTAATGTATACATACACATAAGAAAGGCTGTATAGCAGTGAAGTTCAGATCAGGTGAATCTGCATCTTTGGGAATATCTCAGAATATACTATTTGCCTATGCACTATTATTCATCAAGAAAAAGCCCAGTTCCGAAATTAGAAAAATACATCATCAAATAAAAGAACTATGCATATTTTCTTTGTTATCCCTTTAAGGCCTCAATGCATCATGCCCTTGGTCATCATGATGTATGCCCAGGTCATCATGATGTATGCCCTGGTCATCATGATGTATGCCCTGGTCATCATGATGTATGCCCTGGCAAGTAACTCGCCAGTGCTGCATTCATGCAACATGCCGACCTTATGAGGTTGAAACACTCCCAAGGGTCGGCATGATGTACCAATGCAGCCTCAGCGAGTTACTCACTGGGGCTGCATTGGTGCATCATGATGACAAATGTCATCTTTTAGCGACATACCATCCTTAAAGAGTTAATCATAGTATCAGTCTTTGCCAAAATCTGCAGGACAGTGGCAATGTCCATCCTAAATATCACCTGTCCTCCAGATTCACAAGTATGGCAGGACCAAATATCCAGTCACATATTGGGCTTTTCTGGATGAGAAGAATTCAATTGGGCTTCCAAAGCTGAAATATGTTTGTATATATATATACCGTGTAAAACTATATGTATATCTATCCTTATTTGACCATAAATGATTACAAATAATTTGTATTTTTAATGGACAAAACCATTTTATACTTAAGTGCACCATATTGTCAGATGCTTGGCTATCCGGTCCTGCAACATGAAAATTTGCAGGACCGAATGCCCTGTGGGAGGAAGAAGTTTTAGCAAAGACTGTATTCCCCTTAGTAAGCAGGTTGACATGTGCAGTAGCAAATGCCTTACCCAGGTCCACCCACTGACAGAGGGCCTGACACCTAATACAGTTATCCCTCTGTTCTCTCCCCTGCACGTTGACCTTAGCTTTTTACCCTTTAAGGCCTCGGCCAAAAAAAAGGTTCGTTTCAGGTAACATGGGAGGAAAATGTAGGGTCGGTAAGTCGGATCTTTTTCTTTTTTTAAAATGTTTTCCTTCAACTTGAATGTACCCGCCAACTTTTTAAAATACCTTAAAATTGACCAAAACAGGGTAAACATGCGAACATTTCTTTGAAATTGCATTAAAAAAACGTAGGGTTGGCCCTGTTTTGATAGCGTCGTTCGGGTGACCTGAAACAAACCTTTTTATTCAGCCCTATGTACAGTGATAACATCCACTAAGTCAGCACAAAGCATCAAGGGTTTGTTGGCTTAGGATAAGAATGACTCAGAGTAGAGAGGCTTGGGATTTGAACCTACATAATCGATGTGATGTGGATCATTAGTTTGAGAGTCACATTTGGCAGGGGATGTAGGGAATGACTAGGGGAGAAGAGTTTTGAAACTTTTTTTAGATTAAAAGATTATTAAACTTTTTTAGAGTCCCTGCCAGAACGGTAAAGCAATAAAAGGCCAGGTGCACAATAAACAGGCTGACCCAAACACTTTTCTCTGTGCACCACAGCTAAAAATAATTATCTAATTTCAGGAAAGTAAGATTATTAAACTGGCGGACGAACCACTTGTTTTAAGGTAAACTATTTTCTTAAAACAAGTGGTTTGTCCGCCGGTCGAGTTTAATAATCTTGTTTTCTTGAAATGAGATAATTATTTTTGGCTGTGCGTTTTTAGGTGGTCAAGGAGGGGCAGGATTAGCTTTAACAAGAAATCTGTAAGTTGCAAACTGAAAACTGATTTTGAAAAAAACAAAGTGAGTTCGGAAATAGGGGAATAAGGGAGTAGGAAGCCGGAGGCTTAGAGGGATTAGGAAAAGGAGGGAATTACCCCAGGGGATAGGGGAAGAAGGGGTGCGTGAGATAGATATATGGATTAGAAAAAAATGAGGGAATTTCCGAAAAGAGGAGTAACGAATAGCAGGGTGATTCTCGAATTATTTTTTTCAATTATCAAAATCCATTTCTTTATTTTTCAAAAATTACTTTTCAGTTTGCAACTTGAAATTTAATTTTCAAAATTCACCCTCACTGTTCTGGGCTCCTCTTTATGTTATTGATGAGAAAGATGCACGGAGGCAAGTACGGTCGCCAAAAAAGTGTTTTTCATTTCAAAGAAAGCAAGATATATAAACTGTCTGGTGGACAAACGACTAGTTTTAAGAAAATGTTATCATTTTCTTCTTCAAGCTAGTCGTTTGTCTACCAGGTGAGTTTAAATCTCTTATTTTCTTGAAATGCAGTCTTTGCGAAAACTATTTCATCCCACTGGACATTCGCTCCTGCAAATTTTCAATGTTGAAGGACCGGCTACATTTTTGAAGGACCGGACTGCATTTTGAGTATAAAAGAGTTTTGTCCATGAAGAATACATTCATTTGAAATCATTTATCACCAAATCAGGATAGATAGATATAGTTTTACACAGTATATTGACATACATATTTCGGCTTCAGAAGCCGAACTGAATTATTCTAGTTCGGAAAAGCCCAATATGCAACTGCACATTCGGTCCTGCTACACTTTTAAATCTGCTGGACCGGTGGCACTTTAGAGGGACATTGCCACTGTTTTTGCAAAGACTGGAAATGAGAAAATTACCTTTGGCTGTAATAGACTCACCTGTGCCACCTGTAGACCTTATAGCCTCTCCCTGACGTCCTGCATTGAAGGTGTAGCACATGCCGCGTGGGGTGGGCGTGGGACGGAAGTCCTCAGGGGAACACGATGTCTGACCCCAGCCGCAACTACAAGTACACAATACACACAGTGGGTTAATAAGGTATCACAGTTTGACACAGATTAAGATATTAGACATCCAGGTAATAAGTTGAGTTACATATAAACGTCTGCAACGTCCCAGTATGGGCAAACAGAGGCTACACGTGCTCAGGTAACCTCACCATGATAGCCATACACCAGGGTAATTACTATAAAGTTTATTTCTAATTGGCTGTGTGTTGTATTTAATTGCAGATTTACTATACAAACACATATCCCATGTATATGACAGTATCCACCTTCTTTAAAACACATTAGACTATTTATACATGGCAAAACCGGCTTATTCATGGTGCATATACCTAGGGGTCAAAGTCCACTGGTTTGTTTGCCGACCACACCTCCCATATAAAAAGAAACAATCAGTATATATGTAACTCCACATATAGAATATTAGCCTGACTCTCCTTCCTAGAGTCATGTATGTTTCAAAAGGTTGACTGTACTCCAACCACAACGGGAGTTAGACGAATCAGACGCCACTAAGAGTGTAAAAATGATGCTCATTGTTTTCTCATTGCACAGTTGACAAAGCATCTGTTCGACGCCGCTATAATGTTGCCTAAAAAGTGGGAGGGACGAGATTCTGATTGAGGTTTACAGAACTAATTGCCAAAAAGCCAAGAATATTCTCTAATCTTCAGTTACATTTCATGCATCACAGAAGGAATTCTATCTGCTCTAGAATAGTTTAAACCTTTCCCACCTAAAACATGATGGCTTATGTGTTGCTCAGCAGTTTTAATCACAATGCGGTCCTTTAAGGGCCAGTGATAGAATGACTACAATGTTGTAGACCAATGCATCAGGAAAGGGTGACTTTTCAGAAAAGTTGTTGATAAAGTTTTTGAATATTTCCAAAGCTTGACTGACAAATTCATGAATATAACCTCAGAATTCTCAATTCTAATAGACCTCTCTTGAAAGATAATAATTGTCCTGTAAATCTCCTAATATTAGATATTTGCAAACATACCCATTACAGACAATCTAATAAGCATTCCGCTTAAACTAATGAAAACACAACTTTTTATGACAAAGTTACCCTTTCTTGATATAGTTGTCATGCATACAGCCCGTAATGCCAGCCTTTCTGAACTGTATCATCCCTGTAGGGTCAGTATGATGATTCGAATCAGTACCGTCAAAGTTCTCGCTAAGTCATCAATGCATCAAGACGACCCAATGCATACCGCCTTAACACACTTTGCAGCCCTTAGAGGGCTACAAGTCTGTTTATTGGCAGCAACTCTTTGACCATAACTGATTGCTTTTAAACTACAGTAGCTCAATTCAAACATTTTAAGTCAAAATCCTACCCTTTGTCAAATTACCGCCGATCAGGTTTTATCGAGGGAAGTTCATTCCCCACTCAATTCACGTTTAACCCTCTTAGGCCTGCATATCGCTAAATGATGACATTTGTCATCGTTATGCGCCCCAAGCAAGTAATTCGCTGGTGCTGCATTGGTGCATCATGCCGACCCTTCGAGAGCATCTCAACTCCTTAGGGATGGCATGATGCCTGAGGACAGCCCTGGCAGATTGCACACATTGATGTATTCATGCATCATGACGACCATAGCGTGATGCACTAATGCATTATGCTGCCCTTGAAGGGTTTAACAAAAAATACAAAAGGCGATAAACATGTGTTGTTGATGACCGTTCACGAGTATTAAGCAGCATTACTGAGACGTACAGTAATTGTGTTACTGTGATTTGACACCAGCTTCATCCATATTGCATGAACGGGAGTTTGATGGAGCTGGTTATTAGAGCTAACTCTTTAAGGACGGCATGCCGCTAAAAGATAACAGGTGTCGTCATGATGCACCAATGCAGCCCTGGCGAGGAACTCACCGAGGCTGCATTGGTGCATCATGCTGACCCTTTGGGATTGTCTCAGTCCCCCACGGTCAGCATGATGCTTGAATGCAGCACTGATGAGTTATTCACCAGGGCTGCATTCATGCATCATGGCGACCAAGGGCATGATGCATTAAGGCATCATGCTGTCCTTAGTGGGTTAACCCGCGTTACGACAAGCCGCGGTGCTTTGTTTTGACTTTTATACAAAGTGACAAAACAAATGTGATAAATGCCCCATCAGCAACACACAGCTTAACACTGATCTGACTTTGGCAAGTGATTGATTAAGTTTCATTTACTAGCTGCCAGTGTTGACTGACTGATTCATGTTCTCCCCGGGACCTGTTTCACAAAGCATTTATATGAGACCTACACATTAGTATCTCTCCAAAGAGAATATTGTAGTCAGGTGCTCAAAGTCCTCTTATCAATTCAGTTTTGTATATGTGGTAGATATGATACAAGTGAATTGCTGTATGAGTAGGATTGTCCAAGGCACCACCGATGATAATTAACATTATTATACCCATGTCTACCATATACATGAGACTTGTATAAAAGGTAGGGCAGCTTGCTCAATGGACAGCGTCCACATACAGCCCTTTATCTCTTTGAAATACAAGATTTGCGATATAGCTTAAGCACTGGAAGGCCGTATTCAATGCCTCCCATTGATTACAATGTGGCCATATTCAATGGTCTAAGAAAAAGTAGTTTTTCCTTCATTAAATGGCTTCAAATAAAGAAATAAACACAAATGCCAACTATATTGATACCGCTCTGATGTATTTCACTCGTAGGGGTTGGGATTCATCCCACTCAGCATGTGGCTTCTTGGGATACTGCCCCAGTCCTGACTCTTGAAATACAACTTGTTTTTTTATATTTTTGGAATACAGGATTCTCTATGATAAGTACATGAAGCGAAATATTCAATGCCACATTGAATACGATGTCACCATATTCAACTGGAGCAGAAGAAATTAAATGGCTTCAAATAGAAAAATAAACAGAAATGACCACGTCCATTGATTCAGACTCTAACAGATTTGACTTGTGGGCGTAAGGGCCGTATTCCACTAAGGTAAATTTATGTTTATCACAGGTGATGTACTTTTAATTGGATTTACATATTTGATAACCCATTTTCAGTAAAGGGTGAAGTTTGTTTTCAGTTCTGCAAAACACTCCTGAGATTTACAATGTATCCGATATCCACATTTTAACAAATAATAATCTTGCGAACTCTCATTTTGAGCTAATAAATGTATTGAGACAAATAAAGCATACTTTATTACATTATTAAAACCTCCTTTTCATTTAATACCTTCATAGCGCGCCTTGGTATTGCTCATATTACTGTGAATGGGTGCAGGCTTCGGGGATCAAACTCCATTCTCATCATAAATTTAATTTAACCTTTCATCCACACATAGTCATAAATCCATGAAGGTCATAAACATTCTCAGAAATTGAGATTTACTGACACCTTATCCTCAGCGCTGACTTCAATAACACATTAAACTATCTCAGGTTTACTACATCTTAAGGAGGGATTGTCCTTATTACATCCAAAGTACTCTTGATCCCACAATGGCCACAGAACGCTTAAAGTGCAGGCGGAGTCATAAAGCATCGTGTCTCCTGTCAAGTTTAGTAAGCCCACTCAAAAAAAAAAAAAGGTTTCTCATCATCCTATGCATCACAGAAATCAGACTTGGAGGAAACCGTTTTTTTCTTTCTTTTTTGCCAATTTTGTTATGGAAAAAAAAAGACAAAATGGACAAATGTAAACATATTTGGCATCAAATTAAAGCTAATACTGCCAGGATTGCAGCAGATAGAAACAACTTACATTGTCCCCACCTTTAATGATCAATAAATTCTTAACTACTAAATTGTAAAATATAGTAAAGAAAATCGTTTATTTCCTATACACTGATAATAATGGGCCTGGAAATGTTAGTCACTACGGACTGCGTTTCTATAGTCACGTGAACGTAGAAAAAACGGCTATACCTAGTTAGTCACCCATGTCTAATGTGAGTTAGTCATATAGTCAACCTATAGTCAGCCATTAAATCAGCTGATTGAGGCTATATAGTCAAGTTACTATGAATTTAATGGTTTCATGGTCTAAAGTAGTCAATCGTGAGAAATATGGGAAAGGCAGGTCAAGCTTAAGAAGGGTAGAGCAAGGCAGAGCAAAGCTATGTAGAGTAGAGCAGGACAAGGCAGAGTAAGGCAGAGCAGAGTAATGGAGAGTAGAGCAAGGCAGAGCATGGCAGAGCAGAGTAATGTATAGTATAGTAGGGTAGATCAAGGCAGAATGAGGCAGGCCAAAATAATGTAGAGCAGGGCAGGGCAAAGCACGGCAGAGCAGAGTAGTAGGGATAGGGCAGGGAAAGGGACAGGCTAGGATAAGGCATAGCAGGGGACAGGCTAGGATAGGTACTAGGGCAGGGGACAGGCTTTGATAAGGCAGGGTAGGAGACAGGCTAGGATAGGGCAGGTCAAGGGACAAACTGGGATAAGGCATGGCAGGGGACAGACTAGGATAGGTAGAGCAGGAGACAGGCCAGGATAAGGCAGGACAGGGGACAGGCTAGGGTAAGGCAGGCCAGGGGACAGGCTAGGATAAGGCAGGCCAGGTGACAGGCTGGGATAAGGCAGGCTAGGGGACAGGCTAGGATAGGTAGAGCAGGGGACAGGCTAGGATAGCACAGGGCAAGGAACAGGCTAGGGTAAGGCATGGCAAGGGACAGGCTATGATAAGGCATGGCAGGGGACTGGCTAGGATAAGGCAGGCTAGGGGAAAGGCTAGGATAAGGCAGGGCAGGGGACAGGCTAGGATAGGGCAGAGAAAGGGACTGGCTAGGATAAGGCATGGCACGGGACAGGCTAGGATAAGGTAGGGCATGAGACATGCTAGGATAAGGCAGGACAGGGACAGGCTAGGATAAGGCAGGCCAGGGGACGGGCTAGGATTAGGCAGGGCAAGGGACAGGCTAGGATAGTTAGAGCAGGGGACAGGCTAGGATAAGGCATGGCAGAGGACAGGCTAGGATAGGTGGGGCAGGTGACAGGCTAGGACAGAGCAGGGAAAGGGACAGGCTAGGATAAGGCATGGCAGAGGATAGGCTAGGATAGGTGGGGCAGGTGACAGGCTAGGACAGAGCAGGGAAAGGGACAGGCTAGGAAAAGGCAGGCTAGGGGACAGGCTAGGATAAGGCAGGGCAGAGGACAGGCTAGGATAGGTGGGGCAGGTGACAGGCTAGGAAAAGGCAGGCTAGGGGACAGGCTAGGATAAGGCAGGCTAGGGGACAGGCTAGGATAAGGCAGGCTAGGGGACAGGCTAGGATAAGGCAGGGTAGGGATAGGCTAGGATAGGTAGAGCAAGGGACAGGTTAGGATGAGGCAGGGCAGGGGACATCCAGGACAAGGCCTGGCAGGGGACAGGCTAGGATAAAATAGGGCAGGTTACAGGCTCCTGTGCAGGCCTATTATGCTCTGTTAGTCTAGACATACACTGTTCTTGTATTTCTATGTTATCAAAATTGGAACAAAATACCATGATTACTCTATCAAACATGAGAACTCATGCACCCTATAACATGTTAAATTGTCATAGTCAACTGTAACATGACATATAACAAGCAGGGATACCCATAGAACAGTGGTTTAGAAGAGGATGTGCCTACCTGAAGTCCATGGACCATTCAAATTTGAATCCTAACTGTTTCCTGTCCACACATTCCTGTGACATCATCAATTTGTGTGATCCACATATAGTCACTACTGACTATGTTTATGACTAACATGTGACTAAGTTATATAGTCCCCTGACTACGGGGGTCAAAATATGGTGGTATAGTCGCTACTGACTATAGGTATTATTATCAGTGTACATTTTAACAGGCAGGAAAAAAAGCCTGTGGTCTGTTCAAGCAATTTCTCAAAATAACGATTTTTTCCCTTTACATATTTCTCCATCGTTATCGAATTTCTCAAAAATGGGGGGTGATGTCAATGTTGACAGCAAGAATTTTCAGTGTTGACAACAAAGAAAAGGTGTTTTTGAGAAACTCGATAAACAATGGAGAAGTGTGTTTTTTTGGTGAGCCTCCTCGGCCAATGTTGGCAGCTGACAACAATATTTTTTGTGGTAAACAGCAAAAAAAAACTAAACCTATTTTTGAAGAAATTGCTTAAACGGCCCAGAAAAGTGAAAAGAAAATGAAAGTAAAATAGTGATATATTTTTAGGCCGTGACGGCCACTGTTCTTAAGATGCAGGAGGTTGAGAAAGCAGCTTTGAGAGGCTTATGGAGGCTTTATGATACGGCAGTTGTAAAGTGCCAGTGATTAGCGTCACGGGGCTAATTGAGTTATGAGTAGATGGAAGGTGTGAGGTAGATAGGGAGAGGAGAAAGAACCCTACACAAAGAAAAACAGTGAGCTAATATGTGTGTTAGAAAGAGGGGAGGGACAGACAGAGACAGACAGACAGAGGGAGGGGCACATTGAAGAAAAGGGGCAGAAGCCAAAGTGGCAAAAGACTGGTAAGGTCAAAGTCAAAAGAAGACTGACCGACTGACCATATCCTTTTTAGCCCTACCAACTTTCTTTTGGTTTTGGTGTTTTTGCTGCCAAAAAGAAAAAAAACACTTATTTTGACTAAAATTATGTCAAAAAGGATGACGTTCTTCTCACCATCCTCAAAGAAATTGTTTTAGAAAATCGATCTTCTTAAGCATAAGCATGGAAAAGGGAATCAAGCAAAGAGAAATGAAGCAGTATTAAAGGATGTTGACAGAAGGAGGGTAGGGGAGGGCATGTAGTTGGAGATGTAACTTGTAAGGGTATGGGAGGAGGGTAGGGAGGGGGAGGTGGGGGGGAGCGTAGGGAGGAGGAGGGTAGGAAGGGGGGAGGGTAGGAAGGGGTCGGGTATGGGGGAGGGGAGGGAGGGGGAGGGTAGGGGGAGGGTAGGGAGGGAGGGGGAGGGGGAGGGTAGGGGGGAGGGTAGGGAGGAGTAGGAAGGGGGAGGGTATGGGGAAGGTAGGGAGGGGGAGGATAGGGGGGAGGGTAAGAAGGGGTGGGGTATGGGGGAGGGGAGGGAGGGGGAGGTTAGGGGGAGGGGAGGGGTGAGGGTCGGAAGGGGGAGGGTGGGAGCTAGGGTAGGGAGGGGGAGGATAGGGGGGGAGGGTAGGGGGAGGGTAGGGGTGAGGGTCGGAAGGGGGAGGGTGGGAGCTAGGGTAGGGAGGGGGAGGGTAGGGGGGGAAGGTAGGGGGGAGTAGGAAGGGGGAGGGTATGGGGGGAGGGTAGGGGGGAGGGTATGGGGGGGGAGGGTAGGGGGGAGGGTAGGGAGGGGGAGGGTAGGGGGAGGGTTGGAAGGGGGAGGGTGGGAGCTAGGGTAGGGAGGGGGAGGGTAGGGGGGAGGGTAGGGGGTAGGGAGGGGGAGGGTAGGGGGGAGGGTAGGGAAGGGGAGGGTAGGGGGGAGGGTAGGGGGGAGGGTAGGGGGTAGGGAGGGGGAGGGTAGGGGGGAGGGTAGGGAAGGGGAGGGTAGGGGGAGGGTAGGGGGGAGGGTAGGGGGTAGGAAAGGGGAGGGTAGGGGGGAGGGTAGGGGGGAGGGTAGGGGGGAGGGTATACAGGAGGACGAGGAGGAGCCGAGAGGGAGGGGGAGGGCAGGGAGGGAGAGCCGAGAGGATGCGGTGGCTATAAAGTCTGCAGTAATAAGGCAGAGGGTTGAGGGCGTGCAGGAGTCGCTGACCTAACAGAGTTATGGGCCGCGCCTGGAGGAGGGCGGCCGTCAATCATTCATGCAGCAACTCGTTAACCCTTTAAGGATGGCATGAGGCATTAATGCATCATCCCCTTGGTCGCCATGATGCATAAATGCAGCCCTGATGAGTAACTCGCCAGTGCTGCATTCAAGCATAGTAGTATAGTATGTATCGGAACGGGACTATAGTTAACTACTGTTTATTACTCAATCGATATGCAGCCAATCAGAGGCCGCCATTTGGTCACGTGACCCGTTGCCATGGTAACGTGACCTACTTAGGGCTCTCAGCCAATCAGAAGCCAGCATTCTGGGTGACCTACTGACCTACTTAGAAGCTCTCAGCCAATCAGAGGCCGGCATTCTGGTAACCATGGTAACGTGACCTACTTACGTCACGTGACCTACTTAGGCTCAGCCAATCAGAAGCTGGCATTCTGGTAACTAGGGTAACGTGACCTACTTAGGGTTTGTTTGTAAACAACACCACGTGGCTCTCTTGTTTGTAAACAACACCACGTGACACGTGACTGTTTGTAAACAAACAAACAAAAAAGTTATGTAACTTATATATAGAAATAAAAACACAACAAGATAATTTCTTTTTTTTTCATTTTATTCTTTATTTTCATTTCAATCAAAAAAACACACAAGTTTATGCTTTTTTAGCTCGCTTCTTCGATTTGCAACAACCCAACAGGCCGCAAAGTCTCACGCCGCTGTCACTCGCACCACCACACCCCGGACGACTTCTCTCCAATAGACATTGCACGACTTTGGATAAATCCAACACCATTTCGGCAAGGCAGAGAATCTTTGCCTCCATGAAACGGCCGCCATCGCAACAACCCGTCACAACAGCATCATCGATAGCTTCTGACTCACTGTCCGGTCGCTCAGCTTTGGGATTTTGCTCATGCGCATGACGCACTTCTTGGGGTTTCTTGTTCGACATGCTTCAATTAGGAAATGAACGCAATGAGGTCTACAGGTGTCAGCAGAAGTGTCTTGTAGTTGAACGCGGTTTCTTTGCCACTTGAACGGAGCAGAGCGTTCCACGAAAGACAAGAACTCCGCACTCAGCGGCGGTAAGCCGAAGGAATCAAAGTAGTACACTTCACCCGTAAAACGCCACCCAATGCTGACCTGGTAAATGTTGCGGATCTGTGTTGCTTACGAAACAAGTGTCTTTGATAGGGTGCTTCGGAATAGTGTCACAAGAGAAAACACCCAGGAAACGATGTTTTGTGTGAACGTTTTCCTTCAACACTCTGCTTATTTCAAGCGTGTTCATACGATACGCTAAGTACCGCTGTCTTGTCTTCAGTTCATGTGGTAGTCGGTGATGGGGTGTCGATCTCGGGTCAGCTCGACGACGTTGTCGTACACCAAGTAGAGTAGCACCGTTGTTGTCGCTTGTAGCGCCGAGCGGAAACTGACTTCCACCCTCAGCTGACCCGCTCTTATAAGGTTCACGCGACACCCGTCGTGCGATCTGTCTGGGGTTAAATCGAGGGGGAACACCGTGTAACCGTTCAGGAATTGATCGTATGAAATACCGCAGGAGCGCGCGCCCTCGTACATCCCCGTTTCCGTGTGTAGCGCCAAGTACTCTCTCACGGCCGCTTTGGTCTTAAAGTCGGGCACGTAGGCGTCGTTCGGCACTTTCTGATCGTTCACTATCACTTGAAGCGAGCTGATGTCGTAATGCTTCATCTCGAACGGGTTCTTGGTGTAGCTACCGTTGAAGGCGTCGTGGTCTAGGAAGCAAATCATCATCGACTTGGGAAGCTGGCCTGTGTTGGAGTGCGTGTAGCTGTGATCTCTGTTACCTTGAGGGATGGCGTACGTCGTCACCTCCACTCTGTTCACCGGGTAGTCGAAGGGACCGTGTTCTATCACCGCTCTCTCGTGCGTTTCCGCTACAGCGTCCGCCACCAACACGCGTCGCACGTAGAGCTTTGCTTTGTAGATCTTCAAGCTGTAGCCTCCGTCAGCGGCGCACATCAGATAGAAAGAGGGCGCTGCCTGTTTCAGAGTGAGATTGATTTCTGTCTCTCCAACGATGAGCTTCGGTTGATGAGCCAGGTCAAAGTGCAGTCGCGCCATCAGCGAAAAGCGCTTGTTGGAGATTAGCTTCCTGCGCGCTTTGTACCCCGCATTTGCGTCAGTCAACGCGTCAAACTGACCGGGCGTATCTTCATGCCACCCCTGGGCGCTCATGACGCCGTCCTTCACGTCTTTGTTGTAGTTGAGTAACCCTTCCAAGTAAGCTCGGTAAGGGTAGTTCTCGGTGTTGCCAGACACTTTGAAACCGCCGATGGAGACTTGGACGTCTTTGAAGAGCGAGTGAGCCAAGTTGTTCACCGGAGCTACCGCGTCGGTGTCCTCGATCGCCGCTCCGTTCGGTTTCAGCACTTGACATTCCAGATGAAGGTAATTCTCGTTCAGGTCTGTGTACTCTTGCGACTTGTTGATGGTGAAATTTATGTTACCTCCATCCTCTAAAGAGTTTTTTGTTTCTATCCCCAGGAAAGACGACTTTAAGATAGTAGTCTGAGTCGGCGCTACGGTGTGCAGGTCGAGCTCAGACAGCGCGCACTCGTTACTGCTCTCGTGTACGTAAGCCATTGTGTTCTCTCTTCACGCGGACGACAGACTGACGCCGGCCGCCTCCAGTCTTTTTATTTATACCTGAACGCCTAGGCGCTTACCGGTCGAATACATCCCCTCTACGTCTCTTGCAAGAGCCACCGCCCGTCTGAGGAGAATGCCGGCGACGTTTCGACCCTTTCTTAGACGCGACAGTCGTCTTTCCTCCCGAGAACGCCGTACTCGCCAGTCTCTTCAGAGCGCCTGCACCTCGGTCTTTCACGCTGCTCTTTAAAATCCGACCCGCCAGCACATCTTTAGCTACGCCCACACCGGCGCGGAGCAGCGTTTTTCCCACCGACTTCAATAGCGGGGTAGCCGAGCGCATCAGACCTAACAGAGCGCCGCCCAAACCGTGCCCGCTCTGGAAAGAGCGCCCGCTGTACACGTTGATGCCGTTGCCCAGCTGCGCGTTGTAGTAATCGCTGTACCCTCTGCCGACGGTGCGCCTGGGTGGAAAGTACGGAACGCGTTGACGCATCATTTTTCTCTCTTTCAGCGCTCAATAGGTCTCAGATGAAGTGTCACGGTCACCTCGCCTCTACCGAATGGGATGGAATGACCGGATCGGTCTCTTAAATAGATGCCGACCTCGGTAAACCTCTTGGATTTCAAGGGGAAATAATCCAAATGGGGAAAACTGATAGCTTGCACGCCACCTCGACGCTTTCCGCCTCTGTCCACCGCGACGCAGTGTAACAGCAGCACTTGCATGTCGCCCACACGTCTCTCCTGGATCATGTCGGTGTATATGTACACAGAGTGCACGTCCCCGAAAACATCCATCGAGTAGGCGCCGGTAGTCGGCGATGCGAAACACGTCTTCTCTCCGAAGCCTAGAACGCATGCGAGATGCTGAGTCAGCAGGACAGCACAGTGTCTCGGCGGTTTGATGGTGACGTGTTTCGTCTTGGAGTCGTACGATAAGATCCCCATCGGTTTGAGCAAGAAGCTGGCGCCCTCTAGTCTGTCATCTCGCAACGTCTCACTCAAGCGCTCGACTAGGGTGTGGTTGCTTCCGGTGAAAATAGGAGGTATCTCGAATATGTTTGGCATGAAACTGCGCACTCCCATGGCTTTCTCCATCTCTTCGATCATCTGTCTTGCTTGATCGCTGATCGCCTTCTTCTTCACCGCCGGGGACAAGAACTGCTTGTATACGGCATTCGTCTGTCTCAAGTCGACCTCTCTCTTGAACCTTTTTGTTTCCGGTTTCAATCGCTGCTCTTCCGACGTGTCTGATATCTCTTCCACCGTTACATAGCTCGCTTCCTTCCAGCTCAGCGGGTATTTTGAGCTGAACGTTAGCTTGCTCAGACCGTTCGCGTTTTTCATTCCCCTCCAGTCTACCTGCGGTTTTCTTCTTTCGGCGAATTTAGTGTCTTTTAAAACCTTGATCGCCTCCTCTAGCGAACCCTTGGTGCGCAGAGGAACAACGATGATCAAGTCGTCGTCGTGCACGTTAGTCCATTCTGTAGGGAGGATGATCTCAGTCAGAGCCGCTTTGTACGCTTCGGGCAGAAGGAGCGGCGAGTCGAAGTGAGTTCGGAAAGACGTCAAGCTGTTGTCAGGATAATACTCCATAGAGCTGTTGCTAGGTAGAGTGATGTTCATTTTTTTTCTACGTTATTTTTTTGACGGGGATCCACTCGTTGAACTTGTCGTCGTAACCTAACCAACGTACGAAAGCTAACTCTTTACCGTCGACGGTCTTGCGGCGCAACACCTCGTCTATCAGGTAGTTGTTGTCGTAACGACTCTTGTACACCTTCTGAACCTCTTCCGGGTAGAAGACGCCTTTTATCTCCTCGCCCTTGTCGTCTTTCAGCTCGAACCCTCTGCTTCCCAACGTCTTAGCAACGTCGACCACTTCCTCGCGCCAGTTTCCCTCGTACCCTTTGTCGAAGGCGCCTTTAGTTCTCAACATCCTCACTCTGTCACCCGGAGCGATGACGTCGACGGCGGACGTCTTTGTTTTTTTCTTCTTTTTCCATATTTCGTCGATTTGTTTGTTAGTTGGGAGATCTTGTCGGTAGAAAACTGTTTCGCTGTTTTCCGAGCTGACTTGAGCCGGCGCCATTTTCAACGTCTTGTGGTGAGTGCGATTGTAAGAAGACACTACATGGTGCAGTACGTCTACGTAGCGATACGTGCGCTTGTGTGTGAAATAACGCCACAGCTTCTCCTTCAGACTGCGGTTCAAGCACTCCACTAGACTAGCTTTGATGTCGTCCTTCTCGCCAGTGAAAAACTCTATGCCCTCGCTCTTCAAGTGATCTTGAAAGATCTTGTTCAAAAACTCTTTCCCCTTGTCTGTCTGAACAGTGCGCGGTCGTCTCTCGCCACTGTCTGTCATCTTTCGGAAGGCCTCGGTAACATCAGCGCCGCTCTTGGATTTAATGGGAACGGCCCACGCGTACCTAGAGAAAACGTCGATCGCCGTCACCACGTACCGGAAGCGGTCGTTGTGAGACGCCAAAGCCTGCATGTCCATCAGATCTATCTGCCACTGCTGATCGATTGCGCCGGTTATAGTCTTGTTCCTTGCGAATTTTCTCCGAATGGGTTTATGTTTAGTGTAGGCGTCCAGCGACACTAAAGCATCTCGGATGACGGCCGGGTTTAGGTGGCGAAAATGATGTTTCTGGAGTTTAGTCACGCTAGTGAAACTGGAGGGCGCTTTGACGTCGGTATATCTAGCTACTACGCGCTTCTTTTCTTTTTCCTTCTTGGTCAGTCTCTTCACTGGTTTGCCCATCGTAGACCTGTTGAGGGCGTGAACGACGACGTCGCCGCTAGGCGGTTACGCCCTTTCCTTTTCTTACTCCCCGCGCTCCTATGGGAAGTCGGAGTTTGGAAAAGTTCACTGCCCTCCTCGTCGTCAGAGGATTGATTGTCCACCTGGAGAGAAGAGTCTGCTGCTGCTACTGCTGCTGCTGCTGCTTCTCCTTCTTCCGAGTCGAAGCTCGGTCGTTTCCGACCTCTGTCAGCGAGCCGTGTGTCCAAGCTTTGGCCAGGTCCGCTCGCTTTATACAGATGGTTTCCAATCAAGGAGTCTGTGGGAACTGCTTCGCGCAGCCCTTTTGTGAACGGAGAGTAGCCCGCCGGTCTGGGCGCCGTCTTCCTGAACCTGGCGGCGTCGTTCAGTAAGTCCACTATGTTGATGCGATGCTCAGGTGGTATTCTCCGACCCGACATCTCGCGCACCGCACCGTCCTCGTTCCACTTGACCACACCGGATTTCTCCAATTGTTTGTACAGCGCCACGGTCCGGGTGCGATTCCTCTTGGGAACTTGGTTCACCAACCGCTCAAGTAGGGACGCGCTGGCTTCTTCAGCAGCCTGACGGAGGTGAGCCGGGGGCGAAGAAGTGTAGGACAAAGAGATGTTGCTGTTGTTGGGATTCGCGAGAAAAAATTGCAATCTATTCAACAACCTTCGGTATTTCAACATTTTCTCGCGCGATTCCAAAGTGGGATCGTTCAACACTAAGTCCAAGTCCCTGTAGATAAACTGTAGCACCTGGTGCAAGGCCGCGTCGGGATGAAGGGACTGTTCTGCCTGCTTGTGGTAATAGGCCATATCGGCAGGTAGGCGGGCGGCGGTGGCAGGAGCGGAACTCTCGTTCTTTTCAGTACGCTCATCAGGAAGAGGAGGAAGGTTTGGAGCAGTAGAAGTACTAGCAGCAGCGACTGCAGTAGTAGCAGCGCTAGTAGTAGCAGCAGCGGGCACATGATGAAGTAGACCTGCTCGTGATGATTTGTAGAGCGTCTCAGGATCCACGAGCGCTAAGCGTTTGTAGTGTTGTTGCTGCTCTGAGTCCGTCATGGGGACGACGGTGGTGATGTCGCTGGCGGTGGCGGTAGTGGTGGTACTGTCGGCGAGTAGGTGTCGAATGAGGTGTCTCATATACGGAGAATGCTCTTTATAAGCGGTAAGGCCATCCCTATGAGAGCCGGAATGAGGAAACCTCCCTCTTGTACCAAGACGTGTCTCTTTTTCTTGATGGGTGTAGATTTTTTGCCGACCTCCCTCAACACGTCAGCCGATTCTCGAAGCTTGTCCAGTTGTTTGTCGCTGAGCGGGATGTTCCCTACCAGTAAATTGTGACAGATCTCACTCAACGCTGCGATCAGATCGTCGCTTCCAGAGTCTATTAGATGCGAGCAGTCCTTTGGCGAGCACTTAGCTAAGTGCTTGAGAGTACCGAAGTGTCTTTCGAGTAGATGAGAAGACATTTTTGCTACTGCTTTCTCTTGTTCTTTTTTTTGTCTAGCGGTACGAATACTAGCTGGGAGTGTATGGACGTCAAAGAGGAGCGTATTCTCAGATCGTCAGGTGTTGACTGCTTGAAGTCCAGAAGGAGGTATGAGTGAGGTCGCTTGAGTTCATGGGTAAATATACTAGAGAGGGCCGCCGCGTTGGAGGGAAACACCTGGCGAGACAGACTAGCTATTTGCCCCATGTCGCGCGGGTTCTTGAAAACGATCATGTAGTGAGCGTTCAGACTCATAGTTCGAAAGTCGGGTGATTTCTGGAATAGGTTCTGAGTGATGTATATGACGCTCACGTTCCAGTGATGCGAGTATTTAGTAAAGATGTCGGCTACCACTTGCTGATTGGAACTGCTCATCAGATCGTCCAATATCAGTAGAGTGTTTGGTCGTAAAGCGTCTTCTGCTACTTCCACGTCTCCCGCTATAGACTCTTTGCTAGGAAGACCTTCTCTGAATTCCACACCGTACTGATTTTGCATTTTTTCAAACAGAGGTTGCCACTCGCCGTAATGGTAAAAAGTCTTTTCCACCGGCGGCGTGACCAAATTGTTCACGTCGCTCAGAAATTGATCCACCAAGCGCGATTTTCCACAACCCGACGGACTGCTAATGATACAACTAAAGGGTCCTTGTAGTCGAGCGTCGAAATGAATTTCTGTGAAGAGTTTGCTTTTACTACTCGACATTTTTTGTTTTTTTTCAGGACGCGTCAGAGAGCGGTTGTGTGTCTGACTGTCTGCTGTGTTTCTCACTCGAACGGTCGGTAGTGAATGGTTGTGGAGAAAAGTCAGCCGACCTTTTTATTGATACCGGCCGGTGTCACAGTAGCGGCGGCAGAAGTGACTTTTTTTTCTTTTTTTTTTGCGATAAAATTCTATTTTCACTCAATAGTCATAAATGTTTGTATCAGTCTGATACAAATATTTATTTTCTAAAAAAAAAGAAGAGGAGGAGGAGGAGGAGGAGGAGGAGGAGGAGGAGGAGGAGGAGGAGATTAATTTTTTTTTTTTTTTTTTTTTTGATCAATTAGGCAAAGCTCATCGCTTTGCCGCTTTTTTTTCTATTTCTGTGTTGTGACACGATCGTCTCGAAAAAGCAATAAGGCGTGTGAGCGCGGCGGTGACAAATACATATTGGAGCGTATGGTTTAAAATGGTGCGTCCCTATCTTCTTCAATTCGGCTGCGTTGCAATATGCGGGATAACAAGTGACGACGTCGAAACGTTTAGACACCGTGTTCACGTCGGCCACAACGCGCGCCCACTGAGTGGGAGCTGCAGTCGCTCCCAAGAAACCGATCGGCTTGTCGAATCGTTTCATAGCGCTCATTCTCACTTTATAAGAGGAGGCAGGGTGAGGAGAGTAGCGGCGCTCTTTCTTTTCATGAAACGCCCAACAAGTGGGGGCGCTGAGAGCAGCTGTTATGCAATGGTAGAGTAAATACTGTTCTGAGAAGACGGCTCTCGGCCATGTCGCTACGTTTTCCTTTTCCGCTCTTGTATAACGACGATGGCGCTCAGCTTTGCATTTCTCGAGAATTCGGTACGCTTCAAGAGAAGCGTGAACCTCAACTACATGACGCTCTCTCCTTTGAGATAAAAAAATAGCCGGGCAGTTGAGGAGAGCACTTTGTTCGCGCGACCGTCTTTTAGAAACTCGCGCCCTCTGCAGCGCCATATTTCTTTCCTCCGAAAAAAAAAAGACTGAGTGAAAATAAAAAATTTTAAAACAAAAAGCTCAAAGAAAAAAAAAAAAGCAATAAGCAGACTCAGCTCGAAATTCCCTGCCGGCTTGATGGCGGTGACTGCAGGCGGTGGCGGCGGTGGCCGGCGGTGGTGGCGGTGTCGGCGGCGATGGTAGAAGGGTGTGTGGAAAGAGAGACGCATCTCAGTCTTTTATAGGAGCGGCGAGTCTGACATTTTCAGCTGTCGCATGCTGACCTGCTGCTATCATAAGAGAAACAAAAGCCCTAATCACGCTTTTCAGCTGGATCCTTCCACCCCGCCAGACATGGATCCCGATGGGAAGGTGGTTTAAAATTAAATCTGTGTACCGACTGTCATACAATAGAGTAATTAGTTGAACGCGTGTTACCTGTATAAAGGATTAGCGGGTCATGGGCTCAGCGTGTGTATAGAAAAACAACTGCAGGTAGCGTGAACAAAGCAACCCCCTCCCTTTCTGTCACTCTGTCTGTGACTAGAGGGTGCGCGTGTGGTAAGCGGCTTAAATCTAAAGAAAAACAAATCACCCTCTCCTGTCGTCAGCAGTCAGCCGGCCGGCGGCTGGAAAATGCGATTAGAGGGATGATGAGCCACGTAGTAAGCGACTTAAGGCTGATCTAAAGACCTGCCGTGAGGGGGCAGCTGGCCGGTGGCTTGAAAAAAGGGGGGAGTAAGGGTATATAAGGGGGAGTGAAACCGTATTCGGCATCGTCATCATCGTTCACGCTACTACTACTACTACTACTACTACTACTACTACCACCACCAGCACCGCGCCTCAAAGTTGCTACCGTGACATGAAGCGGAATGACGAAGCGGCGCGCGAATGTGAAGCTGATGCTGTAGCCTCTGCTACTGCTGCTGCTAGTGCTGCTCAGCGTGCTACTGCTGCATTTACTGCGGCTGTTAGTGACGCTGGTTGTGATGACGTTGTTGTTGTTGCCGCTGCGGCTGTGACTGCTGCTGTTGCTGCCGCCGATGCAGCTACTCATGCCACCGATGCCGACGCTGCTGCTGCTGATGCTGTTGCGGCTGCCGATGTCGCCGCTGATAACGTTGCTAGTGCCCGCTCTGCCGCCCTTGCTACTGTCGCTGCTGCTGTTGTTGCTAATGCTCACGCTACTGCTGCTACCGCTGCTGCTGCTGCTGCTACCGCTGCTGCCGAGGCTGCTGCCGCTGCTGCCGATGCTGCCGATGCTGCTGATGCTGCTGATGTTAGCAGTCGCGTCGACAAAGAATCGTCATTTGTCACTCTTAAACCTCCAGTTGAACGCGCGACGGGTAGTAGGGCTACCAACGCGACGGCCGGATGGTGCAAATGGTGTCGTCGCTTCTGCTCGTGCGCTTGCTTTTCTTCCGGTCCTACCTGCTGCTGCTATGGTATGATAGTGTTATATTGTTTGAATGAGAACGCGCGTAGTTACACATAGACGCTGTAACAGATGTGCTTTTTTTTGAAAATATAATTTTAACATAACATGGAACTTGTTGTGTTTATTTTCTATATATAAGTTGTTTGTTTACAAACAGTCACGTGTCACATGGTGTTGTTTACAAACAAGAGAGCCACGTGGTGTTGTTTACAAACAAAACCCTAAGTAGGTCACGTTACCCTAGTTACCAGAATGCCGGCTTCTGATTGGCTGAGCCTAAGTAGGTCACGTGACGTAAGTAGGTCACGTTACCATGGTTACCAGAATGCCGGCCTCTGATTGGCTGAGAGCTTCTAAGTAGGTCAGTAGGTCACCCAGAATGCTGGCTTCTGATTGGCTGAGAGCCCTAAGTAGGTCACGTTACCATGGCAACGGGTCACGTGACCAAATGGCGGCCTGTGATTGGCTGCATATCGATTGAGTAATAAACAGTAGTTAACTATAGTCCCGTTCCGATACATACTATACTACTAAGCATCATGCCGACCTTATGAGGTTGAGATTGTCCCGAAGGGTTGGCATGATGCACCAGTGCAGCACTGGCGAGTTACTCACGAGGGCTGTATTGGTGCATCATGACGACAATAGTCATTTTTTAGCGACATATGCCCTTAAAGGTACCTCGATCCCTGAAACCCATAGTAATAAGGAGTGCCCTATATAGGGCTATCAAATTGTGGAATAAGCTCAAGCCACAATATACACTGCTTGATGACCTTGACTCTTTCAAAATAGCCATAAAAAAGGACTTTACAACCTGTTTTATGTAAGAGAACTTTTACCCCAATGATTTTACATTATTTTATGAATACATAACATCTTTTTACCATCTCATTCATTCCATTATTGTAAACTCCTATTTCAACGTATGTGACGATTCAACACTACTGATACAACTTATGATTGATTAACAAATGCCCGTCATATTGTATATTTATTCAACTTTTTAGAAATGTATGTTATATGAAGGGGTACTAGCGGAGGGAAGGCAATGCGCCAAAGCTAGTTTTAATACAAGCAGATTTACAATGTATTTTGCATGTATTATTGAACCCAATAAAAACCTTAAAAAAAAAAAAGGGTTAAGGACGGCATGAGGCATTGACCCTTAAAGCTAGTATATCCGCCGAGTGGAGCTTAAAAATCTATTTTCCTAAAAATGTGTTAGAATGATCGGAAAGATCAGACTTCATAATTATACTGTACACTCTAGTGACTTTTATTTCGTCGGATTTCAATCAGGCCTATAGCTTGGTACCATGTCACCCGCTATATGAACCTATTCTTCCCACAGAATGTTCTTTATTATCTCCTCACCTTTCAACTGATATTGTAATATTGTGTAGAACAAATTTAAGAACGATTTACAAAAAGGAATTTTCGGATATACTAATTTTAAACGCGACCCGATGCATTCATGCATCATGCCTTTGATCATCATGTCACATGAATGGGGAGTAACTCGCCAGGGCTGCATTCCCCCAGGGTCGGCATGATGCACTGATGCAGCACTGGCGAGTTACTAACTGAGGCTGAACTGGTGCATCATGACGACAAATGTTGAGGGCAACTTAGGTCTTGTATGCATTGGTTATCATGATACACCAGCAATATATAAATACTGCATCGATCAGTTGATGCATAATATGGACCCTATGGTAGTCTATCAACCCTAGCGTCAACTTAATGCATGCATCATGTGGACAGACATTTTCCCCTGCTGCTGCATCCATGCATCATGACAAGCCCCTTGGTAGAGTGTATCATAAAACCAGTATGCTGGCATAAGGAGGCTATCTGAGAGTGAGCTGCTCTGTTAGTTCTGTCCCCTCACACCAGGGGGCATGACTGAGGTATGAGCAGCTCAGTGGCCGATATATCACACATACACTGTCAGGTCTGAACCCAGGGTGGGAACACATAGACAGTACATTGATACCGTCTCTAATGTATAAGCCGCAGGCTGAGTTCGATATGGCCCCAGCCCCCACTCGTGAAATAAAACAGTTAGGTATCAATGTAGTTGGCAGTAGTATAGTATGTATCGGAACGGGACTATAGTTAAGTACTGTTTATTACTCAATCGACCTGCAGCCAATCAGAGGCCTCCCTTTTGGCGGGAAATTCAAAAGCAGCCAATGAGAGGCCTCCCTTTTGGCGGGAAATTCAAATAGGTCACGTGACCGGAAGTGACCTACTTCCGGTCACGTGACCTTTGGGCGGGAAAATCAAATAGGTCACGTGACCGGAAGTGACCTACTTAAGAGGGTCACGTGACCACCATGTTGGCGGGAAATTCAAATAGGTCACGTGACTGGAAGTGACCTACTTAAGGGGGTCACGTGACTACTAGGTTGGCGCGAATTTCAAAATAAGTCACTTGAGATTTTTATGGATAAATAAATTTTAAAAAAGAAAAAAAGCAAGCTGAAAGCTTGCTAAAAAATAATTTAAAAATGTGGCTCTTTTTTTTAGGGGGGGGAGGGGCACTCTGGGGGGCACTCTTTAAGATGCATGGGGGGGGAGGGGGGGAGGGGGGGAGGGGAAGGGTTTTTTAAGAGTGAGACTCGCTTCTCTGCCCTCTCTTTTAGAGGGCAGAGAGGCGAGTCTACTGGTTCGTCTACTTACAATGAAATGTATCATGATTGCGTTTATGATGATGTGCATCTCTTGCTGGCCAGACTTTCAAGCAAATTTGCTAAAGTCCAGCCCGTTATTGAATGTCCGGCCTAGCCTGACCCTCAGTAGAACAGTCCTTGACCCATCTATTATAGTCCAGCAGCGCCTGACTCTTGTATGAGAGTAGTATTGGCGACATTGGCTGACTCTGATATTTACCTGTGTGTACGGAGGGAGGAGAGGGTTCACCGCCACAGCTCTCTTAAGGCAAAGCTTGCGCTTATAGAGCACTACTAGTGGAGGTCTGGATAAGGAGGCTATGGTGGTTGTCTTCAAAAAAAATAAAAAAATAGCCATGGCGCATGTCGATGTCGCTTAATTATGCTCATATCTCATGTCGATTTTAAGAATTGCTCATGTCACCTGTCACTATGTTTTTCAAGCTTCATGTCAAATGTCACTAGGCCTCATGTCGA
This sequence comes from Harmothoe impar, assembly GCA_947462335.1. Lineage (NCBI taxonomy): Eukaryota > Metazoa > Annelida > Polychaeta > Phyllodocida > Polynoidae > Harmothoe > Harmothoe impar. The sequence continues at coordinate 59,125,881 of OX381720.1, read as the reverse complement.
ATGTCGATTCTAAGAAACAGGTATGTCACCATCTCGAATTTAGCGGTCCACACTGCCGCTGCTGCTGCTGCTGCTGCTGCTGCTGCTGCTGCTGCTGTTGCTGCTGCTGATTTGCTGTTGCTGCTGCTGTCAGTGCTGCTGCTTGTGCTGCTCGTGCAGCTGCTGCAGCTGCTGACAGCTGCTGCTGCTTGTGCTGCTCGTGCAGCTGCTGCAGTTGCTGACGATGTCACGGATGCTGTTGACAGATGCTGCTGCTTGTGCTACTCGTGCAGCTGCTGCTGCTGCTGCTGCTGCTGACGATGTCACGGATGCTGCTGACAGATGCTGCTGCTTGTGCTGCTTGTGCAGCTGCTGCAGCAGCTGCTGCTTGTGCTGCTCGTGCTGCTGCTGCTGACGATGTCACGGATGCTGCTGACAGATGCTGCTGCTTGTGCTGCACGAGACTGAGTAGCTGCTATTACTAATGCTACTAATACTAGTATGAGAAAATACATTTAGTCAGTCGACTAAATCAAGGAGGTTTTCTGACTTCAGTGGATCGTTTAGCCATCGGCCACAGGCAAAACTTGAAACCATTTTATACATGGGGCAATTGGCAGAGTCGAAACATGTTGGTACGATGGGGTCGATCATGTTCATCATCAGTTCAGGCAAAGGAAGTGTGTCAACAGCACGCGAAAACTTCATGTCCGGATGTTTCAACACAAGACTTTTTATCACACTCACACAGCTGCTTTGAAGAGTGAATCCTTGACCAAACTTGAGCTTTTCCAACACAGCTTTGGCCTCCTTCTGTGCAGTAAGGGATCTCTCTTTCGGGGTCATCGCAGTGCTGGCTAGCATGTCCTCAAAGTCTTTAACATAATGTTCCAACGGGCTACAAATGATGTACTCCAGATCATCGTCCGCATATGTCGTCTCCTCGCACCATATTGTGTCTTCTCCTGTTTCGAATTCCGTCATTTTCTGAACAATCTCCTCGTGAGTGCGTTGCATATATCGAAGCTCCTTCAAAGACCAGATAACTTGTATGCCGAACCCTGAAAAACCTGAAGGAATTTCACCACTACAGTCAGGCCAACTATACCGAGCTAAGAAAAATAGCTCCAACAAAATTTTCTCCCTCTGTCCAAATGAAACTACTTCCGTTCCGATGAAGTTGAAGCATGCTTCTATCCATTGCTCCTTGGTGACGTCCTTCCAATGTTTCTTTACCTCACATGCATCATAGGGCACTGTTTCTCTTCTTGCTTCTAGTGGGAGTTGCTTTTTCTTTCTTGGACTCATTTGGAGAGTTTCGATGCTCTGTAGCGTCGACACTTCGATAAGAAAAGAAGCTGTAAAGGTAGAAATAACCCTCATAACATGCTGAGCGAGCGTGGAGTGGACGATGCTACGATGATGAAGGGCGGGTCGAGAAAGTGTGATGGGTGAGAGCGGCGTTTCACTCCTTATGTACCCTGTCCTAGATAATCCTCTTAAACGGCTGAAAAGACTCTCTCAGTACAGAGTCTCTACTCAATTAAGTGATCTGTTAAGTAAGTTTTCACATGCTACTTGACTACTGCAGGTGGGTTTAGACTTAAGCAGCTTAGTGCACACACGTGTCTGTTAGAAAGCTACCTGCACACCTGCCTTCCTTTTTCACTAGTATTTACCCCTTGCCGACTTATAAGGCGCCTATACACGTGTCAGCCTCCTTATATACGTCTTCTTGCTTCTAGAGCTAAGCTACTTACCGTCGTTTTCAGCTGCCGCAGGCTGACTGGCAGCTATTTAAAAGAGAATACCCGTTACCTGTATAACGGATCAGGAGGTTATGAGATTAGAGTGTGTATACAAAAAAAAGCTACAGGGGGCATGTGTCTGTCTGTGAGGTAGAGACGATGTGGTAAGCGGCTCAAGTGTAAAACAAAAGCACCTCCTCTTGCCGCAGTGAGTGGCGCGGGACGTCGGCTGGCTAGTTGAATAAGCGTCAGCTTAAAAGATAATCCGTCCACGGGCTGGCGCGTCACACCTGTCGTTAATCACCCCCTGTAGTCTTTGTATACGCAGGTGGTGACCCGGCTTTATCTCTTCACCAGCTATAATCCCATATACATGTAGCGCACGTTACACTCGTTATCTCTCTTTTCATGCTGAGGGATTAGGGGTGGAAGGGTTCAGGTGAAAAGCGATTTGATTCCTCTCTGGAAGAGGGTGGGGCTCTAGGTGAAAACAAGCTTAGACCATCCAGATTAGCCGCTCTCTCGGCTATATAAAGAGCCTCAATTTTTTTTATCTCTGCCCACTTCGTCTTGTTGTACACTATCAGTCACGAGGCAGACGCTCGAAGTAGCAGATGTTTGCAGTATGGATTATACAGAGGTTACCTGCTAATAGGATTTTGTCAGAATAGGGTGAGTTGCTCTTAAAATGACCATTTTAAATGGGTTGTTAATATGGTATCTGATGTTAATGAGCTAACACCTAACATTGAGGATTATGACCTCCCAGAGGGGCGTCTCGCCAAATTCTCCGGTCTTGACTATAGGCTTAACTGTCTAAAGACTGTGGAGCACGTTAATGGGCGGTCTCTTTACTAATTTCACTTGACCAGGCCGGCAGAGTCAACTAGTCTAGGTAATTACAACCACAAGGGTGGCTACTCAACATCCAAGTGGACCTACTACTACGAGATTGTCTTTTGACCACTCTGCTGCCGCCTGCTGGTCTGGCGATTACATGCTCTAGTATAGTTCTCCGCTCTTTTCGTCAGATGGCACCACAATAGGGTTTTTGTACATTTCCACGATACTCGCGAACATTTTAAACGCATAATGACCTATAATAAGCAACAAAGCACACTTCTCATATATTGAATATAAGAAACATGTCAACGTTGTGTATTTCTGATAGAATGAGGCAGATTCTTTGAAATATCAACTAAACTATAGCGAGATTGAAAATACTACACCATAACTAAAGCGATATAAAAGCTATATAAAGTCAGAACTTCTCACGGAACGGCATCTGCAACAGATCACTCAACCATTCGTCTTGAAATGCCACACAGGGTTCTCGTCCAACAGGACTTTGAGCCTTGACGCTTTTGAGGGAGGTTTGATCTTATGTTGCTTAACATGTGGTGTAATTAATCAACACCGCGGCCCCTCTTTAGGGGCCACACAATAAACAAAGAATAAAAAAGGGTAAGCCTTAAGTTTAAAGTGAATCTCCCAGGATTTTGGCGAGGCCGACAAAGGGGGAGGTAACAGATTTAAACTGCAGGAGACTATACGCAAACCTTGATACTCTCAGAGGGGAGCCCTATATTGCGAGCCTGTGGTCAGATCTATCACCTCTAGGGTGCAGTCTGCATATCATAAATGACCACCACAGACATTGGGATATAATGTTAATCCTACTCCAGGGTCTCCATAATTAGCGGGGCTCGCCTTGAGATGGGAAATTCACTACAGCACTATCTGTCGTTGAAAATGGTGCTCGTGTAGAGTCGGGATGATGTACCAAAAGAGCATTTTATACACAATGATACCCTTGTACAAATGCGTATACCTAGTAGGCTGTGTCTTATCATCAAATCTAAGAGGGTGCGCTATAGTTTTATTATACTTTTATAGACCATTTTAAAATCCGAGCTTAGCTTAGTTCATAGTCTCCTTACCAATTTTCACTTGACCAGGCTGGCAGAGCCAACTAGTCTAGGTAATTATAACCACAAAGGCGGCTACTCAAGATCCAAGTAGACTTACTACTACGAGATTGTCTTTTTGGCCCCTCTGCCGCCTAGTTATTACATCCTCCAGTCTAGCTCGCCACACCCTTTGAGCAGCTCCATTGCCTCGGTAAAAGTGTAGGAGTGTGCTTTCCACCTTCAGTCATCCATAGATTCGATCACCATCACCCCTTGAAATGACCTCAGCTGTTAATTAGGGCGTAAAGCAGCCCAACAACCAACCAAGTCCCTGTCAAAGATGTGAATAACGAACGCGCTAGTATAGTTCCCCGCTCTTTCGTCAGATAGCGCCACAATAGAGGTTTTGTACATTCCTACGATGCTCGCGAGCATTTCAACGCATAATGAACTATATAGGCAACAAAGCGCGCTTCTAATATATTAAAATATAAAAACAATTCAATATTGTGTATTTCTGATAGAAATGAGGCAGTTTCCTTAAATACCAACTAAACTATAGCGAGATGAAAAATACCACACCAAATCTAAAGCTTTATAAAAAGCTATAGAAAGTCAGAACCTCACACGGATCGGTATTCTGTCTGCAACGGATCACCCCTGACCCACTGGTCCTCGCATGCCACACACGGCTCTGCCGTGTTTGTGCTTTGAGGTATCACCCATCAAGTGATCCATGCTGCCCAACATGAGGCGTAATTAATTACGCTGATGTTGCATAGCACAGCGGCAGCATCTAACTAACTCTAAGGAGTTAGTCGGCCCCTCTTTAGGGGCCACACAATTATAAACAAAGAATACCCTGAATCTGGGACCTGCGGGCGAAGGCCCCAACTGTGAAGTCATTATTGGCTACATTGGTAATATCAATTAAAACTTTAGACAACACCCACCTTAAGTATCATTAACGGACAATATCAATAAACTTAGCATCCTCTTGGTTACCACATTTAGCACCAATTTTACAACTCACAGGGGCCACCCTTGAAAATAACACCAGCCTCACCACGCTTTTATTGCTCTGCTGATTTCTCCAATTCAAAACATTGGGTATCTAGTCCAGCTGTGAGCTCATTAGGTCAGCCCTTTGTCGGCCTCGCCGGCAAGTCCCGGATTCAGTATAGAAAGACTAAGGGGGCGGAGAGTAGGTCTTTAAGTTTAGCGCTATCTGTGTCATTAGACCATTCTTAAAAATCGACATGTGACATGAATAAAAAATTCTCAATTACTGTACAAGTAGGCGCCTCAACTCTTCCTTCAAATTCCGGCCTTGCGGGTGGTCAAATTAAAAAAAAAAAATTCCTAGTAGTCTATGGTCCCAAGAGTCCGATTGTATCAATTACGGTGCCCTTACATTTTCCCCCTTAGTGACACTAGTGACAACACTTTTTTCACTTAGGGTCATGTGACATGGTCATTTCTTAAAAATCGACATGCGACATGGGACACGTTCATCTCAAACCCTTAGCCTCTAGAGAGTTCAAAATAGCGCTGCCGCTGTAGTCTGCCCGTTTCTGTGATCAAATATGCACCCTTCCTAATAGCACCCCCACTGGTGCATTGCATAAAAATAGCCCTCCTGACCTCATTTCTTGAGCTATAAAAAAACACAAACCCCTCATTTTAATCACAATATCATGGCAGTCAACATGAATGGAGTCATTAGTGGAGAAAGATAAGAGTCTCTGTTTTCTGTAGCCTACAATATTATGGTGACATTCTTCATGTCAAAATGTAATAAATAAATATGAGTTGTTAAACTTGTTACCATGGGGATGTTAGTAATTGTGTTCTTGAAGACGTATGTGAAATCCAGATGTATGTGCCTCTGCCCAACAATGACCCTAGCCATTTTAAGTAAACCTGTTCTGTCTGAGTTAGAAGGGTGCCTAGGGCCAGAGCTACAGAACCCCTTACTGCTGTGAAAGTGCCCCTCTCCTGCCTAGATCACAGAAATGGGAAATATGTTCAGATGCATTCACCATGATATTTCTGGATCTAAGCAGATCTGAAAAGCTCTCATAGAGATCTATACTAATGGAACCACTATGTATTTTTTAACTCATTTTTCAAAAATTTATCAAACTCCCTACCTTAGCGCCCCTATAAATAGGGTTAAGTACCTGTCCGACTCCCCTACCACTGCTGCTGGAGGAGTACCGAGAACTACCCTCTTTTTAGAAAACTAAGTAAAAATATCCTTCTTCATGTCCAGTTACATACAATGTCGATCAATTTGACACTGTAGCAGCATGTCTCCATATCTGTATGCTGCATAAATGCACAATACACGGTTCTGCACGCACTTAAACCAAGGCTAACATGGGTGACCTATATAGATGTGATACTCTCGTTTTCGGGGCTAGTAGAAATTAGGCGGCTAATATAGACGTTCCGGGTTAGAACCCTCACTAAGTTTTAGTCAAGACGTCTAGCCACAGGCGCCTTAAGCGACGAAAGCGCGTCAAGGCGTTTACAGGGTTCGAACCCGTGAGCTGCTCCTTGGGGTCACAAAAAACGCTTCAACCTTAAAATCCCATAGGAAATTTTTTTTGGGTTTTTGGACTTTAGGCCTGAATTTGGGGGTGATCCCGGGCTGATAGAAAAATAATTCTTGGACGAGCGGATAGCTCTGGATCTCTTTTTATCTAAAACAGCGAAAAATTGATTGTGGTTCCGCCGCAATTCATCCGACGAGGGGTAATCAGCCCCCCCCTCTGCCAATCATGGCAGTGAATTTAGACGGCGCGCAATCTCTCGCAGCCACCGCGGACGGACCAAATAGTCCTGTCGGCATCTTAGTATGGTTCGTGTGACCTACTTAGAGGCTCACACGGTGGGGGTGTGTCCGGCGTTCGGCGCGCTGATTGGCTACTGGTGGGAGGCGCTGTGCCGCGTCAGGAACTTTACCTATTTGGGACGGCTGTTAAAGGCGCACTGAGTTGAGGTGCACCTTTAAGCAAGAGCGCGATCCGGTCGTCGCGTTGGTAGCCTTACTACCTGTCGCGCATTTAACTAGAGGCTTAAGTGTGACAAATGACGATTCTTTGTCGACGCGACTACTAACATCAGCAGCATCGGCAGCAGCGGTAGCAGCATCGGCAGCAGCTATAAGGTGAAAACATGTTCAGACACGGTCGGCGTGTGAGACCTGTCCAGGCACGTCCGAGCAAGTTCGAACGTGTCTGAACATGTTCCGGAGTGCAAGACGCGTGCACACACAGACCGAACAGACACACACAGACCCACACACCCACACACCCCTATGTAGTGTGGGATGTAAAAGAAACCCTTGTCTCGGTAAAAGGGCCATAGATTCGATCACCATCACCGCCCTTGAAATGACCATAGCTGTTAACTAAGGCGTAAAGCAACCCACACACCCACACACCCACACACCCACACATTTTTCTGTATGAGCCTTCAGACCTGAAGCTGCTCAGTGTACGGGACTAGGTTTTGTCATAGGCCCTACGGACGCTACTCAAGGGGGAATAAGAGAGCTGTCTCACCATGACATGGGCTGGCTGTAGTTTTTTATGTTTCGGTACCTACAACCAAACAGCCAGTACCCACCCCAGGGCTTCATGTCGCACGCGGGAAAAGTATAACGGTGGCGCCAACTGTCGGAATAGCGGGTACACTACGTCAGTAGTTCTTTTGTTCTCCGCTGAGTGACTGGGCGAAATGTAGTCGGTAGCTCTATTTTCTGTGCACTGTTCTGTTCATTTTCTACACTTAACGCTTAAATAGACCGCGTGTTTGTACAAGCTAGCCGTTTTTATCAGTGCAAAAATTAAATAAGCATCGGATAGAACAATAAAAAAATGAGAAAGTAATCCAGCACTTAGTATAAGGCACCCGTTTTATCATGAGACACCGAAAGTCTGTTTTTTTTAAGGTGGATAAGACAGTCGACTGAGAGCTCCAAAGTAACCAAAAACGTACCAGAGGGCGATCTATCTCAGAACGTACCCGACAGGGCAGGGGCCTTCTACACCCCGGCTCTGATGAGCAAGCGAGGGCCTATTCCTCTTTTGAGGTGGGCCCAAAATTGAACAAAAGAATAAACTAAAAAAAAAGCCTTAAGATTGAAAGAGTTGTAGATACTGATTTTAACGAGGAAGTCCCATTCATTAGTTTACAAATAGTCAGTGTAAGTACGCCCATGTATAGGAGAGAGACCTTGCTTATTTCTTATAAAGTTGTAAGATAGTCACATCATGATGCACATCATCATAAACGCAATCATGATACATTTCATTGTAAGTAGACGAACCAGTAGACTCGCCTCTCTGCCCTCTAAAAGAGAGGGCAGAGAAGCGAGTCTCACTCTTAAAAAACCCTTCCCCTCCCCCCTTCCCCCCCTCCCCCCCCCATGCATCTTAAAGAGTGCCCCCCAGAGTGCCCCTCCCCCCCCTAAAAAAAAGAGCCACATTTTTAAATTATTTTTTAGCAAGCTTTCAGCTTGCTTTTTTTCTTTTTTAAAATTTATTTATCCATAAAAATCTCAAGTGACTTATTTTGAAATTCGCGCCAACCTAGTAGTCACGTGACCCCCTTAAGTAGGTCACTTCCAGTCACGTGACCTATTTGAATTTCCCGCCAACATGGTGGTCACGTGACCCTCTTAAGTAGGTCACTTCCGGTCACGTGACCTATTTGAATTTCCCGCCCAAAGGTCACGTGACCGGAAGTAGGTCACTTCCGGTCACGTGACCTATTTGAATTTCCCGCCAAAAGGGAGGCCTCTCATTGGCTGCTTTTGAATTTCCCGCCAAAAGGGAGGCCTCTGATTGGCTGCAGGTCGATTGAGTAATAAACAGTACTTAACTATAGTCCCGTTCCGATACATACTATACTACTGTTGGCATTTGCATTTATTTTTCATTTGAAGCCATTTAATAAAGGACAGAGAAATCTTCTTGGCCCATTGAATGCGGGAACATTGTATTCAGTGGGGGCATTGAATACAGCCTTCCAATGCCTTATCTTAGGAGATCTTGTATTTCCACAAAATAAATAGGAGTTCACGCCTTGTTGTATATCCTTACATAACCAGAGTACAAGTTGATAGCCCTTGTGAAAGGAATAATGTCAATGCTATGAAGGCATCATCCAGTCTGTTGTGGTAATTTTGACGTACACTCAGTTCCTTGTGGGGTATCTATAGCATCTAATCCTCCAACGAGCGCCCCCACTTTTAGTCAGGCGACAGAGTGAAGATCTACATACACCCAGAAGAGGGGGTTACTATTCGGGGGTTCAGTCAGGACTGGGTCTATGAGCGTCTATCTAGTGTTACCTGATTGAACTTCTAACCCCCGAACATGGATGCGCCCATGGCCTAACCCCTAGGAGCCCTATAATGTTAAACTTATGGGAGAATCTTGTCCGACAGACAGAATCACGGGCAATTCCGTCAGTGGAATACTGTCTTATGATGTATAACTCACAGGTCTGAGGGAATACAATGGGGGCTGTGGATGGGTGGTCCCAATTTTCCCTGTCGATTCTAAATAGCCATGTCGCCCTGTCAGCTTTAAGAAAAGGCTATGTCCCATGTCACTATCTCTTCCTCATGTTGCATATCACTAAGCTTACAAAAAGGCCCATGTCGCCGTCTCAGATTTAGTAGTCCACACCCACACTGTGGGAAAACTGAACGATCAATAATGGACTCTTGATCCTGTTGAACTGCGACAGAGACTATAACGGGGGTGTAGATGGGGGGTCCCCATGTCGCCTGTCGATTTTAAGAAATGCTCATGTCATTTGTCAGTATCTTTGTATTTCTCCTGTCATTTGTCAGTAGGATCCATGTCGCCTGTCGATTTTAAGAAAAGGTCATGTCCCTTGTCAATATCTTTTTATTTCTCCTGTCATTTGTCACTAAGCCCCATGTCGCCTGTCGATTTTAAGAAAAGGCCATGTCGCCCTGTCGATTTTAGGGGTCCACCCCCATTATAACCTCAAGCCTTATAGCCTGGTACAACAGGACTATTACTATTAAGACTCTATGGGCTGCTCCGAGGCACCACTATAAGCCCCATGTGAACACTTTTTGAACACAAGTCTATGATAAAAAGATTATGGGCCTTTCCTTACCCGCAAGAGGTGACAGCATAAGATAATTGTGACAGCCCCTGGCGGAAAACTAAAACCATAACTTAAAACTTTTGAGTTGAGCTTTTCAGTTGAAATTCATTAATAATGTATACCGTGTAAGGTAGCCCCAGGGCCAGTGTGAGACATATACAGTGTAAGCTTTTACATCCTAAGTATTCAGCCTCATTAGTGTCAACCATGTCGAGGTCGGTGTGTAGCTAGGGTTGTCCAGGCAGTCATAACCTAGCCATCATAGGTAAGGTGTAGTGATATTCTTCTCACAAAAGTTAATGTATTGTAGCACACATAGGAATCTCATTTTGTCAATGTAGATTTTGTGTTTAGATGTACTCATACACCCCTCTCCCAGCGTTATGGCAATGCACTAGGGGAGTCTGGTGATAGAATAATAGTAACATTTGTACGTTGATAATAAAATATGACTTCAATGCTTAGGGATTTACGAGAGGACCCCCAGTCTGCTGGTGTGGGTCATGGTGGTTGGAGAGTCACTGTTTGTTATGTAGTCACCAAGGAGGTGAGTTGCCAGGCAGTGACAGGAAGTGCCACCGGGTAACCTGGAAGTGGACTTGGGGAGGGGGACTTACTACCCTAACCCAGTCAGAGTCATGTATAGCTTTAGTCTTATAATAATACTTGTATGATTAATTACACCACACATATATTACCTTGACGTATACGGTAGGGAGAATATATATATAATATTATACTTAATGAACAACCAACACATGTTAATGGGTGCATTAATGCGTATGGCTGGATATACCTGCCCTTTCTTTATTATTTACAACTTAACAGTAAGTTTTGAAATCAACTGTGGCGGGCTCCAGCGCGTCCTTAGCGACGAGCCTACCTGCCCCAGGTGAGAGAAATGCGAACTACCACGACCCCTGCGCCAGAGCGTTCTATATAAGGGGGCGTGGTCACCTCCACTCGGCAATATACACATATAACTGCCAGGGCTCTTATATAGACAATATTACCTTGACGTATACGGTAGGGAGAATATATATATAATATTATACTTAATGAACAACCAACACATGTTAATGGGTGCATTAATGCGTATGGCTGGATATACCTGCCAAAGCTGATGACAGAGTAACATGACGGAAGATGCACAGCCAAACCTATTATTCTTTATAAGATATATGCACACATAACATGACAAATTAATAGTGAAGTATCACTCTAGTGTTACCACTTTAGACAACATATCTGCTACTTTGTGGTCAATGGAGATTCTATCTTGAACAGGGCGCCTTAAATAAACCAAGACTTGATCGCTCTTCCAATCCCCCCTGCATTTAATCACATCAAGATCAATCCCCAATCTTGCTAGAAAAGTGGCCCCCCCACTCCTGAACCCATGACTTGACACTCTTACAGCTTCAATACCAGCCCTTTCAGCTGTCAATTTCAATATCTGAGAAAAAGTACTGTAAGATAATGGCTTCACTTCTTCTACGTCAGCCAACATAAAGGCAGGGTGAGAGGGTTTAGCTTTTACCTCTGAGAAGTGACGTTCTACCCAGTGAACAGCGCACAGATCTTTGTTTTGGACTCTGCAAATAGGGATTAACAGTTCCCTCTCTTTGAATTGGATAGTTTTTGTCCGATTAACAGTAACCATCATCCCCCAATCATAAAATACAAATGCGCTTCTGCATAACACACTATCACTATACGTGTAGTGACATTTCCTCATCAATGATCTGAAGGCAAATAGGGCAGCGGCCCAAAAGCAAGTGTGACCCAAAGATTTGGGTAAAGCTTCAAACATGACAATTAGATGTTCAGGTAACAAAGCAAGTGCTTGCGTAGAGGCATCTCCAAGGTACCTGCGGGCACCACGCAAGGCTCGTATAATCAATGGGTCCTCATACGGTACCCCAGCTACTCTATGTGAGTGCAAGTAGTAATTCAAACCAGATAAATAATTTTTAATCGAAACATATCTGAGTGTATTAGAGAGGTGGGCAATATAAAATGCCACGCCTTCCCTACCCGGGTTCAACGAGTTAATACCGTACAGAGCACAGAACTCTAGATAGTTTTTCTCCTGTGTGGATCTGGTTTTATCAGTGTTGTCAGAGACATTATGCTCCAGCAGCAGCTGAAGACGGGCCGAAAGGCGAGCACAGGGACCTGCAAGGATATATTATAGATGCATGTAACAACAGAATGAATCAGGGGAGGCAGCTTCCAAAAGTCTATCTCTGGCGCTGCTCTCACCCCACCTACTCAACGAATCACATATAATATTATCCTTAGAAGGTATATACACCGATCTAATATGAAAATTAAGTTTAACAGACAACCAAAACATTTCTCTAATCCACTGCATACATTTTTTGTTTGTGCTGCGACCAGTGTTTAGCATATGCATCACTTGCGTATTATCAGTAATAAATACTAATTCACAATTTCTCCAATGATTACCCCATCTCTTGGCTGCCAATAACACTGGCCAGAATTCTAATTCATTAATATTCTTATTATAAGAACTAGGAGGGGGTACCCAATGGTGTTCCGCCATTTTTGGGAAGGGGCAGCGGCCCCCTGGATCCCACACTCCCATCAGCCAGTCTCTACCATGTTGAGCGGCAAAGCCAGAGAAGGATGAATCACTATACACTGAGAGGTGGGTACCAATAGGCCTGATTATTTTCTCAGACCCATTGAACTCTTTCGCAAATTCAAGCCACCAACGTATATCTGCTCTAGCCTCTCCCGATAATCTAATCTTGTAATGAGGTTTAGATACAGAGTCACACAAATCATAAATACGACGGGTAAAGCAGCGGCCACCCTTAACTACCTTGCTAGCATGTGCTAAGCTGCCTGCTAAGGATTGAATCTCTTGCTTGGTCAACTTTAATTTGCCTTCTGCATCGGATAATTTATCCAATAAAGCTGCCAATTTATCATCAGGAAGTGTCAATTTCATATTTACACTATCAATTTCAATACCTAGGAAAACTACTTTCCTGGAGACATGTGAAATTTTTTTGAAGGACAAAGAGAAGCCCAAGTGACGAATAACCCTGAATAATTTCAGTTGGGCATGTACACAATTTTCCTTGTCTATGTCCATTATCAGGAAATCGTCTAGGTAATTAACCACATACTTATAACCTTTTCGGTACATACATCGTACAATAAATTCAGAAATAGAATTAAAGACAAATGGCCCTGACGCCATGCCGAAGCATAACCTAGCGTCAACATAAGTATGAGTACCGGTACCATCTCCAAAGTCCCATTTCAGACCTTGGTACTGTCTGTCCCCATAATATATATGAAGACCTCTGTACGCGTCGCTTATATCTGTGCTACAAAGCCACATGGAGTCTGTTAATAGATCACAAACATCATCTAGTGACTTATACACAAAACGTTCACATATTTCATTACAATACTCGTTTACCGGTAGATCCATATTACCACTCCGAGAGCAATCTGTAATAGGTCTAATGCTAACCTTTTCATCCCTGGGATCTTTTTTCTTATTGATAGCTCCCAAAGCATGAATACACCGTGGTTTTACATCAGTCGGAAGTACTTGACCTCTTTCTAACTCTAATTTTAGCCTTTTTGACATGAATTCGCTATTTTCCGGCTTCAAGATTGAGTTATAATTATCATTTTCATAATCACATGGGCAATCGGGATTTACAATTCTGAAGCCAAATACAGCCCCCTCAATCAGATAAGCCCAATTGCAATCTACTTCACCCCACATAAAGCATTCTGTGAAAACACGACAGGGTTTTAGGGTAATAGCAGAATTATCCAATACATATTTACACGCACAAATACCGTCAAAACATCTTTTGTACACATTAAATGTAGACTCACGAGGTCCCTTAGATTCTTTTACTACTACCTTGATACAATCATTTTTGCTTGGCAGCGGCCAGCCTGAATCATATACATGTAGAACCGACTCAATAGGGAACATAGTAGTAGCAGTGATCAGCTGATTCGTGTTTACACGCAGCTCTACCGGGTACACAGTCAGTGGGTCAATACAATCACTCTCACCCTCACAGTTAGCGTCTGTGGCGGCGGCCACTACACAAGGATTAATTTTATTAGGCTCAGCGTTAGGAGGGTCATTATGTATTATAACATCACTATTAACACACTCATATATATTTTCGCTGACCAAACCTGAATTATTAGACGCTCTGTGACTAGGTGAGACGCCCCTCTATGCCTTATGCATACGCACATTGGGGCAGTCTCCACTCTTATGTGTAGGATCATGACATTTATTACAAATGTGAGCGAAGGCGCATGGGCGCGAGTCACAACCTCCCCCATTGAATCTGTTACAGGGGATTATCTCCCCTGTTGCATCAGTTCTCACCCCCTGATTAAATCTCCCGGGGGGTGGGGGGCCACTGGGGGGGTATGACCCCCCCCTGCCTCTATTAGCAGGAGTGCCTCTACCCCTGCCTCTGCCAGCATTTTTTGACTCATGCTGCACTTCCCTCTTACTCCTCTTAAGACCCTCTGTGCCAAAGTGCCTCTTTTCTACAAACTCGAGGCCAAAACCAAATTCCTCTATATCTTTTCCCCAGATACATTCTTCCCTGATGTCTGCGTCGTACTCTGCGTACGACCATTCTTCATAAAGGTCGCTTGAGGCCTTAAAGGATATAAAGGCCAAATGGCGGAGAAATTTTCTCATATCTTGTAAGTCACCAAAAGTATGGTCGTCCATACCAACACATGCCCAGTTCAACGAGACATACATTAATTCTGCATAGGAGAGGGACCTTGGTTCTCTTCCCCTAGTAAACCTCTTCAAATCAAATCGGTTTTTACTCTTTGAAACCCTGTCTGCTGAATTGTCTCTACCTTCTGTCCGGTGTTCGAAGAATTTTGGTGTGCTTGTCCGGTGTTCCGGGGTGCTGTCCCGGGATCTTGGTGGCGTCTTTGACTTCGCTACGTCTTCGTCTTTGGTCTTTTTTCTTGATTGGTGACCGCTGATTCTTGCCCTGATCTTCTCCTCCAGGGCTTCCACCCGGGATTGCTCCTCCAGCTCCTGGTCCAGAGTCTCCAAATATTCCAAATATTCTGCCCGGCTGCCAAACTTCTCTTCCCCGTGGAGTGCTGCTAGGCTCTTGTTGGCCTCCTCCTCGGCTGCTTTCCGGACCTCCTCCTTGGTAAGGGGATCCTCCTTCAAACGTGAAGACCTCCTCAATGGAAGGGGTTTGTAACCGGCCTCTGCCTCTTCTTTACAGTTCTTGCCCCTTGGGGCTATGTGGTCTTTCCCACATGCGAAACACCACGCCGTCGACATAATCCTAGGCTGATGATTCCTTTATCACTTAGGAATCCTTATAGAATCCTTATAGAATCCTTATAGAATCCTTATAATTCAAATGTATAATGACAGTTGGTCGTGCCAGCCTACCCTTGTAGAGCCATGAGGAAGCGTCCTCTCTGCACGAAGTTTTGAAATCAACTGTGGCGGGCTCCAGCGCGTCCTTAGCGACGAGCCTACCTGCCCCAGGTGAGAGAAATGCGAACTACCACGACCCCTGCGCCAGAGCGTTCTATATAAGGGGGCGTGGTCACCTCCACTCGGCAATATACACATATAACTGCCAGGGCTCTTATATAGACAATATTAATCAACATTCTATTCACATACTAGAACGATACTACTCAAATATTATATCATTAGCTTTTAGTTTCATAAAAAAAAAAGATGTATGTTAATGCAAAACCGGAGCTGGACTGTGACGCAAAGAGGCGAATACCTAGTTGTATTCCAGGATAAATAAAACTGATTTTATAAAAAGCACCTAAGCGGGAGGATATCTTAAATACAATGAAGGTCTTATGTTAAGTTATACCTATACACCCTTCCTAACCCTAACTAGGGGCATCCATGTGTATAAGGCTGTGTCTCGTGAGATTGTAACAATTGAAACGTCTTTGACCAGGTGTAGTCTTTGACTGGTGTAGTCTTTGACCAGCAAGCTTCAAAATGGCTGAAATAGGGGTTATGTACACAGAAATGCAGATGAATTTGTAAGATATAGTGTTAAAATGTGCATTAACATCTTCCCGGCATTTCTGTGTGCATAGCCCCCATTTCTGCTTTTATGAAATTTGCTGGCCAAAGATGACACCAGTCAAAGACTACACCTGGTCAAAAACTACACCTGGTCAAAGACGTCTCAATTGTAACAATCTCATGAGAAACAGCCATAAAGTCACTGGTCTACTCGGCTTCCTCCTCTGAATACCCCGTCACCCGCTTCTTTCTCCCGCGGCGCTTTGCTACATCCATTGAGTGATATTAGAGGAAGCTAAATAGCCATGTTCCTTCACCGTCCAATTAATTAAATGCCCGTGTCTCCTGGTTTTTGTTGAGGACTCTGCGGCCCTCGACACAACCGTCACATGGAGTGAGCAGCTCCCGGCCCGCAGAGAGCGAAGGGTCCTGCTGAGACACCTTGTCCTGCAGAAAGTCAATCCAGTATTCTACATATTATAATCGGGGCGGTTACAAGAATTTGGGAAAATGTATAGCAAATAAGGGGGGAGCATACGCCAATTGCCCCCCCCCCCGTAAATCCACTGCTTCAAGGGTATCATTGTAGTCATAGGCCTATAGACCAATGCAGAGAGAAAGAGTGTTTTTCCAGAGTTCTTTGCCTTTTTGACTGATAAAAGCGTTGACAAAACAAAGTACAGTAAGTTTGTGTAAGCAGAAAGACATAATAGAAGACATCACATACCCAATGAGATTTCTGCTGAATCCAACTAAGCAACACAGGTCTTTTATGGAAACTGTCCCTTCTTACTATATGGGTCTTTTATACCTGGTGCCCAGGCACCACTGCCATAGAGACGGAGCTAGTATGATCGACGGTATTTATAACTGATATATATAGTGTGTAGCGGGCATTTGTCTGAAGAGTAATTTACACAAATTTGCGATACATTTTGAGAACTTTTGGCAATAGGTGTAGTGTGTGTCGTGCGATACAGAAAAATCATACGGTTTCCCATAGTGTGGGTGTGGGCCACTAAATCTGACACGGCGACATGGGCCTTATTGAAACCTTAGTGATATGCAACATGAGGAATATAAGAGATAGTGACATGGCGTTACAGAAAAAAGTCTGTTAAAATTGTCTGCAATAATGTGTGTTGAAAAGTGTAAGAACGTAATACACATGTTCTTAGAGTGTATGCATAAAGTGATTCACATATATCACAGAGAGAAGTAAAGGGGTCAATTGTCAACCAATTGACTCTGGTAAAATAGAGAATCAAACAGCTAATGACTCTGCTTATACAAAGGGTCAACTTGGGTTGACTCTCTATTATCAGTGTCAACCCAAGTTGACCCTTCATATAAGCAGAGGCAATAGCTGATTGACACTCATTTTACCCAGAGCCACATGAGAGACACAGTTGACTCCTTTACTTTTCTGTGAGTAGGTCCCACCAAATAATGGCGCTGGTACTGATATGCTGACTAGACGGTAGATGCCAGCAGCAACAGCCTCATACATGAACGGTGAGTCGGCAGACCCAGACTGTGTTTGATCACTTTATTATATCAGTATTGAGTCCCTCGGAGTAACTCACTTGGACATGTCCTTCCACCCAGCGACAAGACCACGCATGCTCCGCCAGGCGCCGTAATTGGATCAACTTCTTCCCGCTTTTTATAATTCCACCAGTCAATGTAGGCGATACCTTATACCTAATATAATATGGACACCTACTAGAGATGTATCTACCCAATGTAGATTTTTACTTATAATTTAAGCCCAAGGGATATATTTTCATTAACTTGTCTTATTTCTTCGGTCCTCATTCTCCTAACTAATCAGTGTGCTGCCTTGTCGTCCACTTATTTAACATGGATGTTATGAACATAGTGGGTGTATTTTACTTCTGATAGATCAATGGATCCATAGACACTCGTCAATGAAAATCTGATACATAATAAACTTTGACGGAAGAATAATGGATTCATGAGCGGCCACCCCTTTATTCTATCGCCAGTATAAATAGCCTTGTAAGGTGTTAAGGGAACTGCACATTCTAAACGAGATGTAGAAGTTATACTTTCATGGCAATTATCTCAACAACACTTTAAAACTTGTACCATGTAGGGTCGGGAGCTTGCTTCTAGTATGAAGTCAGCAGCCACAGGCACATTATAGTTACATCAAGAACTCTACGTTGCATCATCGCACAGAAAAGTGTCGTCTTTGACCGGTGTAGTCTTTGACCGGGTGTCGTCTTTGACAGGGTATCTAGAAAAGATTTTTTTTCCAATTCAAAAAAATAATTATATATGTATATGATGTAATGTACTTGGTGGGACTTCTTATTGCATAATACGTTGGACAGTGCAGCTGGTTAAAATCTTTTCTAGATACCCGGTCAAAGACAACACCAGGTCAAAGACTACACAGGTCAAAAACGACACCCTATCAAAGACGTTTCAACTGTTACAAACTCATGAGATTGAGCCTTATGGCAATGACAGATGAGGCAATCCGCATGGACAACAGTGGAGAAGGTAGACAGGAAATTCACTAATATTGCCATCATCGTTGTGTATGCACAAGTTGTTACGTATATACAAATCAGCCATGCGTGTCGCGCATTACAATCAGCAACCATCAGCAGACCCCTGAGGCAGGCAGTGTGACTGCCACATAAGGACACCCACCTCATGGCTGATATAACATTAAATAGATCTTAAACCTTCCAGGCATGCATATACTCCAAGGGTTCATGTTTTGTTATCAACCAAAGCCGCAATGACGAATAGTTCAGTGGTGCTACATTGGTACATGATGCCAACCCTTCAGGAGTGTATCAACCCCACTTGATGAGCATCATACGAGGGTGCGTCACTATAGCAAGCTACCCGCTAGGGCTGCATTCATTCATGAAATAAAGCACTATGCAGCCTTTAAGGAGCTATTGTTAAAAAAAACACAGCTGCATACGACAGACGAGTTGAAGACCTAATTTCCAACGTGGGAATGTGGTAATTGTATGTCAACACTGAGAAGTAGGCCTGGTAGGAGGCAATGTAGGCGTGGTAGGAATGGGGAGTGTGTGTCAGGAGATACCAGCTAGACTAGCGACAGGCCCTGACCTTTCGCCATTTGCACTGTAAAAAGTTAGTTTCCATTTTTGTAGGTGTAGAGTAAATTCTAGTGTAGGTGTGCAGTTTATTTTAGAGAAACCATGGTAAATCCATTCTATAGTAGAATCTATGGTAAATCTAGAGTAGGTTCTACTGTATACCTACACTAACCATTTACGGTGTGAGTCAATCCATTGGCTCAGACTTAAATTCTGACCATTTAAGGCAGGCTAGTGCCATCTTATCCCATTTTGCAATCATCGTCACAGTTTATGCATGAAAGAGTGAGTTGCAAGGGCTGCTTTCATGAATCAAGATGTAAAAGGGCAAAGAAATTTGCGTCCCTTTACCCTTGAAAAACACGTGGCTAAATGGCGGCATTATTCAGTCACTCATTATGGTGCATTAAAGTGGGTATATCCGATTTTTGCCAAATTCTAAATCCAACATAAATGTGTTCCAAATACTGTAAAAGTGTATCATTTATGGGTTGAAGTACACATCGATGGTTTCCATGGGCAGTAGCAGCTTAGAAAGTGGGTCCAATGGGGTCCAATAATGGTATTTTCTGGTGTTTTTACCATGGGGCATTAAAATCGTGCACGATTTTATTCAAAAATGTCCATATTTTAATAAAATAAAATCAAATTTGTGCAAAATCGGTGGGAATGACGGGGAATTGAGTAGATGGGAAATTAAGTATGATATTTGGGAACATCCTGACTCACTATTAGGGAAATTAATTTTTTTGTCCCACACATCGGATATACTCACTTTAATGCAACACAGTGAATAACTTACCAGTGCTGCATTTGTGCATCTTGCTTACCCTTCAGGAGTGTCTCAACCCATGAGGTCAGCATGATGTTTGAGTGCAGCGAGCTATTCACCGCATCTGCATTAATGTATTATTCCGTCCTTAAATGGTCAAACTCCATTGCCAGCTACTGTTCAGCTGAGAGCAATACTTAAAACATGCTACAAATACCGTAATCACCAATACATCAAATCTGAAACCATAAAAATTAAAGACCATGAACACCTCTACGGTAGAATGAGCAGCTCCCTACTGAGTGGAGTCATTGTCGCCCCCGGGTAATGCAATCCTTTAGCCATTTGAGGGAACATTTTTCTTTAATATGCTCCGCCTTGGTGGCCATACTGCTTGAATGCCGCCCTGAGGGGTCTACTCACCAGGACTGCATCATGCATCATGCTAACTCTTTGGTAGTGTATCAACCCCTTAGGGTCGACATGATGCTTGAATGCATCAGTGCCGAGTTACTCATCAAGGCTGCATTCATGCATCATACCGACTATGAGCATGTTGTTTTCGAGCAAAGTGTCGCCCTGAACCCTTTAAGGACAGCATGATACCTTAATGCATCAAGTCCATGGTAGTCATGATGCATGAATGCAGCCCTGGTGAGTAACTCGCCAGTAATGCATTCAAGCATCATGCTGACTCTAAAGGGTTGAGACACTCTCAAAGGGTCGGCATGATGCACCAATATAGTACCGATGAGTTACTCGCCAAGGTTGCATTGGTGCATCAGGACAACAAATGTCATGAATTAGCGACATCCGTCCTCAAAGGGTTACAGGGTGAGTGCTGGGTGCTGGTTACTGTACAGACACTGAGCAGCCAGCCGCTGAACCATCTGTCACAACGCGTCATGACAGCCCGCGGGTAGACAGGAAATCAAACCCCAGTCAAGTCTCTGTCTGACTCCAGGAGGCTCATTCAGAACAACTGACCTGGTCGTAGGGAACTGGTGACGGGACAAAACCTGTTTGACGACCTCTAGTAAAATTTCTTTCACAACATGAAATCGTCAGAATATAGAATTGGACATATTTGCCATTTTTCTACAGTGTATTGTGTTTGCCATTTTTGTATAGTGTATAGTATAGTTTATGAAATGGTCCCAATATTCATTTGACTACCACTCGGGATCCACACATTTGCCACGGTCGCCAACACAAAATATTACACTGGTGAGAAACTTTGACGAAAATCCAATTATGACAACTGATGAGTCTGTTCTGAAAGACCCTCCAGGAGGGTCATAATTGGATTTTCGTCATCAGGACAATATTTACAATTAAAGAGGGTATTTGTAGCCGGCAAAATGTGGCATTTACATTTATTTTCTATAGATTTTAACAGGAAATCTCGTGAAAGAAATTTTACTAGTGGTTGTCAAAACAGGTTTCGTCACGTCACCATTTGCCTATGATCACGTCAGCTGTCCTGAAAGTGCCTTCAGTACTCATAGTGTCAGGCGTGTGGGTGGTGGATGTGTGTGGGGAACCATCTTGCACTGATAATCTTTGGCTCCCTATACGACCAATCTCTCAGTCACTATGGCCTTACCAAGAAATAAATGCATGCCAATTTGTATAGTCGATTGGGAAGTTGTTAAAAATTGATATCAATCTAACCTTTTAGTAAGATGTCTCGATCTTTTCTATTGTCGAGCCCCTTACATTACTCCAATTCCATCTGGAGTCCGCAAAATTCTAAATTGTACAAAAATGTGTTCCAAGTACTGTAAAAGAGTATTATTTATGGGTTGGAGAACATTAAAATGGTATCCATGGGCAGTGGCAGCTCAGAAAGAACAATTTTATTCAAAAATGACCATATGTTACGAAACTCAATCAAAATTTGGCAATATAGGTGGGAATGAGGGGGAATTGAGTAACTAGGAAGTTAAGTATGATATTTGGGAACATCCTGACTCATTATTATGGACATTTTTGTTTTGGCCCACACATCGGATGTACTGACTTTATACATTTTGTTACAAACTTGGCGTGGCCCATAAAAAGTCCTGTCTGATACTATGTGTTGAAAAAATCACCATCGTAGTTAAAATTGTTATTAAGCACATGCCCCTCATTTGGGTGGTCTTTTAGGCATTAGATAATCCAGAAGCTGTTTTGTATGTACTTAGAGCCCGTCCAATAAGGTATGTCACTGTCAGAACAAATAATTATAACTTTATATTATAATTTTAAATACGCTCCTGGGTAGCTCATAGTCTGAACATTCACCTAATTTGCTTAAAAATTACTTAAAGTGGGTATATCCGATTTTTCCTCAAATTTTAAATCTTACTTGAATGTATTCCAAACACTGTAAAAGTATAATATTTAGAGAATAGAGGTTGATTAAATGTCATCAATGGGTGTTAATAAGTCACAAAGGGATCCT
The DNA here is from genome assembly GCA_947462335.1 of Harmothoe impar. Classification (NCBI taxonomy): domain Eukaryota; kingdom Metazoa; phylum Annelida; class Polychaeta; order Phyllodocida; family Polynoidae; genus Harmothoe; species Harmothoe impar. The sequence continues at coordinate 59,103,687 of OX381720.1, read as the reverse complement.
ATGTCCCCCAACCATGGGCTTTTCTACTGTATTTTCAATGGGGGGGGGGGGGAATAAAATCGCGCATGCTTTTATTCCAAAAGACCATATATTGGGCAATAAACTCGAATTAGGGCAACATCAGAAGGAATTAGGGGGAATGGGGCAGATGGGAATTAAAATATATTATTTGTGAACATTTTGACTCATTTTTAGGAAAATCTTTTTTTTGGTCCCAAACATCGGATGTACTAACTTCAGTGCAAACAGTCATGTTGTGTAAAGGAATGCAGCTTGAGTAATTCAGACATTTGGACAGATGATTCCTCATATGGAATGCATCTGTGTTTTTATCACCTTTCAATGCGGTGTAGCTGGAAGGGTATTAAGTATTAATCATGAAATAGCTCTTACAGCGATTACCATACATGGACAGACGTTTTATGAGCTAATTCGTAAATGTGTTGACATGTGTCTCATAATATAACAAATACAAATATAGATAACATCCAATTCCAATCACAGCACCATTAAGGTTTTAAGAAGTGTAGAATGTCTTAACTCTTCAAGGGCAGGAGGTCGCTGAAAGATGACATTTGTCGTCATGGTCCATAGGGTCTGCTCGATGATTGAATGCAGCCCTGGTGAGGTACTCACAGGGGCAGCATTCAAGCATCATGACGACCAAGGGCATGATGCATTTATGCATTATGCAGCCTGTAGAGGGTTAATGTTCATCCTTGTTTGCCGGCATGATGCTTTCTGCACTGCATATATGTAATCTGCCAGCACTGCATTTATGCATCATGCCGGGAGTGCATCAACCTTGTAGAACTGACATGGTGTATGAAATAGCACCAGGTATCCAGTGCTGCATTAGTATTGTATCATACACCGATCAGATCGTGTGTATTGAAGCCCCTTGGAGCTGGTTTAGAAGGGTTAATGATTCATTATCTAATGGATGTCGCTTCCCCACACCCACCAACCAATCCTCATTGATGCAATATTTAATCTGCACTTCAGTGGAAGAAGAGGTATTTCACACAATAATTTGAATCATAAAGATGTCAACATTAACCCATAGACTGACAGTAATAATTATTGTATTCACTGTCGACTGCAATCGTCATATTGAGCAGCAGAGCCAACTGCCATGGTTTTCAAAGCATAGAGAGACCCTCTGAATTTTGGTAATGTGTATTTATTCATTAAATGATGTTTCAAAATACAACGCTCAAAAAATACATGTGAACTTCATGGCCTTACATATCCAGATTTGTCACAATGCAGATTCTAGTTATGGATGATTAGTATGATTAAACGTAGAGAATTGACAAGTCTCAGTATTTACCACGATATAAGCATACAGTATAGCAATAGTAATGTAATAAGTGGATTATGTTTGGAGAAACCTAACATGTTTCCTGTTTCCTTGACATATGCCTATACCGCCATATCATGACGAAAAATAATTTTGCTTGCCATGGAGATAACCTCTGAGAACTTTTAGTTCCCAGAAGGACGGACCTGATTTCAATTCCCATGGTAATCTCTAAACCTAAATGTCAAATCACACTACTCCATTGTGGCAGGAACATCTCCGCCTAATTTGGCATCTGTTGCATCTTCTACCAAACCTGAAGAAATCTGACAGATTAGGCGATTAGAGGTTTCCACCTAATAAAGGCCATGTAAATCTAATGATGAGAATATTGTAGTTCGACTATGAGGCCTATTGTTAAAGGGTCAAAATTCGCCTTATGGTTCCAGTTCCCAGCTGTTGAGCCAGACATAGAAGCCCCTGTGCTTTGAGACGGTGCAAATGCAGCATTTTAATCTGTCCGCAGACACTATTTTCTACCAGGGGGCACAGGAGTCATGACCTTCAGGGGTTAAAGGTCATCTCCCCCCACCTGCGGCCACTGCCGGCGTGTTAGGGGCCCTGTAGGGGGTTATGGGGCTATGTAGGGGCGCTGGGGGCTGCGGGTGGTATATAGGCAATTTAGCTCAGCAGGCCAGAGTCGAGCGGCCAATGGGCCCTACGACCAAGCTTCTGTCATAGGGGAATTACCTTATTTGTAGAGTTTCCGCACAATCATTTACTGTGACAGTTACTTTTTTTCTTAGGGTTAGAGTTAGGCAGGTTAGGGTTAGGGTTTGGTTCCCCCTATGACAAGGATCTGTCATAGGGTCCATTGGTCACTAGTAGTATAGTATGTATCGGAACGGGACTATAGTTAAGTACTGTTTATTACTCAATCGACATGCAGCCAATCAGAGGCCTCCATTTGGTCACGTGACCGGAAGTGACCTACTTAGGGGATTAGTGGTGACGTCACGTGACCTAGTTAGCCAATCAGAGGCCGCCATTGGGTCACGTGACCGGAAGTGACCTACTTAGGGGATTAGCGGTGCATTCTGGGTAACCCTGCAGCCAATCAGAGGCCTCCATTGGGTGACCGGAAGTGACCTACTTAGGGGATGGTGCATTCTGGGTAACCTACTGACCTACTTAGGGGACCGGAAGTGACGTCACATGACCTAATGGCCAACCGGAAGTGACCTCATTGAGGATCACGTGACCGGAAGTGACCTGATTGATCACGTGACCGGAAGAAGAAGAAGAAGAAGAAGAAGAAGAAGAAGAAGAAGAAGAAGTGACGTCACGCGACTTAATGAAGAGATGAGCGTCTTTAAGGGGTCACGGGCTTTAAAATGTGATATCTTTTTTTTTTGGAGGAGGAGGCGAGTCTCTTATTTTTTTTTGGTAAACTAATAAAAAACACCACGATATAAGTTTTTTTTTCATTTTTTATTGTTTTACGAGCGACTGGAAGTGACTTATTGAACTAGTTAGAAGCGTTCTTTAGAGTGTATAAGGGGGAAGGAGGGGAAGGAGGGGAGGGGAGGGGGGGAGGGGGGCCCTTTTAACATGCATGGGGAGGGGGGCGCTTTTAGGATGCATGGGGCGAGTGGGGGAGGGGGGGAGGGGGGGGAGGGGGGCACTCTAGGGGGGGGTACTCTAAGGGGCGCGTTTGTCTCTTTTAAGAAAGAAAAAGATTTTCAATCGAGAGACACGCTTCTTCCTCTCGAGAGGAAGAAGCGTGTCTCTTCGTGTTTTTTTTTTGTTTATCACGTGCTGCGATGAGGCGATCAGCTGCGACTGGAGGAAGTGACACTTTAAGAGATCGCGCGTCTTAATTGTTATGATATATATATATATATTTTTTTTTTTTTACTTACTAATAAAGAAGACGTATGAAAATAAAACACAACAATTCACATGTCCGTCGTTCTCGTTGTTTCTTGCTTGATAAAGTCAAGTAATATCGCGATGCCGAGGCCAAACTTTCCCATGTCCTCAGTCAACACTCGAAGGAGTTCAAAAGGCGTACCGCCGGCGCCGTCAGCTTCATCTTGCCACATTTTCAACACTCGGAAGGCCCACTCAGCGGGACTTCCTCCGTATTCGCATTCTTCAGCGATCTTATCTAACCTCTCAGGCGACAATTTTAAATGGTCCCCCACCTCTTTCCACCTGCTACCCAGACGTCTGCCGAGGGTGCCCAAGTGCTTATGCATCGCGCGCGAGTCAGGGTTTTCGAAATCCAACCCCTGTCTGTGGAGAAGGGCCATCCACTGAGCCAACAGTTCCATGCGTCTAATGCGGGTGAAGACGCGACCGAGCTCGCCCCATCTATGACGACGCGGGGTTTCACCCCACCACACTCGGAACATCGCCGTACACAGCTCCTCCGGTGTCTTGACACTGCGCTCTACTAGAGCATCCATACGGGCGGCGCTGACTTTTAAGCTACTGCCCAACTCTCTCCAACAGCCGCTCAACTCTTTACCTAGTTGACGAAGCAAGGCGTCGCTATAGGCTAACCGCCGCTGTCCTACCTGTCGGGTCTCCCCATCATCGGTCTGCTGCCTCGCGCCGCGTCTCACGTCGTCAAGCTGCATTAACTTTTTTTCAGGCGCACCGGGCGGTGAAGGCGAGCTTGAAAGTGGAATAGCTTGAGCCATCTTGTCTCGTCTTGGCGGCGGCGGCAGCGGCGGCGGCGGCGGCGGTGGCGGCGGTGGTGGTGGTGGCGGTGGTGGTGGTAGTAGCCGTTACTGGGGTCAGAGGCGATATGTTTTTTTTCCAACAGAAATGAGAGCTTTTTATACAGAGGGAGTTTAATCCCATTTCCAACAGCGCTCCAGCTGTCTAGCGCCCTGTCCGCATGACGCTTTTTCAGCCGCTCCGCTCCTTAAGAGCTTAGATGACGAGGGGGTGTGGCATCGCTATCCGTGGAGACCAGCTGAAAACGGTGTTTTTTCCTCACTCATAGCCTTAATACCTCCTACCCCCTACCCGAGGACGTCTCCCTCCCTCTGACATTCATTGTAACAAACGTCAGAGGTCAGGTGAAAATCGGATTTTTTTTCATGCACAGCCTTAGGCAGCTGTCACCCCTCCCTATTGAACTAGCCGGCCGCCCGCCCGCCTGGCCGGCCCGGTCTACTCACCACGGCAGGAGGTGGCGATTTTTGTCTTACACTTAAGTCGCTCACCACATGCACACGCCTCTACTCACAGACAGACACGTTCGTCTTAGGGGGGTCCTGCTTCACGCCACACGCCTCCTGTAGTTTTTTTTTGTATACACACTGTAAGCTCATCACCGTTACCGTTAATCCTTTATACAGCTAACGCGCGCTGAATGGCTGAACAGGGTGGTAAGCGGCTTAGCTCACCACAGTGGATCCCTCAAAAAGGGATCCAGCTGAAAACGTCATACCTTATGTCTTTGTGAATGGCCGCCGCCGGTCAGTCGACGGCAGGCAGCAACCGCTTAACCCTTTATACAGCTAATGCGCGTTGAATTGCTGAACAGGGTGGTAAGCGGCTTAGCTCATCATCACAGTCGATCTCTCAAAAGAGGGGGGGGGAAAGGGATCCAGCTGAAAACGTCATGCCTTATGTCTTTTTGTTTCTCTTTGTGAATGGCCGCCGGCCAGCCGGCGGCAGCTGAACAGGGTCGGTAAGTAGCTTAGCTCTAGAAGCGAGAAGGCGTATATAAGGGGCTTGGAAACCTCCATTCACTCACTCATTCTTTTTTGCTGCTCTCTACAGTCACCACCATGAGCAAAAGACAACAGCTAGCGGCGTTCAAGAACAAGAAGACTACGCGGAACAGCGTTCGTTTAGCGTGAGTGCCTGCTCTTGCTACTGAACATGAGACTACCGCCGCAGCCGGTTGGTCTTATCACCCTCCTGCTGTAGCGAGCGCTCGCGGCAGTAGTAGTAGTAGTAGTAGCAGTAGCACTAGTAGTAGCAGTAGTAGTAGTAGTGGTAGTAGTACTAGTAGTACTACTGGTAGCAGTCGTCGTGCTAGCGACGTTGTTACACTCGCGACGGTACACGTTGCTGCTAAGCGCGCTGCCGCTGCTACCGCCGTCCCGCCTGCCGCTGCTGCTGCTGCTGCTGCTGCTGCTGCGCCTGCTACTGCTGCGCCTGCTACGGCTGCGCCTGCTGAGGCTGCTGCTGCGCCTGCTACTGTTGCGTCTGCTGCGGCTGCTGCTGCGGCTGCTTCTGCTGCACCTGCTGCTACTGCTACTACTACTGACGACAACGCTCCTGGCACAGCGCAGTACTGGCAACCGGGTTTTTACCTCCCCACTACTGTTGATGACTTTGATGACCTGCCGCACGTTGCACAGCCCCTCTCCTCCACCACTACATCGACGGACGCCCTCGACGCCGCTCGCGCTGAGAGTTACAGCTATTCGGACACTCAGCCCCTGAACCGAGAAGAAGAGGAGGAGGAGGAGGAGCAGCAACAGGGTGAGACAGAGAACGACGCTGACGACGAGGCGTACGAAGAACCCGAAGGGCAAGGGGTGAGCGGTACGTTTTTCGGCTTCCCTCTTCGACCTTTCGACCTCACTTCCTCCACTGCTAGCGCCCCCCCGTCCGGTCCGTGGCGACTGCCCTCACCGCCACCTTACGAGGGCGGCGGCGGCGCTTCATCTTCTACCGCTACACACAGCACGGACGGCGTGTGGCTGCGCTGTTCCAACAACGAGACCTCCGATACCACCAGCGCTGACGCTGCTCCTGCTATCGGTTCTGCTGCTGATTCAGCTCACGCTGATGGTGTTACTCATCCTGCGGGTGTGAAACGTTCTAAGGTGAGTTCCAGAACAACAAGGCCCACTAAGAAGAGAAAAATACAAGAAAAAGAAGGAGATGGACGAGAAGAAGCAGAGAAAACACTCGGGTTAGAGTTCTGCTTAGACGGAGCTTTGACGCTGGAGATCTGGGAGGACGTGGCTAGACTGTCTAGGAGGCCGCGCTACACAAAAGACGGCCAGGTGAAAGAGGCGTCTCTGACCAGAAGCAAGCGAGTGCACTTCACGGCCGACGCGCTGCGCGAGCTCATAGCACGCATCGCCGATATCCGCGCAGTGGTGCGCATACGCGACACAGCGGCCGCGCAAGGAAAACCTAATCACACCCCCTGGTTCGCAGTGCTGGATGAGGCGGGCGAAGTGTACGCAGCTGTGAGCTACTACAGCGGTAAGAACCTCGTCCACGTGCGCAAGTACGAAGGTCCTGACAAAAAACCCACACAGCAGGGGGTGACGCTGTCCGCCAGAGCGCTCAAAGAGTTGGATGACAAAACAGAGATCATTCTGAAATATCTCGGCATAGATTCGGAATGAGAGACGCTCAACGCTCACGCGCGCACACACACACAGCGTTTGACGTACGCTGTATGAGACAGACAGACAGACAGACAGACGGATACACAGACAGCAGACAGAAAGATAGTTACATAGACGACAGATTGATAGATGGCTAGATAGATAGATAGATAGTTAGACGGCTAAGTAGTTGGTAACCGAGTGAAAAAAAACATGACACAGTACGTATGCGAAAAGTGTTTCAAAATGTTTAAAAGAGCGTACAACCACGAGAGACACGTAGAAAATTGTAGAGTAGTAGCTAAGTTTTGCCCTCTATGCGGCGAAGGGGATTGCCGAAAGAGCGCTTGTCGACGCGAATCTCTGGACGGGGTGACCGTCCCTCCGCGCATATGTGCTGTACCGAACGGGGAGGAAACGTTCACGGCGAATTGGCCTGCGATACAAACGGGCGTCAGGATGCACGGGACTCGCGTGAGTGTAACAAACTTCAGGCTACCAACCGGCGAGTTGAGTGACGCTGTAGATACTATGCGTCGCATTCACTTGACACAAAGATTCAGATACAAAGTGGGTTTCTCGGTAGGCTTACTGTTACAACACAGAGAAGACAAGAGCAAACTGCGCTACTTCCACGCCTCCCAGAACAACGCAACTCTCATACAACCGCTCCCTACTGTAACTAATTCAGAAACTTTGGAAGAGCTCCTCTCAAAGATGCAAAACACCGTCGCTTGCGAGGAGGTACGGAAACTTTGCGACGCTGACACCAAGTGGCACGTTCTTTTTCCTACCAATTTGAACATCTGCGTTTACATGGGACCGGGGGAATTCCCCATAGGCGGTAGGATCACTCAGGCCGGTCGAGTTGGAAAGAGAAGCGGCGTGTTAGATTTTCCCAACAAGGACAACCTCTGCATCTTCCGCTGCATTTCCTTTCACTTATACAACACCAGCAAGCGCGCTTCAGATTTGTTACGTCAGTTCTGTCCCGCTGCCACACCTGAATCCTTTCCGGGTCTGAACATCCGCGACTTACCCGCGTTAGAGAACTTGTTTGACGTACAAATAGCGGTTTACACCGCGTCGCGTCAAGTGCCGGGGCGGAAGTTGAGAAGACGCGTTACTCTGATCAGACCGCCTTCCAGAACTGTGGCCGCCCGAGGTAAAGTCAACCTACACCTGACGGCGAAAGGCGGTTTGCACGTCTCTCTCGTCACGGACTTCACCGCGTACGCGGGCATATACGAATGTTGCAAGTGTAAGGCGGCGTTCACCACCGAGTTCTTGCTGAAGCGACACAGGAACCAGCTTTCCTCTTGCCGACAAGTCAAGTTGCGCTACGTAGGTGGCATCTACCAAAATTCGAGAACGATTTTCGAAGCGCTAGCAGACTTCTCCATTTTTCCCCCCGACGGACATTCCGGAATCTACCCTTACAAGATCGCCTTCGATTTCGAGGCTTTCTTCAGACCGTGCAAAGAACCGTCGACGGAGCACGTGTCCCTGCTGTGGGATCACGTCCCTTTGTCGGCTAGCGTCGCATCCGACTTTCCGGGGTGGGAGGGGCCCGTCTGCTTCGTCAGAGCGTCCGACGCAGATTTCGACCCCTTGTTGGACCGAGTTTTAAATCACATAAACGAGAACGCCAAAGCGATCGGGGAAGCTGTGCTAGAACTTTACCGACCGACGTTAGCGAAGTTAGATGCGGCGATAGGTGAAGCTCTCCTGCTGGAGGAGGCGACGTTCACCACCCCTTCTCCAGGCGGCTTCGCTGCGGCTCAGACCAGACACCCGTTAGTTCAACTGAAGAAGCGTCTTCTGAGATACATCCGTCAAGCTCCAGTGGTGGGCTTCAACTCGGGGCGTTACGACTTGAACCTGATCAAAATACGCCTTCACTCGTTCTTCGCCTCCGGAGACCGAAGAAACCAAGAATTCAGCGTCATAAAGAGAAGCAATCAATACTTGGCGGTTTACACACAGCACACGGTTTTCTTGGACGTAGTCAACTATTTGGCACCCGGTTACAACTACGCGACCTATTTGCGAGCTTTCACCAGGAACGAAGAGAAAGGTCACTTTCCTTACGAATGGATGACGTCTACCAGGAAACTGGCAAACAGAACGCTGCCGCCGAGATCGGCTTTCGACAGCGAGCTGACGGGCGTCAAAATGTCCGAATCCGACTACGCCGCATGTCAGAAAGTTTGGTCCGACGAGAAGATGCAAACTATGGAAGACTACTTGATCCACTACAACAACAAAGACGTGAAACCTTTCATAGAAGCTCTGAAAAATCACGCTAAATTTTTCCAAGATCGCGGCATCGACATGTTGAAAGACGGAGTTTCTCTCGCCGGTTTGACTTTACGCTTCCTCTTCCAAAACCTAGAAGACGCGTTCACAACGTTTCCCCAGTTCGACGCCGTCCTCCACGCTCTGATCAAAGAGAATCTAGTCGGCGGTCCTTCCATCATCTTCCATAGATTTCACGAGAAGGGCACCACGCGGATAAGGGAGCACAAGTACGGCGAAGAAGCGAGACCGTGCCAACACATCCTAGGACTAGACGCTAACTCTCTGTACTTGCGCTGCATGAGCGAAGCGCACTGCACGGGCTATTACGCGGTGAGACGGCCCGAGACCGAGTTCAAGCCCGAAATCAGGCAAAGAAACTCTCACAGCGCTTTGGAGTGGTTACGCTTCGTAGAGCACGACCGCGACGTGAAACTGCGCCACGCTCTGAACGGCGGCGAGATGGCGGTAGGCTGTCGGAGAATTCGCGTGGACCGATTTCACGCGGCCTCTAATACGGTTTTCCAGTTTCACGGGTGTTGGTTCCACGCTCACGAGTGCATACCGTCGCACCGATATCAGTGCGCTTCACTGAGAGAGGAGAGACGCGACAGAACGACCATAGTAAGCGCTTACTTGAAAGCGTTAGGTTACAAGCTGGTCGTCGTGTGGGAGTGCGAATGGCGAGAGATGAAGCGTCGAGATGAGCGGGTCAAGGCCTCCCAACAACGCTGGAAGGTTGACGCTTTGAAAGTGTCTCGAAACGCGATGAGCGAGAGCGACATCCTTTCCGCTGTGAAAGAGGAGAAAATGTTCGGTTTAGTTCAAGTGGACATCACTACGCCGCCTCACCTACGAGAGTACTTCGAAGAAATGACCCCCGTTTTCAAGAACGCGACCGTTTCAAAATCGGACATAGGCCCTCACATGTCAGACTTTGCGCAGGAAGAAAAGCTGTTGAACACGCCTCAGAGATGTCTGATAGGGAGTTACCACGGAAAAAATATTCTCTTGGGAACGCCGCTTCTCAAGTGGTATTTAGAGCACGGTTTGATAGTCACCAAAGTGCAGCTGGTGGTAGAATACCTACCTAAACGCTCCTTTGCCGGTTTCGCGGACGAAGTGACGGCGGCGCGAAGACGTGGCGACGTGAACGAGAACGAGAAAATTCTGTCAGACTGTTACAAGTTAATGGGAAACGCTACGTACGGTAAAACAATCTGCAACAAAGAAAAACACACGGCGGTGAGATACACTGACAGTCGGAAGTTCGAACTATTGGCCAATTCGTGGCGCTTCAAAAAGGCGTCCGAGTTGACTTCCGATCTGTTTGAAGTCGAACTACAACCGAAAACGGTCAAGAACAACCTCCCTATTCAGATAGGGTTCATGGTATACCAGTACGCGAAGTTGAAAATGTTAGAGTTCACATACGACTTCTTGGATAGATTCGTCGATCGGCGCGATTATGCCCTTTGTCAAATGGACACCGACAGTCTTTACATGGCTCTCAGCGGTGCCACGTTGGATGACCTAGTGAAACCTCGCCTGAGAGAGACGTACTTCAGAGAGAAACGAAAGTGGCTTCCGACAGCGGTGTGCGACGAGCACTTAGAGCTTTTCGTGAAGACAAAAACGGAAAGAGTGCGAGAATGGTGTGCGCCGCCCGGCGGATGTTGTGAGAGACGGTACCTTCACGATCTGAGAACTTCGGGGCTCATGAAAGCGGAGTGGGAAGGTGACGGGATCCTAAGTCTCAACCCTAAGACTTACATTTGCTACGATCGAGTCAGCGACACTGGTGAAAGAAAATCCAAAAAATGGAGTGCAAAAGGCGTACAGAAGAAACAAAACCCCCAGGAACCAGACGCCTTCTTGGATGTTCTTCGCCAACGAAAAACTCTCATTGCTGTAAATAGAAATTTCAAAGTGGTGCGAAACAAAATGGTCACCTACACCATAGAGAAAGACGGCGTGCGCTACTTGTATTATAAGCGTCGCGTGCATTCTGACGGTGTGACAACGAGTCCTTAAGAGATATGAAAAAAAAAAAAAAAAAAAAATAAGCGTGTGCATCTTTCCAAAAATAGAGTGTTTATCAAGATTGAAAAAAAAATAAATAAAAAAAAATTAAAAGAAAATATTGTTGTGTTTTTATTATCATACGGCTTCTTTTACTAGTAAGTCGCGCAGTCTCTTAAAGCGTCACTCATGTGACGACGTCGCTTCCAGTCACGGGATCCTAAACAAAAAAAAACTTCTTCTTCTTCCGGTCACGTGATCAATCAGGTCGCTTCCGGTTGGCCATTAAGTCGTGTGACGTCACTTCCGGTCACGTGACTCATCAGGTCACTTCCGATCACGTGATCCTAAATTAGGTCATATGACGTCACTTCCGGTCCCCTAAGTAGGTCAGTAGGTTACCCAGAATGCACCATCCCCTAAGTAGGTCACTTCCGGTCACCCAATGGAGGCCTCTGATTGGCTGCAGGGTTACCCAGAATGCACCGCTAATCCCCTAAGTAGGTCACTTCCGGTCACGTGACCAAATGGAGGCCTCTGATTGGCTAACTAGGTCACGTGACGTCACCACTAATCCCCTAAGTAGGTCACTTCCGGTCACGTGACCAAATGGAGGCCTCTGATTGGCTGCATGTCGATTGAGTAATAAACAGTACTTAACTATAGTCCCGTTCCGATACATACTATACTACTGTCACTTGACTCTGGCGTGCTGGGGTTTCAAGCCGTCTATAGGCCTCAACTGGAAGTGGACTTGTTCCCACAACCACTCTGTTTACGCTGATACCAGCAATCTCGTGAGACCTTGGTTCTGCTCTCGTAATGCAGCTTGTTCCGCGGAAGCTATGGTGTGTAAGTGTCTGGTTACTGCCTAAATCTTACAAGAAATTCCGAGCACAGAACTAACATGGCCGCCCATGAGGAGAAACCGAATTATCGCTATATGACACAAGGGGTTATGTAGGGGTGCTGAAGGTGGGTTAGGGTCGCTGAAAATCCATAGGTTGAAAGGGTTAGTCAGTACTGACTATCCTATAGGTTCGTCATAGGAATGTTAGTCACAATGCTAAAGTTATATTCAAAAATGAGTGAGTGGTCAGTCAGTAGCCGCTAACCTAGGTTCATCATTAGTGTGCACCTTAGTTGCTGTATTTGTAAACTACTAGTTAGCACCACCTGTAAGATACTATGATGACCTTCAGTGGCTCCCTAGAAATTAAAAGACTAAAGTGGGTTGTTTAGTACTGACCAACCTGATGATATTAACTTACCAAGGTTGGTCCTATAGGGAGCCAAAAAGTAACTATCTAGGTTAGGTACTAGTGACTGAGAGATTGGTCATATAGGGAGCCTAGGAATATCAGTGTGGTACATACAGGGAGAGTCCTAGTTGTCCCATCGGCAGGTAGGGGGCGTTAGGGGTCCTGTAGTGGCGCTAATTGCCTGTAGCAGATCCTATTTCCCTAATGTCCCCCCTGCTTGCCCACCACCACCCGACCTGTGCCCACCGCCTCCCCTTCCCCCCGGCTACCGTCCAATCTAGTCCCCACAGCCGCTAAATACATCGTCTGGTCCTCCATCATTCGTCAGCCTTGCTACTTCAGGTGAAGAGTAAGGTGCACCACCGTTATACTTTAGTACGTTGCAGGGTGTATCTTTCTGTGGAATTTGCAAAAATTGAAATTGGTTGAAAAGGTTTGTCAGTGCTGACTATCCTAGGTTCATCATAGGTGTGTTAGTCACATTGAATGATAAAGTTATATTCAAAAATGACTGAGGGTTCAGTTAGTAGTAACTAACCTAGGTTCATCATTGGTGTGTACCTTAGTTGTTGTATTTGTATACCAGAAGTTGGTGCCACCTGTAAGATACTATGATGACCACTCATGCAGTGGCTCCCCCTAGAAATACCACTATCATACTCTATTTCGTCACGGGTGTATGTTTATGTGGAATTCGCAATAATGAAATTGTGCAATCTTCTTTTGTATGCTACAGAGCACAATGACTATCTGCAAAATTGCTGGTTTTTGCTTAAACAGCGAAAATGTATGTATACATGTGAATATATATACTTTCATAGTGGGCAATATCTGTGCGTATAAATGTGACGTATACATACTTGCAATAATATCATGTGAGTTTAGCATAGCAGTACATGAAAAGGAACTTAGGTAATTAGCAGAGCTCCTCATTTTACCACCAGGTGGCTTTTGTAAAGATTGACCTTTTTCGCTAAATACATTTTTCTAGCTGACATTCATCAAGCATCAACAGATTTGTTAAATCCTTGTTCATCCCTAGCTAATACATATACAGGACCATTGACTCATTTCTGGGTCCAGTCCAGTCAACCAGGCATATCCGTGATAACTCTCCTATGTTTGCGGACAAATGAGCCCAATCTTAATCTAAATTCATAATCTCCCGTATAATGATCTTATATAATCTAATAGCTCTTGATTCTCTTTTAATGCTGAGTAAATAGTCTACGACAATCTTTAAATCCTAACTCACCAATTGAAGATGGCGCCACTAGTAGAAGTAAGCCTACACAGACACAGTCCATCATAGGATAGGCTTGTTAACTAGGATGTAATGGGGGGGCTCTGCCCCGTTTTTTCTACTTTTTCTCTTCTTTTAGATATTTATGTTGTCTCATCTGGGTAAGATAGTGTGGGTATGTGACACAAGGTGGCAGATACAAGGGGAGCTATCAGATTGCAGATTAAGATAGATTAAGATTGTGCTCAGAACGTTTTCCTCGCACCTACGAGAGCTATTAAGTATTTGCGTCAACCCGGTCCGACCCTTTATCACTGTATTCACTATATAAAAGCCCCGGCGTTTATATGGGTATATACTTAGTTACTTTGCTCCCCACCGTGTATGTTAACCAGTGGACAGTTCTAGATATCCACATCAAAGGGACCCCTGGCTGCGTCGCTATAACACACAATGGTTTGAAATATCATTCGGTTTTAAAACCATTGTGTGTTATATTGTAATAAATAGGGAAGGCTAAGCCAGCCAGCTATATGCGCCAAGTATTTATGTGTCGTCTTGTTTATCATTATGTAACAATAGAGGATTATAAGAATGGCACAGGGGCTTCATATTCATAAATCATCATGGTGCATCAACAAAACACTAAGGAATAAGTCAGCCATGCTCCGTTGGGGCATGGAGGGAGTATGAATCAGCATGGAGGATGTATGACGGTAGACCACAATGCGCTGCCCCAAAATATGAAGTTGAGCTGGACATGTTTTTAGACCACGATATTATGTAATTTTCTTATAGTACATGACTTCCTCAGTTCCCAAAAAAAAGTTCCTGACGGGGTACGGCCTCGTTTGCCCGTAATGGCCGTTTCCATGGCAACCACCTCAAAATAGTGGATACGGCTGTAAAAAGTGCACATTGGCTGTCCATAGGGCTATTTGAGTTTTACCTACCCCCCCTAAATCAATGTTGAGCTTTTATCTGGTCTCATCATGCGGTTGCTAGGGTAAGCGGTTGCCTAGCAACAGACATTCTATATGAGAATTCCCTAGAAACGAGAGGAAATATCAATGAGATAGCTAATCTATCCATATCTAATTCATCAAAACTGACCCCCAAGAAACAATGGTGATATATCCTTGTTGACATGGTCCATAGTTACCTAGCAACAGCAGATATGTACCTAGCAACCAGCGTTAACTACCAATATGGCTGAAAAAATCACATTTTGGCTCTCCATAGGACCATAAAAAGTTGACCCACCCCCACTAAATCAACTTCAAGGTTTCTGATGGCATTAATGCCTTGTTGCTAGGGTCAATAGTTGCCTAGCAACAGCCATTCTATGCTATAATTCCCTAGTTACCATGGAAAATATCCATCGGTGAGATGATAAGCCAGTACCCACTCCATTCAAATTGACCCCCATGGAAAAATGGTAATAAATTTATGTTGGTATAGTCCATGGTTGCCTATCAACAGTAGATATCTACCTAGCAACCATTTTGAAATGCATTATTTCACCAGACTTGATCATAGTTATCCTGAATACTGGTATATGGCAGTATTTAGGGTGGTATCTAAAGTTTTCTGACATTATCTAGGAAGTATGTGAGGCTCTATGACGGTATCTAGGAGGCATCTGAGGATGCCTGACAATGTCAAAGAGGTATAAAAGAATATTTAACTGTATCTAAGGGTTATCTCATGTGCTCTATTGTGTATCTTGGGGGTATATGACATACCTCCTTAACCCCTTCCATGCAGTAAGCCAATATAATGCACAAAATTGCATTGAGTTACATGAATCCACTGTTTCTTGGGTGAATGTTAAGTTATCAGATAACTAGAGCATACCTGTGGTTCACTGGCAGTATAATGGTGTTGTTTTTGTGTTGCTATTGGCCATGATTGCATAGTAATAGCAGATATCTACCTAGCAACCAAGGGGTAATGTTATATTTTAGCAGACTTGACCATACCCAGTGGGCACAGAACATTGAATGAACATTGATAAACGGTTGTCATGTTGATTCAATGGTGAATTAATGTTGATTCAACATTGGACTGAATTCTGTGCCCACTAGGTAGTTGCCCTGATTACTACTGTCTGTCAATGTAATGGGGGGTACCTGAAGTTGTGTCTAGGCTTTAGGAGGTCCCTGAGGTTGACAAAGAATATCTAGATGGTATCAAAGGCTTGAATACTGTGTCAAAGAAGTATCTGATGTGCCTGACAGTAGCTAGAAGCTATGAAGTTGAGGTTGAAAGTTCCTTTATTTCTCCTGGAATGTTACAAATAAGCCCAGGGCATGCTTATCAACATATATTAACGCAATAATGACAGCTCGGGAAAGCACGCGTGAGGTATATCTGGCAATAATGCACGAGCCGAAGGCGAGTGCATTATTAGACAGATATACCTCACAAGTGCTTTCCCGAGCTGCCATTAATGCGTTTATACCACTATTTCTTCAAATATATGAGAATTTAACATATTAGGCCTACCTTTTTCAATTGTCCATTTTGTCTCGCGGATCGACTGGCAGACTCGCCGAGCGCCATGATTCTCCCAGCGCTACCAAATAGGTAGTGAATAACATCCAAATGTGGCGAAATTAAAGCATGTCAGGCGTATTCCTTCAATCCAGTACATGTTTATACCTCCTTGTTGATGATCCCGTGCAGTATTAGCCTTTTAATTGCGTAAATTCCTCATATTTCGACATTTTGCGAAGTCCGCCAGCCCGGTAATAGTTGTACACAGCGGGAGGCGATACAAAACCAACACGCCACGTCGAGTGACCAATGCGCCCGAATGACCTCCTTTCCGCGGTGGCTTCGATCAGCTGATCGTCATGTGTAGTAAATTGGTCTCTCGAATACACTGTGTTGGTTGCGTCAGGCGGTCACGTGATCTATGTCGTCTCCTTGTTTACTACTCCCGGCGTGTTGGTATCGATCGGAATATGTGGAAATATGAGGATTTTACGCAATTAAAAGGCTATTTCTGCACGGGAACATCAAGAAAGATATCTATTTATGTACTGGATTGAAGGAATAAGCCTGACATGCTCTAATTTCGCCACATTTGGATGTTATTCACTAAGTATTTGGTACCGCTGGGAGAATCATGGCGACAAGGTAAGTTAGTGTTGGCGTTCTACCAGTCGGCTCTGTGGCCGATGAGGTTAGGCGCTGGCGTTTGGCCTCAGCGGCCGGGGTTCGCGTCCCGGACGATTCGCTCTTAGATCGTAGCCAAAATGGCTATGCCTATCTTTCATTACCTTGTTAAAATATATAGAAGTGTCTTGGTGTAAAAAAAAAATTCTGAGCGTGCGTATATCCTGAGATAACCGAACGGCAAATATCCACTCTCGGCACGGGAAACGCCAGAATCGTGGTATAAGCATGACTAAAGACAGCTCCATTTTCAATAACAGCATAAAATTCTCTTATTGATAGTTTGAACTGGCAATACTAGATAAAAATCCTCTTATTCACAGTTTGGACTGTCAATATGAGAAACTAAATTTTTCAATTAATAGTTCCAAAAAAAAAAGAAACTGCCAATGGGAGAAAATGACTGTCTAACTGTATCTAGCTTTAGCCTGATGTTGTAAAATGATATACTAGATAGTCTGCCTGTTGGGCGGTATCTAAGAGCATATCTCAAGCTGTCTGACTCTTTTTTTTGTATATAAGGCTGACTGACACTACCTGAAGTGTGCATGATGCAGTATTTAAGAGAAATATCTCAGACAGCTTAGGGCAGCAATACTATCAAATGGCCAAACCCCTTGGAAACAAACTGTATATATAATTCTGGAAGAATACATGTCATTTATGTTGCCTTGTCAGCAAAATGTCAAATTCCATCTGCAATTTGTATGTTAAACTCCTTAGCTACCATCTAGGGGCAGTTGTGGCACATTAACATTTCATGGGGCCAGTAAATAAGCCAGAATCATGTTTTTCAAGGTCAGATACTCCCATGATCCCATCAGGCACCTTGCTACTCAACAGATACTCTCATGCACTGGCAACATTCTTCCTATGCTACCTAAGTTGACTTTTATGTCCGGCAAAATCACATTTGTCCAACAACCTGCCATATACTGCAAGGTAATGATAGATGGCCTATGGATACTATTATATAGTATTAAGTGACCTCCAATATAATAGTGCTAGGCATATGCAGGTATCTCTTAGATAATGCCTGGGAGGTTGACATAAGGCCCTAGATACTGTCAGGCAGCCTCAGCACCTCATACAGATACTGTAAGGCAGTAGTAAGCAAAGCCACTATGGCAAAAGCTAGTATAACACACATTTACCATTGGTTGTTAGGTAGGGATCTACTGTTGCTATGCAACAATGGACCATAGCAACAAGAACATGGCATCATTGACATCCTGTGGACCCATTTGGGTGTAGGTATGAGTACATCACCTCTGTTAATGATAATCGCTCTGGTTTCTAGCTTATTAATATTCACCCAAGACACAGTTAGACATCTCTCATACCCCCAAGATACACAATAGAGCACATGAGATAACCCTTAGATACAGTTAAATATTCTTTTATACCTCTTTGACATTGTCAGGCATCCTCAGATGCCTCCTAGATACCGTCATAGAGCCTCACATACTTCCTAGATAATGTCAGAAAACTTTAGATACCACCCTAAATACTGCCATATACCAGTATTCAGGATAACTATGATCAAGTCTGGTGAAATAATGCATTTCAAAATGGTTGCTAGGTAGATATCTACTGTTGCTAGGCAACCATGGACTATACCAACATAGATTTATTACCATTTTTCCATGGGGGTCAATTTGAATGGAGTGGGTACTGGCTTATCATCTCACCGATGGATATTTTCCATGGTAACTAGGGAATTATAGCATAGAATGGCTGTTGCTAGGCAACTATTGACCCTAGCAACAAGGCATTAATGCCATCAGAAACCTTGAAGTTGATTTAGTGGGGGTGGGTCAACTTTTTATGGTCCTATGGAGAGCCAAAATGTGATTTTTTCAGCCATA
Source organism: Harmothoe impar (assembly GCA_947462335.1). Classification (NCBI taxonomy): domain Eukaryota; kingdom Metazoa; phylum Annelida; class Polychaeta; order Phyllodocida; family Polynoidae; genus Harmothoe; species Harmothoe impar. The sequence continues at coordinate 59,085,133 of OX381720.1, read as the reverse complement.
TTGGTAGTTAACGCTGGTTGCTAGGTACATATCTGCTGTTGCTAGGTAACTATGGACCATGTCAACAAGGATATATCACCATTGTTTCTTGGGGGTCAGTTTTGATGAATTAGATATGGATAGATTAGCTATCTCATTGATATTTCCTCTCGTTTCTAGGGAATTCTCATATAGAATGTCTGTTGCTAGGCAACCGCTTACCCTAGCAACCGCATGATGAGACCAGATAAAAGCTCAACATTGATTTAGGGGGGGTAGGTAAAACTCAAATAGCCCTATGGACAGCCAATGTGCACTTTTTACAGCCGTATCCACTATTTTGAGGTGGTTGCCATGGAAACGGCCATTACGGGCAAACGAGGCCGTACCCCGTCAGGAACTTTTTTTTGGGAACTGAGGAAGTCATGTACTATAAGAAAATTACATAATATCGTGGTCTAAAAACATGTCCAGTACTACCTGATTTCTAGGCCTCTTTTGAAGTAGCGCATTGCGGCCTAAAAAGGGCACGGTGACCTTACAGCGTTAGGCACTGTGACCTTACAGTGTGAGGCACGGTGACCTTACAGTGTTAGGCACTGTGACCTTACAGCGTTAGGCACGGTGACCTTACAGCGTTAGGCACGGTGACCTTACAGCGTTAGGCACGGTGACCTTACAGCGTTAGGCACGGTGACCTTACAGCGTTAGGCACTGTGACCTTACAGCGTTAGGCACTGTGACCTTACAGCGTTAGGCACTGTGACCTTACAGCGTTAGGCACTGTGACCTTACAGCGTTAGGCACGGTGACCTTACAGCGTTAGGCACGGTGACCTTACAGCGTTAGGCACTGTGACCTTACAGTGTTAGGCACGGTGACCTTACAGCGTTAGGCACGGTGACCTTACAGCGTTAGGCACTGTGACCTTACAGTGTTAGGCACGGTGACCTTACAGTGTGAGGCACGGTGACCTTACAGCGTTAGGCACTGTGACCTTACAGCGTTAGGCACGGTGACCTTACAGTGTGAGGCACCAGTCTCTGCAGGGAATACCCAGGCAGCATGCTGCCATATAGCTCTCTAACTGGTGCGGACTTGTTCCCGCCGCCACTCTGTGTACACTGACATCAGCAATCTCGTGAGACCTTGGTTCCACTCTCGTATTGTAGCCTGTTCCCCGGAAGCTATGGTGTGTGGATGTCTGGTCACTGCCTAAGTCTCACGATAAATGGCGAGCACAGAACTAAGATGGCCGCCCATATGGAGAAACCAGAGTCATCGCTATTGACATATATCAGAAACGCGCCAGTAATCAGCACAGCGCAATGGGTGATAATCGGGGATCGGAGCGGTGAGCAGCTCTCCAGGACCGGAGGTAGGAAAGGTGGAGCTGCTCTACGCGTTAACATTCTACATTCCGGCCACGTATTCCATCAGCCCTTAAAGGACCACAGGGTACTTGTAGGTCCTAAATCCTCTATTGTCATGATGCACGAAAACAATATTGGCATCTTTACTTGCAAAGACTGCATTCATGCATCTGGCCCATCCAGTGGGAGTGTATCAGCCCAATATACTCAAAATGATGCTTTAAAGCAGCAAGGGAGTGTTACTCATCAGGCCTGCTTTTGTGCATCATGCCAACAAAGGGATATCAAGCCTTTAAGGACGGCATGATGTCTTGATGCACATTGCCCGTGGTCTGCATGATGCACGAATGTAGCCTTGGCAACTAACTTGCTGATGCTGCATTCAAGGATGATGCCTCACCTATGGTGTTGAGACATTTCTGAAGGGTTGGCATGATGCACAAGCACCAGCGAGTTACTCACTAGGCTGCATTGGTACATCATGATAACACATACCATCTTTTAGCCACATGACATCCTCAAAGGGTTAAACATTATGAAACCTATAAAGGGTTAGGAGCGGGCCCGGAGGGGGGTGTATGGGCCCCGGGGGGACTGGTATAGGAGAGCAGTGGGCGATAAAAGGGCGGTAGGGAGGTGGGGAGGGCGATAATACATCATATCTGCTGTCAGACAAGGGTGCCCCGCCCATTAGATGAGGGCATGCGCGCGCAGCCACAAAATGATGTACAGCCCATGCGCCATTACTCCTGCCACCTGGTGGGGAAGGGTGGGACTAGGGCCCCCTGGTGGCGGGAGTTGGAAGTAGAGGGGCAGGTGATGGACAGGTCAGAAAGTCTGGCAGATCCATCAATGAACCGTTTAGGCCTTTATGGGGCTGCATAGTGCGCTAATGCATTGTGCTCTTACTTTTTCATTGAGTTGTATAAATGGGACCCTGGCGCATAAGTCCCCAGAGCTCGGTTCCTTATTTTACTGATATTGCGAGGTTGATACACACCAAAGCGCTTTGCGTGATACAAAAAAAACCAGCTCTGGTTATTAAACCCATCATGGCTGCATTCATCTATGTATGATGGCGGTCATTGGCATAGTACATTAAAGCACTATACTGCTCTTAAAGGGTCAGTGTGAGTTGCAGGGTAGGGGAGAGTAAGGGCTACAGATTGGGGTAGGGAGGGTGATGAAGGTAAGGGGAAGGCAATAGATAGGTGGGGGATTCTTTTTGTTTGTTCATAATTTGCACTAACAGCAGTAGCCGCAGTACAATTATATCATGTTGACTGACAACGATATCAAAACACACGCATATCTGGAGAGGAGGGGCCAGAGCTACAATGTCCCTTTTTTAGGTCGAAAAAACGGCTTTTGTCACCTATTATTTTAAATACATGCCAAAAAAGATAAATAAACTTGCCTGGCAGACCAATTTGAAAAAATATTTTCTAAAGATTTTCTTAAAACTAGCCATCTGTCCATCAGACAAGATGATTTACTTTATTTTCTTGGGCAGAGAAAGATTTTTGGCTGTGAAGATATGTGAGGGAGGAACAGGAAAGGGGCTGGGGCAGACATGGCAGGAGCGAGCGTTATGTGGTGGTAATGTTCTGACCCCGAGTCGAGCGGAGGAAAGGCCAGTCTCGGGCCCCGACTGTACGTTTACAGTCTGGGGGTTTACTCATATATCTGTACCTACACTGGGCCTTATGTACACTGCTATGAATTAGCACTCAGAAGGACATGGGTTCGAGCCCCACTCTTGCTCATTTCGTTTTACTTTTGATATCTGTAAAATGCATCTAAATTGAACTAATGTATTCATTCTTATATGTAAAAGATATTATACCTATGTCAATATAAGTGTATCTATGCTTCAAATAGTTTAAATAAATAATGTGAAAAACGTTCTCACCAATGTGCCCTGGTGGGGTTCGAACCCACACACCTCATTCAAAAATGATCCAGGATTCCGGATCATTTTTTTTAGATATAAATTTGTCCAGGCCCAGTACCGCCTGAGGGGGGCACTGGGCCTGGAGAGCTCGAGGCTGAGGAAAGGCGAGGTGAGGGTATTTCCTGCAGTCCAATGGTATCTGCCCCCACCCGACCCTCAACTACCGACCCCGCCCCGGTCCAATCACTCTCCTGTCGTGCGTCTTGTATACCACTAATTACTGCCCATTGCTGGGGTGTCCTGCTGAGCCATGGCACGGAAACTGAATCAATGCCTATCGATCACTCTCCGCCTGAGTCTTTGATGATAAATGGTGGCCTCGGTAGGCTGCCACAGTAGCAGTGGATGCACTCTCTGCGAAGAGATTTCTTTCTCATAAGCTTTCTTTGCATCAACATAGTCCGATTTTTTTCATATTTTAAATCCTGCTTAAAGCTGTTTCATATGTTAGTACAATATCATGTTTGGAGAATAGGGCACAATAAAATGTTATCTATAGGCAATAAGAGACCAATCAGAGGGTCCGACATGGCCCAAGTGCAGTATTTTACAGTGTTTTTTAATGAGGGAATTATAGCGTGCACTCCAAAATTAGTAAATTGAGCCAAAATCTGATAATTAGTAGCTAGCACATGAAATATGGCCATAGGGAACATTCTGATCAATTTTTAACAAAATTGATTTTTGAACCCTAATCATATGCATCGGACCATGTCATTTTAACCTTTGAAACCACGCTCGGACCTATGAATAAAGCAGATTAGTGTGGAGGACCAGAAGGGCCAAAACAGTCCAACGCACCACCCCGGTCTATCTTTTTCATCTCTTACATCAACCTGTAACCTACACTGGGCACCTGGGCCTCTCCTTTTCTCAATGTTCTGGTCACCACAGACCCCCTGGGTGTCATGTTTCATGTCCCTATCGGGGAGCCTCTGAGGTTGATGTGCGGAGGAGTGAAAAGAAAGAACAATTTAATTGGAAATGAAAAGTAAAATGGGGTTTTTAAGAAGTTCTATGACGAAGGTCCTGCTGGATCGTACTCACTTGCCAAAAAAAACCCTCTGTGACGGGTTGTAAAGATAACCCTACATCCTATGGATGTTGACATTTACGCAAAGATTGCACTGTTTAAACTCACACTTCAGTCAGTTTCGATTTAAGGTTGATCGCTACTCTTAACTTTGTATCAATGAAATATCCTGGTTTTCCTCCCAAAGGTAGCTTATATCATTTAGAAATGGAAAATGTAAAAAAAATGGGGGGGTCCCGAGCTACTTTTTTTAATACAGATTTTTGAAAAAAAAAAGTATTCTCTATTTTTGCTAAAAATTACCAAAAAATGGGAAGTTTTCATGATTTTTTTCTCGGTGAACCAATGCCTTCATTGATTTTGTATTGCCCATGAATAATTCTAGGTTATGTCCTTTAATGGGAAAAATAAAATCATGCTCCAAAAATGTACCTTTGTATGAAAAAACGTGATGGTTTTATGACGATTATTCAAATTTAATGCATAATTCTTCAGCAATATCTAAATATCTCAAAAAAAAATCCATGAACTTTTCTTTTTTCTTTTTCAAAAAATTGTTCAGATCAATAGCTAACATTTCTAAGGAATTTTGATAGGTGGTCCCGGGCATATTTTTATGGTTTTGGGCCTTTGAAGTTAAAAAATGATGCAAAAATGGACTAAATTTGATATTTTAGGCTTAAAATAATGGGTAAAATCGCAAAATTCTGGGTATATAATGGTTGTATTTCCTACCCTTGGTAATTTCGGGGAACCTGATGAGATTTGTATCCATCTAGATAATAATTTATTGATTGATAAGTCCAATATTCTAACTAACATTAGAAATAGCAAATATTATTGGCTATAAATATATCAAATATTCAAAGTCCAATAAAATGCTCAATTTCTCTCAGAATCAGCTCATCTTTTAATATGGCTTTATAAACATGTTTATGTATATAGTTTTCTAATATTAGCTCAATCTGATACATTTAAGCTATATGCGCAGAAACCTGGGCAGTGGTCCATATTCAATGAGTAGCGATCAACCTTAAGCGCTATATGGAGGCCCTCCTGGTGCTGGTAACAGGGCAGGGTCTGATGGGGAGGACATCCAGGTGGTATTAACCTATGTGTTCCCGTCCTATTACCTTAGTGTTAGGATGACGTACAGCCTCCACCCTTTACAATGTCTACAGCATGGTGTCCAGCTTCAGGAACAATGAATATTGCATGAATGTTTGCATTTAAGTGAAATAGATATGCTTGTCCCTTTAAGCACTACCGTGCGGTAGAGAGTTTTAAGGTTAGGCCAGAGTTCTGCCATGACACTGCCTGGAGTGTGGCTCTGGAGGTAGTATACCATCGTCCGGCGGCACATAATGTCTGTTAAGCACTATATGGAGGTCCTCCTGCTGCTAGTTAATGAAACTGAACTTCAGCCTCTTAAAAAGTGACTGTAAGCAATTAAAATTTTACTTAAATGCTAATGCTTTTTTAACGCTTGGAAGAGGCTAGGCATAGATTTATCTTCTTCCCTGATGAGGGAAATTATTGAAGTATAACAGCTGATAGGGTGTATGTAGTTCTTCTAGTGATACTGTATGGACATCTACAGAGTTTTAAGGTTGGGACAGAGTTCTGTCATGACTCTGCCTGGAGTGTGGCCCTGGGGGTAGTATACATTGTCCGGCGGCACATAATGTCTGCTTAGCACTATATGGGGGTCCTCCTGGTGCTAGGTAATGAAACTGAACTTCAGCCTCTTAAAAAGTTACTTCATGCAATCAAAAATTCACTTAAATGCTAACGTCATACTTTTTTAACACTTGGAAGAGGTGTGCATTGAAGGCTTAGCATGGATTTAACTCCTTCCCTGATGAGATAAAGTATTGAAGTATAACAGCTGGTATGGTGTATGTAGTTCTTCTAGTGATACTGTATGGACATTTAAAGAATTTTATAGTTGGGCCAGAGTCCTACCATGACTCTGCCTGTCATTCAGCTCTTGGGGTAGTATACATCGTCCGGCGGCACATAACGTCCACTTAGCGCTATATGGAGGCCCTCCTGGCAGTAGTACTAGGGCAGGGTCTGATGGGGAGGATATCCATGTGGTATTAACCTAGATGTGTTCCCGTCCTATAACCCTAGTGGTATGATGACGTACTACCTCCACCCTTTACAATGTCTACAGCATGGTGTCCACACAGAGAAAAGAAACAGCGTCAAAAGGGAGTCCAGGCTGCCTCCAGAATGAAAGTCCAGGTCGCCATGGGAGGTATCTCGCTGGCTGACCTGAGGGAGTCACCTGGGGGAGTCATATGACAAAGAGAGCTATATGACTCTTCTAGGTGACTCCCTTCGGTCAGCCAGCGAGTCACCTAGGCTCTTCTAGGTGACCTGGACTCCCCTAAACAGGGGAGTCATTGTGGAGGCAACCTGGACTCCCTTTGACGCTGTTTCTTTTCTCTGTGCAGCCTCAGGAACCTTAACAATTAGAACAACTATTGCTTGAATGTTAGCCTTTACATTAATTAAATATCCTTAACCCTTTAAGGACAGCTGTCGCTAAAAAATGACATTTGTCGTCATGATGCAACAATGCAGCCCTAGCAAGTAACTCACTGGTGCTGCATTGCTGCATCATGCCGACCCTTCGGTAGTGTCTCAATCCCATAGGGTTGGCATGATGCTTGAATGCAGCACTGGCGAGTTACTTGGCATGGCTGCAATCAAGCATGATGTTGACGAAGGGCAGGATGCATTAATGCATTTATGGCGCCCTTAAAGGGTTAATAAGAATTTCTTCAAGTATAACTAATTCAAGTAAATGTCACTATAGCGATAATTCAGGTGGCTCTGTGTGCGCGGCCATGTTAGTTCTGCCCTCGGAATATCACTCATTAAGGCGAATGTGAATAACAAATGATCGCAGATTATTCATTGGTGGTGTCACAGAATGAGGTTATTGCAAATATCAGGGTTCCTCTTGCAGCATTGACTTGACGTGGAGTGAGAGAGCGCTTTTTGAGTAGTGAGGAGGGCTGGAGGTAGGGCTGGGAGATGAAGGTCGGAGTACACTGATATTAGTTGGCTCCCTATACAACCGATCCCTCAATCACTATAGTGTCTAACCAAGTTAGTAGTTTTTGGCTCCCTATACAATCAACATAGGTTAGTTAAATAATACTGTCAGGTTGGTCAATGCTAACCAACTCACCTTAATCTTTCCACATTAGGCTAAGTCCTTTTGAGTAAGGCATTAGTCATTATGTTGTTTTGCCTTAGTCATGCTTGAATAGCACTTAGTTATGCTTGACCAATGTCCCTATGACTAACCTGGGATAGCCACCACAGACAAAGGGCTGGGACATTTAGATTACCCGTGCAGAGGAAGGAGGGTGTAGGTGGGGTTAGATGTGCGTGGAGCCTGGATGGGTCCCTGGTCACACCTCTCCCACTTCAATTTCCTCAATCGGATCCAACCCCGCAATCCGATCCTGGATCCAAGAGATTTCTTACGCGCTTCTTTGGCCTCCTTCTGCCCGCCTCTTTAAAGGTTCGCCTTTTAACTCCCGGGCTGCCAACCTGGGGTTAAAGTTGCCTGATTTCTGAGCCCCAGGTTTCAACCTTAAAGACGCAGATCTCTGTACCCCTCCAGCGGCAGTCGGTTAAGAGTCGGAACAGGTACTCAGCCCTATATATAGGGCCGCTGGGGCTTTTACCCACACGAACGTCCAGGGCATGATCTCAGTCTGTGTCTCACAAACTTAGGCCAATGTGAATGTCTCTGACCGGGTGCCATCTCTGACTGGGTGCCATCTTTGGTCAGGTGCCATCTCTGACCGGGTGCCATCTCTGACCGGTTGCCATCTCTGACTGGGTGCCAGAAAAAAGGTGTTTTATAACACTATACTCACATATATAAGGACTTGTAAAAACTTCATGGTGGTTGTTATATGATTATAATTGTAATCAACATTAGCCTCCTGCTGTTGGTATTCTGACCTTATCATGCCAAACCGGTCAGAGACAGCACCCGGTCAGAGGTGGCACCTGGTCAGAGACAAAGACATTGGCCCAAGTTTGTGAAACACAGCCCTAAGTTGGCAGGATATGTGAGTAACTTAACTGAACTGAAACTGAGCCTTTGGGAGTTTGGCCTCATAATTTAATATCATGATTTCTTTTAGTTTATGGCAATGTACATATGACAATACCCTATCCCAGTGAACACAGAACATTAAATCAACATTGATAAATGATTTTCAATGTTGATTCAATGTTAATTCAAAGTTTAACTTAATGTGGTGCCCACTGGCCACTGCTTAAGTTAATATGTCAATGCCTTGCCAGTTGTTCTCTATACTTTTTATCTAACAGCGACAGGAAGCCAGAGAAAATCTCGCACCAACCCTGATTTATGAGTATCCTGCTGGGCAACTCCCCATACCTCTACCATTGCCATAGTTCAAGTTAACCTCATAGCTACCTTAGGCTATAATTCTATGTGTCTAACTCTATGGGAATCACCCTCCGGATCATGTACATACATTTGGTTAGTTGAAACGATGACTATTAAAGCTTCCAGGCCCAAAATATTGAGACGCCACATTAACTTAGCACTGCCGGTGCCCGACAACAATGGGCGATATATGATGTAATGCATGGCGCGCCACCTGGAGAGGAGTGGGAGGACTGCTGGTCCTTTCCTAGTATACCATCTTACGCTCTGAAGCCTTGTTTAACTGTGGGTGCCCTATTGGTGATTAAACGTCTGATCACGTTTCTTATTACACGTTTCTTATTACACGATTAAACGTCTGGTCATGTTTCTTATTACATCAAGGGGTCGGGTAAAGAGTGGCGTTATTTGACATCATTCTGTAACCGACCCCTGGGAACTGACCCCTGCTCCCGTTATGCCTACCATTTGTAGTTTGGGAGTTGTGATTTGGAAGGGGGGGGGGGTCGATGGATTTGAGGGGACGTTTGGACAGTTTTGACACCCCTTTTGAGTAAAGAACACCTTTGGGTAACTACCATTGATAGTCTCCCATATTGTTTGTAAATAAACTATAGGGCAATATATAGAGTTCGAGTTCGGGTAACTACAGTTTGAAGGGGGATGGGGAGTGGATAATTGTCGTCCCACTCAGGTCCAACCTGCGTTGTTAAATAAAGATCACTTCTTTCTAGGTGTGCTTAAAAAGCTGCAGATAGTAAAATCCAGTCCACCAGATGTGTGCCAACTATGATAAATAACCCTACATTTGGTATTCTACTCAATAACGTAACATCACTCTGAGGGGACTTGAAAGACCAGCTCTGCATTCCGGACATGTAACGGTGCTTATCACCTGCACCTGCAGGGCTATCAGTACCCTGGGCAGCCATACCTGGGGCTGCTGATGTTGGACAGCTAGAGATATATACATGATCTATGTGCTTTTATTTCATGGTGAGTACGGACTGTCAAGCTTAAACTGATTCCCGAAGGTAGCGTGCAATAACCCTCAGCCGTTCTGCACGCTGTGCCCGTATTGCACGTTCCCAAGGGAGGTGGGGGGTCACTATGGGGTCACCATGGAGTGGCTACGCTGCTGAGGGTCACGTGACTAGCGCGGAATTCAAAATTTACATTTACTTGACAGCTACTACATTTGACGTTTTCATGAAATCTATTCCAAATTTTGACTACGACCATACTTCATAGCCGTCCCTTTTCCTCAAATTTGATCTTATATTGCCTGATGCATGGGTGGTATAAAACCATTATAAATACACATAAATCTGTGCCTCTACATGGGTCCCCAGAATTTTGACCGTGTCACCGTGTCGATTTTTAGCAAAAGGGCCGTGTCATGGTGTCGATTTTTAGCCCATATAGAACATACTAGCCTTATAAAAACGGCCGTGTCCGTCGATTTTTACAAGGGCCGTGTCGCCCGTGTCGATTTTTAAAAGGGCCGTGTCGCCGTGTCGCCCGTGTCGATTTTTACACCATATAGAGGCACAAATCTAACTCTAAACAACCACCAATAACTTCTAACTGTCCTTAGATTTCTATTATATTTCTTTGTCACATATTTTTAGACTTGACACGTTAAAACGGTCTCACCAATGCTAGTGAACACAGGACTTTTCCCAGATTCCTGCACACATAGATATAGTAGGTCTGGGTCTCAGCCCACATATCTGACTCTCTGTCACAGTGTCTACCTTCTCCATTCCTCTCTCTGAATGTTATACTCTCCCGACCAACCAAGATTCGGCACTATGCTCGAATCCAAGCATGATGTATCAATACATTATGCATTTAAGGATTACCATATTCGACGTATAAAGAAGTGCACACCCCCTAATAAGCGCACACCCCCCATTTTTGGCCGATTTTTATACTATAACCAAAAATATCTCAATTTTTGACCCTAATTAAACTCTTAACTACTATAAGGTGTCCATAATCATTTTTTAAGCGCACGGTGCGCTTATTACGTCGAATACGGTAACCCTCCGAATGTCCATGCTATGGGCTCTAACGACCTATACTTGTCTCCTCCTCCTCCACCCAATAACCCCCACCCAACCCTCCACCACCCCATCCCCCATTCCTCCAGCCCCTAAAGCCACCCCCGCACCCTCCATCCACCCCTCTCCCGGGGCAGCTTCCACAGTCGGCAAGTGCACGTTCGGATCGTTTTGATCCCAGTAGCCTCAGGTCCCGCCACCTATCACGGTATGGAGCCATCACACTTAACCATCACCCCCCCCCCCGCTCCCCACCATCACAAAAGCCCTCCCCAACCCTACATCACTGCAGCAGCAGCCCTGGAATGTGTCCAGACTGGTGCCTGTATCAGGGACCAGTCATTTGTTGCCAGCTTGGGATGGGGGCTTGGTGAATAGGGGGGGGGGGCGAACTAGGCCCCGATGCGGGAGCAAAACTTGATAAGCCTCCAGGCTAATGGGATCAAAAATAGATATGTTCATTTAGTTTCTCATGACAATATACACTGCTACTGGTGTGTAATCTTTTTTAAAGGGACGGGGAGTATATCGGAAAAGAAGAAAGGGGGGGGGGGTCAAATTATAGTTCAGCTGATCGGGTAGGGGAGGACTTGTGCTAATCCACCAAGCCCCTCCAGATAGTAATAAATGACTTATCCCTTACAGGTGTGGCACTTGTTGGCAGATACATATAGAAGGGATGTGAATAGATGATCGGCCATGTGTCACTCATAGAAGATACCCACCTTTCTTGTTGCCCCTGACTGAGACAAGGACCGCTACTATGGGTATTTATAGGGCAACAAGGTTCTGAAGCTGCATCAATAGGTCTGTGTCCACTATCATATATCAGGCCATTCACCGTCCATCAAAACGCGAATTTAGATGCTGAGGAGAAATATGTGTTCTGCCCCCCTGTGGACACAGAGGTGGGTGACAAACATCTGGAAGATATGGCAAGTATGTAACCAATCATCCTCCAAAAGCAAACGCCAAAGGCCCTAATCCTAATATAAAACACATTTTTTCTGAGAAAATTGGGCAATATGATCTTCATTTTTATAACAATAATAATGCAGCTGCTTTGGTGCATCGTGGCTACACATGACACAATATTTTAGCGACAGGTTAACCACCTTTTCGCAGCACTCTCCTCGTGCCTCTCTCTGTCAGCCTCACTTTGGATCATGTGTCACCTCTGCCCTTGTGACCTGGCGTCAAGGTGACGCGCCAACCACTTTACATCACCAATGTCACTAACGACGTCACACATCATGACGCTGCCATTCGTCGCCAACCTACACACAATGTAGTTTCATGACAATGCCTTGTCTTGACGAAGTAAGATGTTCACCTTTATTTTAGAAATACAGGAGATCACACAGTGGCATAGGAAAAGGGCCAGGGGGCCTGGATATGTTTTGGCACCCTCACAATTTATCAGGACCCTATACTTTAATACACATACTCTCCAAATCTTTGCTCTACCATATAGGAAAAAATGGGGTACAGGGATCTGGGCCCTAATCAGAATTAAGGGGGGCTCAAATACTACTTGCCTATATAACTTGCATGTATATGCATGTATATATGCGCCATCATGCAAAAAATCTGACGCTTAAAACTGGTTGGAGTGGGCCTCCCAATAAAGATTTGCTTCCTATTTTAAGTATACTGTAAACCTGTATAAATGTGAACGTGTATAAATTTCTGTGAATTTGTTCAAAAGTGCAATTCCACCTGCATTAGAATTTATGATTTTTAAAAATATTTTAGTAGTATATCAATACAGTTTATATTCAAGTTTTACATATTTTGGCGGATTTTAATTTTTGTGAGATTCCCAATAATATGTCCAGCATTAAAAAAATCTACGTTTACAGTTTCTTTTTCAGTAGGCCGCTTAAAGCAAGTTAAACATTGCTATGACCTTTGATTGACTTTCGCTATATCACTAACAGGCTCTAAAGGACCCACCCTGACAGGTGAGGGGCTCAATGCTGATGGGACCGGACCGGCTCTCCGTGGGAGGAAGTAGGCAGGGCGGGGGGAGGGGGTACTTCCACCTTTAAATGCTGCTCTCCATAAGCCTCCATAATGAACACCTGTCGCCCCCTATAAGTGACTAAATCATCAGTGTCTTGTTACTATGGTTACTGTGCAGGCTCTGCTGAGCCTTAGTGCTCTGTGCTAGATGAGGTTCTGAGCATTGGGGCTTTAATGCATCATGCCCATTAGCATCATGACATGACTGATGCATGCACTTGGCAATAACATACAATGGCTGCAATAAAGCTTCATGCAAACTTCAAGTTGTTAATAGGTTCCTGGTGAAGTGAAATATATTAATGCACTGTAAAAAATAGATGTACTTTTTACAGATTCACTCTGTAAAATTTAATGCTGATTCACCGTTATTTGGAATACAATGAAGCATCGTAAATATCAGCCATTTCACAGTGGATCCTTGTTAAATGCTAACCTGGTTTGGATTACAATGATTCAACGTAAATTCAGCCTCTAATGTCAAATCCCAGAGGGAGCCACATATAGTGGATCTTGCCATAGATAGGTGGCCTGGTTTGTAAGAAGATTTTTCTGGAGAGTGTGAGCCCTTGAAGTGGAGTATACATGTTGAACTAATGGTGATTTTCAATTAATCTATATGTTTGACAATTTAACAATTCAATCTTGTGATAGGTTTGACAAAATACCATAATCACTTGATAATATCCAGAAGAAAGCAGATGTCTGGATCTATACACCTATTTTGTGGTAACATACTATGCATATATCCTCACCTCTGGAAACTCTGCCTTGTATCAATCCTATAGAGTAAAACCTCTTGTATAGGCCAGGGCTAGTATGCAAGTCAGATCGCCAGTGTGGCCTATAGGATAAGGACAAAGTCAAAGTATGGCTTATCCGTAAGTTTTTAGATGTATACTACAGTAACTAAAGTCACCATAATCAGACTCCCTGTGAGGCTTATTGAATATTCTCTGTATATTTGAATGCTCAGAATCTATTAATGGTGATTCTACATAAAATTAACGGTGATTCAACGTAAAATTAACTGTGATTCTACATAAAATGAACAGTGATTCTGCGTAAAATTAACGGTGACAGTCACCGTTAAAAAAACGATGAAAGTTATGTCCCAAAAGTTGCCGATGATTCAACGTCATTTTGACGACTTTTTTTTTACAGTGTGTCTGATTAACATTACATGATTACTGTCTCGTTTTTGGTGCGTCATGACGAAAACAAGTAAGCCTTTGAGCCATAACCATTAGTGCATTCAAGCATATATATTAACTGCCCTTCAGATAACTGAGATACACAACAAATCCCACCTATCGGGTAGAAAGTTGGTATTTGATTGGTATTTGATATGAAGGAAATTACAACTGTATTCAACCCTTGACATATCAATGTAGGCACTATCCATCTTGTACTTGAAAACATCTGTAATGAGGTATCAGTGGTCTTCCTCCCTACCATGTTACAGTCAGTGGTTCCACCTTCAACATCATTCACACTAAAGATGTGGTGGGAGAGTGGATCACGGTTCGATATTTTATATGATACGTTATGAAATGAATTAGCCAATATTGATGTCCTTATTCAGATTGGTCTCTATTACAAATGTTTCATATATCTTTATCCTGATGGTTCTTGTAGTATTCTACTACATTCAATGTGTGAGGACATTTGCTTGTGCACATTCGTAATGAACAGAGAAAGGGCAGAAGACCTTAACTAACTGCCTGCATCCTTACAGCCCTTATTGCCTGCCTGTCTCACGCATCTTTCCGTATCACTTTCAGTAAAAATGAAAGGACAAAAAGGCAGACCAATAGAAGTGCCATAGACCACACATTACCATGGGGAGTTCAATGGGGCGGGCAGCAAAGGTCTTCTACTGGCAGCATTTTGTCAGTACCACAGACGACCACAAGGGGGACCCGTAATGATGTCTGCAGTGGAGGCTTGTGGGAAGGGTATGACGTCACATGGACAGACCTTCACAATGATTCCTTCTAGTTTCCTCACTCTCCACCATAGGTCTTACCTCGTTCCCTTACTGTGGTAAGCGCCAAAGTTCTGCCTGGAGAATGATGCTGATGCCCATGGTTGGACTGAGCCGCAGGCCTTCAATTTGAAATAGTACGAGGGTATAACACCTCTGGGTAACCACTAAAAAGAACAAGCAGGCAATCAGTGGTCTACACTAGAGGGGACGTCAGGATCCCTTTCCCCATTTCCCCCTCAAAGGAATTTTGGGCTAAATGTCCAACTTCCAGAGCCTCAATGAAGTCCGAAGGCATACATAGCTATCATACATTAAATATAGAAATCCAAAGACTTTTGGCACTTTGTAGTAGAAACTGTCTTGCAGTGTTTGCAATTCTTCTGCTATACACACAAGAAAAGTTCTTTGCGGTGAAATATCCCCTAGTTATTCCTCACTTTATATCATTATAAGTTCAATGCCTACAATGATGTTTGTTATAAAGAGATGTGATTTCATCTGCAAGAACAGCTTAAAATATACTATGCTGTACTCTTTATCCATGTGAGATGGACAGGACATCTTTAGGAAAGAGAGAATTAAACATTTACCCATAAGTGCACTGCAATAGCACAATGAAATACATTGTGTGGTTATCGATCAAAAGAATGAGCCCCAGGGAACATAACATGATAAGCTCATTCCCCGACTGCTACATTTTGCATCATTCTTCTAGAGATGGGTGGCAAGCAACCAGGCTTACATCCCCCTAATGTGATTGGGGCACCTCAAAAACTGACTGCCTTCCTTGTCTGCACATACATGCTTATTAGCATTGGTTCCACCATTCATCAGGGCTTAGCTATAGACCAGTGCAGCAAGAAAGGGTGACATTAAAGTTGTGGTAACGTTGGTCTTAGCAGAATCCTCACAGCATTGTCTGTAATGGCTATGTTTGCAAACATTTCTTATCAGAGAATTCCCAGGACAATTAACTTTCTAATAGTGTATATCAGAATGCAGGGTCTTGAGGTTATATTTATGTATTTGTGTGCCTCTACATGGGTAAAAATCGATACGTGTGACACGGCGACACGGCGACACGGCCCTTTTAAAAATCGACACCTGAGACACGGCCCTTTTAAAAATCGACGGACACAGAAATCTTGGAGATAAAAGTCGACAGACAGATAATATTTTGAGCTTAAAATTCGACAGACACATAAAACCCAGGGCTAAAAAACGACAGACACAAAGGTTTGTAGAATGAGGTGTGAAATGCTGCATTGTCGCACCTTGTCCAAGCAGCATTCTCACACCTTCAGTAGGTGTGAGAATGCTATGCTCAGGGGGGGTATAGTATATATGGGCCTCTACTAGGATAAAAATCGACACAGGCCACACAACCTTTTTAAAGATCGACACTGGCGACACAGCTCTTCTAGAAATCGACAGACATGTACAAATCTAGTAGAATGTATAGGATAAAAATTGACACGACGACACGGCCCTTATGTGCTAAAAATCGACACCGCAACATGGTCAATTTTGTGGGTACCCATGTACAGGCACATTTGTCTGTCACACTTCAGACATGTTCAAAAACTTTATCAACAACTTTTCTAAAAAGTCACCCTTTCTTGCTGCATTGGTCTACTTCCCACTAACAAGAAGTGGCTCATTGATTGAATAAAGAGGTTGATTGATGGAGTTTCCTTTTTCATTTCCGGTGTTAGGAATGATTTACTCAGTGTATTTTATCCTTGTTTATGGTCAGATTAACACATCATGGTTGGACTTTATTATCCATCATGACTAAACCTGTTTTATATGGACACATAAAATGATCAGCACCCATACACAGGGTGCGGTGTTACATTGAGGTAGACCTGAAAGAAGTGGTTCATATATTGGTGTTGCTAACACAAAAATTGCAGTTTGAGGGGGATGGGATCTAGCCTAGGTAGGTTAGATAGGCAAAACAAATGTACCAGAGACAACATGTTGCCAATGGGGGATGGTAATGAGGGGTAGGAAAAGGTCTCCTCCCAGTCGGGGCATTTTGCTAATACCACAGACCACCACCAGCGGGGTCTGTAATGACCAGTTGTGGGGGATTGTGGGAAGGGCACAGGCTTAGACTGAGCATCTTGTGATAAAGATGGTCAGCAGGGGGTTGGTAGTATTAGGGTAGACCATGCCTACACTATAGCCATCTACTGACTACAGGTCCGAGTCTGTGTGTGCAGATGACCATGCCAAATGAGTGTCATGCCTTTACCGTAATACCACCAACCCCCTGCATCTCTACCACAAGACGCTCAGTGTAGGCCTGTGGTGAAGGGCAATGAGGCTCTTGGTCTCATTCTCCAAGCACAGCTTCTTTTTTTATTTCCATAGCTCTGGAAGAACTCCTCTAACTCAGCATGGAGAAGGAAATCCACTGCCAGAAGGAAGACTCTATAGCTAGCCTGTAGTTTAGAATAGTACTCAGGGTACGACACCTCTGAGGAACAGGAACAAGCGGCCAATCAGCAGCCTGCACTGGAGGGGACATTGAGTGCCCCCTGTGGCCACCCACAGGTACTATTCTTTCTGTTCTCATTTCCTCTTCAAAGCAGGTTGGGGCTAGATATGTAAACTCTCAGTGGCCTTGGTGTGCCCTCAGGGTGTGCACATCTCAGTATTTGTGAAAACCTTTTCTTCGGTCCTGCAAATTGATGTTGTTGTAGGACCAGCTATATTTTTTAAGGACCGGATAGCCAAATATCTGACAATAATATCATGGTGCACCCAAGTATAAAATTTATTTGTAATCATTTATTACCAAATAAGGATAGATCATTATACATAGTATATAGACAAATTTATTTCAGCTTTAGAAGCCTAACTGAAATCTGTCCCAACAGGTGACTGGACTTTTGGTCCTTCTACACTTGGCTGAGTCCATTTAGATTGGACTAACAGCTCCCGGATTGACCATCTCAGATTTCATCCTATTTCAGGAGGATGAAAGCCCAATATGTCCCGAGTGTCATCTGTAAGTATGGACTCCAAATTCTGAACGGTTTACGAATGGCGCCTCGTCAAGTGAAGGAGGGTGGGCTCATCAAAATCAGTTCTTAAGGCTGGTCCATTTTCAGACATTTCTCATATGAAAACTCTGTCAACTAGGAGACACACAGCTATTCCCACCAACTCCTATATATATAGACATGGGACAAGATGTGTAGAATTGTGGATATCCATCAACTTGTAGGCGCATGAGGACCCCAAAGTCAGGAAGAAATGAGGCGTCAATAGAAAAAGTCAATCTTTGGAAGTGTCAATCAAGTCACATTTTTTATTAAAACATACTGATATGTGTTAAAAGTTATAACTATGTATATAGTTTTAATGTATTGAGCAAAGAATCACCGGAAAAAGACAATCCAGGGGGCACTGGGGGTGCTTAAAGTTGGGTCACTTATGAAAATGACTCAACTTTGGTGGCCATTCTATCTATGTGCAATTACTTTAAAGACCTTGGCATTTTTTTTTTCTGAACAGGCAGATCAATATGTTTCATGTGAATACAGTGTCTATATCCTTCCGGACTTCCTTATTGGTGAAAATATTTCTTCAAAATAACAAAATTTGCTCAACTGTTAAAAAAATACTCAACTTTGGTGATCATTTTCTCTATGTGAAATAACATTAAGTACTGTGCACCATTTTTTCCCCAAACAAACACATCATTGTCTTCTTCATGGATACAGTGCCTATATCCTTCCACACTTCATTATTGGTGAAATCATTTTTTCAAAATAAGAAAATTGGCTCAACCATCCAAACCACCCAGCTTTGTAAGCAATTTTCCCTATGTGCAATGACTGAAACCACTTTCAGATATTTTTTTCCTCAATAAACACACCATTGTTTTTCATGTCAATACAGTGGCTAAATATTTCTGTAATTTATTAGTGGTGAAACGATTTTTCATTTAAAAAAAAACTCGTTTAACTGTTGTAACCACTCAACTTTGGTAGCCATTTTGTCTATGTCCAATAACTTTAATCACCTTGCAATGTTTTTTTCTTGAATCAACATGTTATTATCCTGTAAGTCAATACACTGATTTAGTTCTTCCATACTTGTAATGCTGAAATTAATTTCTTCTTTCACAATGAAAAAAAAAGGCTCAACTGTTAAAGCTAGCCGACTTTGGTGGCCATGTATGCTGTATAGGATGTTTATATGTTTGGGGGATGGATTAAGGGGTAGACTTTCCTCACCCCTTTCTACCACCCACTGCTAGAAATGGTCACTCCCTCAGAAAGTGGACCACAGGCAGTATTAGACTCCT
This sequence comes from Harmothoe impar, assembly GCA_947462335.1. Classification (NCBI taxonomy): domain Eukaryota; kingdom Metazoa; phylum Annelida; class Polychaeta; order Phyllodocida; family Polynoidae; genus Harmothoe; species Harmothoe impar. Next base: position 59,065,939 of record OX381720.1, on the reverse strand, counting down.
GCAATCATGCCTACTTCTAGCATGGTGCAGGTTATATAAACTTGATGAAACAGGGACCATGGTTTAAATGGCTGGGTCTAAATGACGAAACACTGAATCTTAGTCAGCATGTGGCATGTGTGCATGATGGACACTGGTGGATAGGAGTCATCTCAAACCATTGACTGGATAATCAGGACTCTGATGTAAAACTCATGTGGCCAAAGGGCCAATCAATGGCCTACCAGAGACAATGTATGGGTGATACCACAGGTTGACATTTTGTGTGCAACTCGAACCCCAAAACCCACTACAGGAAGCACATACAAAAGCACCAAAAAGGCACACAGGGACATTTGTGACAGATTTACAAATCAAAACTTAAGCCATTAACTTCAGAATTTGGGGTAAGAACTCACAGTGCATCATCTGTTATAATAGATTAAAGTATAATGAAAATGAAGAAGTATTGTTTTCTGATATTAAAATATTGATTTTGCCAAGCAGAAAATGCAAAATGACTTTGTCATGATATATATTTGAAGGGAAACAATGTAATTGTCCAGGGAACAATATTACAATCTTAACAAAACAGATTTAAAGGAAAGAACTATTTTAGAAAGGAAAAGTATGGAAGGACTTAGCTAATGTATGAACAGACAGGGCAACAACTGGTTGGTTCAAGAAAAAAATATTGCAAGGTGTTTCAAGTTATTGCGCATAGACAAAATGGCTACCAAAGTTGAGTGGTTATAACAGTCAAACCATGTTTTTATTTTTTGAAAAATTATTTCATCACTTATAAATTACAGAAACAGTTATTGACTCTATTTTCATGAAAAGAAATAGTGTGTTTATTAAGGAAAAAAATATCTGAAAGTGTTTTCAGCCATTGCCCATAGGGAAAATTGCTAACAAAGTTGGATGGTTTGGATGGTTGAGCCAATTTTCTTATTTTGAAAAAGTGGTTTCACCAATAATGAAGTATGGAAGGACATAGGCACTGTATCCATGAAAAAGACAATGATGTGTTTGTTTAGGGAAAAAATAGTGCACGGTACTTAATGTTATTTCACAAAGAGAAAATGATCACCAAAGTTGAGTATTTTTAACAGTTGAGCAAATTTTCTTATTTTGAAGAAATTATTTCACCAATAAGGAAGCCCGGAAGGATACAGGCACTATATTCACATGAAACATATTAATCTGCCTGTTCAGAAAAAAAAATGCCAAGGTCTTTAAAGTAATTGCACATAGAAAGAATGGCCACCAAAGTTGAGTCATTTTCATAAGTGACCCAACTTTAAGCACCCCCAGTGCCCCCTGGATTGTCTTTTTCCGGTGATTCTTTGCTCAATTCATTAAAACCGTATATGTAGTTATTACTTTTAACACATATCAGTATGTTTTAATCAAAATTGTGACTTGAGTGACACTTCCAAAGATTGACTTTTTCTATTGACGCCTCATTTCTTCCTGACTTTGGGGTCCTCATGCGCCTACAGGTTGATGGATATCCACAATTCTACACATCTTGTCCCATGTCAATATATATAGGAGTTGGTTGGAATAGCTGTGTGTCTCCTAGTTGACAGAGTTTTCAAATGAGAAATGTCTGAAAATGGACCAGCCTGAAGAACTGATTTTGATGAGCCCACCCTCCTTCACTTGACGAGGCGCCATTTGTAAACCGTTCAGATTTTGGAGTCCATATTTACAGATGACACTCGGGACATAGTGGGCTATCATCCTACTAAATGAGGATAAAATCTGAGATGGTCACCCGGGAAGATCTGCCGATTCTAGTCCAATCTAAATGGACTCAGCCACTTGTAAATCTGCTGGACCGGTGACATTTTAGGTGGACGTTGCCACTGTCCTGCATGTTTTCACAAAGACTGACATCTAGGGTAGTCATTACTTATTATTTTGATCTCTGCTATTATTGAATATTGTCTAGGAATAATATAAATAGTTTCGACCTGTGAAATAATATTATGAAGAGAGAAGAAAGAACTTGTACATGGGCAGATCGGTGTACACAATTGGTGATGAAAAACAATTATTGAAAAATTCATCATATTAGCATGTAAGTACAATACCAAGTAGGCACTTAATTAGAATGCATGAATGTTCATTGTTTGAAAGAGTGACCATGATCGTTTTGTATGTTTAGGGTTTCTTAAACTTGGAGAGTAGCCAACCCGAATTTCATGTTGCCTTGAGTCAGTAGCACCTAGATACATGATACTGACTGTAGAGTCCCCTTTGATGTATAGACACCTCGGGCCTGTCGGTCATTACAGTTTACATGTTGCTGTGTAAGGTAGGGGTGCACTCAAAAAGTAAACTTGTCTCCAGACTCTTCAAAGTGACGATCATAAAATAAACGAGTCACAAACTTGTCTAATTGACAAGGAAGCGGGTCTTCTAGCTGGAGATCCCATGTGCCATGTGCTAGCCCAAAACCCGACATTTGCCAGCTCCAGATTCTATTTGTGGGATGGTAACCTGATAGGTAAGACAACTTTGGACTCGTTTATTTTATGATAGTCACTTGGACAAGTCTGGAGACGAGTTTACTTCTTCAGTGTGTGGGGTTACTGTAAGACATCACATACGATGGGATTAGTTAGACCCATGTTGGGGGGATATGGTTGCCAGCATGAAATATAGAGAAAGAGGGTCATTGGAAACACGGTCATAAGCTTAATGCTTAATTTCCCTCCATGATAGTATTTTCCTTTACACCTTTGTTGCATTCTCATCTGATATTAGAGGAAACAAGGAAAACGTCTAAAGTCATTAAGCTCAAACCGAGGACACCAGAATATTATTTCAAAATGAAAATTAGGAGCATCTGGACCCTTTTCTGGACGAGGTACTAAATGGTGTGAAACACAAAGCTAGCAGATTAGGTTCAGGTTAAAAACACCTGTGCCTTCTGATCCCACTTGCATTGGCTGCTGTGGACCTTGTACTGTGGTAACAGAGGCATTAACCATTGCTCTACTATGTTATCTTGTAGCCTAAACATATTATCTAACACTTTTACCCTTGCTGCCCCAATGTCCTGTTGCTGCCCATCTACAGTTAGAAAAGGGTCATGCATACAGATTGCAACAGAAATATAGCCATTAAGGGAAATGATGAAATTTGCCTCAAATTAAGCCATCAGTATTCTTTCTCTAGACAATAGAACTTGGCACATCTTGAGGCTTCTGTTGTGACCAATGACCAACAACTTGACGTGTTTCATCATATTTTGAGGAGAAACAGCTGGAACTGAGTGAAACCTGTGACTGAAAACTGCTATCACTATGTGCAGCTCCCCTCCCACCACCACCACTTACTGAGTTCTCCCCCTGGCAGTGACACATGATCATAATGTTTTCTGACAGTCGGAAATCAAAGAGGCAAGAGTGGGCTGTGATTTAATGGGAGTCAAGGAGTCTTTTTCCTACTGCAGGGTTTAGGTTCAAAGCTTGGGGAAGCATTCCATAATTTTTGAGCCCTAGTTATCAATAAGTACAAGTATACATTTATTGTCATTCAGATGATTGTGAAATGAATTAGGCAAAACTATCCCACTTCACAGGTAAAAAAGTATTGCATTTGGCAATTGCCATTTATATATAGGCGCTATTCATCCATTCTATGATGAGGTATCAGTGATCATCCTCCCTTTCCCTTTCCATCCCTGCCCCACCTACGACATTACTCACCATAAAGAGAGGGTGGGAGAATGGATCTCATTTCAACCTTTTATATTACAAATCATTTATTGGAGTACCCAAATTTAGTGGCCCTACTGAGATGGGTGCCCATTACACTGGCTTGTGTACATATATAATAAACATTAGAAAAGACCTTGAAAAAAAAACAATGCAGCTCAAGAATTGTAATAGAGTGCCTGCCTCACGTGCATTTCTCTATCAAACACTTTCAATAAAAATGAAAAAGACGAAGAAAGAACACTAATAGAAAGTGCCATAGACCACATATTACTATGGGGAGTTAGTAGTATTGTATGTATCGGAACGGGACTATAGTTAAGTACTGTTTATTACTCAATCGACCTGCAGCCAATCAGAGGCCTCCATTTGGTCACGTGACCGGAAGTGACCTACTTAGGGGATTAGTGGTGAGGTCACGTGACCTAGTTAGCCAATCAGAGGCCGCCATTTGGTCACGTGACCGGAAGTGAGGTCATATGACCTACTTATGGACCGGAAGTGACGTCATATGACCTACTTAGGGGACCGGAAGTGACCTACTTTAGGATCACGTGACCGGAAGTGACCTGATGAGTCACGTGACCGGAAGTGACGTCACATGACCTAATGGCCAACCGGAAGTGAGTGACTTGATTGAGGATCACGTGACCGGAAGTGACCTGATTGATCACGTGACCGGAAGAAGAAGAAGAAGAAGAAGAAGAAGTGACGTCACGCGACTTAATGAAGAGATGAGCGTCTTTAAGGGGTCACGCGCTTTAAAATGTGATATCTTTTTTTTGGAGGAGGAGGAGGAGGAGGAGGAGGAGGAGGAGGAGGAGGAGAAGGAGGCGAGTCTCTTATTTTTTTCGGTAAACTAATAAAAAACACTACGATATAAGTTTTTGTTTTTTTTTCATTTTTTATTGTTTTACGAGCGACTGGAAGTGACTTATTGAACTAGGTAGAAGCGTTCTTTAGAGTGTATAAGGGGGGGGGGGAGGGAAGGGGAGGGGAGGGGAGGGGAGGGAAGGGGAGGGGGGCCCCTTTAAGATGCATGGGGAGGGGGGCGCTTTTAGGATGCATGGGGCGAGTGGTGGGGGGGGGAGTGGGGGAGGGGGGAGGGGGGCACTCTAGGGGGGTGGGGGGGCACTCTAAGGGGCGTTTGTCTCTTTTAAGAAAAAAAGAAAAGAAAAAGATTTCAATCGAGAGACACGCTTCTTCCTCTCGAGAGGAAGAAGCGTGTCTCTTCGTTTTTTTTTGTTTAAGAAGTGAGAGTCTTTAGGATCACGCGACTGGAAGCGACTTGATGAAGCATGTGACTAGAAGTGACGACGTCACATGCTTTAATGAAGCGATCAGCTGTGACTAGCAGCGGCGGCAGTGGCGGCGGCGGTGGTGCTGGTGGTGGTGGTAGTATACGTTACTGTGGTCAGAGTTGATATGGTTTTTTTCCAACAGAAATCAGAGCTTTTATACAGAGGGAGTTTAATCCTATTTCCAACAGCACTCCAGCTGTCTAGCAGCTACTCCGCTCCTTAAGAGCTTCTTAAGAGCTTAGATGACGAGGGGTATGTCATCGCCATCTGTGGAAGCCAGCTGAAAATGGTGTTTTTTCCTTATCCATAGCTTTACCTCCTACCCCCTACCTGAGGACGACTCTCTCCCCCTTTAGCATTCATTGTAACAAACGTCAGAGGTCAGGTGAAAATCGGATTTTCATGCACAGTCTTAGTCAGCTGTCACCCCTATTGAACTAGCCGGCCGCCGCCGGCCGGTCTACTCACCACGGCAGGAGGCGGTGATTTTTTTTTGTTTTACACTTAAGTCGCTCACCACATGCACACGACTCTACTCACAGACAGACACACCCGTCTTAGGGGGTCCTGCTTCACACCACACGCCTCCTGTAGTTTTTTTGTATACACACTCTAAGCTCATGACTGCTTAATCCTTTATACAGCTACAGCTAATGCGCGTTGAATTAGCACAGTCGGTACACCGCCCGCTCATGGCAGTCGATCTCTCAAAAAAGGGGGGAAAGAGATCCAGCTGAAAACGTCATGACTTATGTCTTTTGTTTCTCTTTGTGAATGTCCGCCGGTCAGCCGGCGGCAGCAACTGCTTAATCCTTTATACAGCTAACGCACGTTGAATTGCTGAACAAGGCAGTAAGTAGCTTAGCTCATGTCAGTCGATCTCTCAAAGGGGAGGGGGAAAGGGATCCAGCTGAAAACGTCATACCTTAAGTCTTTTTGTTTCTCTTTGTGAATGGCCGCTGGTCAGCCGGCGGCAGCTGAACAGAGCCGTAAGTAGCTTAGCTCTAGAAGCGAGAAGGAGTATATAAGGAGGCTGGAAACACCCATTCACTCACTCAGTCTTTTGCTGCTCTCTACAGTCACCACCATGAGCAAAACACAACAACTAGTGTCGTCCAAAGATCTAATCGAGTTCGAGAACAAGAAGAGTACGCAGAACGGTGATCGTTTAGCGTCAGCGTCTCCTCTTGCTACTGAAATTGAGACTACCGCCGCAACCGCTTGGTCTTATCACCCTCCCGCTGTAGCGAGCGCACGCAGCAGTAGTAGTGGTAGTAGTAGTCGTCGTGGTAGCGACGTTGTTACACTCGCGACGGTTGTTACTGCTAAGCACGCTGCTGCTGCTGCTACTGCTGCGCCTGCTGCGGCTGCTGGTGATCTTCGTGCTACTAGTGCTGCTGCTGTTGCTGCTGCTGCTGCGCCTGCTACTGCTGCGCCTGCTACTGCTGCGCCTGCTGCGGCTGCTGGTGATCTTCGTGCTGCTAGTGCTGCTGCTGCTGCTGCTGCTGCGCCTGCTACTGCTGCGCCTGCTACTGCTGCGCCTGCTGAAGCTGCTGCGCCTGCTGCTGCTGTGCCTGCTACTGCTGCGCCTGCTACTGCTGCACCTGCTGCTGCTGCTGCTGCTACACCTCTTGCTGCGACTGCCGCTACTAGTACTGACACGCAGCACGTTGCACAGAACCTCTCCACCGCTACATCAACCGACGCCATCAACGCCGCTCGCGCTGAGACTTACAGCTATTCGGACACTCAGCCCCAGCAGCGCGTAGTAGACATACATGCCCTAAAGCAACAGGGTGAGACAGAGAACGACGCTGACGACGAGGCGTACGAAGAACCCGAAGGGCTACGGGCGCACAGTCCGTTTTTCGACCTCATTTCCACTGGTAGCGCGTCCGGTCCGTGGCGACTGCCCTCACCAATACCTTACGAAGTCCTGTGGTTGCCCTGTTCCGACAACGAGTCGTCGGATACCAGCGCAGACGCTGCTCCTGTTATTAGTTGTGCTGCAGTAGTACCTGTATCATCATACTTCAAAGCAGAGCCGTTAGGATACTTGTCAGACGCTATGCTACTGAAAATAAGTAGTAAGTTGCCGACATCAGATTACATACGGTTAGGTTCATACCTTGAAGTGAACTTGAAGGATATGGGATATCTCAGTTGTGAGACAAGTGTCATAACTCAAGCTAGAGAAATGTTCACTACTTGGTACCAGAAAAGTTGTACTACTAAGTGGAAGGACCTAGCCGCCGCCTTGGAAGAATCTTACCGTATGGACCTCATCAAATTCTCACGTGAGTACATGGACAAGCATGACATGTGGGATGGCTTAGAGAGTGGAGACATGGAGTGGAAAGTGCAGAAATATTTCTCTCTTTTAGCTGAGCTCTGCCCTACAGACTGGAAGACCATAGGGATCTACTTAGGGTTGACTTCTCATGAAATAGCTTTCATCTCTCAACCTGTGCCTTCTGACAGGACTGTGAAGAACCCTGTCTATGAAGTGCTAAGAGCTTGGAAGTACAACGAGACGTCTGAGCCTATGGCTCTGATGAAAGTGTTGCAAGACGACATGGGTCGCAGCGACGTCGCAATGTATGTTCAAGGGTTGTATGCAGCTGTACCCAAAGACATAAAAGTGAGCTGTGACACTCCAGTGTTGACCACTCTTGTCTGATCCCTGCAGTAAGATGGTCATCTGTTGAATTCGATCCTAGACTACAGTCACCTTTCACAATGCTAATAGTATCGTGTGGTAAGAGGTGTCTAGTATTCGAAGTGATAAATAACGTTTTATTTTTTTTAATAATTGGTAAATAAGTGAAAAAAACAAAAAAAAGAAAAACATGCCGCAGGACGTTTGCGAAAAGTGTTTCAAAATTTTTAAAAGACCGTACAATCACGAGTGACCCGTAGAAAAATGAAGAACAATACTTAAGTTTTGCCCTCTATGCAGCGATGTCGATTGCTGAAAAGATCACCTGTCGACGCGAATCTCTGGACGAGGTGACTATCCCTCCACGTACATGCGGTGTACCGAACGGTGAGGAAACGTCCACGGCGAATTGGCCTGCAATACGAACGAGTGTCAGGATGCACGGGACTCGCGTGAGTGTAACAAACGTCAAACTACCAACCGGCGAGTTGAGTGACGCTGTAGATACTATGCGTCGTAATCTGCTTCACACAATGATAAAAAGCGAGTTTCTCGGTAGGCTTACTCTTACAACACAGAGAAGACAAGAACATACTGCGCTACTTTCACGTCTCCCAGAACAACGCAACTCTCATTACAACCGCTCCCTACTATAACTAATTTTAGAAACTTTGGAAGAGCTCCTCTCAAAGATGGAAAACACCGTCGCTTGCGAAGAAGTACGGAAACTTTGCGACGCTGACACCAAGCGGTGCGCTCTTTTTCCTACTAATTTTGAACATTTGCGTTTACATGGGACCTGGAGGTTTTCCCATAGGCGGTAGGAACAGGCAGGACGGTCGAGTTGGAAAGAGAAGCCTTGTGTTAGATTTTCCCAACAATGACAACCTCTGCGTCTTCCGCCACATTTCCTTTCACTTATACAACACCAGCAAGCGCGCTTCAAATTTGTTACGTCAGTTCTGTCCCGCTGCCACACGTGAAACTTTTCCTCCCGACGGACATTCCAGAATCTACCCTTACAACATTACCTTTGATTTCGAAGCTTTCTTCAGACCGTGCAGAGAACCGTCGACTGAACACGTGTCCCTGCTGTAGGATCACGTCCCTTTGTCGGCTAGCGTCACATCCGACTTTCTGGAGTAGGAGGGGACGGTGTACCTCAGAGAATCCGACGCAGATTCCGACCCCTTGTTAGACCGAGTTTAAAATCACATAAACGAGAACGCCAAAGTCATCGAGAAAGCTGTGCTAGAACTTTACCGACCAACGTTAGCGAAGTTACATGTGGCGATAGGTGAAGCTCTCCTGCTAGAAGAAGCGACATTCACCCCTTCTCCAGGCGGCTTCGCTGCAGCTCACACCAGACAACCGTTAGTTCAACTGAAGAAGCAGCTTCTGAGATACATCCGTCAAGCTCCAGTCGTGAGCTTCAACACGGAGCGTTACGACTTGAACCTGATCAAAAATACGCCTTCACTCATTCTTTGCCTCCGGAGACCGAAGAAACCAACAATTCAGCGTCATAAAGAGAAGCAATTAATACTTGACGGTTTACACACAGTTTTTCTTGGACAAAGTAGTCAACTATTTGGCACTTGGTTACAGCTACGCGAATTATTTGCGAGCTTTCACCAGAAACGAAGAGAAAAGTCGCTTTCCTTACGAATGGATGACGTATACCAAGAAACTGGTAAACAGAACCCTGCCACCGAGATCGACTTTTGACAGCGAACTGACGGGCGTCAAAATGGCCGAAATCCGACTACGCCACATGTCAGAAAGTTTAGTACGACAAGAAGATGCAAACTATGAGAGATTACTTGATCCACTACAACAACGAAGACGTCAAACTTTTCATTAAGCTTTTGAAAAAATCACGCTAATTTTTTCCAAGATCGCAGCATTGTCATGTTGAAAGACGAGATCTCTCTCGCCAGTTTGACTTTACAAGTCCTCTTCCAAAACCTATAAGCTGTGTTCACAACGTTCCCTCCCTTCGACGCCGTCCTCCACGCTCTGATCAAAGAAAATCTAGTCGGTGGTCCTTCCATCATCTTCCATAGATTTCACGAGAAGGAGTGTATAGGTGTCTTATAAGTCAGCAGAGGGTGAATACTAGTGAAAAGGGAAGGCAGGTGTGCAAGTAGCTTTTCTAACAGACACGTGTGTGAACTAAGCTGCTTAAGTCTAAAGCCACCTGCGGTAGAAGCTCTGTACTGAGAGAGTCTTTTCAGCCGTTTAAGAGGCTTATCTAGGCCAGGGTACATAAGGAGTGAAACGCCGCTCTCACCAGTCACACTTTCTCCACCCGCCCTTCATCTTCGTAGCATCGGCCACTCTACGCTCGCTCAGCACGTTACGATGAGTAGTTCTGCTATTTTCTTTATTTATGAAAGTGTTGACGCTACAGAGCATCGAAACCCTCTCGAAATGAGTCCAAGAAAGAAAAAGCAACTCCCACTTGAAGCAAGAAGAGAAACGGTGCCCTATGATGCATGTGAGGTAAAGAAATATTGGAAGGACGTCACCAAGGAGCAATGGATAGAAGCATGCTTCAACTTCATCGGAACAGTAGTTTCATTTGGACAGAGGGAGAAGATTTTGTTAGAGCTATTTTTCTTAGCTCCGTATACTTGGCCTGACTGTGGTGAAATTCCTTCAAGTTTGTCAGTCTTCGCCATACAAGTTATCAACTCCTTGAAGGAGCTTCGATATATGCAAGGCACTCAGGAGGAGATTGTCAAGAAAATGACGGAATTCGAAACAGGCGAAGACACAATATGGTGCGAGGAGACGACATATGCGGACGATGATCTGGAGTCCATCATTTGTAGCCCGTTGGAACATTATGTTAAAGACTTTGAGGACATGCTAGACAGCACTGAGATGAACCCGAAAGAGAGATCCCTTACTGCACAGAAAGAGGCCAAAGCTGTGTTGGAAAAGCACAAGTTTGGTCAAGGATTCACTCTTCAAAGCAGCTGTGTGAGTGTGATAAAAAGTCTTGTGTTGAAACATTCAGACATGAAGTTTTCGCGTGCTGTCGACACACTTCCTTTGCCTGAACTGATGATGAACATGATCGACCCCATCGTACCAACACGTTTCGACTCTGCCAATTGTCCCATGTATAAAATGGTTTCAAGTTTTGCCCGTGGCCGATAGCTAAACGATCCACTGAAGTCAGAAAACCTCCTTGATTTAATCAACTGACTAAATGTATTTTCTCATACTAGTATTAGTAGCATTAGTAATAGCGGCTACTCAGTCTCGTGCAGCACAAGCAGCAGCATCTGTCAGCAGCATCCGTGACATCGTCAGCAGCAGCAGCAGCTGCACAAGCAGCACAAGCAGCCACATCTGTCAACAGTATCCGTGACATCGTCAGCAGCTGCAGCAGCTGCACGAGCAGCGCAAGCAGCACAAGCAGTAGCATCTGTCAGCGGAATCCGTGACAACGTCAGCAGCCGCAGCAGCGGCTGCACGCGCAGCACAAGCAGCAGCATCTGTCAACAGCATCCGTGACAGCGTCAGCAACTACAGCAGCTGCAGCTGTCAGCAGCTGCAGCAGCTGCACGAGCTGCACAAGCAGCAGCAGCAGCAGCAGCAGCAGCAGTAGTGTAGACTGCTAAATTCGAGATGACGCCATGTCTGTTTCTTAGCATCGACATTCGACATGAGACCTAGTGACATTTGACATGAAGCTTGAAAAACATAGTGACAAGTGACATGAGCAATTCTTAAAATCGCCATGAGATATGAGCATAATTAAGCGACATTGACATGTGCTATGGCTATTTTTTTTAAAGACAAACGCCGTAGTCTCCTCATCCAGACCTCCGCTAGTAGCGCTCTATAAGCGCAAGCTGTAACTGTGAACCCCCTCCTCCCACCGTACACACGGGTAAATATCAGAGTCGGCCAATGTCGCCAATACTACTCTCATACAAGGGTCAGGTGCTGCTGGACTATAATAGATGAGTCAAGGACTATTCTACTGAGGGTCAGGCTACGCCGGACATTCAATAACAAGCTGGACTTTAGCAAATTTGCTTGAAAGTCTGGTCAGCAAGAGTCCAGCATACTCTCCCAAGAGTTCAGCATTGCCAGACTATGGCATGAGGATCCCGCATGGTCAGACTTTCAAGCAAGTTTGCCAAAGTCCAGCTTGTTATTGAATGTCAAGCGTAGCCTGACCCTCACTAGAATAACCCTTGACCCATCTATTATAGTCCAGCAGTGCCTGACCCTTGTCTGAGAGTAGAATTAGCGCTATTAAGTGCCTCTGATATTTGCCTCTGTGTAGTCAAACCTCGCCTGAGAGAGACATACTTCAGAAAGAAACGAAATCAGATTCCGACATCGGTGTGTGACGATCACTTAGAGCTTTTCGTGAAGATAAAACGGAAAAAAGTGCGAAAATGGTGTCCGCCGCCCGGCGGATGTTGTGAGAGACGTTACCTTCACGATCTGAGAACTTCGAGGCTTATGTAAACGGCGTAGGAAGGTGCCGGGGTCCTAAGTCTCAACCCTAAGACTTACATTTGCTACGATCGAGTCAGCAGCACCAGTGAAAGAAAATCCCAAAAAAAAGAGATGGTGTGCAAAAAGTGTACAGAAGTAACAAAACCCTAAAGAACCAGTCGTCTTCTTAGATGTTTTCGCAAACGAAAAACTCTCCTTGCGGTAAATAGAAATTTCAAAGTGGTACGAACCAAAAATGGACACTTACACCATAGAAAAAGATGACGTGCGCTACTTGTATTATAAGCGTCGCGTGCATTCTAACGGTGTGACAACAAGTCCTTTAAAAATATGAAAAAAAAGTGTGTCATTGATTGATTGAGCGCATCTTTTCAAAAATAGTGTGTTTATTAGAATTGAAAAAAAGAAAATAAAAAAATAAATAAAATTATTGTTGTGTTTTATTTTCATACGTCTTCTTTTATTAGTAAGTAAAAAAATTATAACAATTAACTAGCGTGTCCTCTTAAAGTGACACTTCCTCCAGTCGCTGCTGATCGCCTAATTAAAGCATGTGTCGTCGTCACTTCTAGTCACGTGACTCATCAGGTCGCTTCCGGTCACGTGATCCTAAAGTCGATCACTTCCTAAACAAAAAAAATTAAGAGACACATTTCTTCATGACCCAACCAATCAGGGGTCTCCATTTGACCAGAAGTAGTCCCCTCATTTGCATAATGGGTCACTTCCGGTGTACCAGCCAATCAGAAGCCTCTAACTAAGTCAAGGTCACGTGACGTCACTTCCGGTATGCCCTTATATGGACATGTGAAGGTCACATGACGTCACTTCCGGTATGCCCTTATATGGACGTGTGACGTCACTTCCGGTCAAATGGAAGCCTCTGATTGGCTGCGTCATGACCTTGACCTCTAACTAGGTCAAGGTCACGTGACGTCACTTCCGGTATGCCCTTATATGGGCATGTGACGTCACTTCCGGTCAAATGGAGGCTTCTGATTGGCTGCAGGTCGATTGAGTAATAAACAGTAGTTAACTATAGTCCCGTTCCGATACATACTATACTACTGGAGTTCAATGGGGCGGGCAGCAAAGGTCTTCTACTAGCCACATCTTGTTAGTACAACAGACCACCACCAGGGGCCCCGTAATGATGTCTGCAGTGGGGGTGGGAAGGGTATGACGTCACATGGACAGACCTCCACAATGTGTCCTTTTGGTTTCCTCACTCTCCAACCACAGTGTTTCCTCAGTTCCCTAGCCTCTTACCTGTGCCTAGTACTAAAACTAGGGTTGGAGAATTAGACTGATACCTGTGGTCACAGTGAGCAGCAGGCCGTCAGTTTGAAATAGTACGAGGGTACAACACCTCTGGGTAACCATTAAGAGGAACAAGCGGCCAATCAGAAGTCTACACTAGAGGGGACAACAGGTTCCCGTTCCTATTTCCTCTTCAAAGAAGTTTTGGGCTGAATGTCTTCCAGAGGCCTCAATGCACTCTGAAGGCAAACATGCACATTATGTCACAAATTTCAACACCCAAATTATTTTGTTCTATGTCTATAACACAGTATATGAAAACCTCCTGTCATGCATAGCCGATGGTATATTTTCTTTTTATTGTGGTAAAATATCTGCTAGTAATTCCTCATTTAGTATTATCACAAGTTCACACCCTTTGATTACATATTTCGTGATGACAGCTCAAGTGCAATACCTCCGGACTAAAACAAAACATTAGTTTTTACCTCTATATGATGCAGTCCTACCAAGATGTCAAACAATAAAGTGTATCTTTAAAGGCGCAGATCTCGGTACCCCTCCAGCGGCCCTCAGAGTGGAGCCGGGACAGGTACTCAGCCCTATATTCCGCACTAGCGAGATGCAGTGATTCTACCTTGTGAGACCTATAGCTGAAGCTGGTTCCTGACATGTCCAAAATAGGGAGTTTTAGGGGTCATGGAAATTTGAATGATTGGTAGATGAATATTCCATACATCAGCTGTCCGGATTGGGGGAGTGGTTAAGACACTGGTCTATGAATGCAGGAGGTCCTAGGCTTGATTCCATGTCATGGCAACATACATGATTAGCACACCATTTTATAGGTATTTTTGGTTGGTCAGAAATTGTATTGTATTTACCAAAAAACTTAATGAATCAAGTAACAATACAACATGTTTTAGATTGCCATATAGATGTTAATCATGTGCTATTGATCATAACAAAATAATTGTATACTATTACCAACCAAAATACCTTTAGAATGGTGTGCTAACCATGTAGCCTTGGCATGGAATTGAGCTTAGGACCTCCTGCATTTATAGACCAGTGTCCTAACCACTCCCCCAATCCAGACAGCTGACATAAGGACTAGTCACTAAAAATATAAATCATGACACCCTACCCTACTTGCACCCTAATCTCGTCCACGAGATTTGCTTGATCTGGTGGCTGAGAGTAGTAGGAATACGGATAGGACCAATGGTAATGGCGCTTCCACTGGTCATCTCGCTAATGCGGAATATAGGGGCGCCGGGGCTTTAACTTGTGAGAGTGTGAACTAAAACACCAATCCAGAGAGCTGACATAAGGACTAGTCACTAAAAATATAAATCATGACACCCTACCCTACTTGCACCCTAATCTCGTCCACGAGATTTGCTTGATCTGGTGGCTGAGAGTAGTAGGAATACGGATAGGACCAATGGTAATGGCGCTTCCACTGGTCATCTCGCTAATGCGGAATATAGGGGCGCTGGGGCTTTAACTTGTGAGAGTGTGAACTAAAACATCTTTCTGCGAGTGCACTGCAAAAACAATATTAAATTATGATTTGTGGTAATCAATCAAGGAAAAACACCCCTGCGAGAATAACATGATAAGCTCATTCCCTGACGGCTACATTTTAAATCATAGAGTGTTGGGCGTGGCAGGCGGCCAGGCTTACAACCCCCTTGATGTAATTGCCACAGCTCAAAAACTGACTGCCTACCTTGTCTGCACAGGCATGGTTATTGACAGTATTTGGGAGTATTTCAGCTTTAGGATTCACCTCCGCTGATTGAGAGACTAAACAATGCAATATCTGAATAAAGTGGGAGACTGTATCCAAAAAGGAGTTGATTGATCAAATGGTGTTTTTCCATTTCGGTGTTGGGAATGTTTTTCTTAATGCTTTTTATCCTTGTTTATGGTAGGATTAACATAATTATCATGCTTGGACTCTTACTATCAATCATTATTGCAACTGCTATCTATAGACACCTTTTAAGGACGGCATAATGCCTTAATGCACCTTAAGGGAACTATGTTGTAAGGTTTCCCCATGCTAGTTCCAACATCTATTTTTGGAATAGATATACATGATAAACTCAAAATCTACTGTGCCCAAGCCTTTCCAGTGTGAGTGGCCAATAAGCCTGTGATTGCCAATGCGGACAGAACATAAATACCATGAAATGAGATTTGTGCTGATCAATCAAGTAAAACAACCCCTACAAGCATAACATGCTTAGCTCATTCCCCGACTGGTACCTTACAAGCTACTCTCAGATCAGTGGGTGCTAAAGTTTGTAGGCTACCATGCTTACACCCTCACTAATGCAACTGCCACATCTTAAAACACCATTAGTGATGGCCACACATTACTCCACATAATGTGTATTATAAGCTTGTTGGCAACTAGTGTATCATTCTTCTTAGATATATCTTTTTTTTTCTCTTCACTTCCATCTGATTTAGGCACTCTGAAGGAGCAATATATATAAATTAAAACTATGGGTGTACCTTTAAATGGAGTAGAGTCATAACATATACTTTCCCTTTCCCATGTTGGTAATGCTTTATACTTGGAAGTGTTTTATCCCTGTTTATCTTTAGATTTAGATCGTACGCTTACCCCATTACCATCCATCATGGATGTAATTGTTTCATATGGATACAATAAGACATCAGCATGCATGCATGCACGCTATGATGGGGACAGCAACTAAATAAGTATAATATGGGAGGCAGAGGGAGATTGACGGGGATTGAAGTACACTCTGCCACTACTATTTCAGAACTGAATCAGGTATGTCCTTCCCGCCCTACCTGGGCTTCAAAGAGGGAGGCAGCCATGGGTGAGCTGTACACCAGTCCCTGTTGTAAGGTGTAGAGTGTAGAGACAGGTAGCAAATGGAATGGATTATGTATGATTAGTGCAGTAGGCCGCAACCGTATTGAGATTATCCTATTATGGAGGAGGATTTCCACACAATGCCTGTCTATCTGGGTACATGCAGGATAACTGCAGTCCCGCTTCATAGTCATCTGTTGGTCTCTTAACAAGGGCTTGACTTTAGCAACACATTCATTTTAATCTTGGCTATTATAGAACGTTGTCTAGGATAAATATGAAAGATGTCAACTGGTGGAATTATTATTATGTAGCAGAAAGATAGCACTCATACATAGGTAGATCAGTAGAACATAATTGATGATGAAAATCAATAATTGAATCAGTCAAATAAGCATGTATGTACACTTAATTGTTTGGAAGATTTAGGGAGAGAGCATTAGTAAGGAAAAGGTTATGGGTAATAACTTTGTACGCATCTGTAAAACAAGATGCCCTGCCCTAATGAAATACGTAACATCGTTTGGTTCTTGTTTGTTTCATCTAACCAAAAAAACAAACAGAATTTGCATGTCTAATGAACACAGTTGATGCTAGGTTGAAAAAAAATGGTCCCAGCTGCGTCGAGAGATTCTTAAATGAAAAGAAAATATGCACTGAAACTAGCATGGCCAAGCTAACCTCTTCTTGTCTAAACAACCCTGTCCACCTCTCAGATCAACAATTAGGAATAACACAGACAACAACCTGATGCTTTTTATTTCCTTTTACTAGCCCAATAAATATGGTTAAAGATACAGATTCAAATACTTGATGGTGAAATGTGTACTGTCCTGTTGTAATATGATCAATAATGCTGAACTACTCCCAGCTGTAGTTCTCACAGCGGTTTTACAGCACAGTCTGGAGGCAGTACAACAGATGTGACAGGGGTAAGGTCTGTACTAGAAAGGTGGTAGACGGTTAAAGACCTTGGGTAGAGTCTTAGTGTCTGGTAATGTGTCGTAAAGGGATCAGGAGCCAGACTCTGAATGACCAGCTTATGAGACAGGTTAGGAGATGGAGGCCTATTCAGAGTAAGCTGACAGACTAAAATGGGCACCCCTATGCGACACTATAAGGCTGTGGTAGGAGGGCCAGTGACTATTCCGCACTAGCGAAATACAGTGCTGCCACCAATTGTTGCACTGGTACCGATTGTGAACCCCCTAGTCACCAGCAACCAGCTCAGCCAAATCTCATGTCTGAGATTAGGGTACAAACAGGGTGTGAATATTGTGAGTGGGTTTTACCTGGACATTCCTTATGTCACCTGTCCGTCACAGAGTTGTGGTAAGCATGGTGGATTCATGATGCAGAGGAAGAAAGCTCAAATCCCTGTCTCCATAGAATATCTCGGATTCAAAAATGAAATTCAAATTTCTAAACATGTTAACAAATACTCAAGCGAATAAAAGTGGACGCAGGAAGAGAAACGTTACCAAAGTGGGGAGGGAACTTATTGGAATAATCTCACTATAAGCGTATCGGATTGCCCCAAATGCCTGAAGATAAGTGCAATCTGCCATGACGCTGTTGTCTCAGGGTGCAATGGTTTCTACAGCTGTGTCTAACTTAGGTTTTTGAGTTAAATATTGACGGTGAACAAAATGTCATATTTAAAATAGGATTTTTACTAAATTGTAGCTTATTTTTTTTAGTATAGGGAAACCAAATTTGATAGTTTGCAAGAGGAGTCATGATATTTCCTCATGTTGAGTGACATTTAAACTTGGATATTAACCACTCAAAACTTATGCTGCTTTAAGTCAGTAACACTCAGATACATGACCCTGACAGGGTAGGCCCTACAAGGTGTGGAGAGCTCCGCGGCTGTCAGAACCGTTTATATGCTGCTGTGTGTGGCTGTGGTTTAGGGTTACCGGAAGACCTTTAGATACAATGACATTAGTTAGAGTCACATTGGGGCCCATCTCCGGCCTGGAGGTTGCTAGAATGAAATAAGGAGAGACTGAGGGGGTAGTGGAAAGAAGGTCATAAGACACTGTTTACTATCCTTCTGTAATAATGAGTTGTGATATGTTCTTTTCTAGTATTATTTTATTATGCTAGCCAATAGAACAAGAGCAGAAAGTTATGATCATGTCCTCTCATTTATAAGGAAAAGCCAAAAATACTATGAGGAAAATGCAACAAACAACAGATATAACTGGTCACGAAAAGTGGACCAGAAAAGATAAGGAGGGTCTGGCACCTTTGCTAGTCCTGTTGTCTGTCCTGAATGAGCTATTTCCAGGTATAAACCACAAAAGTGCTAGATTTAGGTTAGGGCCTGTAATTTGGGACCTGGCCATCTGGTCTGCACTGGCCCTTCTGCTGCGGCCACAGAGGGCATTAATCATTGCTCTCCCAAGATATCTTATATGAACAGAATACAAGTCTTTGACCCTTGCTGGCCCAATATCCTGGTGCTATCCACTGTATTTAGATAATACCCTTATTTACAGTGCACAACATGCATGTATTGTTTATGAAGCCATTGAGAAAAAAAATGATTTGAGACTTGATTTGAGACTTGATTTACCATTTAGTGTTCTGCTCACTCGGGACATCAGACCTGCCAAAATATATTTCTGTGACCTTCTGTTAACCGATGAGCCAAATTCTTGAACCTTGTCTCATTTTATTTTGACGAGCAACAGGAGCAGGCCTGAAATTGTTTGAGCGAGGTCTTTTACTGGATACCGTTGTCAGTATTTGCAGATCGCCTCCCACCAACACCACCTACTGAGTTCTTACCCTGGCAGCGACACATGATTGCTGTGTTTTCTGACAATCAGAAATAAAATTGCCAAGAATGGGATGGGATGTGATTGGAGTCAAGATGTCTTTTTTACCACTGTAGGGTTTTAAGCATTGCGTGGTGTCAGCTGAGCTGACGAAACAATATTGTCCATCGCTGTCCGTCCAACTCTAGGTTATTTCCCCCCAAGATCTCAATCCAAGAAATCCCACCAAGAAATTTCCCGGATTTTCTCCCCCTAAGATCATTGCAATCAACACTCACCCTTACCCTAATCATAGGAGGGAGGGAGGTATTTTTAGGCTAAAATCTCTGTCTGGGAATTTTCTGAGAAAGGTGGGGGGGGGGGGGGGGATCGCGTAATATAATGACGCTCAGTACAGATGAAGTAGGGATAGGCAAACACATTTTGATGCAAAACAACGGTGTTACTGATAAAACAATACTGGAGGAGGCCAAAGGGAGGGTAAGGAAAAGGTCTCCTCCCAGTCGGGGCTCTTTGTTAGTACCACAGACCACCACCAGGGGGATCTGTAATGATGTCTGCAGTGGGGGCTTGTGGGAAGGGCAATGAGTCTCCTGGTCTCATTCTCCAAGCAAAGGTTGCTGTGATATCCATAGCTCTGTTATTGAACGAAGTCCTACACCTCAGCTTGGAGAAGGAACTCCACTGCCTACAGGTTGACTGTATTGCTGGTCTCCAGTTTGAAATAGTACTCAGGGTACAACACCTCTGGGGAACCAGTGAGAGGAACAAGCAGCCAATCAGCAGCCTACACTGGAGGGGACATGGGATGCCCCCTGTGGCCACCCTGAGGTACTATTCTTTCTGTTCTCATTTCCTCTTCAAAGGAGGTTCGGGCAAAATATCTGAACTTCTAGTGGCCTTTAGATGTCCAGAGTACACACAACTAGGGCAGTCATTATAGGGAGACCTGATAAAATTGAGAATTTTGTATTTTAACTGGCTTATAATTTGACTTTGTTGTCTGATTAGAATTCTGCTGAAAATTACATATTTATTTGACATTCTTAGTCAAATAAACAATTTCTGGTATTCAAATCCACATATTCTTCTTTTAAGTATAAAAATGGTCAGCCTATATGTTGTGAGTTTCCCCTTAGCAGGTGCAACATCTACTTGTTTGTCATTCTGCAATATGACATAGGAGCTGTAGAGTGTACTGTGGGAGTTTTTATGGTAGCAGGGTAAATGTGCCATAAGCATACATGTGAGTGCCAATATGAAGACCACATTAATACCATGAAATGCAATTTGTGCTGATCAATGAAGAGAAATGTTCCCCTGCAAGCATAACATGATAAGCTCATTCCCCAACTGGTACTGAGTCACTTTGATGTAAGTGGGTGCTGGGGAACCAGGCTGCCAGTCTTACATCGCCTCTAATGTAATTTCCACACCTAAAGGAAACAACATGGCTGACTGCCTGACGTGCCATGTGTATGTTTATTAACAACTAGTTGATCATTCATCCTAAGTGGCTCAGATTTTGTGTTCAGCTGCATCCCATTAAGACTGTTTTAACGAGTAATATAAGGACCACTCTGTGTGTGCTGAGTTACAGGTTATGTTTGGTTTCCTGATTGAAATGATTTATTTTTTATGGAATACAGCAGCCCCATTGACTTAACCAAAGAGGTCCGTATTACACTCCCCCCGTGAAATAACCCATGTCTGTATTTCACGACCCTGTGACGTCATCAAAACGGCGGTTTGTTTACATTTGAACGGCGTAGAAAGAAGCCATTTTAGCCTATTTAGGCTCCCTACCCTTATAATAATTTAATTTGAATCGAAAAAGGTAAAAAATAAATACAAAGGAACACTCGTTTTAGTCTGTAGCTGGGTTATTTCACTTGTTGAAGGTAGGGCCGCATTTCACTCGGCCTGCGGCCGAGTGAAATACGGCCCTACCTTCAACTCGTGAAATAGCCCAGGCTACAGACCAAAACTCATGAACCTTTGTCTTTTTATTCTAGTGTGTTATCCTGGTTTATTGTCTGTTCCAGGTCCCATGCTTGAACCATTACCATCAGTCACTGATGTAATTGTTATATTGGACGCAGTTCTAAGACATCAGCATGCATGCGGACTTTGGAGGGGTCATAAAGTAATCCTCTGCCTAGATCTGAGCTCTCAATCAATGCCTCGTGTGGACTTTTCAGGAGGCTTTTGTAAATACATAGCAGCTGTTTTTACATAAATAATGCAGACTGCGAGAAAATGGTTTCATAGCAAAGCCATAGGGTAACTACTTGCTGAGTTGAATAAAATTGGGTACATCTCAATGGGGAATTGATGTTTTAGTTGTACCCTTACTCTCTCATTTTGTCAAGTATATACCTCTAATTACATTGTGAAATGAGTAATGAATGTATCCATAACATTGACATATAGCCTATATATAATGCATATCATATTCATGATCTGTTCTTATATCTCTCCCATCTACCTGTAATCCAATGGCAGTTGGTGCTAGCCCAGTGCCCTTTAATGGGCCTTTTAACCCCCTTCCCTGTGAAATATAGAAATCCTGAATAGATAGGCAGTACAGCCCTGTGACAGAGGAGGAGAGTGTGGACCAGGCCAGGGAGAGGATTAGATAAGGTCAGTGCAGTGGGGATTGGGACTTATTGGGATTATCCCATTATGGAGGGGAGGAGGATTCCCACAATATGGCTCTCAGTCTGGGTGTGGCTTAGGACAGTACTGATGCTGAAGGCATTGGCAGTATTGGGGTTATTGTGGTACTACCACTTCTCTGTCTAACTTGGGTTACAGAGTTTAGCATTAACAGAGGATGAAGGCCTCATGATTCTGAATTTGGGGCCTTATTGGTAATATAGGAACACAGTCATTTTCTTGATGTTTCTTAAGATGTATATACCTTTGAATATAAATATGTTCACAGTCCAAGAAATATCTCAATGCTATTATTTCGGATAATGTAACTCATCCAGAGAGGGTTTTTCAACTTGCATTTCTATAAGCCATTCAATACCCATGCTACCTAATACCAGAAACATTTAGATACATGACCCAGACTGTTGTTCACTACCTGTTCAAATAACATAATTTACTAGAAGAATCCATAATACATTGACTTCCTCTAAACATGACATATTGATGTGTGCTGCTTTAGTCCTCCAGTACCAGTTGTTGTGAAGGACACACAAGACATCAACACAGCAAAGGGACAAAGAGGATAAAAAGTACCATTACCCACTAGCCAAGTGGAAAGACTAGATGAGGGATATATGATATAATCTGAATAATGGATGCAATTAGGGAGTGTTCATTTATAAGTAACAAGGGGGGTGGTGGGTTTGGGGGGCGTAAAAAATTGAAGCCCCTCTTTAGCGAAAAAAAGCCAGCTCATTACTATAGTTCAAAGGAGGGGGCGAAAATTTTTCGCCCCCTCCGGTGAGGGGGGGCGAGAAACATTCCATGCACTCTCGAGGGGCGGGGGCGCAAAAGAATTTTGCCCCACTGTGCACAATCTCAGCCCCCCCCCCCGTAAATAATAAATGTACACTCCCTTATTTAAATGAAAAACATCACATAATAGTTGAACTAAACTGAGGCTGAACCTAATGGCTTAACACTTGATGATAATGTAGGAAGAATGTCAGAACATTCTTTATCATGTAGTGGAAATACCTGGCATTAAGGTGGATCGCTACCTCTTGAATATGAACACACTGCGCAGGTATGTGCGCATATAGCCTAAATGTATCAGAATGATCTAATATTACATAATCTGATACGTATACATGCTAACTATGCCATGTTAAAAGAAAACGAGAATTTCAACAAGATTCAGCATTTTATTGAACTTTGAATATTCGATATATTTGTAATTATGGATGCAATTATTTACATCAAAAACATCGAATAATGTCCGGAACGAGGGAAGGTCATCTCAATATTACTGACCTAAAAACCTTTAACTTGCAGGTAGCTAATAAAAAACCTTTAGCAGTTGAATTGAACTGAGGCTGAACCTAATGGCTTAAAACTTGATAATAATGTAGGTAGAATGTCAGAACACTCTTTATCATGTAATGGAAATACCTGTCAGTCTAATGACTGCTAGAAGTACCACAAGGTAGAAACTTAATACTTAGGGCACTCCTTAGTGGATAGTTACTAGCTACTCCCTAATGGGCCTGAACACTAGACGTTAGCCTACATGAGCAGTTAAAAGTAGAAAGAGCAGCTCTCAAAGAAAACCAACTAATAGCTAATCCTAGAATTCTAAGAAACTAGACATGCCATGGTTCTCTCCTGCCTCTCGTTGGTCCTCTTATAGTCCTTGTTGCGACAATGCTGCTAATTATAATGTACACCTGACTTTTCTCAGAGGAAACAGCTCAAACTTTGAAGGCCATCAGGTAGGAGCTAATTCTATCTGTTCTAAGAAAGCTCAGATGCCAGAACCAGTAGCATAAAGCACTGCATGATAATAAAACCAGACAATTTACCAAAAGCAATTCTTGTCATCTAGAGTCTCGTATACGGGAGTGAACTGCAGCAAGTAAACCATGGTATATAACAGCACTATGGTGGTTAAAGACACTACTACATTCCAAGGGTTCACTTGTTCCTCAACCTGCACCCCTGCTAAAGGTTCTTGGATGTCATGCATTACGCCCCTGCTGAGCATATGTTAAGCTAAATGTGGAAAATGCAGCACCCTTTAACAGTTTTCAGTTTGGCTTAATGATAATGGAGACGTTTTATATGGTGTTATGAAGATATCAGGGATAAAGAGAGAACATGCTTTTAACTATCCTTCACAAGTTTATAAAGTCATAAGAGGCCCACAGGTATTGCTAGGAAATAAATGGAAGTTACTCCCCCCTTATATAATGTATAAGCCATTAATTTTGTTCACAATCCCTTCTTGAGCAAAAAACAGATAAGATTTCCTATGTCTAATATCCTTAGGTCTGCCAGTACTTTATGGAGAAGCACTGCCCTAGCGTATTGTTTCCAATGCAAACACTAAATCTTGGCTTTCAGGGGGCCCTTTTTACTATACCCATTGGCCCGTTATGGCAGTGCTAAGGACATACCTATCATAAAGCAGCTCTTATATCAAAAACATGGCTCGTGGATGTTTTGGCCTTTGCTTCTTCACATCCCCACCTCCAGATGATGATGTGCAGAGTCTCTAATTTCCCTTTCATATTAGATTTACAGGCAATATACAGTATCCAATCTCTCTGAGATATAGCATTATCACAATGATAGGACATGGTTGAAAGAGGTTCAAATGTCAGCATTAAACTTAAAATGATAACCATATATTTATCAGCCTGGCTATTGGGTAGAGAAAAATCCTTTTTATTTCCATACTTCAGATAAACAGCAAGTGGATAACAATATATAAGTTGATGGTTATTTTTGTACTGCCCTAGTGTTATTTAATTAATGATGTTGTAACATTTCCAGCATAATCCTAAACACGAATCAGCAAAGGTCTTACATCACAGTCTGGAAGCAGTATAATAGTGATCATGTGATCTGCTAAAATCAAAATCAAACTTTATTATGAAAAAGTCACCCTTTCTTGGTGCTTTGGTCTATAAAACAAGGTTTTTTGGTGCTCAGCTGTAAAGGGATCAGGAGTCCGACTTTGAATGACCAGCTTATGAGACATGTGAGAAGAGGACAAACACGTTCAGTGTGCCCTTACCATCTTAATGTCATAGGCTGCACTGAAAAAGTAAACTTGTCTCCAGAATCGTCTGAGTGACTATCATGAAATAAACGAGTCAAAAGTTGTTTAACCATCCCACAAATAGAATCTGGAGCTGGCAAACATCAGGTTTAGGGCTGGCACATGGCAAGCGGGTCTTCTACCTCCAGGTAAAAGACCGACTTCTTTGTCACTTAGACGAGTTTTTGACTCGTTTATTTTATGATCTTCCCTTTGAAGAGACTGGAGACAGGTTTACTTTTTGAGTGTGCCTGTGCCACACTAGACTAAAGCGCTATGGCATTGCTAAATGTGTAGAATTCCATTTCCATGAAAAGAAATTAAAAAATGTATGTGATTCTCTATCTTTCAAAATCACCATGAAGATAAATCAGATCAATAATATACAAAACACTGGAACTGTTAATGGTTGAATACGAGTCCCTTGTCTCCACTATTGGCGAGGTTGTTCGCGTGCCAAGTTCAGTATTTTTCTAGCTGGGATGTTACCCGGTAAGTGGTGCTCCCTATGTTCTGTTGCTAGGCTGCTTGTGTACGTTGGATACCGCCTTTGTTATGCCAGAGCACCGTCCAGAGAAGTTGGTTGGCTCACTGCTCGCGTTGATTATTATTATATATTGTGGGAATTTATTTTTAGAACCAGTGAGACATGTCCTCGTAGAAGGTTTAACTCTATCAAAAGAACTGTTTACATGAAGCAGTGGGAGCTGATCTATACCAGAACTCCCTATTACTGTCAACGTATTAATTTTTCGCTCAGTACATATTCTCGCGTTTTTCGCGCACATGCTTAAGTGCGCGTAATTATGATGTGTGCGAAAATTATGCCCAGGAAATTAGCTTTCTAATGATGTGTAACACTATATAACTTTTCCTGTACTTGTAAGCAGAGGTGTAGGAAGCGAATTCTTATTGGAGGGGCCCAGGGGGGCCCACTCCAACAAGGTTTAAGCATTGGCTTTTATGCATGATGTATCATGATATATACCTATATCATAAGTAGTATTTGACCCCCCCTTTAGTTCTGATTGGGGGGTATAAAGCCCCTCTGCCCCCACTTTTCCCTTTCTATAGAGGCAAGGATAAGAAATTGTGTGTATTTTATTGGAGGTCTTGACAAATTATTTCCTACGCCACTAGTATCTATAATGCCAATAGATGACTCAATAAATAGCATGAATATAGTATTTTTTCTTTTCCTTCCTTGGTGATATCACTGTTCACGCTAGGTCATAAGTAAAATATATAGGATAAAACTCTTTTGGCTCGAATATCTGTAATAATTGTCTGATTTGAAAACCGTGAAGAATGACATGCAGCTAAATATATGATGCTTACATGTGGGCGAAAATATGATTGCGCGAACATATCTTCCTATGGTAGGTGCGTGAAAGTTTAGCTGCGCAAAAATATATACATTTACAGTAATGGGAGTTGTCTTCGCTACTGTAATCCTAAGTCTATATATATCCCTTTAATAGTTGTTCTACCATGATGAGCTCTATACATAGACTACAGTACTTTGACCCTTGCTCTCCCAATGTCCTGTAGCTGTAGGTAGAAAAGGTCTTACATATATCCCTCCCCATGTGTGAAATCATTCCTGCCATTTGAATAATCTAAATTGATTGGCTCGCTCCCAGGTAATGCAGGGATGAGCCATGGGAGTACACACTCTACACTTCTTTGACACAGTTCAGACTGTTATGGTGCATTCTAAGTTACCTCTAATCTATAGTATGCAGTTGTTAACCACCACAGATAACACAATTTATTATAAAAGAAAGAACCCATGATACATTGACTTCCACTAAACATGACATATTGATATACGTACCCATTCAATCCTTAAGACTTAGTTCTAGCTTCTGAAAGGGGCAGATTTAAAGTCAACACAGCAAGGGGACAAAGAGATTACATTGACCCAATACCTGCTAGCCAGGAGGAAAAACTAGATAAGGGTTATCAGCTGAACGTGGTGATGCGAGTAGCATCATAGAACAATGTATATCATGTAGCGAAAAGATCTGCCAGTCAAATGACTAATGGAAGTACCACAAGTATGTTCAGAAACTTAGTACTTAGGGCACTCCCTAGGGGGCAGCCACAAACTGCTCCCTGATTGGCCTAAACACGAGACATTAGCCTGCATGAGCAGCTCAAAGTACAAGGAGCAGGTCCCAAAGTTAACTTTCTCTCAGCTAATCCTAGAATTCTAAGAAACTAGACATGCTACGTTTGCTCCTGCCGCCTGTTGTGCTCTTGCAGGCCCTGATGCGACACTGCTGCTAATTAATGTTATACACCTGACTTTTCTCAGAAGGAACAGCTCAAACTTTAAAGGCAATTAAGTAGAAGCTAATTCTATCCGTTCTAAGAAAGCTCAGATGCCAGAACCAGCAGTGTAAAACACTACATGATGATAAAACCAGACAATTTACCAAAAGCAATTCTTGTCATCTAGAGTCCGGTACACCGGAGTAAACTGCAGTAATTAAACTGTGTTATAACAGAAATATGGTGGTAACAGACATTAAAGTGACATGGTCCGATTTTCTTCATATTTTAAAACCTGCTTAAATGTGTTTCAAATGGAGGACAGGGCTGTATGAAATGTCATCTATAGGCAATAAGAGCCCAATTAGAGGTTTAGGTGATGCCTAAGCTTATCATTTCACAGTGTATTTTCAAAGGGGGAATTCCAGCGTGCACTCCAAAATTAGTAAATTGAGCCATAACTTGATAATTATTCGAATTCTTAGCTGAATTTTAGGGAATGAGATTAAATAAAATAGCTAGCACATAACGTATGGCTATAGGGAAGATTCTTGTTCACGTTTAACAAAATCGAATTTTCAGCCCTAATCATCTGACTATGTCACTTTAAATTACTCAGGGTTCACTTGTATTGTTAACCCTCAAACTGAGCCCCTGCCAAAGGTTCATGGATGTCATGCAATAATGCACCTGACCAACAGCAAGTGCATAAAGATATATGAGTAAGCAAATAATTGATGGTTATCTTTTTACTGCCCCAGTGTAATATATTTATCAATGTTGAACCATTCCCAGTATAATTATAAACATCAATCAGCAGAGGTTTTACAGCACATTCTCGAAGCAATATAAAAGAGAAGAGGTAGCGGCCATACCAAAATGGTGGTACACTGAAAAAGTAAACTTGTCTCCAGACTCATCAAAGTGACTATCATAAAATAAACTAGTCAAAAAAGGGCTGACAGTCACTTCTTCTACAGTCTTTGAGTAGAGTCTTAGTGTCTATTAATGTGTCGTAAAGGGATCACGAGCCAGACCCTGAATGACCAGCTTAGGAGACAGGTAAGGATAGGCCGGACACTTCAGTGTGCCCTTACCATCTTAATGTCAATGAGCTGTCAGTGCCACACTAAAGTGCTGCGGCATTGCTAAATGTGTAGAATTCCGTTTCCATGAAAAGAAATTTAAAGTTGAATGTGATTCTTTATCTTTCTAAATCACCATGAAGATAAATCACATCAATTATATACATGGAACAGAATCTGTTAATCCCATCTAAGCTTCTAAGATGTCTTTAGGTCCCTTCAACCGCCTCCTTTCACATTTCTAATTCCCTTGCCTATATACAACTTCAACAGCCAGAAGGTTACAAAAAGTAATCAGAATCAATTAAGCAGTTTTTGTTCCACAAAAGACTTAAAGGCATCTAGTCTGCTTTCGGTAGTCAAGTCAGTTTAACAGGTAGCTTTGTATAGAGGTAAATTAGCTTTTATTGTGGAATAGAACCAGTGAGACATGTCCTGGCAGAAGGTTTACCCTATTTAAAGAGTTACATACATGAAGCGGTGGGAGCAGATCTATATAAGAACTTCCTATTCATGGGACGTGTCTTTGCTACTGTTATCCTAAGTCTATATATCCCAGAGGTGCTGCTTCACATTATATAAGGATACCTTTATGTTTGCAGATCAGAATCGACCATTTTTAAGACGTCAAGGACCATGAAATACTTGTGAGGGTAATTTCACAGGGGATGTGAAATACAACATTCTTATGTTAAATCAATGGTGACATTTTTGATAAAAAAAGGTAAATGTTTTGAGATGTTTTCATTTCACCAGGATGTAATATGGCAGGTGAATACAGCTTGATCAAGGTTAAAGAAGACATAAAATATATTGAAGGCTGACATAATCGAAATACTTAATTACAATCCAAACATCCAATTGTGCTTTGATCAATGCACAAGGTATAGCTTAGGCCCAACAACCCCCCTACAACAGCACTGACAGGTCTTCCCCTGTAACACAATCAAGATGATTTCCTGACAAGTGGAAATCAAAGCAGTGAGATGGACAGGAGGGGGGGGGGTTGGGTAGTAGAGGTGTTTTTTGACTCTCCAGGGTCTTCAGGTTCGGCATGACAGAGGCATCGCATGACGTCAGGACAGCGGTTATAATGATCACCTTGCCCATCCCTCTTGGTGTCAGACTTGCTGCTAGAAGGACAAAAGCTGTACTGAGTCAGCTACAACCCAGGTAGCAAGGGTATATTGGGCCAATGTCGGTAATGATCGACTCCATCGCAATCGTTATACCAACCATGGCCCATTGTCGGTAATGCACACATTGGTTCAACATACAAATTACAATGATGGCCCACCCTTGGCAATTCCTACAATGGGCCATTGCTGGGCTGACCTCTGGCCCAGAGCTGGTCCATGCTTGATATGGCTGATATTGACCCAGTGTTGGCCCAGTGTGGGAACATCTCAGGGCCATCATATTATTTCTGATGTTGGACCAACATAAATTCTAACTACACTTGTCCAATATTGGCTGTGATCTTCACCAGGGGGATTCAATGTTGCCTGATGAATATCTTACAGGATGGCTCCTACTTTGCCATCATATTGGGTTATAAATGTGATCACCAGTGTGCTCTACATGTTTAAAGGTCAGAGGAAGTTCATTGATGATATTTGATACCTAAAAGTGCCATTTCCTGCATGACATCAGTGGGAATTTGTCAAAAGTAACTTGAAGACACCTCATGTGTTGGTAATGGAGTTAGATAAGTCCTAAATTATAGTAATACAGTTTGTATGGTGTCTAACCAATTTGGGATAGAGATCAAGATGGATTAAAAAGACGGAAATGGCTTTTTCTAAACTGATCATACTTGACAGTCATGTCCTAAGTATGTTTGCACATTCAATTATATACATAAAAATAGTATTGTTCAATATTAGTGATTGTTGCAGTGGTCCTATATTGAAAATCATATGTTGGGGCGACATATGTATTTCAAGGTTGTCCCGATGTTTAATTTCTAACCTTGGAATAATGTAACAACATTGTAATGTTGGCCCACCATTGGGCCAACATAAAATCAATATCCCTTTTTCCGAGCATGGGCCATTACTGGGCCAGCGGTCAAACCAGCAGTGGGCCAATATCAAAATGCCAATATTGGCCCATTTTTAAGTGGTATATTGGCCCAATCATGGCCCAATGTACTTATGTTACCTGGGAACTGATCAATATTTCTGTCACAGTCTGTCCGTGTGTATCTGCTTTTGTTGGTCTACCTCCCTCTCTATTACTCAATATCTCCCTTCCTACGACCACCTGGATCAGATCTATATCCTATTACAGTCAGGAGTTGATAGTCTGTCCCTTCATAGTCCAGCATGAACAGAATAATCATCTGAGTGATGGATGCAATTATTTTCAACAAAAATTATCACATAATTATATGGACAGGAGAGACCAGATACAAGAGTCAAATACAAATTAAGTAATTGCTTTAATCCATCCCTACCAAATGTAGTGTTGTTGTACTTTTTGTTTGGAGCTGTTTTTATATTACGTTGAAGCAGAAATATGCTGGGTCAGAACATCCTGGACATGGTTGAAGTAGTGATACACAAGTACAAAAAAAAACAGGAAGGGAAAAAGTTAAAGAACTTAGTCTGCCATATAACAATGCAAGCATTGTCAAACAGACATGCCTAGAATTGAATGAAGCCTTATGATTGGCTGCTCAGCCCCAACAGATCCCTTTCACCAACATCAGGAGGTCTTCCCCTGGCTATGTCGCACGATCAAGATGATTTCCTGACAATCGGAAATCAAAGCTGGGAAATTGTGGAGAGGGGATGAGGTTGGCAGCAGAGGTGCTTTTGTTAACTCTGTTAGGGTTTTAATGTTAGGGCTGAGGGAGGCATTGCATGACATTAGGAGATCTGACGTAACAATCTACTCATCCATGGCTCCCAGTGTCAGCCTCCCTCCTAGAATGACAACGTTTCTACTGATTCAGTGTATTTTTTATTTTTTATTTTTTATTGGGTCTTATGATATATTCAAAGTACATAGTAAATATGAAATTGCATATTGCCTTCTCCACTGGCACCCCTGATGAATCACATTATACTTAAATGTTAATAAATACAGTATGACAAGCATTTGAAAAGTTTCTTATATAACAATGTTTCTTGTATAACAATGAGATGAGATGAATGATTGAGTGGTGTATGTCTATATAATAAGAAGAACCTTCATAATAAAATTACTTACATAAAACATGTTGGATAGTCCTTTTTTATGGCCAGTTCTTATCCTCTGTTAACTTCCATACTTCTCAAGGTTTCTTAATATCCCCCTTACAAACAGCCATGTTTACCACTGTGCTGTAATGTAAACCTTACTGATCTTACAATCACAGCCTATGTTGACAAATCAGCAACTAGCATCTGGGCTATGTTATGTAGCTCAAAGCATTGTGCTGGGTGCTTTAAGGGGAAGTTTTCCATTTTGCATGTGTAGGGAACTGTGACTGGTTACCTTGTTGTTTCCCAACAAATAATATCAACCCTTTCAAAAAGAGTTGTAAGCTCATTCAGATGGATCAGATACCCTTAGCACTGCCAAAACGGGCCAATCCGTATAGTAAAATGGGCCCCCTGGAAGGCAAGATTTTGCATTTGCATCTGAAACAATACTTTATGGCAGTGCGCCTCCAGAAAGTAACGGCAGTCCTAAGGATATTCATTTTTAGTGGCTGAAAGGATCATTGAGGTCCTGCCATAGAGTAAGTTGAGAGGCTAACATCTATTTAACTTCATGTCAAAAACTTACAACCAATCTGGTCATTGGACTCTGCATCACTATCCCTGTAGGCCTATACTCAATCCTAGCTTATCAGTATTACAGTTTTGTTATGCGGGACACACCTGCGAGTAGAGAAAGACAAACATGGAAAAACCTTCAGCAAAAGCCTCCGCCCAGGTGGGGCACTTTGTTAGTACCACAGACCAACACCAGGGGGATTCTCAATGAAGTCTATGGTTGGGGCTTGTGGGAAGGGCAATGAAGCTTAGGGTCTCGTTCTCCAAGAACAAGTTGCTTCTCGATATGATACTCTACCCGTGCTACCCAGTGCTTAACTCAGCTTGGAGAAGGAACTACACTGCCTGCAGGTAAACTGTGTCTCTGGTCCAAAGTTTGAAATAGTACTCAGGGTACAACACCTCTGGGGAAGCAGTGAGAGAAACAAGCAGCCAATCAGTGGCCAGCACTGGAGGGGACATGGAGTGCCCTCAGAGGTACTATTCTTTCTGTTCTCATTTCCTCTTCAAAGGACGTTGGGGCCAAACACTTTCTTTTTTTCATTGTTCTGGTGTACTTTAGACATTCACTTAGGCAAGGCATTGAATGAACAGTTTGAATAAAGCAATATGAAGAAATATATATGTTGTAAATATACTGGCACATAAGCAATTTGAGTTTGAGTTGAGTTGAGTTTGAGTTTAAATAGCCTTTATTTTCAACATTTTCATATACAGTTACAATACTTCGGTATCCGTCAATATATGAGAAAACAAGGCAGGCTGCATTTAGGATTATACATCCCATTTATGGCTGCAACCTTACTCCAATAACAAATGTCTTTCATGGCTGCTTGTAAACATGTTAGTACTAACAATAGTAGCTTAATACTATACAGTATATATTTCTTGCTCAGACCTTTGTGTTATATCCTGGTGCAATGTTCTTTCATACATATATCTTTCATTGGGATATAAGGAGGTAGATCATGCTACCGTCCCGGTGGCAATTATTAAGAATTGCGACGGGGACTTTACCAAAAAATACTGTTCCTGAGTTGAGATATAAATGGGGGATGCTGGGGACGAGACTCTGTTCCTTTCTTCCTTAAATGTAAGGTTTAATGGTGACGGGTATATCCGAGTAAACGACGTGGTTATGCTTTACGTTATGGTATTGCTTCATGCCGCGGGGGTGTGGGTATTTTATTCCATAATTTCGTTTTTAGATCAGCTTTAAAGAGGTTTTTGGTGGCTATTGTCCTATTATTAACGTCTAATTCATTCCAAGTGGTGGCCAAAATGTATTCTAAACTTTTCTGATATAGTGTTAGGTGAGGAAAATTTACTTTCAACATAGGCCCATCCCAGAGTCTAGTCCGCAGGAGTCTTTGATCCACATATTTGTCATCTCGAGACCTTAGGTAGGCTGCCATCTGTAAGTGGGACTGGCGTCTATCTTCTAACAGGTTCAAATTGGCCTTCTTATGAATTGCACTTACCAAGACCTATTCTATGACTAGCCAGTAAAACCCACGCAAGGTGGAATAAGCCTATTTACAAAGTAAATTGTGACAAAGACTCACTGAAATGGAAAGTAACATTACTAATGGGCAGCAAGTTTTTACAAATGTGTTAATGGTACCAGGATAAATGTGCCATAGGCCTGTGAGTGCCAATGTGAAGACCAAAATAATACCATGAAATTTAATTTGTACCGATCGATCGAGGCATCTGGCACCAGGGAGCATAACATGATAAGCTCATTCCCCGACTGCTACCTGATGAATCAATCTTACATCAGTGCGTGTTCAAGGTGGCAGGGGACCAGGCTTACAGCCACTCTAATGCAATTGCCATGCCTAAAACACAGAACTGACTGCTTCATACTATTCTAGATGCATGGTTATAAGCAACTAGTCAATCACTCTTCTTATGTATATAAGATTTTATGTTTACTGCCACCTGCTTTAGACACTCTTAATGAGTGATATATTGAATAAAGACTATGGGTGTACCTCTAAAGTGGGTTGAGTCACGAGATATTTCTTTCCTTTCCCTTCTTGGGAATGATTTATATTAGTGTTTAATCCTCATTTATGGTCTGATTTAGGCCCACAGTTGATACATTACCATCCATATTGATGTTATTGTTTTATATGGGCACAATAAGACATATTCATACATGCACACTACAAGGAGGACTTCCACTGACAACCTACAACATGAGAGGCCAGGGTTTTGTGGGGCATTTCACCAGTTAATAGAAAAGGGGGAAAAATGGAGTGTGCAGGGAGGCAGAGAGAGGATTATGTAAGGTTAGTGAGGGGGGGGGGGTTATTGGGATTATCCGATTAACAAGACAGGAATTCCAGCAGGATGTCTGTCAGTCAAGGTGGGGGTTATTGCAGTGCTACTCTATGATTAGCTGTTATTCTTAGAGTCCAAATCTAACTTGTACTCAGGTATTGGAGTACATATTCTGGGGTGCACAAACATAGTGGAGACAATTTTCTCAATTTGATTTGATTGAAGTATTTGCTCAACCTAAACAGTTTATGTAAGACCAAGGCCCTAAATATTTGACTCAATATAAAAAAATATTTGAATAATGTGATCAGTTTTAGTATAGAGCTGTTATGATATTTTCTTCATAAGGCTAGGGACTTTAAACATTGCACATGCCTTAAGTAAAGCAGTGACAAGGCTTTTACATCATAGTCTGGATGCAGTCTAACAGAGATTATGTGACTTGGTAACGGCCATACTAAAGCAGTGGTAGAGGGCCAACAGTCGCCTCTTCTAAAGACCTTAAGTAGAGTCTTAGTGTCTAGTGCCTGGTTGTAAAGGGATCAGGAGCCAGATTCTGAATGACCAGCTTAGGAGACAGGTAAAGAGAAGGGAGACACATTAAAGAAAAGCTGACAGGTTAAATGTCTATGGGACAGGCAGGTGACACTAAAAAGCTAGACCATTGGTAACCATGCGGAATTTAGTTTCTGTTAAACCTTGATATGAATCAGAATTTCTACTTCTTTGAAAAAACTAGACTTAATGTATCTCGGGGAGCTATGGTAAGCACTTATCTCAGTTGTAAACTCAACTCATAGATAAATAAATTAGAATCAAGCAACACTCAAACATATAATGTTAGGCTTAATACAACTATAAAGAAACACTGAGTATAAAATTAGTAACTTTGATTACTTTAAATATTTAACATTTTAAAACGTTAATCTATATCAAAATACAATGACATTTCTCACACACCTAGCCTCAGCATAAAATATATTACTCTAATTCATTCCTCATGAAACGAAGCATAAGAAATAACAGGGCTTCATGAAGAAGAACCACACTAGCTATATACAAGGTACCTAATCCCTGCCTAATCATTTAAGATTGCAGGTGCTTCCTGCCTTCGGCTTTTAACCCTTTGGGGACGGATGTCACTAAAAGATAACATTTGTCGTTATGATGGACCAATGCAGCCCCGGCGAGTTACTCGCCAGTGCTGTATATGTGCATCATGCTGACACTACGGGAGTGTCTCAACCCTGTAGGGTTGGCATGGGGCTTGAATGCGTCACTAGCGAGATACCCACCAGGGCTGCATTTATGAGGACCAAGGACATGATGCATTAAGGCATCATCTCGTCCTCAAAGGGTTCAATCTTTAATTCCTCTGCCCACAGACATCTTCCTGCTGCCAGGAGACTACAAAATGTAATCAGAATCAATTTACCTGTTTTTGTAGAGAAAGGACTTTGAGGCATGTTTAGCTTTAGGTGGAGATTAAAAGAGGAGAGCCGATGCTTCATACTTTGTCCTTCCATGCCATGTTGTACTTATGGAATTAGTGACATACTTTCTCATGGTGATTTGCCCGGTTCTTACAGCAACAATAACATTGTTAGGTGACGTAGAGATGTTGCTTGGTGACATAGTTTCATCGCTAAGGCCGTGACATCACTGGTGCTGTGACGTCACTGACAGTGACACTCTCCAGGCAGAGGTTAAGGTTTTAAAGTTTCTTCCACAGAAAACAAGATGATATAGAAAAGACTGCTCATAACAAAACAAAAGTACCAAAGACCGCATAATACCAGAAGAGGCCATAGGGAGGGGTAGGAAAAGGTCTCCTCCCAGTTGGGGGGTTTAATACCACAGACCACCACCAGGGGTCCCGTAATGATGTCTACGGTGGGGGCTTGTTGGAAGGGCAATGAGGCTCCTGGTCTCATTCTCCGAGCACAGGTTGCTTTTACTGCCATAGCTCTCCTACTGTACATGGCGCTACATCTCAGCTTGGAGAAAGACCTACCCTGCCAACAGGCTGGATGCAGTTGCTGGTCCTCCATTAGAAATAGTACTAGGGGTACAAGACCTCTGGGGAACCAGCCCAAGGAACAAGCCCCCAATCTGAGGCACCCAGAGGTACTCATTTACTTCTCGAAGGAGGCTGGTGCTGAGCCATCACATTGGCAGATATTGCTAGAATTGTTAAGTAAACATATCGTGCAGTGAAACCTTTCATCCACTGGAAAATAATGACAAAATTAAATATTCTGAAAACCCACATCATAACATAGGATAAATTGAACACCCCCCCCCCCCCCCTTCCTAAGCTTTGGAAAGTCAGAAAGGCTTGGATTGCAGGGTACGACACCAGTTGCTGGTGTAGGGGAGGGGATTTGGTATAGGGGGAGGCAGGAAGACGCTGATGTAAGATTCGTGCAGTGGGGAGGGGATGTATTGGGCTTATCGCATTATATAGAGGAGAGTCTGGCTGGAGATTAAGGCAAAGCACCATGAACAACTGTTGTGGAGTTATACATTTATGTTGAAATTTCTTTTTTCAAGTTTTGAATATTTAAATTCACACAATTATATATACAATAATTTGCTTATTTCTCTTTATTTGTCTGTATTACCTGTGTATTTATATCTAGTCTGTAACTGATTATTACACGCCAATAGCCTGTAATCAATCCCGAAGGGCCCTCCGGAGCCAGAAGTATAATTATGGCACCACCTTTCCTTATACAGGAACCCAACCTGTTATCTCCAGAATAAATATTACATTAAAAGAAAAGGAGAAAGAACTGTTTCCTATTATTTTGATAATATGAATCAACTTCATGAGAGGAGCCACGATTTTTTTCTCATGTTTATGGTTTTGAACTTTGATATAAGCCACTCAAAACGTACACTGCCTCAAGTCAGTAACACTCAGATACATGACCCTGACAGGGTAGCCCCGACAAGGTGTGGAGACCTCCGGGGCTGTCAGAACCGTTTATATGCTGCTGTGTGTGGCTGTGGTTCAGGGTTACCGTGAACCACTCATACTGGGTAGAGTCACCTCGAGTCAAACACATACCCTAGGGCGGACACTTGAATTTGTGGTTATTCAAGTATTTTAAGACAAAAACCTGTGAACCTTTGTCTATACATCTGCCCGAATATCATTCCCAGTATAACACTTTCATAACATGTAAGTGATCTAGTTGGCAATTAGAACACACAAAGTGCAATTCAAAACAAAAAATGCAAAGAGCAACACAGCACCGGAGAGGGCCATTAGAAGGCTGTAGAGAAAGGTCTCCTCCCGGTCGGGGCATTTTGTTAATACCACAGACCACCACCAGGGGCCTCATAATGATGTCTGCAGTGGGGGCTTCTGGGAAGGGTATGACGTCACATGTACAGACCTTCACAATGAGTCCTTTTGGTTTTCTTACTCTCCAACCATGGTCTTTCCTGTATTCCCTCGCATCTTTTATATGGCTAGTGATTGTGGGAAATGGAATGATAATGATGCCCATTGTTTCATTCTCCCAGCACAGGTTTCACTGTGGCCTCTTGTCTGACACTAGAGCCAGCCCTCGGCTTGGAGACCATTACTTGTGGTAAGACTGTGCCACCTGCCAGCAGTTTGAAATAGTACTAGATTACATCAATTCAGGGTAACCAGTAAAAGCAACCAGCAATTGGTAACCTGCACTGACATGGCTGCTTGGTGCCCTCCCTAATTTATATTTTGTTCTTCTGTGCTCTTTTTCTCTTTAAAGGAGGGTTGGAGCAGAATACATAAACTTCCCGTGGCCTTTGCAGGGCAGATTCCAAACTGGGCCATGGCTTGAGATAGCAAAAGGCCGACACATCTTCTGTGAATGTGTTGGTATATCAGCCGAGTTTTGTTAAACTATTTATCCGTTACTGCTTCACTAGCTAATCTTCAAGTTTACATTATTATCTTAGCGTATAGGCAAAAGTAAAAGTACAGAAGCATATCCTCTATGCAATACCAGTAAATATAGAGAAAGAAAAACACCAAAGTACAGTACAAATAAAAGCAGCCAACATAAATAACTGGTCAACAGTGGACCAGAAAAGATAAGGAGTGCCTGGCACCTTTGCTAGCCCTGTGGAATTGATATAGTAATATAGCTTTAAAACCAACACAGCCGAAGGCTGGTCAGCAGGTCCACCGGGCCCATACGGACCGAACCTGTGTGGAGTTTCCTGAATGAGGTACTTTTGATATGTACAGCACAGGATGGTTAGCTTTAGGTTATGGTATCCCTCTTGGCTTAGACCTGCACCGTCTAGTCTGCTTGAATATAGCTGCACTGCACCATCTGCCATCGTCACAAATGACATTAACTCTTTAAGGACGGCATAATGCTTTAAAGTATCATCCCTTGGTCAACATGACGCATAAATACAGCCCTGGCAAATAGCATGTCGATGCTGCAGTCAACTATCATATCCACCCTGCGGACACTCCTGAAGGGTCGTCATGATGCACTAATGCAGCACTGGCATGTTTCTTGCGAGGGCTGCATCAATGTATCATGATGACAAATGTCATTGTATAGCAACATGCCTTCCTTAAAGGCTAAGGCTTTCTACTCTTGCTACCCTGGCTACATTAATATCCTGTTGCCGTCTAGCTGCAACTAAGAAAGAGCCTTACACACCACAGCAGCTAAAAGGGCAGTGTTAGATGATGATGGAATGATCTTTCCATTAGGAGACATATGAATATACATGAACAACAAATGTTATGTTTTATAGAATCATGTTTGACAAGTCTATCTTATAAATCACTTAGCAGCGGTCACATCTAGAACCAGGTTCTGGATGTTATATAATATTGCCTTTTGCCTCTTCACATCAGAAGTCTGTTTTGGTACATTTTGAAGCCCCTACTGGAGGTACAGGCACACAACGCCATTGTAGGCTGTGCCAAGCTGGGAGGTGAATCTTTGAGGGGAGTGAAGGTAGAAAGGACCCACTTTTACCGAGGCAATGGTTCTTTTACATCCCACACTACACAGGCTTAGCGTTAGATGGACAGGCTTTTGGTATGCTGTATGTCAACCACAGCAGGGGGGGGGGTTCGTAACGTGACACAGCAGGGTGCTAGTGAGACTAGAGCGGGGTACCTCCCAAGTCCGAATCCAACGCTCTACTGCCTGAGCTACTCCCCATCACCACCAGAGGGCCTACCTAACATGTTGTACCCCTATGTTAGCATGTTACACACAGCACGAATTTTTGCATTAAAAGCGAATTAAAGATACATTAAAGGCTTTGAGTCTGGTAGTTCCATGTGAATGTCACAGAAAAGTCCCGGTGGTAGTTTAGTGGCTTTGAATAGCATTTACTCAAATCAACTGTGTTTGAATTGTTTGTTACACATATCAAATTTCAAGTTAAAAGCACATGATTTCCTTTTATAAGAAGAAAATTTGAGGTGAAAAGTCCTGGTCTCCAGAGAAACTAGCCTCCTCTTTTAAGAAGGCATCATCAACAAAATTATCATGATTGTTTATCAGAATTTGGAGAGAGACAAACCCTAACCCTAACTCTAACCCCTACCCTAACTGTAGTCTCTTAGAAAAAGGTATGGTTCAGTCTTTATTGTAATTTGTGGTCGCAGATAATGGTCATATGACAGGATTTGCTTGTATCCAGGTTCTGACTACAATTCCAGAGGTGATAAATCCTTGTTATAAGAGAAACGAATATGTCTCTGGAGACAAAAGACATGTCTCTGGGCTTTTAATAGAAAGTGTTTCCAGCTAAAGAATTGTTCTTAGAAAAGGAGATCATGTGCTAATGGGGTGCACCCTCATTCAAATGAGCATACCCATGTAGTGGGAACCATGTTAGTATTAAACAGCAGTACAAAGAATTGATGAGCGATTCAAACCCAACATAACGACAGGCTGTGAAATGAAGAAAGCATTATTTACACAGGCTTTGGCTGAATATGATGATGCAAATGCCGATACGATAGGCCATCACGGAACCCGGTGCTAAAACTTGCACTGTCCCATTGTAATAAATGCTTCAATGAATTACATGGGTTAGTACTCCACCCCATCAGAAATCAGTGGACTGGTAGTGTCGATACTAAAACGATGGTAAAGGGGCGAGAGTCACCTCTCCCAAGACAAACGGCCACTTCTATCACAGACCTTGAGTAGAGTCTCTATGTCTGACCCTTGGTTGTAAAGGGATCAGAAGTCTGGTTCTAAAAGACCAACTCAACCCTTTCAGGAAGGCATGATACCTTAATGCATCATGCCCTTGGTCATCATGCTGACCTTATGAGGTTGACACATGTTTTAAGGGTCGGCATGTTGCACCAATGCATTGGTGCATCAAATGTCTTATTTAAGTAAAGTCCATCATTGAAGGGTTAAGTTGCTGCTATTGAGGTCAGGGGTCACTTTGGTGGCAAGCTGTAACTATAAAGGGAGATGGATTCCCTGTTATTGTATGTATGTCCCCTCATGTTGTTCGTGTTGTGAGTGGGCCCTCCTGGTGTAAAGTGTAATTATTCAAGGGAAAGGCAAGAAAGGAGGCAGCGGAAATAGGAAATGTGCCATATCACAATACCAGCATTTCAGGTCACAAATTGTGGCATAGGAAAAGGCGGGGCCAGGGGGGCCCGGGCCTCCCAATCACAAAAGAGTTGGGCCTGAATATGTTTGGCCCCCCCCAAAAAAAAAATTGCCTAGACACTATGATACAATACACAAAATTCCCAAATTTACATCTCCCACAGAGCAAAAAGTGGGGGCAGAGAGGCAAGGGTCCCCAATCAGAAGTAGGCCTGCAGGTTTTACATTCAGGAGACATTGCGTGATCTGAGGGAAGCTGTCATAACCATCTCCTTGTCCACCCGGGGCTGTGTCTGCCATTCCAACCTTCCTTCATTTCTATTTCCCGTAATGCTCAGTTTGAACACATTGGGCTTATAAATTTCAAACAAATTTCAAACAAATCAAGGAGGGTACCAATCAAATTTGGACCCTTCAAGGGGGGAACCAAACTAATTTGGACCCCTGTTTAGCGAAAAAGCCTGCGAGTTAATATAGCTCAAAGGGGTCTGCCGCGCTTAATTTCAACTTGCCGAAGGGGGGGACCAAAAAAATATTTTGGTCCCCCCCTGGAGAGAAAATCCACTGACCTCCCCCCTCCCTGTTGTAAGAAAATGACCACTCCCTAAGAGCAGTCAGTGCCTCAATACCATTGATTCTACTGCCACGTCTATTCACCTTCATGCCAACCTTACCCCATCACCCACACCCTGCCCACCTAATCCCTCCACTGTGAAGCTCTCTTGTCTCACCCTATCCAGCACGACTACCAAGATCAGACGACAACGCCCCCTATGGCCAGTTCAGGAACTAGAGGCTTTGGAAATATGGGATCCCCCAGGTTAATGTGGGTGGGTGTCAGAGCTCAAAGAGACAAGCTTAACCCTTCAAGGCTGGCTGTAATATTGCATCGTACCCTTGGTCATCATGATCCATAAAACAGCACAGTTGAGTAACTCACCAGTGCTGCATTCAAGCATTATGCCGAACCTATTGGGTTGAGACACTCCCAAAGGGTCACTGATGTACCCCAGATGAGTTACTCGCCGGGGCTGCATTGGTGCATCATGACGACAAATGTTGTTTTAGTGACTACCGTCCCTATAGGGTTATTTGCAGCTGAGGGTGTTTTCTCACATCTGGGTCCTTTACAGGAGGAAATCCTCTTTAATAGAAACCAGGCTGGTCGTGAGGGCTTTACTACTGTTATTGGTCTGACCAAAGAAAAAAGAGCCTGCGTCGCTCAGGCAACACGACCCTAGATTTATTTTCCGATTGCGGTATTTATACAA
The DNA here is from genome assembly GCA_947462335.1 of Harmothoe impar. Classification (NCBI taxonomy): domain Eukaryota; kingdom Metazoa; phylum Annelida; class Polychaeta; order Phyllodocida; family Polynoidae; genus Harmothoe; species Harmothoe impar. The sequence continues at coordinate 59,023,808 of OX381720.1, read as the reverse complement.
ATCTTTTTTTATATTTTTCTAGATTTCAGCCTATCCTTGGTCAGAAAAAACAAGCTCCTACTAATTTTAGTGCTCTAAGTAATTTTCTCACTTCAGGAAATTGCTTGACAAGTATAACTTTATTTTGGTGCGTTGGATGCTTCAATCAGTCTAAAAAGATTTCCAATTTTTTCTTTTGTGCCAAAATAATGTAATGTCCCACTTAAGTTTTTACAGACTTCTATTAAATGAAAATCAAGAAAAGTATGTGCAATAGCCTTAGAAATAAAGTCAAGCCCTTTAAAAATATGCCCATGCAAACCGAACTGGTGAGAATCAATTATTGTCTTTTACACTTCACTTACATTTCAAACGGACACAATGAGCGATGATATCAGATTCCATTAACTTTTCAACACATTCCAATGCAAAGTATGCATGCCAAATGCCGATCAAGAATCCAAAGCAGAAAACACATGTAGAACTTTCCCATCAGGCTTCTAATCACAAACTATTGAAGTTGTCCCATGAATGCAGCGAGTGATGCACGAGTACAGCATTAATTGAAAAAAAAAGACCTTATGGGGTTGATACATTGCCCAGTGTGGGAAAACTAAATGTGTAATGTCAGGTGCAAATCTAGCTCATAATCCACGAGTGCCCTTAATCCTTTTAAGGACGGCATGTCACTAAAAGATCACATTAATTTTGTGGTCATGGTGCGCCAATGAAGCCCTGGCGAGTAACTCGCCGGAACTGCATTGGCGAATCAAGCCGAGTCTTTGGGAGTGTCTCAACCTCACAAGGTCAGCATTATGCTTGCGAGTAACTTGCCAGGGCTGCATTCATGCATCATGACGACCAAGGGAAAGATGCATTAGTTAAAGGGTTAATTTTTCTGAAAGGTTGACTACCTAGAAAGGTGTTGCATTCTTCATTTCTATAAATAAGGTGTTGAGAACTGACAACTCTACTTCACGTGTCAAATTCACATGTCACAAACTCTGACCGCTCTTTAATGAGACACAGGTATGATCTTTTCTTTCTAAATACTACAAAGAGTTGTCATGCTATATGAATCCAGTAGACTGCCAAGGCTGCGTCCATTCATCATAATGTCAAAGGGAAGAAGACATTAACCCTTTAAGGACGGCATGTCGCCAAAGATGACATTTGTCATCGTCATGCACTAATGTAGGCACTGCAAGTGACTCACTAGAGCTGCATTGGTATGCTGAAGCTACAGAAGTGTCTCAACCCAATAGGATCGGCCTGGTGCTGCATTCATGTATCATGACTACCAAGGGTATGATACGTTAATGCATTATACCATCCTCAAAGGGTCAAAGCACTACTAGTAATCAACAAGCTTTGCTGGAACATATTCTCTTATAGTTCTCTGATATGAAGATCAAAAACTGACTGCCTCAACTGTCGTCAGCTATCACGTACAGGAATTATGACTAATTCCCCCGCGACTCAAATCTACTTAAAAAGTATCTTACAGTTCACACACAATATGAGAGACAATTCTCCTGGCACGACATAGAGTCATTTAGCCTGCCATAGCTTCCTACGCTTTTATCTCCCGGAGTGCCATGACAACCACAGCTACATCCATTAATATCACAGCACACATGTTAAGGTGCTTTCCAAAGCATGCACACTATAAAAAACATTACTTCTTTTTTTTTGGAAATCATTAATAAAAGTATTTCTAGCGTGATTTTAAACAACTGAAGAAATTAAAAACTTTTTTGTAGCTCACTTGCATACAGGAATCAGAAGTGGTACGCATTATGTTTCACTCTCCAATAACCAACTAGTTTGAAAATAGAAAAGGGAGATCTTTCTAAAACCTCTTCCAACAACTCAGCTTCTTCTTTCCAATTTTGAATATGGCAGGGTTGGATTCTCTTTTCGAGATAAAAAAGACAATAACCTGCCCATTCATGAAACAGACCAAGTACCATCTACTATATGACATGTAGAACTAAATGCCCCACAAAAACAACTAAGCTCTGGGAGTTGTATTTTGCTACAAACAAATACATAGAGAAATGTCTTTGAGTTTACTCTGTTTAGTTTGGTTATTTCACGCATTGGTGTCGCACCTTATTTTTAACGGCCGTAGACCGAATGAAATGTGGGTCAAGGATCAAAAAATGAAATAACCCAGTTCAACGGACTAATACAAGTAGATCTTTGCATTTATTTTTCACTTTTTTTTCTATTCAAAATACCAAAATTATGATCATAGGTTAGTTTAAACTGTTGAATTACGGAGTTATTTTCCTATTATAGATGCACTGTTAAAAGTAAGTGTTGTAGCTGCTCAGTAAAAAAAGAAGTATTTTTGGTTTCCAGTAGTATATACCGGGGGTGGTAGGTTGTGCTGTAGCCGTAGGTCAATCCAATTGTAGGGATTGTATTTCGCACCAGCAAAAAATATACGAGGCAGTTTGACCGCTGATCATATAGGTCTTTTGTCATATATGTAGAGTGTACATAGGTTAGTTTGAACTATTAAATTACAAAGGCATTTTTCCTATTTTGATTCCCTCCACTCCTTCACAAATGTGCAGAGAGGTGTGTAAAAAAGGACTCGCACCTCTAAAACAATACCTACACATTGTACACTTCCAGATGAAAATAAGCCCTTCTGTAACAGTATATGTGTACCAACCCAATGAGGAGTTAAAATTAAATCATTGTCATCTGCAGGGTTCCCATTTAGGGACAAAACATGATTCCAACATCAAGAAAATCCTTTTAAATGTCACTGCTCCTGTCAATTAAAGGGCGGCTAGCACCGTGCCTAGCAAAGACGGGTACCTGCCCTCTGAGTTCTTACAAAACATACAGCAACCAGCGGCCCCAATTGACCAATCAGGGCGCCGCTATCGAGGTCACGTGACTTGCTAAGACTGGCAGTCTTAGCGGTGCTAGCCTCCCTTTAAAGGCGCATGTATCCGGAGATCTACTACCTTGCCGCAACTAAAAGTGCTTTATCTCTCCTACCTGCTCTCAGATCCCTCATTTTGAAAACAAAGGCTCGCCTCTTTTACATTTCTCACCTATCACGTACTAGTTCATTATCTGTGTCCGTTTTCAAGCTCATAAACACTTTGAGGATCACATAGCGAGTTGATGCCTTTATTGCCATGATGTATGATTGCAGGCCTGGCGAGTAACCCGCCGGAACATCATTTAAGCACCAGGCCTACCCAGGCATACAGCCCTGGTGAGTAACTCGCCATGGTTACATTCAACCTGCATGTCAGTGCTAAGGGTGGGATGCATTCTCAAACCCTTTGGATTAATGCATATGAGTGCAGAGTGGGCAAATAACATATTAATCCTCTCTGCTACCCATAAAGGGCTGGAGTCTTTTTACTGGGACAGCTATGGAAATAATCCATTTTAATTATCCATCCGCCTGTCTATGATTTCATGTATCATGTCCTGATACTTTATTTGTAGAATATCTAGAAGCCGAGCGGAAATATAACGCCATCCTTACTTATTACAAAGTTGATGTATTTTACCATAAAACTTTTATGAACAACACTGAGTGACAATAAAGGCAATATGAACTCAAAGCAATATGCCTATAGGAACGCCTGGAAACTGCTGTATTGGGGTTACAGTAAGGGTCCTCGGGGTATATTACAGTCAGTCATTTTACATGGAGTTGACATGTTGATGTCAAACTAGTGTCAATAAGGGGAGATGCGCTGTACATGTGGGCGGCTGTCAAATTCACAAACTCAGTGCTTAACTCTCTAAGGACAGCGTGTCACTAAATGATGACATTTGCCCTGGTGAGTAACTAATCAGTGCTGCATTCAAGCGTCATGCCGAGCCCATGGGGCTGAGACACCCCAGAAGGGATGGCATGATGCACCAATGCAGCCTCGGCGAGTTACTCGCCAGGGCTGCATCAGTGCATCATGGTTACAAGTATCATCTTTTAGGGACATCCATCCTTAAATGTTCTTAAATAAGAACATATAGATATTTGTGGCTTTGGGCAATTTCATATTAATATCCAACTTCATACATACCCCTGAGCTCTATTTAAAAGACCCATATAACTGGTCCTCGCTCTACTCTGATTCCTGGTATAGGGGTAGTAAGAATGGAGCCTTAATAAGAACATAACAAATTTCTCATGTGGGAGGATCTTGGAGAACGTACTGTAAATAGTATGATTTCAAATGCATTGTAACTGAGCTTGTCTTGCCTGTATTGTAAGTCTTCACAGAGAGAAGTAAAGGCATCGCCATGACTCTTTTGCCATGGTCAACTCTAGTTGACTCTTGTATCAGAGTCGTGATGACTATGGTGGAGGTATCACAGCCACTCCAGTCATAGCCCTTGGACTCTACAACTTGACTCTACCTTCAGTGCAGAGTCAAATACAGTTGACTCTGCCCATAGCAGATTCATACATAGTTTGACCCTTCATGCATAGTCAAATAAAAAATGTGTTGACTCTGATAATAGTTGCATATGAAAACACCTGATGGGGCAACCTGCACTAGTTTGGCACCAGTGGCAACCACAGGCTAGAGCCACTATCAATACTTCAGACTTTTGTTACATCCTATACAGTTTTGGTTCTTTATAGAATAGTACACTATGTCTTAATTTGTCTAAAAAATGTAGTTAAGGAATGTCAATGTAAAAGCTTTTGGAGTTAACTTACCTAAATCAAATGAAATGATAAACTTTATAATACATTCTAAGAACATCAACAGTATAGAACATAGCCCCAATATTTGTGGGTACCGTAAATTCTCGCGTAGAAGCCGCGGCTTCTACGCGAGTCAGACTCAGCTTTCTTTTGATACCAAACATGCCTATAATAGGTGCGGCTTATACGAGAGTTTTTATTAATATACTACAGTACCAAATTCGCAATATTCAGACCCCCTCTGCGGCTTATATAATTTGTCAAAGTTAGGGGTGCGGCTTATACGCGAGTTAGGCTTATACGCGAGAATTTACGGTAAGTGAAATAACCATAAGGTTTGGCACTAACTGTCTGAAATATCATGTATGGCACTGCTTAACAATACACATAGACCAATGATATTCGCATCTAATTTGATGTTTGTGGCCAATGGTCTGCAGAGTGTAGTATGAGGCAGATAAAACCTTTCCCTTACACACAGGGAGAAGTGATGGACATGAAAACATGTCTTGTTATTGGCCCCTCTTGGGCAATAACCCACCTTCTCACTTCTCTCACAGGCCTCACCTGGCCTGTCCACTAATCATATACACCTGTTTCCCCCAGCCTAGCCTGACATAATTACATAATCCACCTGATCTGCATGCCCTCATGTATTTAAGTATCAAATTTTGCCTCCCCCTTTTTTAATGGGTCAACAGCGATGTACTCTTCAGGAATGGAGAGTTAAACTCATTTGACTCTGCTCTAGAGGTGTCGTGTTGGAGACAAACTGTGACTCTAACTGTCAGAGTCGTAGTGACTCCTTTACTTTTCTCTGTGTTGGTAATGTTAGTCCTGGCCTGTCCTTATCTTTTACCATGAAAAACAGCTTGAAATCTGCCCTTGCCTATTTAAACTACTTTATGGAAAATTAAAGAGCGCTGTTTACTCTGGATTCGGGGGCAGTAATAAGACGTCAGAACTTAACATGATGTAAGCTGAACTTTGATACAGTAACCTTTACAATACAATAACCATTTAAACCTAACTGATCTTTCTTCATTTCAAAGTTGAATTGAAAAATAAATGCTGATTCTTACATCAGCCGAAACAACAACCTAACTTTTCTCATTGCTTTAACTCGAGCACAAAACTCCATCCTTTTTATGGGACTTTGATATTGCCTAGAGTGTTGATTGTTAATATTCAACCATAGATGACTTCCTAGAAAAGTAAAAAGCTCCCTGATAATACCTTCAGACACTCCAATATATCCTGCCCCTTGCCAATCTATCTACAAATGATTGTTTTTAGCTGCATCCATTCAGACTATCGTGTATTACCGTTTTCATTCAGACGGCAGGGGCCAAATCAGGAGCAGCTTGACTTTTTACCCTTGTCCATCTTTACCTCTTAGTGAGCATAAACCAACTGTTCAAACCGCTGACACTTTTACTGGGCTGCATCCTGTTTTTTGTTGCTTCTTTCTGGTTGTGTTTTTCCGTGATTAGTAGGATAGACAGCCCATGAGATGACTAGCTGGTCTGTTGGTACCTTGAGTAGACTGGTACATGGATCTTGAGCACCGTGGACAATAGGCCCTATGGCAATAAGCCATGAGGACCATAATAATAGCCCTTTTGAAGATTGGCTCCATGATTTATGGCACCCTGGTTGAGACATACCGGTCTACTCATGTTACCAACAGACTAGCTATCTATATCATGGGCGGTCTACCCTGGTGGGATGGGTTGGGCATAGGTAAGAGTGGAGCTATCCAACTTGAACTGAACCTGAAAATGATTACCCACATGTGGTCCAGAGAAAATATCCAACTAACCTGAACTGACTAGACTATGGGAATAAGTATATTGGTAGTTGTACATATAGGAAATCTATAACCACCTAATATCAGGATGAAGTAGCTACCGTAAAACCCCTAGTATAAGCTGTGGCTAGTATGTGAGTCAGATCAGCAGTGTGACAGGGTGCGGTTTATACGCAATTTTTTGCTACAATTGTACAGTACTAAAACCCACCATAATCAGGTGGGGCTCATAGGGACGGGGTGCGGCTCATACACAAGGCTTATATTCAAGGTTTTACAGTATTATATTAAATGACAGGCACTGCCATATTTGGCCATCCGGCCTGCTAGTTAAGCTGTTACAGCTATCTAACAGACCTACCTCACCCAATATACATCAAGGCCCTTACATCAAAGACTAGGCCCCTGGATGTCACATAATTGCAGCCTTTGCCTCTTCACACCCCTGGTCTCACTCCACCCCTACTCCCAATGCAGTGAAGTATTTGATCTCCCCCTATTGCCTATTAGCATGTCAGCATGCTAGCCCCTGTCAGCATGACACCCCGTGCAGCGGCCTCTAGCGTAGAGCACAGTAGGTGCATGGGATAACAGGACAGCAGGCTTAGGCCAAAAAAAAAGCTTTTTTGTTGTTTTGTTTTCAAGCTAAATGGCAAGAAAATGTTGGGTTGGTAGGTAATAATTCTTCTTTTTTAACATGAAAGTAGGCCTACTAGCCGGCCTCTCCGAAGACCCTAAAACTGACCAAAAAAGGGTAAAAAGAAGAAAATTTCTTCAAAATTGCATAAATAAACATAGGGTCGGCCCTGTTTTGATAGGGTCAGTCACGTGACCTGAAACAAAGCTGTTTATTTTTGCCTTCGGCACATGTGGGGTCCAATTGCACTGAGTAATGATCCTCTCCCCACTTCGACATTTGGTGGAGGGCAGGAAGACCTGTAAGAGTCCTGACACTAAGTCTTCAGGTCAGGTAACCCCAAGGTCCCTCCCAGGCAGCACCTGTCAGCCTATTTAAGCAGTACATTGCAATGAACTGGTAACTGGCCAGTTTTGTATTTAGCCTCATACTGACCATACACTCGGAATAATTTGATATCTGAAAAGGTTTAGCAAACCACTTCTTAAAGTGGGTAGATCCTATTTTTACCAAATTTTGAATTCTACATAAGCACGTTCAATATACTGTAAAAGTAAACTATTTGTTGGTTGGGGGACATTGTATCCATGGCCAGTATCAGCTCGGAAAGTGGGTTCAATGCGGTCCAATCTTGATCCTTTACTATGTATTTTCAATTGGGGGGGGGGGATAAAATTGTGCACGATTTTATTCCAAAATGACCATATATTGGGCAATACAATCAAATTAGAGCAAACGCTGAGGGAATAAAGAGGATCGGAGTAGATAGGGGGTTAATTGTGTTATGTATGAACATTCTGACTCATTTTTAGGAAAATTTATTTTTTGGTCCCAGACATCGGATGTACTAACTTTAACCCCTTAAGGATGGTATAGTGCTCTAATGTACAATGCCCTTGGTCATGATGCATTCAAGCGACATGCGATCATATATGGAAAAAATCCCACTAATAGTTGTGTTATGAATGATATTAACCCTGAATTTTACATCCCTTTGTTGATATATATATATATATATATATATATATATATATATATATATGTAGATAATGTGATGCTCCCCTCATTTAGATCACATGACCAGACATGACCAGACTAAATCAGGCTGTTCTGTATCTTAGAAGACATGAAGGTCTCGATCAGCCACGTTTCCCTATTGTCCCTGGCTGTGTGTATTGCCCTCCGAAGTCGTAATTATATTGACATTTCCATGGGTAGAAGGTGTAATCATGTACCCTCACGCGATGTGGTGTGGGAGGGTTGTCGTCGAGTCAGGTGTCATTGTAGTATACACCCATGCACCAAGAAGACTGACTTTTTCATAATAAAGTTGTGTTTAAGTTGGTTTTAGCAGAATTCTGATAACATTGTATGTAACGGCTATATTCACAAACATCTCATATGAGGAGATTCTCAGGAGAATCTTCTTTCAGAATATGCATATTAGGATGCAGCATTTTGAGGTTATAGTTACATATTTGTCCATCAATCTTCAGAAATGCTCAAAAGTTTTATCAACAACTTCCCTGAAAAGTCAGCCTCTTGCTGCATCGGTCTATAGGTGTATCACAGACATGAGGGGTGGTGGCAGTCAACTGAGGCATGCCCTGTTAATCTGACAGACCACCACTTCTGGAGACTTATAGTAAAGAGAAAAGCAACAGCCACAGGGATACTAGTAGCATTACATGAAGATCTAGCCCCAAGGGGATACATATTTATATCATAAAATATCCTATCCATTTGGGGTTCCAATTCTAACCAAAGGGATACTTAAGGGTTTGAATAACTGTCAAGAGGATTACACCAAATACTCTGGCATTCTATCCCTGGTCGCTCTCAGTATTTCCATCTGTCTGTGTCTCTCTCTTCCTCTGTCTCTATCTCTGTCTTTCTCTCAGGGGATTACACCATATACACTGCTATGCATACTAAAAATGCATGAATTCTACGTATTGCTCCTCCGTTCCTAAACCCCATATCAAGCTAATTTCGTTTATATAGGCAATCATTGGCTTTGGCAGGAAGGATCTGAATGACCGGCTGTTTAACTGACATATATTACATGTATTAATAGTTCATCAGTTTCTCCCATTGTTCAGATCCAGCAGCTAAAAAATGAAATTGAATGTCCATTTCAAGTGGGGCTCTTTTGACTACCGTACGGTGTAAAGTTCTACAATGGATACCTTGTATGGCATGGAAAGAACCAATATGCAGTCATTGCGAAAACATTTTTATCCCACAGGAGATTCAGTCCGGCAAATTTTTGTTGGACCAGTTATATTTTTGAAGGAACGGAACATATCTAACAACTTATATATTTTAAGTATGAAATATTTTTGTCCATTGAAAATACATTTTATTTGTAATCATCTATAGCTAAATCAGGATAAATACATAGATCATCAAATACATAGAAGGTCATCAAAATAGCGGTTTGTTTACTTTCAAATGACATAGAGAAAGGCTATTTCAGGCTCCCAATATCATAATTTGAATCAGGAAAGGTAAAATATGAATACAGAGGAACACGCGTTCAGGTCTGTTGATTGGGTTATCTCACTTTCTGGAGCTGGGGTTGCATTTCACTTGGCCTATGGCCTCGTGAAATACAGCCCCACCTCCAACTCATGAAATAACCCAGACAGCAGACCAAAACTTGTGCACGTTTGACTATGCATGTCACATGCAATGGCAAGTCTTTAGAAGCAGTTACTGAGAGTTAAGATACTTACTACTTAGACACTCCCAAGGGAACAGCCACGAGTTGCTCCATAATTGGCAGACAGCAGACATTAGGCTGCATGACCAGCTCAAAGTATAAGGAGCAGCGTAGAGAAGAATATATCAATTTCTTTTCTAACCTTTGAGTTTTAAGATGACATAGGCTTTGCCTTGACACACCGCAATCATAGATTAAGCGCGGGTTGTGAGAATAAAACATTCCCTGTGTCCAATTGCATGTTTATCCTACAGTTCATCCTTAACCCTTTAAGGACAGATGACATTTGTTGTAATGATGCACCAATGCGGCTTAAGCAAGTAACTCACCGGTGTTGCAAGCCGACCTTTCGGGAGTGTCTCAATCCTATAGGGTCGGCATGATGCTTGAATGCAGGACTGGCGAGTTACTCGCTAGGGCTACATTCATGCACCATGACAACCAAGGGCATGATTCATTAAGGCATCAAGCCGTCCTTGAAGGGTTCAAAAGACTCTGATGTTGTGTTGAGTTATCTAAAATGATTAAATGGGGTTAAAACATGAATTTTATCGTTTTTACCTTTCACAATGACCATATGTTATTAAATACTAGGGCAAAAAAAAACAAGGTTTGTCGCAGGGAACATGGCAAGAAAATGTTGGTTCAGTAGGTCGGAATCTTTTTGTATATTTTTATTTTAACATGAAAGTACTAACCGGTCTCTCCGAAGACACTAAAATTGGCTAGATGGTCTCCAAATTGCAAGATAGTCTCGTTCGAAATCCTGACAGATAGTCTCAAAACAGTGAGATGGTCTCGAAATACTACATAATCTAGCCTGAGGATCGCGAGTTACTAACAGAACTATAGTATTTTGAGACTATCTAGCCTGAGGGTTGTGAGAAAGTCTCCTACTTCATGTGGAGGTCAATTGGTCAGATTGGAGACGGACGGACTGTTTGAGTTGTTAAGGGTGCCTGGTAGGGTACTCTGCTATGAGTAACTTGATGCCCCAGAGCCCACCTTACCCCCCCAAAAAATCCTTTTTATTACTTTTTTTCTCGCTCACCCATCTGCAGTGTGAGTTTTTGTACCAATTGGTTCTTGAAAACTAAACTGTGTGTGACCTGGATATGGATCAGGAAAATTAATACATGTTTTAGGGTACAAATGTTAAAGGTTCTAAGATCAAAGGGATCTTGTGGCATTCATAATCAGTCACATGCTAATTGAGAATGTTGCCCTTTGCATCATGTTCACAAAGAATAGGCAAGAAATTAAGTTTCTTGTTTTTCTAATTAAAACTTTTCAAACTAAGTTCTATAACAACTCCAACTAAAACTGTCAATGTGTTTTATTTTCCTTTTTTTCTCAAAAGCTGTATCCAAATAAGATTGAAACCCAGGACATTATTTTGACTGTACACTATTTGCTTATCAGCAACATATGTTGAAAACGTTTCAAATTCTCATATCAATTTGCTCAATACTAACTTATAAGACTGCAATCAGTGAAGTTGAGGCCGAGGACTTGAATAGGCAGTGAAAGTTGCCAGGGGCATGTCAGGGGAACAACTAAAGGGCTATGTCATATATATATATTTGGCTGCAGATTGGCCAGCTGAGCCTATATTCTACACACAATGCTAATGAATGTAGCAGCGTCACTCCTCCAACTCACTGTAAGCTCTATGTCTGTTATAGCATTGGTGCCTGGAGCCGGGTACATGCGTGACTTCTCCGGATGACAAGAAGAAGCCCTGGGCAATACACAAACATGTAGAAGAGGCAGCAATAAACACATCCTGCTATAAGCTGTGTAGGCTGTGTCTCACGAGATCAGGCCAATGTGAATGTCTTTGACCGGGTGCCATCTTTGACTGGGTGGCATCTTTGACTGGGTGCCATCTTTGACTGGGTGGCATCTTTGACTGGGTGGCATCTTTGGCCTCCAGACAGAAATCAGTTTATTTAGGGCAGGTGAAGTTATATTGAGATATAACCACCGCCATCTTCTTTATTCTATCCCTTACATATCAAAGAAGAAATTTTATTTTTTTAATCTTTTTTCTTATGGTGGCAGGTCAAAGATGGCACCTGTTCAAAGTTGACACCTGGTCAAAGAAGTTCACATTGGCCAGATCTCATGAGAAACAGCCTGTAGCTGTTCACATCTTGCCTCATCACTATCCATGGAGAATTTCATCAAATGAGGCCTGATTCTGAGTGATGCGGCAATTGTACGGTGGACATTTCTCATTGGAAGATGATAGATACCCAATAATTGCAAGTAGAAATACTGATGAAGAAGTATACCTGACGCACGGATTGGACATTGTTGAAAGTGGTAATTGGTATGTTATGTGAGATATTGCGATGAAAAAGAAAAAAACTGTTCAGAATGCATTACTGGACTGAACATTGTTATTGGCTAGAATGATAGGGATTTGCGATTTCTTACACAGACAAAAACTCCTATCAATCACATATATATAGGGATGTCATTGACTTTCACTATATTGTCATATCGCTATTATGTCAATGTATTTACAATTTGTCAATTTGTCAATATGTCAATATGTCAATTTGTCAATAGGTCAATATAATTAGAGGTGTAAGAAGCAAATCTTCATTGAGTGGTGGGCCCAAGGGGCCCACTCGAATGAACTTTAAGCATCGGCTTTTATGCATGTTGTATCATATACATGCTTATATTGGAATTGTATGGTGTTTGGGCCCTCTTCATTTCTGATTGGGGGCCTAGGCCCCTTTGCCCCCACCAAAGCAGGACAGGTAAGAATTAGATATTGTGTCTATCATACCATGGATCTTAATAAATTTTGAGGGGGCCCAAATATATTCAGCCCCCCCTTCTCAATGAATGGGGGGGGGGGGCTGAATATATTTGGGCCTTTCTTATGCCACTGTTAAGGCAATAAACTGTGTTCTAGATGTACTTGATAGTTCAAATATTATATTGCAATACATTGATATCTCGACATCTATATATCAATAATCGTCATCGACATAAATTGGATGTTAATGCCATCCCTAATCACTTACAAACCAATAAGAGCCCAGAGGAATTAGAAACCCTGTATCATCTGCTGGGCGGTGTATGTCATCTAGTATACCCAGCAACGTTTTACTAGGTGCGCAGAGAGTCTTCCCTTTCACCAGTTATAGTTGGTAATGAGGATAAAACATCGATAACAATGTGGCCATCCACAGTGTAGTCTCTTTAATTAGTCCACTGAGAATATTATATGAAGCTGTATATACATCTTAGGCCACCCAAATATAAGGAAGGTCTGACGTATCTGTCGAGGGAGGCTAAAATGTACCATTTACGTTTTTCTTGACTAAAATTCACATTTTATTGGTGATGAATTAATCGATCATTAAAAGTGGAGAAAATTTAAGTTATTTCTATACCACTGCATTGCTGGCATCATTAGCTTCAATTTGATACCAAATGTGATAACTTTTGTCCACTTTTATCAAATATTGGTAAAAAAGAAAAATCCTCAAAACCTGATTTTTATGATGCGTGCAGTGATGAGAAACAATTTAATATTTTCGGATGGCCTTATGTATATGTTGCTTAACGAGCAGCACCTGCAGTGCCTAAGCAGTTGAAAATGTCACTGTATGGATATGATTTTTAAAAAATGGTCTTGGTTTTAGTATCAGAAATACTATTCATAATGGACAGACTTCAGCTAGCAGTATCATGGGTTCACAAGAAAACTTTAAAATCAGAGTTGTTGTTTTTTTCACAAGAAACCGCTGGCACTGTAGCCAGATGGAAGTGAGACTAGTTTAGGGAATGATTGGTTTTGGCACAGTAAATTTGGTTTTAAATGGCAGGCTTCTCAACACTAGTATTATTTCAGCTGCATCATGCCTTTTGTTGTCATGATGCATGAATGCAGCACTGGCAATTAACTTGCCAGTGCTGCATTCATGTATTATGTCGACCCTACCGGGTTTAGATACTCATGTATAGGGTCAGCATGAGGCACAAATGCAGCAACTGCAATTACTCTGGGAGTTGCATTGGTGCATCATGAAGATAAATACAATTTTTAGTGACATACCACCCTTAAAGGGCCTACCTCTGTCTGTCTTTGTGTGTTACGGCCACACCGACACAGCAGGCAATGTGGGAACAGAACCGTGACATAGTGGATCAGGCGGTGAATGATATTCAAACATCTGTGTGGGATCCCAAGAATTGCTCAGCATCAATACTGGTCCCAGCTATCTAAACAATCTGATTTCAAAGACGGTTTGTTCTAGGTATAGGGGCTATCATTTTTTGGTGAAAAACTCCCAAACCTAATGTCTGACCTTCTCTGATGGTACCGGGTACCGAAGAGGCCATGCATCTAGCCCTCTATCTGGAGTTGAATGGCTTTCCTACATGATATTATAGGGATGGCCAAATGGTTTGTTGTTGAAGAAGTATGTTGGTGTCTGACTCTCTGCCCGAGTCAATCTCAATAGGTCCACCTTTCTCTGCCTTTGTTTCTTACGGTCATACCGACTTCCGGCAGGCAGTGTGGGAACAAAACTGTAATGCAGCAGATCAGGTAGTAGATATCCACAGGTTAAAAGGAATGAAGGTGCCAGGTGGAGGATTTGCCCAGATTATACTCCGCTCAGGTACTGGCCCTATTGTTCTCCCTGTAGGTTTATTCTCATATTCCCTTTCTGCCACCCTGAGAGGAGGTTTTGAAACTGCTGTCCGGAGGTATTGTAGCTGCTGTCCTGAGGTTTTGTCACATAATATCATAAGGAGGTTTTTTGGACACTTTCCTAATTAAAACCCTGCTCTAATGGGATTCGAACCCAGATTGGTAAATGCTCCAACCTAAAGGTGGGCATGCTAACAGGTCGGCCACAGGGAAGGACCTATGAGAAGCATGTCAGAAGACTTATTGTATTAAGAACTAGATCTTTAGTTAAAGGTCCCTATATGCAATGATGATCCACTTTTTACTTTTGATATATTAGTCTCCTTTAGCAAACCTGACGTAGCTCATAAAACGTAGACATAGCACAGGTTTTTACCACTACCATCAATGCACGTAGAGGATCCTATATGTCCAGGTTTAATGAGCTACGGAGGGTTTGCTAGAGGTCCCTATTGGCTTATAATTTGGAAGGCTGCCACATAACCAGTACGCTGTGGAGTAGTGATTAGGATATCAGACTTCCAATGCTACGACTGAGGGGTTTTACAGCAAATACTACACCTCCGCGGAGGTTTTCCATCACGTAACCTAATGCCTTAACCCCCGAACTCCAGCTTAACCTCAAGAACTGATTCCCATCCCTCTTCTTCATCTATTCCCATTTCCTGATGTGGGAAAAGCCATGTTTTGCGCAGGTTGGGTTCACATAACTGCTGTCATGTTACATTCCTGGTGTCACTTAAAAAGACAATCTTGCGATTTGAAATAACCTGGTAGGTGTTATTCACCTATTTGCTTGCATAAAGTAAAAATGAAATAAACATTCGTAGTGTGTATCGGCAATTCCAAGGGGAAGATCTATTTTTCGTCCTTCCTGTTGTTACATGTTAAAATCCAAACTCTTGGAGGTTCAGACAGGCTTACCACGGCATTTAAAAGCCTATAGATGCCAAAATAAAAATAATTTGACTAGTCTCTTGATTTATATTCAAATCTCCCTGTCTATTGTTATGGTATTATCTAGTGATTTTACAAAATATAGATATAAATACACTAGTTACCAAGAGTTCTGAAACTTACTACTTAGAGGGCATGCACAGGCTACCCCCTAATTGGCCTACACTACCACATTAGCCTGCATGAGCAGCTCAAAGTTAGAGAGCAGCATGTAGACTTTACATCAGCAGGCAACTTAGTGAAAGCTTTTGCAAGTATTAAAAGACAGCTTACTGTGTACCCCATAATGCTAAAAATATAGTATAAAGTGTATCTCCCAAAGTATACATTGATCAGTAAAAACAAAAGCTACCCCTGCACGGGAATTCTGAGAAAAGTAGTATTGAATTGGAAAATACACAAGAGCCCTCGGATCCCCATATTAAAATTGCAAACTGTCCTCTTTCAAGTACTTGGGTAAATAAGCTGGTCATTCTAAACGGACATTTTAACCACAGCCCGAACATCATTTACTGCGTTTCATTAGTACAGAATATCAAATAAATGTGAACTGAGTAGGAACTAAATAGAACTAATAAAGGAACATCAAACCTGAGGTAATAAGCAGATATAGATTACATGCCTTACTCAATGTTCATCAAAGACCTCACATGAAGGATCAGGCCCCTGGATGTCATCTACACTGATATTCCTAGGCCCCCTATAGGACCAATCTCTCAGTCACTAGTGCCTAACCTAGTTAGTCATTTTTTGGCTCCCTATACGACCATCCTAGATTAGATATTATTGTCAGGTTGGTCACTACTGACCAACCCGCCTTAGTCTTTTTATTTCCAGGGGGAGCCACTGAGCGGTCATCACAGGTAGCACCAACTAGTGGTATACAAATATAATATAATATACACACCAATGATGAACCTAGGTTAGCCACTACTGACTGGCCCCTCAGTCATTTTTGAATATACCTTTGCCATTGTGACTAACACTCATATGACCAACCTAGATTAGTCTGTACTGACTAACCCTTTCAACCTACGGACTTTCAGTGTAAGCATGGTTTTTGCCTCTTCACACCCAGGGTCCCACCCCAGCCCTACCCCACATGCAGTGAAGTATTTTGATCTCCTCTCACTGCCTATTAGCATGTCGGCATGCCAGCCCTATGTCAGATTGATGCATTGTGAATTGTGTGACCTAGGGCACAGTAACTTTATGTGACGACAAGACTGCAGGCTAAAAGGTACATGTGCACGTTGAGAGACTAATTTCTGTCATAGCTGAACAATGTTGTTCATAAACCTTTAATGATCAGAGCTTTCATGTGTCACTTTTCAGCAGTCAAAGACTGCAAATGGCGAACTTCTACATACAGCAAAACTTTAATGAGCTTTGAACAACAAAGAACACATCCACAACTAATTTTGATATCAGGAAAGGTTGAACAGAAATTAAAAAGAATATCTACCTATTAACAGTCTATCATTCATGAAACATAAATATCCTGCACAATGACTAGTGTATTTGTCACGTGCAATATCGGAATTTGCGCAATATCGGAACTTTAACATCTTAATAACTAGCCTTATGAAATAAGTTGGTGCATTGCACAAACAGAAAGGTAGGGTAAAAAACAGTATTTACAAAGACATGGTACAGTATTAATTAGCTCTTTGTTGGGTAACAAGCAACTGAACTCCCATTGTTTTGTCACACGAGAGGGATTACTGCCACACCTAATTCACACCTACAGTGAGGTGTGGGATGAATAAGGACATTCAACTGAATGTTCTCACACCTCCTGTGGCACAGCATTCCGAAATAACATTGAAATATGTATCTAGTGTTATATGTGTATATTAGCCAGGAATTCTTAAACTGCCCAATGTAAATAGGGAGTAGTTCTGGCATTGAACCTGGGCAATTCCGTAATTGGGTTGGTTCCTATTCTGCGCCTGACATATTGACTAATAAAATCTGTACCTGCAGAGAGCTTAGAATGACAGATTCTAAAGTGATGCTTAGTTACCAACACTGTTCATAAAGGCTTTTGCATCGCAGTCTGGAAGCAACATAACAGAGGTCATATGACTGGGTATTGTCCGTACAAAATGATGGTACGGCCTAACAACCACCCCAAGTAGACACATTGAGCAGAGACGGAGGCCGAAATATGTTAGAAGCTGACTTTAAACACACACAGAAAAGTGAGAGTCATTGTCGCTAAAACTACCCAAGCACTGCCTGACCCTCAGGTGAGGGTAGTTTTAGCGACAATGACTCTCACTTTTCTGAGGGTGCAGCCATGGAGCTATAGGACCTTGATCGGAGCCTTGGTGTTGATGTTTGTAAAGGGTCAGACCAAGTTCCAGGGACAGCAGAGCAGAAGGAGTGCTAGAATAGGTACCCAGCAAACTGGGGTGACTCGTGGCCATCCTGAGTGAGGTCCTCACTCATGTGCTAGATGAAATAAAACTGAGTGATGTGTCGCCATCAATCACTCAGCATCACCAGGGATGGCCATCTCTGGTGATCACTCAGCATCACCAGAGATGGCCATGCTGGTGATTACTCAGCATCACCAGGGATGGCCACGCTGGTGATCACTCAGCATCACCAGGGATGGCCACACTGGTGATCACTCAGCATCACCAGGGATGGCCACGCTGGTGACCACTCAGCATCACCAGGGATGGCCACACTTGTGATCACTCAGCATCACCAGGGATGGCCACGCTGGTGATCACTCAGCAATGGCACATTACACTGAGGCAGGGGGGGGGGGATATTTTATTCATAACATTGGCAACATCATTTAAGCTGTTCATCCAGACTCTCTTCTTCTCTTGGCAATGATGAATACTTGAAGTCCTTGTGGGTGTGTCTGTTTAGATATAAGCAAACATAATGGATTATTATGGAGGAACACAGTGTACATGGCAAGGTTATAAAACTGTTTAAATGTTACTTTGAAGGTGAAATTCCCCTTTTATCATGAAACAATTATGTTATACATATATAAGAATATAACAATTCAAGTTAGGTAAAGAAAGTGCCAAAACTACCTTAGAACTTACCAATAATTGTGCCATTCCAGTCAGTGAATATAGTTCCTACCTATACTTATGAAAATAGCAAAGTAGAATATATTAGAGAAAAATAGAGACATAAAATAGACAAGAACAGTTACTGTAGAATTCACAATCAGCTGATGGCTGAGATTTCACTATGACTTATATAGGACAACCCACCTCACATCTGTTCTCCTTGCCAGTCTCTGCCTGTCTGTTGTGAATGCTAGAAGTTTCCACTGAGAACAAAGAAAGGGCGGGAATTTTGAAATGGACCAATCAGAACTCAGGACACCAGGATGTGTGTGACTGTGAGTGATCATGCGCCATCCTGAGTGAGACTCACCATGAGTGGCGCCTAGTCACTCAGTGAGTGAGAACCATGTTGGCGACTGTGAGTGATGATGTGCCATGCTGAGTGAGAGCTGCCATGTTGGTCAGACAAAGAAAGTTCCCCTTTTATCACTCAATGCAAGAATGTTTCACCATACTGTTGAGAATCCTTACTTGTTACTCATGATTATATGAAACCATGATGGTCATTGGATATCATACTTTCCTATTCTTGTTAGAGCAAGACTGATCAATGTCTATATACTATGTAAAATGTAGATAATTTCATTTCAGTGTTAAGGCCCATAGACAAGGGAAAATTGTATTTTCTGTCTTAAATCTCAATCTAAAATCATATTGTTGGCTATCATGATGTGCACATTTTCATAATGATTATAATCATGTAAAAATCTGGTTCATGTGTGCAATAATATTAATAAAATCAACATCAACTTATATTCCCCCTCAGCAAAATACAAGCAGTATACCTCCAATGCTAATATCCTGGTGATGCTGAGTGAGCTCACCACAATTGGGAAATGAGTGATGAGTCACCAAGCTGAGTGAGACCCACCAGGAGTGGCGCATTGTCACTCAGCGTGTGATCACCACAGTGGCGAGATGAGTGATGAGTCGCCATGCTGAGTGAGACTCACCAGGAGTGGCGCATTGTCACTCAGCGTGTGATCACCACAGTGGCGAGATGAGTGATGAGTCGCCATGCTGAGTGAGACTCACCAGGAGTGGCGCATTGTCACTCAGCGTGTGATCACCACAGTGGCGAGATGAGTGATATCTCGCCATGCTGAGTGAGACTCACCAGGAGTGGCGCATTGTCACTCAGCGTGTGATCACCACAGTGGTGAGATGAGTGATGAGTCGCCATACTGAGTGAGACTCACCAGCAGTGGCGCATTGTCACTCAGTGTGTGATCACTCAAATAGTAGTCACCATGCATCACCAGGCATGGCGAGGGATCACCCCAGCTTGCTGGGTAAAGGGAGTATTGCACTGACAGAGTAGGGCGGGATTCCATCGGTTGGACAAGATTCGTCCATAAGTAGACATTGTAGACTTTCATCCAACTACGGAATCTCAGCAGACCAATGTCAGTTGAATACTCTTTTAAACTGCCAAGTTGAAGCTCTCCCTTTTTTCGAAGCTGGACAATTCATTATGAATGGGTGATATATGCTGAAAAACATAGAGACAATCCATTTAGCTAATTCAATTAGATTAAACCCCATACTAGTGATCATTGTTAGAATCCAGATATTCTAAGAAATAATGATCATATGATAATGACATTTAAATAATCCAATATTAATGCTGAGTTCAATATTTTTAACCATCTCTAACCATCACTGATGACAAGCCAGTTTTTACCCTGAGTACATTTTATATCTAATTCTTCTATCTAGAGACAATGCTGTACACTCTCTAATCAAATTACATAATGGTAGTAGATTCAACTGTTGTGTATCTTCAGAGACACACGGGTAGACCATGTTATTAATATGTTTTTATCTTTTGTATGATCAATTAAAGAGAAGAAGTCTCAACCTGTCTCATTGTCTCTGCTGGTGTGTACTGGGGGTAATTAGATTGGCAATTCTTGTGGTAAAGGGATTGTTTGTCAGTCGTGAGCAAACAACACTGCATGGAGATAATTGTCAGCATATTGGAAATTAAAGTGAAGTTTTTTGAGCTAGGTAAGGGGGGGGGGGGTGTGACCCTTGTGGGGGTCATGTCAGCTTGTGTAGAGGGATGCCTTGTGTGATATTGGGGAAGCCGACATAACTCTCTATCGCATCACATTGGTTAAACAGACACCCTCCTGCACCCCAGACTAAATCAGCCAATGTGTTTAACTATCATCATTCCTAAAAACACTACATACATGTATACTTTATTTCCTTTGGCACATACCCTGGTGCTTTGATAAGACAGACACCTACTCATGGGTCTGTTTTAGTACTTCAGCACAATGTCCATACCCCTATAGCCCCGGTGCTTATACAAGACTAGCACTACAAACACATTCTAGTGACAGCGCAGTATTACCATAAAACCTCGGCTTTAAGACGACCCTGGCTTTAAAACGACCCCCCAACTCTGGAAAAAAATCCGTCTTGTACAAAAAATGTTTAAAAATTGATTTCACTATTATCTTATATATAAAAACCCCACCTTTAAGACGACCCCCTAACTCTCGGGAAAAATCCGTCTTGTAGAGAAAAAACACACAAATAAAATCCGTCTTAAAGCTGGGGTTTTACGGTAGTTTAATAGCTTAATATCAATCTTATAGGATTGCAAGTCAATATTTCAATCAGTGAAGCCTAGACCGATAACCCTAGAAGGCAGAGAAAGTTGCCATGTCAGGGGAGAGAACTATTGATAGCGTATGTCATTCATGTACATGTGTGACAGTTGCTGCTGATTGGCCAGCTGGGCCTGTATTCCACACCTGACTCTAGAGGATACGACGCTGTCACTCATCACGACTTCCATGCTTCTCTGGGGCCCATTTCTAAAGGTTGAATGATTCATTTTGCTTAATATTGCTTAAGTAAAGCAGTGAACGATTCGTGCAGTCCCTTACATATAGCTGAATTGTCCATGTATAAATAGCTATCAAATAATCATCCCTCCCTGCCTCCCTGCTTCCCTGCCTCCCTGTGTTTCTCCCTGCCTCCCTCCCTGCCCGCCTCCCTGCCTCCCTGCCTACCTCCCTGCCTCCTCCCTCTCTCTGGATGAAAGCTCTGGACGAAAGCCATGCCTCCGACAATTTGCTCTGTAGGATTTTACCAGATATTAATTATTTGCATATGATGCGATCGCTTCCCATTGTGTAATGGGCCCAGAACACCTGTTATAGCCTCCGGCGGGGTACGTGAGTGACTTCACCAGAAGACAAGAAGAAGCCGTTGGCAATTCACAGACTTGTTGAACAGACAGCAATAGTCACGCTCTGCCATACATTGTTGTAGATGGACAAATGTGCACATTTTTGTACTAGGCCAAAAGAAAAGGTTTGTTTCAGGTATCATGGAGACTAGGGTCTGTAGATCGGATATTAATTTGTTTCATTTTATCTTTTTATATAAAATTACTAGCCATCCTCCGTATAAACCCTAAAAATGACAAAAAAGTATAAAAACATGACATTTTCTTCAAAATTGCAGAATACAAAGAGGGTCGGCGTTGTTTTACTGGGATCGGTTGGGTGAACTGAAACAAACCTTTTTTTAAATTGGCCCTATCACTATCCATGTGAAATTTCGTAAAATGAGGGATTAATCTTAGAGATGCTGCAATTGTACAATGAACACACTGTAAAAAAAATGTTGTCAAAATAACAGTGAATCACTGGCAACTGAATGGACATAACTTTCACCGCTTTTTTAACGGTGACAGTCACTGTCAATTTTACGTAGAATCAATGTTAATTTTATGTAGAGTCACCATCAATAGATTCAGAGTATTCAAATATACAGAGATTCAACGTTATTGCCAGTGCTATTACAGACTTTGGGAATATTCTATAAGCCTCACAGGGAGTCTGATTATGGTGACTTTAGTTACTGTAGTATACATCTAAAAACTTACAGATAAGCCATACTTTGACTTTGTCCTGATCATATATGCCACACTGGCGATCTGACTTGGCCTATACAAGAGGTTTTACTCTATAGGATTGATATAACGCAGAGTTTCCAGAGGTGGGCATATATGCATTGTATGTTACCACAAAATAGGTGTATAGATCCATACAGCTACTTTCTTCTGGATATTATAAAGTAATCATGGTATCTTTTCAAACCTGTCACAGGATTCAATTTTTAAATTGTCAAACATATAGATTAATTGAAAATTACCATTTTTTCAACATGTATACTCCACTTCAAGGGCTCACACTCTCAAGAAAAATCTTCTCACAAACCAGCCCACCTATCTATGGCAGGATCCACTATATGTGGCTCCCTCTGGGATTTGACATTAGAAGATGAATTTACATTGAATCATTGTAATCCAAACCAGGTTAGCATTTAACAAGGATCCACTGTGAAATGGCTGATATCTACGATGCTTTATTGTATTCCAAATAACAGTGAATCAGCATTAAATTTTACAGAGTGAATCTGTAAAAAGTACATTTATTTTTTACAGTGCGTGTCTCAATCCGAATACATGTAGTTGTGACTAAGATTAGTGGTTGAGATGTTTTCCTGGCCTATGAATCAGACATTGTTAAAAGTGTTAATTACTAAAAAGACAAATCACTATGAAGTGGAAAGAAAAGCACTACCGTATCCACGGCCAGGCTAAGCATTGTCATATGTAGCAATTATTGAGGATGTGTGACCCACACAAAAACTCTTAACAATGACATATAGGCTATGAAGTGTTCAGATGTATTTCACGACCATGTTTTTGCTGCTGAGCTGCATAATGACATATAATACCATCAGGGAGGAAGAGTTTCTATAACATGGTCTACACAAAGCCTTCATCTTAACCAAGTGAAGTTGATAATGAGGATAAAAACATTCATTACAATAATAAAGTCAACCCACATGTGGTCTCCAACATTGCCACCTTTCTAATTGGTCTAATGAGAATGCAGATGAAGCAGTGTATGTCTCACTATATCACCTGTATATATGTGGGCAAGTGAGAAGCACTTGCAGTGTTGCAGGCCTATATGGCTGTGTCTCATGAGATCGGGGCAATGTTACCATTGATTGACATGTCCCAGCTAGCACGGTCATTTTATTCACATGAATGTTACATACAATTGGTTGCCATAGTAATAATGGCACCCAGTCAACGATAGCACCCAGTCAGATACATTCCTTTTGGCCTCATCTCACGAGGCACAGCTACATACATATATGGATGATTTCTAAGAAATGGCCTTGGTTTGAGGATTTTTTACCCTTTTTGGGGCAATTTTCGGGTCTTCAGACCGGCCGGCTGGTATTTTCATGTTAAAAAAAAAAAAGTTAAAAAAATAAACCCGACCTATCGACCTACATTTTCTGACCATATTACCTCAAACAAACCTTTTTTTTTGGCCTTAGGTTCAGTACGGACAGATCCAAGCTAGCAATGCTCATTTTATTGACATGAATGTTACATAAAATTGGTTGCCACAGTTATAAAGGCCATTTAGCATTATTTGTGTGATTGCTTAAATGGTACAGAATCCATACTGGTCTCAGGGTGATTAAACATTATGATTGAAGCTGGGTTATTCTAGTTTAGGATGCACAGGAGGAATGTTTGGCGAGATTGTTGATGTCTGATGCTCTGCCCCGTGCTCATCACAGGAGGTCCACTTCTCTCCTTGTCTTTGTCCCTTACGGTCTTACCGACTTAGTGCAGGCAGTGTGGGAAAAGAACCATAATGTAGTGGATCAGGTGGTTCTCATGGATGTCTACGCATTTTACCACGGCGAACCTAGAGGAGCCCCTGACCAAGTCACGACGTCGAGGTGATCTGTGCAGGGGCACCGCAGGTGCCATGGCACAGATCCCCGAGACGGCGTGACTTGGTCAGGGGTTCCTCGCAAGTGAGACGTGGTTAAACGCAGTTCTGACAACAAACAAAAGTCAAGATAATTCAAGATAAACCTATGTTATACAAGATAATAGACCACAACCCATGAAAATCACACCAGAAGCAGGCTCCGGCACCATACATCAGTGACGTCTTCTCATTGGCTGTAGCCATGGAGACAGCGCCATCTCCTAGAGATGCGTCATGAATTTGGCTGCAGTGACTTGGTCCCCTGACCAAGCCACGCCGCTTGGTCTATAGCGTTTAATGGGAGAGTCACTGCTGTGCGTGTTAGAACTGCAGGTTTAACACTGTTAAAAGGGGCATTCTCACCACTCGCACTTACCACATAGCAGACTAGAACAGTACTAGAATTGTGAGTAGGATACGCTCATTGACTGTGCCACTTTAAAAGGTACCCGCTGGAGATTTGGTGCAGGGGTAACCTGATGTTCTAAACCCCCCCCCTTACTTAACCTCAAGAACTAATTCCCGTCTCTCTTCTTTATCTGCTTCCCTTTCCTGAGATGCCAGAAAAGAGATGTTTGGCACAGATAGGGTTCATATCACTGTTGTCATGTTTTAATTCTGGTTTTTAAATCTTGGTTGATGATACTATCCTGCAATTTTAAATGAGCTTATAGGTGTATTGCACTTATTTGCCTACACTCTAAGAGCAGTGTGTTACATTTACACACTTATCAACACGCTTTTCTGCAGCCACTTTTAACACACATTTTGGTGTAACACACTACACACCACACATTTATTGCCAAAAGTGTGTTGATTTCAAAGGTGTGTTGCAAATATGTGTGTATCACTCCCTATGCATGTCCCCGCAGCCCAATGTTCTTAGAGTGTACAGGAAGTATATAAAGACGTAAACATGTAGGTCTATATAGCAGTGTCACTCAATCATCTCATTATAACTTCTATAGTCAGGGATACTTGCTTTACCACTTCTGCTTGCCGCAGGATACATGAGTGACTTCCTTAGATTACAGTAAGAAGCCCAAGGCAACTCACAGACATGTGGAACAGACAGCAAGATTCACATTATGTTATATGAGCTGTGTAGATGGGCAAATGTTCACATTTTTGCCTCATTACTTTCAATGAGGGCTCCCATGATGCCATTTTTCAATGAATATTTTCCATTAAGAAATGATATCCAATGGCTGTAACTAAAAATATTGATGGAGACGTATACCTGGACTATGATTCAGACATTGTCAAAAGTGTTAGTTAGTGAGATCTAACTATGAAGTGTAAGGGAAAAAAACGTATTCATTGTTAGGATGAGCATTGTCATCCGTCGCAATTATGGAGGATGTGTGACTTTTTCACTCACACAAAAACTTCACATGTGATTTTTGAAGTCTCAAAATATATTGCCAACCAAGCATCAGCTACTGGATGGCATAATGTCGGTTATTACACTCTGGGAGGAAGTGTTACTTTTTAAATGGTCCACACAGAAACTTTACTTCCAACAAGTAAAGTTGTTAAACGGGATAAAAACAAAGTTGCTAATGAGGATAAAAACGCTCATGATAATTACATATGAACCCCCCAGGCGGTCTTCAACAGTGTCAACTTTCTAATTAATCTAATAAGAATGCATTATATGAAGCAATATCAACCATATATGTCGGCTAACCTATTAAGTACAGCATGATGCCTAGATGTATCATGCCCTTGGTCGTAATGATGCATGAATCCAGCCCTGGTGAGTAACTCACCAGTGCTGCATTCAAGCATCATGCAGACTCTTTGGGATTGAGATACTCACAAAGGGTTGGCTTGATGTACCAATGCAGCATCGGCGAATTTGCAGTGGGAAATATAAAATGTGTGGCAGTGCTATATAAAGATAATTCCCAAGAAATGGCCTTGGTCTGAGGAGCAGAGATATTCTCCTCACAGGGACAGACTCTAGCAGGACTGAATATCTTCTGGCTTCCAATTAGTAATAAGGGAATGATGAGATTATTTTGAAGATATTTTAAACAGGTGGAAGACTGCCTGGATTTACAGTACAGCCTGAATAAAACACCCAGCCCGTTTTCACAGGTCTGTCAGCCTGGAGTATAGGGCTGTTCAGTACCAGCACTGTGTCTTTACTATAGCTTTTTTATCATCTTATTTCATGGTGAATACGACACTCCCATTGACTTAACCAAGGGAGGCCGTATTTAACACCCCACGTGAAATAACCCTCTCCCGTATTTCACGGCCTTTTAAATCATTAAAATTGATGACTTAAACACTATAAAATAGCTTTTTCAGATCAATTAAGTGGAATTTTGATGAATATAGTTAATAATAACATGAAATAAACACAAAGGAGCACTCGTATAGTTCCCCACTGAGGGTTATTTCACTCGGCTCCGCCTCGTGAAATAACCCTCAGTGGGGAACTATACTCGTGAACCTTTGTCTATATATTTGCGATTTTTATATGATATTTGCGAAAAATATAAACCCCTTTAGTATATAGATCATTATGTCACCTAACAACTTATGTATGCATTAAGTGCATGGTCTGTTGCATTTATGAGTAATTATAACATTAAGTCTGTATTGTGTCTGTTTTGGCACATATAGAGCAGGGTATAGCAGCTGTATCTGCTGGGAGAAGGTGTGAAAGCCTGAAACCTAGCCTGCTGTACTAGGCTGATGTGCTAGGAGAGTGTGAACAACCTGAACAAACACCCTGCATGTAAAGACTCCCGGCCTGCTAAACCAGGCTGGGCAGCCTGCATTAACAGGCTGCCTGGAAATACGGGCCAGGCTGTATCCTTGGTCCAGTCCTCCACCTGTTAAACTGTATTGCCAAAGATATTTTATATGTCCTCTGAAAATATGATTATCAAAATTCATGAAAAACATATTTTGATTGGCCTCATTAATGATTTTGTTAATGCAAATATATAGGCAAAGTTTCACGAGCAGAGTTGCTCACTGAGGGTTATTTCACAAGGCAAAGCTGAGTGAAATAACCCTCAGTGGAGAACCCTACAAGTGATCATTTGTGTTTATTTCATGTCATTTCATGTCATGTTGAAATTCCACTCCATTGCTCTGAATAAGCAAAATTATAGTGGTCAAATAAACAATTTTGAGGATTTGATAGGCCATGAAATATGGGCGATGGTTATTTCACAGGGGGTGTTAGATACAGCCTTCCTTGGTTAAATCAATGGGAGTGCCATATTTTCTATGAAATACATATTAAGGTACTTATTAAGGGTGTGGTTCATGGTGAGATCTGTACATTTCAGTATAGGATGACATCTGGGGCCTGTTTCTTAACCCATATTTGATAGAACGATATTTTTTGGTGTTTCTAAAGTTGACATATTAGTAATTATGCTACACTAGTGCTTTATTAGTGTTCGTTCTACTAATAGAACTTAGTTTCACTAATACAATGATTTCGTAACATGTTTCTTAACCTCTTTTTGGCGTTACACTAGCGTTATATTAAGGCCGTTAATATATCGTTTAGCCTGTTTTAGTATAGCTGTTTAGGACCATGTAGAGGTGTGGGCATAAACTATATAGAATTGGTTAATAAAAAAAATTATTCCACAGACCTCTTGTACATGTACATACAGGATATGTGAAAAAAAAAATTGGACAAAAAGTATTTATTTTGCAGTACTTATATAGCTGATAAGACGCAATTTGGACTTAGACATTTTAGCGATCTATCTAAAAGTTCATGGGTATATAAAGGATTCCAGTAATATTTATCATTATTGTTGTGCTATGTGGGAGACCAATATGCAACCAGCAAGCCCGTGTTCTTCCACTGAGAAAGTATGGGGAGAGGGCATTTCGTTATATTTATTATTATTCTTGTTGTATGTGGTATTTATCATTGCTGGTGGGGCAAGAAACACAGTTTTCATCGTTCTATTAAGATCCTGATCGCCCTGTTAATTTTTCGCGTTATATTATTATTATTGTTGTTGTATGTGGTATCTATTTCATGGTGAATACGGACTGTCAAGCTTAAACCAATGGGAGGGCCGTTCCCGAATGTAGCGTGCAATAACCCTCAGCCGTTCTGCACGCTGTGCCGTATTTCACGTTCCCAAGGGTCGCCATGGGTCGCTATGGAGGTCGCCATTGTGTTTCTAGGTTACCAAAGGTCACGTGACTTGTTGTGGAATTCAAAATGGCGGCCGACGGAACTAAACAAATGCCGCGGAAGTAAACAAATGCCGTGGGAGTAAACAAATATGGACTGCATATCTATTTTAGATGGATAACCCCTGAAATAAATACAGAGCGTCACTTTAAAGTGCCCTCTTCAGTGGTCATTGCACTCGTGGTGCTAGGGCCGTATTGCACTCGGCCTACGGCCATCGTGCAATATGGCCCTAGCACAACTCATGCAATAACCACTGACTCGGTCACTTTAGCGTGCAGCTCTGTCTATTTATCATTGCTGGTGGGGCCTTACTGACTGATCTGTAAGTTAGTACTATGCAGGAGAGATGGCGCCACCAACATCAGGGAGAATTTCTGCTGCTATACACCTAGATGGCAGTTCCGTTCTGCGCCTGCAGCTATTCCTGCACTGGGGAACCCCCTCCGTCTAACAGGGATTCTACACTATACTCTGTCTCTTATCTTTCTTAGTATATCGGTAGCACTAATATAGCTTAATATATTGAATGGTAATATATCTAGAAATGTCCTTATATAACTACTTTGAAGGTAACCAACAGCCGAAAAATTGGCAATTCTGTTTCATAAGTCGTTATACTAATATTTTTGTTAATATATCTAAAATAGAAATATTAATTTTTCGCCTTTTGCAACAGGCTACTTTTCGCTACCTCTTGTTATATTATCTCTGATCTATTAAGACATGAATATAACGGTCTAAGAAACACTTGTTAAGAAACAGGCCCCTGAAGCCATCCTACATTGAACTTTAGAAACACCCTTTAACTATATCAAAACAACAATCTCCCATTCTCGTTAATTTGGTTATTTGTTTATGCTCACAAATTTCCATTCTGCAAAACGCCCCTGAGAATAGTGTACAGAAAAATTGATTTTCGACACGGAAGGTTCTAGTTGTTTTGGCTGACTGCTTAACCCCTGCATACTCCTGGTATCAGTTTAGCTGTTGTCAAAGTTATAAATGATATTCAAAACATGTTTGTGGGATCACTGGAATCACGCAGCATCAATATAGGGCCCAGGCTTCTTAACAAATCTGATTGAAGCCAATTTGCTCTACATATAGGGAAGGCCAAAAGGAATGTTGTTGGATAAGTATCTGATTCTGTGCCCCAGTCAATCTCAATAGGTCCACCTTTCTCTGTCTTTGTCTTTTATAGTCATACCTACTTACTGCTCGTCTCAGGTCCCGACCGTACATTTACAGTCTGGGGGTTTATTTATAGATCTATAGCTACACTGGACCTTATATACACTCTGCTACTGTGTATCAGCACTCAGGAGTACATAGATTCAAATCCCACCTTGGCACAATAGGTAGTGCGTTTATGACATTATGTATTTAAACCATTTGAACATACAGCCACCTATGTTGACATAGTTATTTTAGCTATCAAATATGTAAATCATTTCAATTCAGGTGCATTATGCAGGTATCAACAGTAGGCCTTTTGAGCAAGAGTGGAATTCAAACCAACACAGCTCATTGAGAAATGATCGAGGATTCCAGATCATTTTCTTTAGAAGTAAATTCGTCCAGGCCAAGTTGGGGCTTGAGTGTCCGAGGCTGACTTACTGCAGGCAGTGTGGGAAAAAGAACCATGATGTAGTGGATGCGGTTGACCCTATAGATATCCAAAGCTTTAAACCCGCAGCTCTCGGTACCCCTCCAGCGGCAGTCGGAGTGCAGTCGGGACAGGTACTCAGCGCTATATATAGGGGCACTGGGCCTTTAAAGGGATAATAATGACAGACGGAGGACTTGACCAGTGTAAACTGATGCCTTAAAGTCCCTCCCACTTAACCCCAAGAACTGATTCCCATGCCTTTTCTTTGTCTACTCCAATTTCCTGATACATAAAAAGAGATGTTTTGACAGCACAGGTCCGACTCTGTTCCTGCTGTCATGTTTCATTCCTGGTGTCACTTTTGTTTTACAACATTAAAGTGGGTATATCCGATTTTTACCAAATTTTAAATTCCTTATATAGATGTTCTAAATACTGTAAACGTATATTATTAATAGGTTAGGGGCCGTTAAAATGGTATCCATGGGCAGTAACAGCCCAGAAAGAGGGTCCCAAGGGATCCAACAATGACATTGTCAGTGTATTTTCAATGGGGACAATAAAATCGTGCACGATTTTATTCCAAAATGTCCATATATTGGGTTATAAAATCAAATTTGAGCAAAATGCTAGGGAACAAGGGCAAATGGAATAGCTAAGAAGGTAAATATGTTATTTGTGAACACCCTGACTCAATTTTAAGAAAACTTTATTCTGAGCCCCAATCATCGGATATATACTAACTTTAACCGGCAATCTTTAAGGAACTGGTAGGTGTGATTGCTACGAGAAGTAAAATTGAAATTAACACCAAGAGATCTTGATTTTTCTAGTGCACATAGCCAATTCAAGGTGAGATATTACTTTCACATTCTGCCCTGCCCAGTGAGCACAGAACATTGAATGAACATTGAAAAATGGTTGTCAATGTTGATTCAATGTTAAATCCACGTTGATTCAACGTTTGACTAAGTTTTGAGCCCACTGGGCGACATCTCAAACTTCTTGTCTCTTAATGTTGTGTGCATGTGACCCTATCTATATTCATCTTTAAAGATATTGAACAATATTACTCAGTTCTTAGACATATTAGTTAGTTATTTTATATAGATGTGAGAAGTTGTAATGAAATACTAGTGACCAAAGATTCCGCAACTTACTATTTAGGCACTCGCTAGGGCACAAGCATGAGCTGCTCCCTAATTGGCACATTGTAGATGTTAGCCGGCATGAGCAGCTCAAAATTAGAAAGTAGTTACCAAACTTATCATTAGCAAAGACAACTCAGTGGCAGCTAATACTAGTATACAAAGAGAGCTTACTGTGTACCGGGAGTTGTTGAACGTATAGCGTGCAACTCTCACAGATAACATCAGTAAAGGCAAAAATTACCTCTGCAAAGGATTGGAGTTTAAAAAAACAACAACAAGACCACCAAGTACAGTGGCGGTATGAAAGGTGTGTTGTCATGCAATCTCACCTTCTGCAACCAGATTGTGGTTATTCTTAAGATATCATAACCTCTTGGATTTAGCCTGGCCTTGGCTAGTACCAAATATCCAAAAAAATCTGAACTGGGCAGAACCCTGAAATGAGTTGAAAAGGAAAAGTACATCTAACAAACTTCAAACCTCAGGATATACTATATCTATTAGGCTGAAGCTGCCATAGACTCATGATACACACTACCTTATAAAGCCATCCAGTCACCAATTAGAGCCGTTAGATCTAGTACCCCTACTAGGGGATAAGCCAAAGCCCCTTATATGAGACATGAGGCTCATTTGGGGGGGGGGGGGGGGGGCAAGGTCTATCAGTGATGTTTAGTAAGGTATATATAATAGGGGAGCCAGTCTGGAATCTTGGAGAGGACCTGGTACGGCTTGCAATAGATGGTATGAATGGTGAACTAAGGTATTTTGAGGGTGCTGATTCCATTTCTGCCATGTGTAGAATGATATCTAGGTCGGAACAAGGTCAAAATCAAGGTCAAAGGTCATGGTTTTAAGGACCTCTATAGGGTACATACAATTTGAGATAAATGCAAAGATACTGAACCTGAGTGTTAGTCATCTTACATAGCCATTCTTATATATGTGGTTCATTAGCTGATTGACTATGGTGAACCTTGATTGGGTGCAAGGTGATGTTTTACAAGGTCAAACATGGAAAATACTTATAATTCTCAATTTACTTCCTTTCTGTATGCACAGATAATAGATATATGTCTATATAGGTACACTTGTCTGTCTAAGTTAATGCCCACATACTAGCCATTGACAACTAATAGTAATAGAGGGTTAAACCATGGTATTTCCATGATAATCCAACCTATATCTGAATTGATATTAAAGAGGTAAATTATCAAATGGTTTCATCAAGTCTTTATCCAGTCAATAATCTGTGCTGATACTTGCTATTGCATTTAGGAACCAACTATGAGCTAGTACTCTGTCTCATCGTGTTGTATGACCTTGTGAAAGGTCAAGGTCACATGTGACATTAGGGAAATGCTACAGAAGCAGTAATATCAAAATAGCCACACTATAACAGAGGAACTTTGGAAAGGAGGTGTGATATCTTGAGATAAGTAGGTGAATAACCTTTATTGTAAAATGCCAAATGCCATTTTGCTATTTTCAAGGACATTCTGGTTGATAGAAATGGTCTAAATTGGGATGAAATGCATGGCAGCATTGACTATAGTGGGCACTTTACCTATTCTATTATACTTGCCATGTTAGTTCCTTTGATAATAATGAATTCAAGACAATAGCCCCTGCCTTGCATTTCCGAATATAAGACATCCAAATGACCTTCAACTGGGTTAGGTCCATTTTTAAGGCAAATCATTGAAGCTCTAAGGGTCACAATCATAGTGACTTAATGCATTGTGCTTATCTGTTGGCATTGGGGAATAATGCCCTGGTAAGTCTATATTACAAGCATTCATTTATCATTCCAACCCTATAGTGTTGACTTTCCCAAAGGTTTGGCATGATTAATGTATGTGACCTTAGCATCAATACAAGTAGATCTCTATGATGCAGGCAGTCTTTAGTCGAGATCTGTCTGTCAACAAACATGTATACAAGTAAACTCCCCAATGCTACAATCATAACAATAAATGGAGAGTCTGATTGTATTTGGTATCATTGCGTTACATAACCTTGAGAAAGGTTAAGGTCAAATATTCTAAAAGGAGAATCTATTCAAATCATCATGGAAAAGGCACAATGCTTTCATGACAGGGTAAAATAACTTAAAGACGATTATAGATCTACCATTCATGGTACCAAGATGAGCCTACTCATCAGGCATGCATCATTTCGACCCCTTAGTAATGCATCAGCCCCATAAGGTTTGCATGATGCATGAGTGAGCCCCGTGAATGCCTGTCATATAGACAAGTGCTACATGCATGTACAATACCAATGGATAAACACATTGCAATAAGTGACTATGTGACTCTTAGAGTTTTATTGATTTGCCTTAAAAATGGACCTAAATGGCATTTTACAATAAAGGTTATTCACCTACTTATCTCAAGATATCACACCTCCTTTCCAAAGTTCCTTTGTTATAGTGTGGCTATTTTGATATTACTGCTTTTGTAGCATTTCCCTAATGTCACATGTGACCTTGACCTTTCACAAGGTCATATAACACCATGAGATGGAGTACTAGCTCATCGTTGGTTCCTAAATGCAATAGCAAGTATCAACACAGATTATTGACTGGATAAAGACTTGATGAAACCATTTGATTATTTACCTCTTTAATATCAAATTCAGATATAGGTTGGATTATCATGGAAATACCATGGTTTAACCCTCTATTACTATTAGTTGTCAATGGCTAGTATGTGGGCATTAACTTAGACAGACAAGTGTACCTATATAGACATATATCTATTATCTGTGCATACAGAAAGGAAGTAAATTGAGAATTATAAGTATTTTCCATGTTTGACCTTGTAAAACATCACCTTGCACCCAATCAAGGTCCACCATAGTCAGTCAGCTAATGAACCACATAAATAAGAATGGCTATGTAAGATGACTAACACTCAGGTCCAGTATCTTTGCATTTATCTCAAACTGTATGTACCCTTTAGAGGTCCTTAAAACCATGACCTTTGACCTTGATTTTGACCTTGTTCCGACCTAGATATCATTCTACACACACCAGATTCGGAATCAGCATACCCAAATTACCCTAATCCAACCTTCATATCATCTATTGCAAGCCGTACCAGATCAAAGTTAAATATCGACATTTAGGACGCTTGGCTCCCCTATTAATATGTATAGAGCTGGAAAAAATGTGAAAGACCTGTAGAAGTGGTAGCTTTTGCTTTCTAGCACCATGTATATGCACCAACTTCTGCATGGATACACTCCTCCCCGCAATGTTTAGAATGGCTCTGAATTTGTCAATAATTGAGATAGAGACTTCAGATTGGAACCAAATGAAACCCCATGCATTGCCTCGCCTTCACATATGCCATTAGCATAAGTAGCTCATTTGCATATATCACATAATCAAGGAAATAAGGGTTATTAATTGAAATAGTTTATTATGCCTACCTAACATAATGCAACAGTCTTTATCCCACAAAACCTATATAAATAGTATATGCAGTGACCAGTCTTTATCCCCCAAAGAGATGTCCATGTTAATGAACGGTCTATGCTTGATTATCTAGGTATAATTCTATCATCTCTTATGAAGTTTATTCATTCAGTCTAAATTTTGTATACTAAAACACACCAGATCTGGAATCCAGACATCCTACAAAAGAAAGAATTACATAATCATGACATTAACATAATTCAATCTTAATACTCTGTCCAATATTTCAAAATATTGTCCTTGATATTATAATTTTCAGAAAGAAATTGTGCTGTGAGCATCTAAGCCTTATTCTCCACATCTCTACGTTTTTAGATTTTTTTGTTTATTAATCATTTATACAATCTAGAAGATTTTGAATATGGTAGTACTTCTATGCAGGAGGCCTTTACTGCATTGATGCCACCCATCAATTGGTCTAAACATACCTATAATTACCAATTTGTACATTTCACCTCACCCAATTAAGGGCCTTAGCAGCATCAACAGCCACTCATAGTTTGTATTGATTGGGTGTAGAAATCTACATGATTGGCAAGGATTGGCACAACCAGTAGAAAACTGACCCTTCTGTCCGTAACTCTCAGACAGCCTATGGCCCCATCTGAGAGTTACAGCTGTAACTATAGCTTCACTCAGCTGCTGTCGGTGCTATCATAGTGACACCTCAGTTTTAGTCTCACATTTGTCTCAGCCTCGTTTTAGGGCCAGATCGGCCCACTCACCTTTTCCTCCTTTTGGATCAGCTGGTCAGGTTGGAGGCATGATGGTTTTTTCGAACCATAAAATGTGCCCAGTGACGGGCCCAGGGCATTCAAAGCCCCTGAGGCCCTCACCCCCTCACGCTCGCTCAACTTAACCTCAAAAACTCCAATTCTATTCCTGTTTTGCTGTTCTCCCCCATCCTGCTGTGCATTTTGGGGTGTTGGTTGACGAACCAATTTTTACTTGAGAACCTAATGAGCTTTCCAACATGTTTCTGTGTATTTTGTACGGAGAAAATATCAGAGTTTCTGCCGTGACCTAGTTATGTTCACTTGCAAATTAAATTGTGTTTAATTTTTGTTTTAAAACATCACATTTGATTGTCATACGTGGTACATTGAAATAAAGGATTTCGCTTAGAGCTCACTGACTAAAAAATGTGGTAAAATAGGAGTGTAGGCTATGTCAACGGATCTTTCATTGAAAGTTCAGTTTGGCGGCATTAGCTGCAGGATTTCTTTTTTTGGTTTAAACA
The DNA here is from genome assembly GCA_947462335.1 of Harmothoe impar. Taxonomy (NCBI): domain Eukaryota; kingdom Metazoa; phylum Annelida; class Polychaeta; order Phyllodocida; family Polynoidae; genus Harmothoe; species Harmothoe impar. The sequence continues at coordinate 58,987,706 of OX381720.1, read as the reverse complement.
AATTTATTCATTTTCATGATATTCGATAAATTTGGCTCGAAGTACATAAGATCCACTTTGGATTTTCTGGGGCATAAATATTATCATATATCATATTATATTATTATTACAGCTCCGCCTCATGAAATAATACTAAGGGGGGAATTATACTTGTGAGCCTTTGTCTATATTTGCGTAATTTGGCTATAAAGTGTAATTTCGCCAGGATTTAAATTCACGATTTTTGGAATACAGTACCTATACTGGATAAACATTCATGCTGTACTTATTATGGAAATCCGCTAAAAAAACTAAAATAAGTACAGCACAATATAGGATATGATTACACTACTGAAAAATGTGTACCACTCACCAGTGATAACTTCCCCTAGATCAAAGCAACAATGCATCATCGTTAACTATAAAGGATGTATTATAATGAGGCCTGTACCCTACAGAGATGCTACCAGTGTAACATCTTATTTCCATCAAAGAATAATAGGCCATTCTATACATTGAAAACTGATGGACAGACATACACAGCCAATGCATCAGCCATTTTAAAAAGTGTTAATTGGAAGGTGGGATACTACTATGAAGTATATAGAAAACCCCTTTTGTATCAGCCACCTGGCTACATAATAATATCAGCTATAATTATGACGGATGTTTGACTTTTTACACGTACAGCCCTCACTTTCTCCAGATGAAGTTGTTAATGAGCCGATGAGGATGAGAAAGTGGTGAGGCCTACAGGTGGTCTACAGCATTGTCAGCTTTCTAATTAGTCTCATTAGGTATTGAGGCAAGCGCCTTGTACATCATTATATGTCACCGACATGCAGTTGTGTTTAGATCCCTCAACAAAAAGTAAGGGAGTGGTCATTTTTTACCAAAGGGGGGGGGCGGGGAGTTGGTGGATTTAGGGGGGGACCAAAACAATCTGGACCCCTTGTAGGGGGGGACCAAAAAGGTTTGGACCCCTCTTGAGGGGGGGGACTTTTATTGTAAAAGCCTGCATGCTACTATAGCTCAAAGGGGTCGGCTGCACTCAATTTGAACCTACCTAGGCGGGGGGACCGGAAAAATTTCAACCCCTCCCATGGGGGAGAACAAAATTATTTTTGATCCCCTCCTGCAAAAATCCACCGACCCCCCCCCCCCCCCCCCCCTGTTGCTAAAAAATGACCACTCGCTAAGAATGCCTCCTTTCAGTACCTTGCCCACCAACACCACACGCACAGTCAATCCCAAGGCATTGTCACACAATGGACATGTTTTCCAGCATATCGGGAATCAAACTGGTGGCATTGGTGTTGGGTGAGCAGGGCTCACCACCCTCCAGCAAGAATCTAAATGCTCGGGGCCCTAGCCTGTAGTGGCTGCTCCAGGTTTAGTCATAGGGACATTGGTCAGAAATTCACAAATGACTAAAGCAAAACTGAAAATCGCTAAGGCCTAATACTTATAGGAATGGAATGACTAAGGTGAGTCAGTCACTACTGACTATATCTGCTAGTATTAACTAACCATGGTTGGTCGTACAGGGAGACACAAAATGACTAACTAGGTTCATTGCTATTGACTACGCTCTGGAGTTCAGAGTTTATCTGTGTGCCCAGGAAATACCTGGCATGACATGGAAGAAGCAATCCTTACTATTGGTCATCTTGTTATCTCATTTCTGCAGATTCAAGTTGCTCTCTACTCGTATGTCTGTCTCCCTCGGTCGGCATTGAAATGGCCTCAAATCTTAATCAAAGATTGCCAGAGCCATTCTTAGGACTGGTATTAGTCTATTTTACAGTAGAGAACCCATAGTGGGCATCCTGTATGGAGTATGTTGGTCTTTGCATGAATATTTCACTGTTTGAAAAAAGTAGACCCCGATGGACAGTCAAAAGTTGTTGGTGTAACTCTGTTGACAAACACCTGCCAGCTTGTATGACAATCCACATGAGAATCTTTATTAAACGAGTGAAATGAGCCTACTACAAACGCTCACAACATACGAGTAGGTCTTAGTAAAGGTAGCCATGAGAGGGCTTTACTCCTCTACTGACCAAAGATGAAATAGGTGTTATTGGTTAGTTATTGGTGAAACTGGAGTCTCAGTCTGACTGTTACACCACTCTCCTCCTGACAATGTAGGAAGAAAGCTCTAATGGTGGGTCAGGTGGTCCTGAAAGGGTCAAATAAATAAAACAGTTTGTTTCAGGTTACCTAACCCTACCTGAAAAAGCAAGGGCTGACCCTAGACATTTTTGTCCAATGTAAGAAGTATTCTTTTAGATTTTAAGTCATTTCTTCAGGGAGATTTCTGGGACGATTTGATAATTAATGAGTTGAGGTCAATCAATTTTCAATTTCAATTTCAAGGGTTTTTATTGCTGAACGTCAATTACATGTTTTTCAGTAGCAATATCGGGTCGACCGGCCCTCGATGATAATTTACATTTCTCGTTGTTATATAAAATAAATACCAAGATGTACCCGCATTTGTTGTGTTATACAGATAATAAATTACAGAAAAAATATGACATTGTAGTCTTCGTTGTCTGTTAGTTTATCTAAATTAATTTGCTTGCATACATTCTTAGCATAGCTATCAGCCATATCAATATGACCACACATACCGGGTAGTTAGTAAATAGGTCTATAATTAATATAAGACCATCACAATGGTTTCTCAATGCTTAGTAGATTCCTTCGCTGCTAGTCAGCTCAGGTACGGTTACATACTGGAGTATACACAGTATGGTGGTGGTCTGAGGACAGTATAATACTTAGTATTACCCTTAAAGCATGGTCATTAGTACACACCTTTTCATACAGATCACTACTATAGCCCACCTGACAAACTAAGGTTTCCAAGTATTCACTTTCATGTGTTACTACATGCAACAATGATACGCTGTTTTATGTTGAATCACTTGGGAAGCATGCCGACAAGATTGACTATCATCATTATTATTGGGTATAATATATATTAGTAGGGTGTGCTGTCTGCGTAACCAGTACAGTTCAGGTTGCTTAACCAATCCTTCACTCCCTACTTCACAATCAGCTAGACTATATGCGGTCGGTGTTTGATGTTCTTTATACCACTCATGAACTTAGCTACCGTATCAGCTCTCTGGATTTCTGCGGACAAATCATCCCACTCCCAGACTCCCCTCCAATATGGATTTCTTCTCATAGTCATATAGGTATAGGGCCTAAGCAAGATGATCAGTGGATAGCGCCATTCCCACTGGTACTAGGTCTATTCCCAGTACTCACAGCAACCAGCTTGGTCAAATCCCGTGGCCGAGATTAGGGTACAAACAGGGCTCAGGTATTGTGAATAGGTTGTACCTGGACACTCCTAATGTCACCTGTGTCCAGTATAGTGTAGTGGTTAGCACTGTGGAATCATGATGCAGAGTACCTGAGTTCAAATCTCTTCCAGGCAATGCCTGGTAATCAAATTCATAAGTATAGCAATTTTGGAAACAGAATACCTTATTGACAATACTAAAGAAAATTTAGAAATATCTATTTAAAGGACATAGTGTTATTTGGCCTGGTAGGGATTTGAACTTGGGCTCCCAGTATAATGAGTCCACAGTGCTAACCACTACACTATACTGGACACAGGTGACATTACAAGTGTCCAGGTACAACCTATTCACAATACCTAAGCCCTGTTTGTACCCTAATCTCGGCCACGAGATTTGGCTGAGCTGGTCCTTGCAGAGCAAAGGGTTATGATTGTTACCAGTGGTCCAAAAGGTGGAGCCACTATATCTCGCTAATGCGGAATACTGCCTGATGTTTAACTTAACTTTATCATCAGCCCTGGTTCTTCTTTGGGCCAGTGGTACATCATGACCCCTGGTCCTTGATATTTTGTACATATGTTTCAAGAGTTGAGCCAGTCTTCTCTCATCAAGAGTCTCAATATGAAAGTGATCATGTAGATCTGTGGCTGAGCACCGCTCGTACATTCGGCCATAGCGGCAGACCCGTAATGCTCTATTTTGTAACCTTTGGGTTTTTAAGACTAGCGCGCCTGTTGTACAATCGGTCAGAAAGCTTGCATAATCTGCATACGGTAAGATCATGGTCTTGTAAAACAATAATGCTTTTTTCTCATCTAGGTATTTCCTGATTCGGGCTAACAAGTAAATATTATGACTTAAGAGTCCTGACCAGTTTACCAGAGTTAGCTTTGAAAGTCATATTACAATCGAATACTGCACCGAGATATTTATACTCAGAGACCTCTTCTAGTTGTTGTCCATTTACTACAATATTCAGGCCTGGGGTGTGTACATTCAGTTTATCTCTGGTGACAAGCATTACTTGTGTCTTCTTACTATTTATCGTTATACAGTTTTCATTACACCATTTTAGAGTTCTCTGCACATCTCTATTGAGTTTAGCTTCTGATTCCTCAATGGTGTCATGACTCGCAATTAGCACAATGTCATCCGCATACATATATACTTTGGTTTCACTAACAATATCAGGGAAGTCATTGACAAATATCAGAAATAATAGCGGGCCGAGGGAACTACCCTGCGGCACGCCATAAGTTACCTTACACTCATCAGACCTCACACCATTTAACAATGACGTCTGCCTACTATTTCCAAGATAAGATTCCAACCAACCTAGTGTAAATTCATCAAATTTAAGTGCTTTACATTTTTTTAATGACAGTATGTGGTGTACGCTGTCGAATGCCTTCGATCCATCGACGAAACAAATACTTAATTTATTGTTAAGATCGAGCTCATTATAGATATAATCTGTGAAATCAAACAGCGCGTCACCTGTGCCGAGTCCTGGTCGAAAACCAAACTGACATCTAGATAGTAGGTTATTATCTTGCATGTGTTTCAACATATGGCTATGCATGACCTTTTCCAGTATTTAACCTGGCAGCAGTAATAAGTTGATAGGCCTCCAGTTACTAATTTGTGATAATTCACCAGTTTTCGGTATTGGTACTACAGAGCTCACCGACCAGGCGTCAGGAAAGACCATCTCTTTTATGGAGTTTTTATAAATGCTGAGGATTTGGGGTATACATGTTAGCAGTACCTGTTTTAGAACCTTGGCGTTGATGCCTTGTATTCCACTTGATTTATGTACATTAATATTGCTTATCATCTTTTCAACCATGTCATAATCCAGTTCCAACCTTGGGCACAGGGTGTCTACTACATAGTTCACATCATTGCGGTTATTCACATTGAAATTCAAATTCTGCGCCATTTTAAAGCCTACATTCGCAAAGAAATCATTAAAATAATTTGCGGTTTGGTCAGCCTTGACCCTATCCCCAGAGACATGATGTACAAAATCTGCCCTGGTTCCATGCTCTTTAGCACCAGTTAATTTAGAAATTTTATCCCAGAACTCGCGATGACCATCTTTGTGATTGTCATATGCTGTATTAATTTGTTCTTTTTTTGACTCATCTATTAATACTGACACTCTAGTCCTGAGTTCCTTGGCTAGTTGTAGCATTCTCACTGCTCCAGTCTCCAGGAACTCAGACATTGCCATTCGGCGGTCATTAATCGCCTCCCTAATATCTGGGGTCACCCAGTCTACATCCCTGGTTTCCACGTTAAATATCTTAACAGGACAGCTTTTATCTAGGTAACTCAATGCCACGCTCAACAACTCGTCCCATTGCTGGTTGGGGTTTTTTTGTTTAAAGAAATTACTCCAGTCATAATACAACAATGTTTCCTCCATATCCTCCAATGTTTCCTCCCTAGGTCATTGCTCAACGCTGAAGTTTGTGAGTCAATTTTTGAATACTTTCAGGTAAAAGCACAAAAAAATATACCTACCTACCCAAGATCACCGACCCATGTAACTTGAACCCCCCCCCCCTCTTTCTTTTTTTGGCCTGGATCTCCACAGGTTTTAAAGTAGCTGGAGGTGAAGGTTTTGCCGATTGGTAGCTTGGGGTAGTGAAATCTGAAATCCCTTTAATTGAACTGAATTAACTGAACCGCAACTATATTCTTCATCTGCCCCCTTCTTCTGACACAGGATAAAAAATGTTTTAGAAGAGGTTGCCATAACATTAATATTATCATATTGGTTCTTAAAGTCATTTGAATTTAAGGAAACTAGCATGCACTTTGAAAAGGGCTGGTATTAACATTATATCAAGCAGGATGTCTAAGGCTGTGTCTCATGAAATTGGGCACATGTCAAAGTCTTTGACTGGGCGGCAACTTTGACAAGGAGGCATCTTTGACCGGCTTGATAGAAGATGGTTTGTTTTTGGCAGCCATTAAAAGATGGCAAAGGGTCACAGACTCACACATTGGCCCAATCTAGTAAGACAGAGCCCTTAGTTTTCTTAGCTCAAAAGGAATCAGACATATTCTTCTTTCTGAATGGATATTATGGCCATTGTAGTGCACAGGGGGGGATCAATTGTCCGCATATTCTGTCCTGCTTTTTTTCTCATCTTTAGTCATGTCCCACTGGCTTTCCATTCTGTACTTCAAAAGAAATAGAAATATCACTTATCAAAAGAAAAAAAGAAGTTGCCAAGACTTTAGAAACTTAGTACTTAGGGCACTCCCTAGGGGCTAGCCACAAGCTGCTCCCTAATTGGCAGACAGCAGACATTAGCCTGCATGAGCAGCTCAACGTATAAAGAGTTGCTCTCAAGTTTACATTAGCAAAGGTAGCTTAGTAAGAGCTAATCATGATATTTGAGGAAAAGCTACTTTGTACCCCAACGAGCTGCAGTCTCTTTGAAATTGATATTAATATGAAACATATCCAACCTACCTACCGTAGATTTACAGATCAAGTTACCTGAAACACACATGTTATTTCATCTGGCTTATATAGTGCCATATATACCCCCCCCCCTGCACACACACACACACATCAAAGACCAGGACCTGGATGTGATATAACTGTGGTCTTTATCTTTCACACCCTAGGTTTCAACCCACTCCTTCTCCCAATTTGGTGGGGTATTTCATCTCCCCTTATTGCCTAATGGCGTGTCAGCATGCTAACCCCATGTTTCCAACATATATGTAGTGTGCAGTTTGTTTGATGAAAGTTGCATGAGCTTTGTGTCAAATAAGGTAGACCTAAAGTCTCAGTCGATGGCCATGAATGAGGTGAACAAAGAGAAAAGTAAGAAAAGGCGATATACACAATATGACATGTGCATAATGGAAATCCTGACAGCCTTATTTAGATAGTTACTGATGGCATGCACCTTATCTGGAAGGACTTTTTATTATCAATTCCTCTAGATACAAACAGACAATTTCCAAGCCTCTACCTCGGATAATGTAATCAGTAAATAGAGCATTTTGTAGTCATCTTCAGAAACATAAAACTCTCTACCTGCCTCATTGTCACTATGTTTCCACTGGTTTGTACTCTCTACTGCCAAGATAATTAGATTGACATTTCTTGAGGTAGAAGGCATCAGATGTAATCATGTCCCCTCATGCAATGTTGTGTGGGAGGGCTGTTGTGGAGTAAGGTGTCAGTATATTGAATTGACCTCATGCAATAGAGCAAGGATTCAGACACACTTCCTGAATGTTGGCATTTAAACTAATTTAAGACGCCTCTCATGAACAATTTCAGCGGCTTTAAATTTTGTTACAGTGTTTCTTTATGCACATTCCATTAAATTTCATAAAACATTTATGCAGTATTAATCGAGGGATGTTCGTCCCAGGACAAGCTCTGACCCACACCTTTCGATACCTTCGTTACCACTTTGATCGGGGCACCAGTCATGCTGGCTCAGGACCAGATCGTCCGGCATTGCTAACTTCGAACTATCGATAGAACCCTGAGCATCTTCGAATGGTTAAAAAAAACAAGTGAACTGAGTAAAAACCTTTGTTTACTTTTGAGGCTGTGATCGAATAAAACCTGTTGCATTCAAACCGAGTTTGGAACCTGTGTTCGCGTGATACTTATACGAAACCCCTACAATCAATTCCTCTAGATACAAACAGACAATTTCCCAGCCTCTACCTCGGATAATGTAATCAGTAAATAGAGCATTTTCAAGTCATCTTCAGAAACGTAAAACTCATTGTCACTATGTTTCCACTGGTTTGTATTCTCTACTGCCAAGATAATTAGATTGACATTTCTTGAGGTAGAAGGCATCAGATGTAATCATGTCCCCTCATGCAATGTTGTGTGGGAGGGCTGCTGTGGAGTAAGGTGTCAGTATATTGAATTGACCTCATGCAATAGATCATAGATTCAGACACACTTCCTGAATGTTGGCATTTAAACTAATTTAAGACGCCTCCCGTGAACAATCTCAGCGGCTTTAAATTTTGTAACAGTGTTTCTTTATGCACATTCCATTAAATTTCATAAAACATTTATGCTGTTTTAATAGAGGGATGCACCATTAATTATGTTAAGGTTAAATATATACTGTCAGGTGAAGTCTAGAGGAGACCTTCAGAGAAAATGGTACAGAGGTCTAAGGAATACCAGCTTCATTAAAGTATAATGATACAGCCATGTGGAAGTATACGACCCTGTTGTAACTGAGCGCATATTAGGAAAAATTACTTAAATTTGAACACATTGTCAGCATATTACAAACAGAAGTGTTACATGATAACCTTTAATATTAGATTTGCAATGGCTTGAATCTTACTCTTTTTTTTTACTTACTTGTATCCCATAGCACAGCACAGAGTGGCTAGATGGAAATGGCAGCAGCATAGGGAATAATTGATTTGGGGGCGGGAAGGGGCTTCAGGTCCAAATGGCAGGCTGCTAAACTCATGCATATTACTACTATTAGTTCAGCCATTGCCACAGTTGTAAATGACAGTTAAAAGAGGTTTCTGTGATTGCTGGAATCGTACAGGATCCATACCAGTCCAAGGCTGTTTAAACAGCCGGATTGAAGCTAGTATATTTGACAGTAAAGGATTCCTAGAAGGACTTTTGTTTGGGAAGTTGGTTGGTCCCTGGCCCGAGTCCCTTTCCATCTCAGTTAGCCTTAATGCCTCTTTTACCTTATATCCAAACATTTACCATCATTTTTTCTATCCCTGTAAGCAATTTCTCATTCCTGATTGAGCAGCACAAATTAGTATCAATTTGAAATGAACTTTCCAATACAAACATTGCCTTGCACAAAACCACTGCACAGTCATTATTGAGCCATTGTCACACAAATGGAACATCTAATTGCCTATTGGAAATGCAAAAGAGTGGTAGTTTTTTAACAAGTAAGGTGAGGCAAGGGTAAGTCCTGCGTGACAAGGATGAAGCCAATATTAATCTCGGTCCCGCCAATCTTCTGATTTTATTTCTGCTGATTTAAATTTCTGTCAGTTAATAACCATTAAGTAAACATATGAATGTAAGAAATGCCTGTTTAATTTAAATAAATGTTGCTGAAGTATGTCACTATCTGATTGTTCCTCTTGACATGCTGATATGGTCTTCTAACTATAGAAGGTATGCTTTTTACTAATCCTAAGTGTAATCTTACAAAATGTTTTATCTGTAATCCTTCAACCGTCAAGACCTACTGTCACAGCATCACATCACATTATCAAAACCAATTAGGCTGTTTTGTGTCCTTCCATAGAAACACTTAATTCTGTTGCTCTTTGGAAAATCGTCTCTTCTTTGTGTATCAAATATTCTCTTTGTATATTTCTATTGACTATAATTGTAGAATAGAGGTGTGATTACACCCCTCCACGTTTTTTTGGGGGGAACTCAGTAAAACTAGGGTGTAATCATATTTGATGAACCACAAACACAAAGGTCGGAGTGATAGTCGAGCAGCAAACACATATATATATATATATAACAACCAGATATATAATGTCATATATATATGTATATAGCATAGCCACAATAGAATCATGCAAAGACATACATGATATTGATTGATTTCATAATCTTCTAGATGTGTTATACCCGATACAGCTTTAGGGTATACAGTTGGCTTGGCTTGAACCCTAGTTATTTTGTTTACTTTCTTGAATCCCAAGCACAGCAAGCAGTGGCTAGATGGAAATGGCAGTAGTACAGGGAATCATTGATTGGGGGCGCGAAGGGGCTTCAGGTCCAAATGGCAGGCTGAGAACTTCATGCATATTACAACCATTAGTTCAGTCATTGCCACCGTTCTAGATGACAGTTAAATGAGGTTTCTGTGATTGCTGGAATGTTACAAAATCCATATCAGTCCCAGGCTGTTTAAACAGTCAGATTGAAGCTAGTTTATTTGACAGTAAAGGATGTCTAGAAGGAATTGTGTTTGGGTCTCTTGCCCAAGTCTCCCTCCATCTCAGTCAGCGTTAGTGCCTCTTTCCTCTAATGTCTGGACATTTACCAGCATGAAATTCTATCCTGGTGAGCAATTTCCCATTCCTGAGTGAGCAGCACAAATTAGTATTGGTTTGAAATGAACTTGGAGGCATTCCCTTTTCAGTGCCTTGCACACTTCCATTGCATGCACAGTCATTTATAATCACACAAACGAGATATTTGCTGGGTATCGGAAATCAAAGTGGTGCTTTTTCAATGAGTAAGGGGAGCCCACTGTAACCCTGTGTATGATAAGGATGACGCCACTGTTAATATCTGTCCCACCTCTATTCTGATCACATTTCTTGTGATTCCATTTAAAGAGGAATTCCTCTGCCTTTTCAATCAGTCTATTTGTCTCACTCTCTCCTTAGATCTTTGTATTTGTCTCAGTCCTGACGGATGTGTGTGCCCCTGTCTGTCGGTTCCTGTTGTTCTCTATGTGAATGTCAATTACAATAACTATTCTGTGTATTAGATCATGCCCATCTTTCCCAGTTTTTTTAATATATTTCCAGCCTGTAGTGCTTTACTCATTTATAATGCTGTTTCCATTGGATTGTTACACTTCTAATTGGTAGACAGGATACACCACAGAAAGTCACAAGGCTCCTTCACATGTTGACTTACCTTTTTTCATTAATTTGAAAGTACCATATTATGGTTCTTAAGGTAGGTCAATACCATTGAAAAACGAACCACTGCACAAGCTGCTGCGCATCCAGCTCAAATACATCAGAATATCCTCATATTAGGTATGTGTATGCTGCTATGAATCCTCATTGACCATACACATTTCTGGACAATTTTGACCAAAATTGAGCATTTTGTTAGACATTGAACTTTTGTATCATGACCCAAATTTGTTTTTCTACCTCGATCATGTTGGGTCCTACATAAACCCCTCTCTAACTAAGTTAGCCATAGTACTACCACAGTATGAAGCATTCACGTCTGGACTCATCTCACGGGATCTCTGAGATCACACAACAACGCCCCCCCCCCCCAATTTGCTGATATCTAAAAGTGATTTGCAGTAAATGTGGCCTTAGTTAGATAATAATTAACAAGAATTGCGGTTGTTGCCGCGTAAAAAATGCCTCAGGCATTTTTTTACGCGGCAACAACCGCAATTCTTGCATTTGAAGGAACATAATGTCTACATGGTTGGTATATTTGTAGGGGACCCATTCAAGACACCATATAAACAGGGTGGGAGGATGATATAACTGACGGATGTGACACAACAGGGGAAAGCATGCCATTACAGGGATTTAGTGTAATATACAGCCACTAGGTGGCCGGCCGACTCTATACGCACCAAATTTGGTGCGTATAGTGGCGCTTATACGCACCAATCGCAGTTGGTGCGTATAAGCGCTACTATACGCACCAAACAGAATTAACCAAATTATTTATTTGAAAGCTATGATAATTGTTTTGGGTTGCGAACCATATAATCATACTTCAAGATCTGATATAAGTCAAAAAACCACAACCCTAAGGATAATGGGTCTTCATATCCTTAACCGATACTGGGCGGCACCGTTTGGTGCGTATAAGCGGCCTTATATACACCAAATGTTTGGTGCGTATAGCGCCAGCGTAGGTGGCCACCAGTGCAGCAGCACTAATAGAACCATTGAATTCCTTTGGTCCATGTTAGGGGGTGTAGGTAGGATTATAATCAACCTCAGGAGCATGGAAATGGGTGTTGCTAGGCAGATAAACAATTAGAATAGCTGTTGCTAGGCAACCGGCCGTCTTAGCAACAAACCAATAGAACCATTGAATTCCTCGGGTCCATGTTAGGGGGGGTAGATAGGATTACAACCAACCTCAGGAGCATGGAAATGTGCGTTGCTAGGCAGATAAACAATAAGAATAGCTGTTGCTAGGCAACCGGCCGTCTTAGCAACAAACCAATAGAACCATTGAATTCCTCGGGTCCATGTTAGGGGGGGTAGATAGGATTACAACCAACCTCAGGAGCATGGAAACGGGTGTTGCTAGGCAGATAAACAATTAGAATAGCTGTTGCTAGGCAACCAGCTGTCTTAGCAACAAACCAATAGAACCATTGAATTCCTTGGGTCCATGTTAGGGGGGGTAGGTACAATTATAATCAACCTCAGGAGCATGGAAATGTGCGTTGCTAGGCAGATAAACAATTAGAATAGCTGTTGCTAGGCAACTGGCAGTCTTAGCAACAAAATAATAGAACCATTGAATTTCTTGGGTCCATGTTAGGGGGGGTAGGTACAATTATAATCAACCTCAGGAGCATGTAAATGGGTGTTGCTAGGCAGATAAACAATTAGAATAGCTGTTGCTAGGCAACCAGCTGTCTTAGCAACAAACTTATAGAACCATTGGATTCCTTGGGTCCATGTTAGGGGGGGTAGGTACAATTATAATCAACCTCAGGAGCATGGAAATGGGTGTTGCTAGGCAGATAAACAATTAGAATAGCTGTTGCTAGGCAACCAGCTGTCTTAGCAACAAACCAATAGAACCATTGAATTCCTTGGGTCCATGTTGGGGGTATAGTTATGATTATGATCAACCTCAGGATCGAAGGTTCATTGATATTAATTTTATCATTATATGTATAAATTTGTGTTGTGACACCTTAAAACAAAATGGCGGCACCCCTTAAAACAAAATGGCGGCACCCGTACTGACTTCCTGTCAAATGAAAACAATATAATGCCTCAACCTGGTAGTTCGCAAGCTCACCACCAGGGCCCCTCCGGGGCCTTTCGGCCTTAAAAAAGTATCCAACCTACCCACCCTCTGTTTTTTTAGATAAATCAATTGAGATCCACCTGTTAACCCCCACAACCCATCAAAGACCATAACCCTGGATATGATATAAGAGTGTTCTTTGCCTCTTTACACCGCAGGTTTCAATCCACTCATAAGCGTCAGTTCTTAATCTCCTCCTATTGCCTAATAGCATGTCAGCATGCTAGCCCCATGTATACACTGTTTGGTGTGGAGTACCATCTGGTAAAGTTTGTGTGAGCTTTGTGTCACATAACAAAGACCTTGGACAGCGTCTTAATGCCTGGCCATGAAGAGATCAGAAGAAATCCTAGGAAAAAGCGATCCCCATATGATGACATTTGCATTTCCTGAATGCAATATTTAATGAGTCCTTTTATTAATGGCATGCACCTTATCTCTGAGTACACTTTATTGTTAATTCCTATAGGTACATGGAGACAATTTCCTAGCCTCTACTCTGATAATATGATCAGTAAATAGAGCTGTTTGTCTTCATCTTTAGAAACATAAAACCCTCTACCTACCTCATCGTCATAATGTGTCCACTGGTTTGTATTCTCTGCTGCCAAGATAATTAGATCTACATTTCTTGAGGTAGAAGGCATGAGGTATAATCATGTCCCCTCATGCAATGTTGTGTGGGAGGGCTGTTGTGAAATAAGGTGTCATTATATTAAACTGACCTCATGCAAGAGAGGTAGGATTCTTATAAACTTCCTGGATGCCTTGCACACCACCACTGCACGCACAGTCATTACTAAGCCATTGTCTCACAAAGGTGAAATTTGCTGCATTTTGAAAATGAGTAAGGTGAGGCAAGGGTAAGTCCTGCATGACAAGGATAAAGCCAATGTGAATTTCTGTCCCATCCATCTTCTGATCTTTTTTCTTATCATTCCTTTAAAAAATAATTGCTCTGCCTTTTCATGTGTCTCACTCTTTCCTTGGATCTTTGTATTTTTCTTAGTCCTGATGGACGCGTCTGCCCCTGTCTGTCGGTTCCTGTTGTTCTCTATGTGAATGTCAATCTCATATATCATGCTGTTTCCATTGGATTGTTACACTTCGATTTGGTAGGTAGGATACATCACAGAAATTCAAGTGAGTTACAAGGCTCTTTCACATGTTGACTAACTTTTTTTTTCATGAATATGAAAGTACCATATGGTTCTTAAATAGCCATCGGTATCAACTAAGACGACAAGGAGTCATTCTAGCATTTACTCTGCATCCGGACCCACCTTTGTACTTTTACCTTGATCACATTGGGTCCTACACTGTATGAATTTTGGCATTTAAGCAAAATCTGATTGCTTAAAGTCACACTTTAAGCATATATTTTTGTAGTGAATGCCACTCAATGCAGCATTTAAATGTCATTATGACTTTACCTGGACATTAACATGGAAATTACCTTACTTAAAGCTGGTTAAATAGTGATTTTAATAAATAAAAGCTTAACTTAAATGTCAATGTTAATGCAGTGCTACATAAACCCCTCTCTAACTATATCAGCCATACTACTACAGCATTAGACACTCTAGTCTGGATGTATCTGACAGGATCTCTAAGATCACACAACAACGCCCCCTGTGGGCAGCCCAGCAACTAGGACAGCGCTTCTAACACAGATGGTTGCTGGGTGGGGTTAGAGTTCAAAAGAATGGTCTCAACTGCCGCTAAGGGTGTTTTCCCACATCTGTGTTGTTAACAGAGGATTTCCCCTCTTAGTGACGAGGTTGGGAAAATCCTACCTTTAATACCATGCAGGAAAGGTAGAATAAGGGGGTGCTCCCCCTGGTATTAGGTCAATATAGACATGTAATTTTCGGTTTAACCAGGAAATTCAATTTGCTGATGTCTAAAAGTGATTTGCATTAAATGCGGCCTTAGTTAGATAATAATTAAAAAGTATCCAATCTACCCACCCTCTGTTTTTTAGATAAATCAATTGAGATGCACCTGTTAACTCCCACAACCCATTGAAGACCATAACCCTGGATATGATATAAGAGTGTTCTTTGCCTCTTCACACTGCAGGTTTCAATCCACTCATAAGCGTCAGTTCTTAATCTCCTCCTATTGCCTAATAGCATGTCAGCATGCTAGCCCAACGTATACACTGTATGTTGTGGAGTACCGTGTGGAAAAGTTTGTGTGAGCTATGTGTCACATAATAAAGACCTTGGACAGAGTCTTAATGCCTTGCCATGAAGAGATCAGAAGAAATCCTAGGAAATAGCAATCCCCATGATATATGATGACATTTGCATTTCCGGAATGCAATATTTAATGAGTCCTTTTACTAATATAATGGCATGCACCTTATCTCAGAGTACTTTTTATTGTTAATTCCTCTAGCTACAGACAATTTCCTAGCCTCTACTCTGATAATATAATCAGTAACTATAGCTGTTTTTACTCATCTTCAGCATCATAAAACCAACTACTTGCCTCATTGTCATAATGTCTCCACTGGTTTGTATTCTCTTCTGCCAAGATAATTAAATTGACATTTCTTGAGGTAGCAGGCATGAGTTGTAATCATTACCCCTCATGCCATGTTGTGTGGGAGACCTGTTGTGTAGTAAGGTGTCATTATATTGAATTAACCTCATGCAAGAGAGGTAGGATTCAGACACACTTCCTGAATGTTGGTATTTAAGCTAAATTGGGATGCCTCTCATGAACAGATTCAGCGGCTTTAAATACAGTTACAGTGTTTCTTTAGGCACATTCCATTAGCCTTTATAAAGAATTTATGCAGTAATAGTAGAGGAATGCACCCTTCATTTTGTTTGGGTTTATAAATTAATATATGCTGTCCATTTAAGTCTAGAGGAGACCTTTGAAGAAAATGGCACAAAGTCTCTGGAATACCGGCTTCATTTAAGTATGATCACACAGCTATGTGAAAGTATAAGCCCCAGTTGATACTAATGGCATATCAAGGATAAATAACTTTGATTTCAACACATTGTCAGCATATTAAATATTATAGTTGCAACAACTTGAATCCTCCTAATTTCTTTTACTTTCATGAAAATGGCAACAGCATATGGAATCATTGATTTGGGGGGCGGGAAGGGGCTCCAGGTCCAAACGGCAGGCTGCTAAACTCATGCATATAATTAGTTCAGCCATTGCCACAGTTGTAAATGACAGTTAAATGAGGTTTCTGTGATTGCTGGAATTGCACAGGATCCATACCAGTCCCAGACTGTTCAAACAGTCTGATTGAAGCTAGTTTATTTGACGGTAAAGGATGCCTAAAAGGAATCTTGTTTGGGAAGTCTGTTGGTTTCAGGCTTCTATGTCAGTGCTAGTGCCTCTTTCCCCTTATGACCAAACATTTACCAGCATTAATTTCTATCCCTGCGTGCAATTACCCAGCCCTGAGCAAGAAGCACAACTTAGTATTGGTTTGGAATGAATTCCTTTTCCAGTGCCTTACAATACTTACAACATGCACAGTCATTACTAAGGCATTGTCACACAAATGAAATATTTTACTGCCTATTTGAAATGCAAAGGAGTGGTAGTTTTTCAGTGAGTTAGGTGAGGCAAGGGCAACTATTGTATGACCAGGATGAAGACAATGCCAATATCTGTCCCACCCACTTCTGATATTATTTCTGCTGGTTTAAATCTTAGTGGTTCTGCAGGTTACTTGCCCATCTGTTTCTCTCACTATCTGTCTCCCGCTCTGCATGTGCGTCTCCTGTCTTTTGAAAAAAAATCTTTATTTATAAGGCTTATATTTGTGTCTTTCTTTGTCAGTCTGTTTCAATGTGGCTACCAATCATCTCATCATAATAACACAACAAAGAAACTATGTATGATAAATAAGAGCAACATTCAGCGCTGTTCTAGTATTTATTCTGCACCCTAATCCATGTATCTTTACCTTAATAATAGCCCTACTTCAACCTCTTTCAAACCTTATCAGCATCAAAGCATCCTTATAGGGCGATCTGATCTGGAGTCATCTTATAGAAGTGCACGGGACACAGCAGCACCCCTGTGGCCAGTTCAGCAGCAAGAGGTGCTGGTGACGCAGGTGCTCATTGTGAGAGTTCAAAAAGATGAGTTCAACTCCCGCTGGGGATGCTTTATTTATTTATCACTTCTGGGTCTTTAAATAGAGGATTTCTTCCTTTAGTAGTGAGACAGTGTAATGAAAAGTGCTGTAACTGTTTATCCGTTAGACACATATGTTTATCCCCATCGGGAGTCTCATGTTCTGAAAGTCATCAACCCTTACCCCAGTCAATTATCATGTTATATACTAGAACTGCCCTCAGTTTCAACTCTCCACACAAAACCTGACTATGTCAAGACCCTTTGTGTTATGGAGTCAATTCACAAATTGGAATTGTGTATTCAAAATAATGCTGCACTTTAATGTGCTTGTCAGAATTATAGTTACAGTTGATTACTGTAATACAGAGTTTGGCACCTCTACCTGCAGCTTTTACTGTAATAATGGCACTGCAGGCTCTGCCTATTATACCCCTGTTAGAGACGTTATATGCGACCCTCCATGCTTCCAGTCCAGATCAGCTGGTCTGCATGGATCTAGTCAAGTTTTCTGAATGGTTAAAGGTGCCGCGTAGAGGCCTTTGATTTGGGGTAACTTGAGCCTCTAAAGTCCCTTCGACTTAGCCTTCGGAAATCCTCTTCTATTGCCACAGTTGTAAATGACAGTTAAATGAGGTTTCTGTGATTGCTGGAATCGTACAAAATCCATACCAGTCCCAGGCTGTTTAAACAGTGTGATTGAAGCTAGTTTATTTGACAGTAAAGGATGTCGCGAAGGAATTTTGTTTGGAAAGTCTGTCGGTCTCTTGTCCGAGTCCTTCTCGACTTCGGTCACCCTAAGTGCCTCTTTTCCTTTATATGCAAACATTTACCAGCATTTATTTCTATCCTGATGAGCATGTTCCTACCCCAGAGCAAGCAGCACAAATTAACATTGGTCTGAAATGAATTTGCCAATGCTTTGAGGCATTCCTTTTCCAGTACCTTGCACACAACTACTACACGCACAGTCATTACTAAGGCATTGTCACACAACTGAGATATTTTGCTGGGTATTGGAAATCAAAGTGGTTGTACTTCTTCAATGAGTAAGGTGAGGTCAGTGCATGACAAGGATGAAGCCAATGTTAATATCTGTCCGACCCATCTTCGGATCTCATTCTTGATCATTCACCAGTTTTTAAGTTGCTCTGCTTGTCCTCTCCTATATATATGTCCTGCTTTGTGTCTTCTTCTGTCAGCCTGTCTTTTTTGTTCCTGCTGTTTATGCTGATATCAATCTTTATTCCATAGCAATTTCTGTTTGCAGATTTAAAAAGAATGTCGAAGCCTTGGGAGTTGTCATGCAACACATCATGATTGTCTGTGGTATTAAAAGATACATCAGATCAATAAGATAAACAACACTCAATCACTGTAGCATTTACCCTGCATCCTGACCTACCTCTGTATTTTTCCCTTCCTTTGAGTTCTACATAACCCCCTCTCTAACCCTAACAGCCATACCGCTTCCCTATGGGGCACTCTAGTCTGGATGTATCTAACAGGATCTCTCAGATCACACAACAACGCCCCCTGTGGGCGGTTCAGTAACTAGAACAGCGCTGGTGACACAGGTGGGTGGTGTCAGAGTTCAAAAGGATGGGCTCAACTGCTGCTAGGGAAGTTTTCCGACATCTGGGGCTTTTAACAGAGGGTTTCCCTTTTTATTTTTTTATAAAATACTGCAGTGCCATTGATTTAACCAAGGACCGCCGTATTTAACACCCCCCGTAAAATAACCCTCACCCGTATTACACGGCCTATGATGTCATCAAACATGGCGGTTTGTTTACATTTGAATGGTGTACCCTACGGCCTCGTTAAATACAGCCCAAGATCAATGCGTGAAATAACTAAGTCAACAGACGAAAACTCATGCACCTTTGTCTATTAATTGTTTGCAGGTGAAGCACTCTGCAGCCTGCAGCATCTAAATGTGCCACTTCTGTCCTGCAATTCCCTTTCCTGTTGAAAGATTTCTAAATTTGTATGACTCTGTACAGGCAAATGGTGTGAAAATCCTGTGTTGTTTTTCCTCTTTCTGATGGTGTCTGGTTTATATTAGCGTTCCTTCCCCAAAGTCTCAGGACCAACCGGTTTATTTAGGCGATTACTTGATCAGTATCACTTTAATGGCCTTAATGGCTGCATCCCTTCCTACTTCTGCAAACTAACTTCTTATTTTTCAAGTCGGTTTTATATCAAAAGATATGTCTTTTTTTCTGCTTTATATTTCTTCTCAGTAAAGCCCCATACTACTACTATATTAGGGTTCTTACCCAAAGCCTCAGGACCACCCACTTTGGTCGTGCAATCACGTGATCATCATTGAACCAAGTGCCCCCAGGGCTTCATTTCCCATCCCGCTTTACCAGTGCTCAGTACCCCTGCCAATATCACTTCCAGTCAATTTTCAATCCTCAACCCCCCTTCCAATGAACCTCTCTGATAACACTACTAAGCATTTTCTTCTTAAAGATGTACAGCTAGGATTCACATTAGTCGTGATGTATCCATTCAGTGTACCCCAGATATATGACCGATAAAGTCAATATTATTTGCCTTGATCCAATAATTCATACAGCAGTTCCTCTTCTAGGATATATTTCTGTAAAGCTTTCTCCAGATTTGCAATCTAAGCCTTATACTTAGTTCTAGTAAAGCAGGATTTACATGTTTTATCATTATTGCTACTGTCACTATATTTAATTTTTTTCTCTTTGAGTATCGAAGCAGCACAAATTAACATATTGGTAATCTGAGATGATGATTTAATCAAATAAATACACTTATAAAACTCAAAAACGTTTCAAAATTTCCTAGATGTTAATACAAGTATGGTTCATCTATCAAATAGATATTGCTGGCTATCTTTCTTACCAAGAAATAATTCCAACCATTCCCCCTTTGAGGAAATATGAGGAAGAAGTGCCTTCACGATGGATCAGCCATTGTTAAAGTGTTCATAGAATTTATCTGAGATTTAATTTGTGTTATAACAAAGAAACCTTGTCTAGCAGTTGTTGCGCTCGTACAATAATCTGTTTTTATCAGGGCGGATGTGATTTTCTTTACTTTAGGTAGGATCAATAATAAACACAAGAGAACTAATTATCTGTGAAGCCAACAGGTGGCCTCTATGGATCTGAGACATATAGGTAGTTTTAATAAGTCTCATGAGAAATTATTTGAATGAGAAAATCATCATATTGACCTAGTTTATCACTTTTAAAAATAAACCAATTTAACTCATTTGCTCACATTCGTCTGCTTTCTTTCCAACGACATATTACATAAACAAACCCAGCAGCTATATTCCCAACAAATATTTTGCAAAAATTTCACTGTGGGCAAGCCAGGCCCATGGGAAAGTTATTCTTCAGAAACTATGGGTCCGGACCCAAAAATACGGGCCATTGGCTCCCAAGCCAGCATTCGTGTCCACCCTTGTTTTACAAGAAGGTCTGGAATCACTTTAACTATAGCAGAGATCATGTGACTAGGCAATGTCCATACTAAAATAGCAGTGTAGGGCCAGCGCCACTTAGACTATAGAGATTGAGTAGAGTCTTAGTGCCTGACGCTGGAGGCGTATTATCTCCTAAACCAGGGTCTAAATGGCCAGCTTCAGGGGTAGAAAGGGAGCAGTTGGACAAATTTGTGAGTCACCTTGGGTATAAAATGTCCATGGCCGACCTATGTGGCAGGACGGACTACAATCAAACCGGATAAAATCATGCTATATTTACACATGTATAATCATGTAGATGAAGCATGAATTTATTAAAACACTGAGTCTAATCTATTCCAAGTCTCTTGGCTGCCATGCACCTCATCTCCTCACAGAGAAGAAACAGCGTCAGAAGGGAGCCTAGGTTGCCCCCAGAATAACTCGCCTGTTTAGAGGAGCCGAGGTCGCCTAAGGGAGCCTAGGTGACTCTGTGGCTGACCTAAGGGAGCCATCTGGGGGAGTCATATAACCAAGAGAGCAATATGACTCCCCCAGGTGACTCCCTTATGTCAGCCTGAGTGTCATCTAGGCTACATTAGGCGACTTGGACTCCCTTTAAGTCTAATCCTTCTAACAGATAGACAACCTACTAAATAAAACTCCCGCAATCCAATTAAATTCAATTTGCGGTGTTTTGCTCTTACCCAGAGTGATATGAAAATCTTAATTCTGCCTTTCATTGGTCTGCCATCTCTGCTTCATGTGCATTAGATTTCATCGGGATAATTAAAAGAACTTTTGTCGTAGAAAGAAGGGCATGATGTTGAGAGCTGTCTTGAAGTGAGGTTTAATAAACTGGGATGTAGGAGTGAGTTATTGTCAATGTCATGTCAGGTGCCCCTATATTATACATCTGTAATCTGTAATGTATCTGCAAAATCTCCTTTAAAGTAGGATCTCAGTGGGTCTAAAACATGAGACCAGCTACATCTTGAAACTGTTTTGACTACAGTTTGAAAAATGTCCCTAAGTATTCCCAATAATGTGGGTAGCGGTTGTAAAGATAGAGCTTTGCATGGTGCGTGGTATGTTAGCAGTGTCTGATCCAAGACTTGCCCAAGGGTAATTTCCTACTTAACCCTAAGATCTACTTCCCAATCCTTTATCTCAAATCCCTCAATTACCTCACTATAATCGTTTGTAGCCCAACTGAGTTTGTTTATGTAAGAAATGCTGTTTTTTCAAAAAGCCAATGTAGAATTTCAATCTTTCATCAAATATGATGTTTCATGTGACATTTAATTTTAAGTAACTGATTTGTGTTCTCTTTTCTAATACGTTAAGGGCAACATTGTGCTTAAAATTATGCCCTTTCTAACTGTAAACACACAAAATGTAAAAAATATAGAAAGTGGTTTATATTCAAAATAATGGATTCTTCCAAATGTGTCTACAATGACTATAACAATGACCATGGCATGTCTTCAGGCTTTACTTCAATGAGGACAGCATTCCCACAATACCATGTGGTGCCACATGGGACCACCCCCCATGCTTTCCGTACCCCCTCTTCCTTTATGGCGGGGATCAGCTGGTCCGATGGATCTGGGTGGGCAGATTCAATGGGAAAAAGTACCTGATGTAGTTTTTGCCCTGAGGGAACCTGCGCCCTAGAAATCTTTGACATTTAATGCATGTCACTAAAAGATGGCATTCGTTGTCATGATGCACCTATGCAGTCGAGTAATTGGCCAGTGCTGCATTGGTACATCATGTCGACCCTATCGGTTTCAGACACTTCCGTAGGGTTGGCATGATGCACTAATGCAGCTCATCTTGACTCATGTCATTTATTAGGTATATCCATTTGATGTTTGTAAGGCTTGCTGCAGATTGCCCAGCTAGGGCGGTATACCAAACGTGACTTTAGCAGATTTAGAGGTGTCACTCCTTCTTGTCTTAACGTCCAAGCCTGCCTGAAATACTGATCATATTGCAGATACCTCAGGAAGGGTCAAAGTGGCTTCTTTACATTACGGGCTCAAGCTGCTGGGCTAAGCACTGTTGTTGGATAAAATTGTTACCATGCTTTCTTAAAATCGCAAAAAAGGTCCATTGTATAAGAGCTCCTATACAAAACATAAATAAATATACATTGTCTACAATAGCATATTAGTGACAAATATCTCATATATTTATGTAATATCCAGAGGATAAGTATTTGACATGGCAACAAAGCTTCAACACCAAACAGTGTTATCAGGTATGAGGCCAAAAAAAAGGTAGGGTGGATTTTCTTTTCATTTTAAAGATTTATTTTTTAACTTTGGCCTGAATAGTACTAAGAATTGACTTGTCGACCCACCGATGACCACCTCAACTAGTGAATTCTCGAAACGACTAACCGCCCCAAAACGACCTGAAGTATAAATTTTTTTATACTTTTTTGAAATTGGATAAAAATCTCCTGGGGCAGCCCTGTTTTGCTAGGTAGGGTCGGGTAACCTGAAACACCCTTTTTTTTATTTGGCCTAATATATCTAATTGCATTACAGCTTATATGCGAATCATCTCTTTCCTATTTCTAAATCTGCAGTCCCTCATACGAGCACTTACTGTCAGAACATCACAAGGTATATCACAGTCAATTTAGTTGTTGTGTTCCAATTGAGCCCTACCACTAGAGGAATGAAAGTATATAGTCTGCTTTTTATTGACCTGTTGTGTCTGCTCTGCGTATATGAGAGCGTACAGGGATAATTAGATTGACTTTTATTGCGACATTAAAGGGGCAATATGTGATTATTCCCCTCACAACATGTTGTGTGGGAGGGCTGCCTTGGTGCAAGGTGTAATTAGAGTTGACGAACCACAGACAGTAGCCCGTAGAATGTGTAGGAAACTTCCTATTCATCAGACGTTGGGGGTAGACATAGTTGGGATTGATTCAAATGGGGATAAGCTGTGTAGGTAGATGTTGCAGGTGCATCAAGTGTAAGATGAAATTAAGAAAGGGTATCATCCTGTTTGTTGCTATGCTTTTACAAAAGTAGATTATCATGGTTTCATATATTAAGGAAATCTCTCTCCTTACCTAAGTATCCCTTCAAGTCACAGCTTTCCTTGCTGTTTTCTCTGTTTTTTTGAATATTTTAAATCCCCTGTATCTGTCTTCCCCTTTTTCCTCTTTCCTATTTCTGAATCTGCAGTCCCTCAGACGATAACTCTGTGATGGAATGGGATTCGATAAGATATGTCTTTCAACCAACACCTAACACAACTGTCAAGGTAGATCAGGCTCAACTGTGTCATACAAGGCACTCTAGATTCTTTAGATTTAATTCTTTACAAAAGCCTGCACCTCCACACCCCAGGTGGTGACACTGTTTGCCACCAGGGGGTGTCAGAGATCAAAGTGGTGTGTTTTGCAACCCCTAGGGGTGTTTTCCCACATCTTGGTCTGTGAGTGGAGAATTTCCCTTTTCAGGGGCCAGGATCAGGTAAAAGACTGGAGCTGGACCTTCTGTGGAGACTGCCATCTCGTTTCCTGGGAGCAGTAATTGTTCTCAGAGACCATTTATTCTGATTCTAGATATGTTAAAGGTGCTATAAGCTTAGCACCACCTGATGTATTTGATACTAAGTATGCAGAACCATAACTAAAGATAAAGGGATTTTGTTAGGGAAGAAAACATGCAGGATATCAGATATGTGATGAACCAATCATAGTCTTATTCAAAGTAGAACTGCTGCTATTGCAGCAATGAGAGAGGATGTGGCCTAAAATCATGACACCAGTGACATATAAGAGAGTGCTAATTTGTAAACTACTTTGTGAATTGATTGGGGGGGGGGATAAATATTGACCCTTCCAGGGGGGGGGGGGGGCAAGAGGATTCCACCTGGTTTGAGTGAAAAGGCCAGTGCGTTACTATGCTTCAAAGCGAATATTATGCAAGCCATTGGGGGGCAAGGAATTTTGACCATCAAATTTGGGGGGGGATGTGGGCCTGATAAAATGATGTGCACCAATGTGGAATCTCATTAAGCATGCCCCTATTGTTAAAATATGAGCGCTCCCTCAGAACTTTTTACTATTCTTGAAATATGAGTCTCAGCAAACTGTTATACCCCTATTCATGTTTACCAAACAGTCTGAGATCAGGTGTTCAGGATAGATTTTATCTTTGTAGCTTTTTTGTTTGAAAGGTTGAAGGTGCCTGTTTCAGGTCCTGCCCAGGAGTAAGTTGAGCTCTGACGTCGGTCCTACTTGACCTTAGCAACTGATTCCTCCTCACTCTCCTTCACCTGCTCCCATGTCCTGCCCAGAAAATGGACTTGTTTTGGTTCTGCTTTAGGTTTTACTTCTGGACACTTTCAATATATAGACAGAGCTGCACACTAAAGTGACCAAGTCAATGGTTATTCCAATTGGAGTGCCTGGCCCACATTGCAAGCTAAATAGAGGCCTAGTGCAATACGCGACAGTCATCCCAAGTGGAAAAACCACTGATGAGGGCACTTTTATGTGATGCTCTGTGTTAATATCATCGTTTTCATGGCCATGTCATGGTTTTACAACAAATGAGAACACAAAACAGTGCTTTTGTGTGCTTTTTCTGAATTTCCTGCGGTCACATGACCCTCGGAAGAATGCAATACAGCCAAAGTGTGCAATACAGCCTAGGGTTTTTTCATGCTCCCCTGGGGAAGGCCTCCCATCGCTTTACCTTGACAGTCCGTTTTCATCATGAAATATAGCTCTGGTTATCATATCTGGAAACACTGGAATGCTTTACTGTTTTCAAGACGGTAGGGAACGTAACATCATGGTATTATCATACAACATGTCCAATCATTCAGTTTCATGTTTGAGCAAACTCTTCTATTTCACTAGCTGTTGTCTATCTAATTCTGAGATACCAGATCTATCCTACTGTGTATACAGATACAATTTATCATGCGGTTTTGTACGGTAGATATGTTTATATAAAAATACTTTGCCAAACAAGTTAGGAGATACCCTCAGCGTGGCTGATATTATAGTACCCCCTTAATACTTTTCCAATAGGGGTTGAAAAATTAATCATAAATGATTAGTGTGTAACAAGATGGATAATTATGTATGATATCGATTTTGTTAAACCCAAGTGGTCATGTTACAGTCGTGTTTGTATCAGTATACATATTAAATACATGCTAAGTTTAAACAAATCGTTGGGACATTTTAAGATATCAAAAGTCTTCCGGTTAAGGTCCATCCCATACCTAAGTCCTAATATCCTTTTTACTTAACCTCAGGAACTGCGGCCTCATGACTTGGGTTCAGTTGCTGGCATATCCTTTGCTGCAGATTTTTACAACTGTAACAGGTTTTTTATCTATCTGGTTATCATATCAAGAAGAAGTCGAATAGCTTACTGTATTTTAGAAGATAGGCGAACACTTCATGTGTCAGTAGTATAGGCCTCACACTTAGTTCTAGTATAGCAGGGTATACATGTTATATCATTATTGCTACTGTCACTATATTTCATTCTTTTCTCTTTGAGTATCAAAGCAGCACAAATTAACATATTGGTAATCTGAGATGATGATATAATCAAATAAATACACTTATAAAACTCAAAAACTTTTCAAAATGTCCTAGATGTTTATACAAGTATGGTTCATTTAACAAATAGATATTGCTGGCTATCTTTCTTACCAAGAAATAATTCCAACAATTCCTCCTTTAAGGAAATATGAGGAAGAAGTGCCTTCACGATGGATCAGCCATTGTTAAAGTGTTCATAGAATGTACCTGAGATCTAATTAGTGTTATAAGAAAGAAAC
The DNA here is from genome assembly GCA_947462335.1 of Harmothoe impar. Taxonomy (NCBI): domain Eukaryota; kingdom Metazoa; phylum Annelida; class Polychaeta; order Phyllodocida; family Polynoidae; genus Harmothoe; species Harmothoe impar. The sequence continues at coordinate 58,961,206 of OX381720.1, read as the reverse complement.
CTTGTCTAGCAGCTGTTGCGCTCGTACAATAATCAGTTTTTATCAGGGCGGATGTGATTTTCTTTACTTTAGGTAGGATCAATAAGAAGCACAAGAGAACTTATTATCTGTGAAGCCAAGAGGTGGCCTCTATGGATCTAAGACACATAGTTAGTTTTAATAAGTCTCATGAGAAATTATTTCAATGAGATAATAATCATGTTGACCTCTTTCATCACTTTTAAAATGAAACCAATTACCTCATTTGCTCACATTTGTCTGCTTTCTTTCCAACGACATATTACATGACCAAACCCATCAGTTATGTTTCCCTCAAATATTTTGCAAAAATATTAAGTGTGGGCCAGCCGGGCCCATGGGAAGGTAATTTTGTAGAAACTATGGGTCCGGACCCAAAAGTACGGGCCATTGGCTCCCGGGCCAGCATTCACTACCCTTGTTTTACAAGAAGGTCTGAAATCACTTTAACTATAGCAGAGATCATGTGACTAGGCGATGTCCTTACTAAAATAGATTGAGTAGAGTCTTAGTGCCTGACGCTGGAGGTGTATTATCTCTTAAACCAAGGTCTAAATGGCCAGCTTCAGGGAGCGGTTGGACATATGTGTGAGTCACTTCGGGTCTAAAGTGTCCATGGCTGACCTATGTGGCAGTATGGACTACAATCAAGATTGATAAAATGCCACTTTCATATGCACAATCATATAGATGAAGCATGTATTTGTTAAAACACTGAGTCTAATCTATCCAGATTCTCTTGGCTGACATGCACCTCATCTCCTCACAGAGAAGAAACAGCATCAGAAGGGAGCCCAGGTTGCCTGCAGAATGACTCGCCTGTTTTGGGGAGCCCAGGTCCCCTAAGGGACGCAGGTGACTCTGTGGCTGACCTAAGGGAGTCATCGGGGGAGTCATATGACCAAGAGAGCAATATGACTCCCCCAGGTGACTCCCTTTGGTCAGCCTGAGTGTCATCTAGGCTCTGTTAGGCAACTTAGACTCCCTTTAAGTCTAATACGTCTAACAGAAAGACAACCTACTACAAAAAGCTCCCGCAATCCAATTAAAGTCAATTTGCGGTATTTTGCTTTTACCTAGAGGGATATAAAAGTCTTTATTCTGCCTTTTATTCGTCCGCCATCTCTGCTTCATGAGCATTAGATTTCATAAGGATAATTAGAATTTTTGTTGTAGAAAAAAAGGCATGATGTTGAGAGCTGTCTTGGAGTGAGGTTTAATAAACTGGAATGTAGGATTGGGCCATTGTAAATGGATAATACGTATACAGGATTTGTTTAAGTTTTGTATTTGCCCGACAGATTGACCTCGAAAGGGCCCGTATTCCGTTGAAACCCTTCATAAGGGTTGAAACGGAATGCGGGCCCTTGAGAGGGCAATCTGTCGGGCAAATAAACAACTTAAACTGATCCTGTATTTATTTTTAAATGTATGTGTTATGTAATAACAGAGAAAAAGAGATTTTATTAACCTGCATCGTCTCGCAACACTTCTGGGTGCCGCCATGACACCTTGCTCGCCCTCACTTCCTGTCTCAGAGCATGCGTAATTTGGTTTTGAAAATAAAGGCCCCCCCCTTTCATCTCTTTAGTCTTTATTTGTACACTTTAGGCTGATTTACGATTCAAATATGTTAATTTATCAAAAAGGAAGACGGTTAAATGATAATCCAGTCAAAAATGATTTATTTGCTCATGAAACCTAAAAGGCCTACGTGATCTTTATATAGGTCAAGTTTAAGTTCAAGACTGGCTGAGTCAATGATCAATGATCAACTTGCTGTCAACTTCCCCGCAAAAATAATATGGTGGTTATTAGGTTTAAAATCGAGTTATATTGAAAGAAACATAGCGCACGGAAGAGAAAAGATCCTATATTTGGACATACAATAGATGAATTATGCCCTAACCCCCCAGAAAATTTGGTTGAGGCTTCTTAACTTGATCGATCGGCGAAAAAATGGATCGCTGTTTTAACCCATTTGCTGAAAAGCAACGGTGACGAATTCGTCTCCGCATCGTCGGGGAATCGAACCCGGGCCGCCGCGTTGGAAGGCCAGACCACTAACCACTAGACCATCTCGGACACACTGACAGTGGAAGCCTCAGTTAGGGACTTTGAACCGCTGACCTTTGGTATCCTTACGCAGGACAGGAAGTGAAGTTTTCGCGAAATACGGAGGTTTGAGGAAATACGGGGGCTGGTTATTCAGCTTTTGCGAAATACGAGGCTCAGTGCTTAGGCCTACGCGACTTGATATTTCCTCAAACCATTTAAAAATAAAATGTCATATCAGGTGCCCTTATACTTGACATCTGTAATCTGTAATGTATCTGCAAAATCGTCTTTAAAGTAGGGATGTTAGTGCGTCTAAAAACATGGGACCAACTACATCTTGAAACTGTTTCGACTACAGTTAAAAAAAGTTCCAATAATGTGGGGTGCGGTTGTCAAGAAAGAGCTTTGCAGGGGGCATGGTATGTTAACAGTGTCTGATCCAAGACTTGCCCACGGGTAATTTGAGCCTTTCCTACTTAACCTACTTAAGACCTGCTTCCCAATCCTTTATATCTAATCCCTCACTAACTCTACTACAATCTTTTGTAGCTCAACTGAGTGTGCTTTTGTGAGAAATGCTGTTTGTTCAAAAAGCCAAGTTAGAATTTCAATCTTTCATCAAATATGTTAACATTTTCTTGTTATTTTCTATTTTCGATACAATGGCTTAGTTGCCCTTAATTACCTCCGCTCATTGGAAAAATGCTGGTGTTTGTATAGAACGGTCTTCCAGACCAACATTCCTGCCAGGATAAATAAAAGAAATTTCAATTCAATTCAAAATTGATGTTTCATGTGACATTTAATTTTAGCTAACTGATTCCTATTCTCTTTTCTAATAAGTTAAGGGCAACATTGTGCTTAAAATACATAATGCCCTTTATGACTGTCAACACACAAAATTTAAGAAATGTAGAAGTTGGTTTATATTCAAAATAATGGATTATTCACAATCTGCCTACAATAATTATAACAATGACCATGGCATGTCTTTCTTCAGGTTCTACTTCCATGAGCACTGGGTTCCCACAACACTGTGGGGTGCCACATGGGACCACCCCCCATGCTTTCCGTACCCCACTCATCCTTTATGGCGGGGATCAGCTGGTCCGATGGATCTGGGTGGGCAGATTCAATGGGAAAAAGTACCTAGGGAAAAGTACCTGTTGCCCTGAGGGAACATGCACCCTAGAAATCTCTGCCATTTAACCCTTTAAGGATGCATGTCACTAAAAGATGGCATTTGTCGTCATGATGCACCTATGCAGCCAAGTAATTGGCCAGTGCTGCATTGGTGCATCATGCCGACCCTATGGGTTTCAGACACTTCCGTAGGGTTGGCATGATGCACTTATGCACTAATGCAGCTTATCTTGACAAATGTCATTTATAATCTGCATCTGCAATATGATCGGTATTTCAGGCAGGCTTGGAAGTTAAAACAACAAGGAGTGACACCTCTAAATCTGCTAAAGTCACGTTTGGTATACCGACCTAGCTGGGCAATCTGCAGCAAGCCTTACAAACATCAAATGGATATACCTAATAAATGACATTTGTCAAGATGAGCTGCATTAGTTATAAATTTTGCCTTATCTATCTAATTGCATTACAGCTTACATGCTAATCATCTCTTTCCTATTTCTGAATCTGCAGTCCCTCATACGAGCACTTACTGTCAGAACATCACAAGGTATAATCAGAGCCAATCTAGTTGTTTTGTTCCAATCCAGCCCTTCCCCTAGAGAAATTAATGTCTATAGTCTGCTTTTTATTGACCTGTTGTGTCTGCTCTGCGTATATTAGAGCGTACAGGGATTATTAGATTGACTTTTATTGCGACATAAAAGGGGCAATTTGTGATTATTCCCCTCACAACATGTTGTGTGGGAGGGCTGCCTTGGTGCAAGGTGTAATTAGAGTTGGTGAACCACAGACAGTAGCCCGTAGAATGTGTAGGAAACTTCCTATTCATCAGACGTTGCGGGTAGACAAAGTCGGGATTGATTCAAATGGGGATAAGCAGTGTAAGTAGAGGGTGCAGGTACATCCAGTGTAAGATGCAATTTAGAAAGAGTATCATTCTGTTTACTGCTGGATTTTTACAAAGGTAGATAGTCATGGGTTCATATATTAAGGAAATCTCACTCCTCACATAAGTGTCCCTTTAAGCTGTAGCTTTCCGTGCTGTCCTATCTGTCTTAATATTTTGAATCCCCTGTATCTGTACTCCCCTAACTCTGTGATGGATTGGGATTCAATAAGATATGTCTTTCCACCAACACCTAACACAACTGTCAAGGTAGATCACGCTCAACTGTGTCATACAAGGCACTCTAGGTTCTCGAGATTCAATTCTTTACAAAAGCCTGCACCTCCACACCCCAGGTGGTGACACAGTTTGCCACCAGGGGGTCTCAGAGATCAAAGTGATGTGTTCTGCAACCCCTAGGGGTGTTTTCACACATCTGGGTCTGTAAGTGGAGGATTTCCCTTTTCAGGGCCAAGGATCAGGTAAAAGACTGTAGCTGGTCCTTCTACAAAGTCCGCCATCCTGTTTCCTGGGAGCAGTACCTGTGCTCTGAGAAATTTATTCTGACTCTAGATATGTTATGAGCTAAGCACCAACTCATGCCTCTAATACTAAGTGCACAGAGCCATCACTGTTGATAAGGGAATTTTCTTAAATAAGAATGCATGCTAGTAGATATAAGACATGAACTACATCATTTTGGTCTTATTCAAAGTAGAACTGTTGATACTACAGCAATGAGAGAGAATGTGGCCCCAAATCATGACACAAGTGACATGTAAGGGAGTGCTAATTTTAAAACTACTTTGTGAATTGAGGGGGGGGGGATAATTATCGACCCTTCCCGAGGGCGGGGGGGGGGGGGCAAAAGGATTCCACCTGTTTTTAGTGAAAAGGCCAGTGGGTTACTATGCTTCAAAGAGAGTGTTATGCAAGCCATTGGGGGGCAAGGAATTTTAACCCTTCAATTGGGGGAGGGGGGGGGGGAGTTGGGCACCAATGTGGAATTTCACCAAGCATGCCCCTTTTGCAAAGATATGACCAATTTCCTAAATGACAATTCTAGAAATATGAGTCTTAGCAAGCTGTTATACCCCTGTTCATGTTTACCGAACAGTTTGGGATCAGGTGTTCGGGACAGATTTTATCTTTGTAGCTTTTAAGTTTGAAAGGTTGAAGGTGCCTGTTTCAGGTCTTGCCCGGAAGTAGCCTAAGCTGAGCTCTGACGTCCGTCCTACTTAAACTCACACACTGATTCCTCCTCCGTCTCCTTCACCTGCTCCCACATCCTGTCAAGGAAATGTTTTGGTTCAGCTTGAGGTTTTACTGCCGGACACTTTCAATATACACCCTATGTCAGACTTCCTGGCCAGGACCCTGACAGTAAGGTCGTTATTACCATGATTTCTGGTATCAATTAAAACATGGATATCAGTCCCTGCAATCTAGTATATTGCACATTAACACCAGCTACTAATATACTTCACCCCTCGTACCTGACTCATTAAGCTCAATTTTTACAACCTTCAGTGGTCGTTTTATGGTTGAGGCTGGCACCCTACTGACATGTGGGTGACTTTGTCCAGGGTCTGTTATATCTGATCCCCATACCCTGCTGTGCCCGATTAAGAAATCTTTTTGTCTGTCTCGCCAGCTTGCCTGACATAAGTTATAGCTCTGGTTATCATATCTAGAAAAACTAAACTGTTTTCAAGATGATAGGGGATTGTTTGATGTGCCAGTAGTACAGGCAATCATCAGTGTGGCGCAGGAAAGGCACTTTGTTTTTCAAAATATTTTTCTAAAGGTTAAAGTATTCTAGTTAAGGTCAATCCCATGGGTGACCCGAGCCCTAACATCCTTTCTATCTTACCTCAGGAACTCATACCTCGTCAGTCGAGTTCAGTTGCTCTCCTATTCTTTGGTGCAGAGTTTTACTGATGTAATCTTTCTATTTATCATATCAAGAAATCGGAATAGCTTACTGTTTCAGAAGACACTTTATGTGTCAGTAGTATAGGTTATTATTAGTGTCTAGCGAGGAAGGAGCCTCAGTCTTTACATATATTACATGTACTCGGCTAAGCCGTGTTGAGCACTTATTCAGCTGAAGCAGTGTCCACTGGCAAGGATATCTAGGACTGATACCGCTTGAGGATTTATTTGTAATCTTTATGCATTACTCCTTTCTTCATGACTGTTGCCTTTTATTTGGGATTTTCTACAAAGCCTCATGACCACCCACTTTGATTGAGCCATTAGCCTGGTACCCTTGAGGTCTCATTTTCTATTCCAGTGGCCTCCTCACACTTAACACTTCATGATGTCACTTGCAATTGACATTTATACCTTTAATGAATGCCAGAATCCATGCAGAGAAAACGCTTCCATGACATAATGGGCACAACATACCATAACAGTGTCATTGGCATATCACAGTCATGACATTTTCATGACTTTGATGTGAATTTAAACTTATTTACACCAGTGTACTCCGGAGTTTTGAAATGAATTGCAACAATAAATCCTTTTGATCATCCATCATTATCAAAGACAGCGCAGAAACAAGGAAACCCTTCTAAACCCTCCTGTTCCCCTTTTGTGCTGCCTTTCACCACTATCATTGTGCTTCTGTTTCAGTTATCCTGATCCTCTGTGGTACCTGCTGGGTTACCTGCCTAAGGATCTTCATCAATGGTATTCTGGCAGATACAGCTTTCTTTGCTGTGTTCTCTTCATCATGCCATCATGTGATCTTCATCGCTTCATTGTTCTTAAGGCCTCATTTATCAATCCACTTGTTGCACCGTAACCCACAGACCTCTACCCTTGGCCATTACGATCAATGTGCTCTCCTGAACCAAAGTACCCTTTGAGGAACCTATGAGGTGGTTTACACCAACCAGGGGTCAATAACAGGGGTTTGTCCTGAGATGACAGTACAACCCACTTAACCACAGGTCCCTTACTCTTCCTGCTCTATCATTATCTGCTGCTATCCACAGAAGCACTTTCCATGTCTCTTTCTTTAGGAATCAACAACAAAATGAACTACAATCCCCATATGGATTACAATCGTAAGTAAAACCCTTGTTTCAGTCTTTAAGAGTTTAGCTTTTCATGCCCTCTTGAATATGAGCGGGAACAACTTTCAGGATAAACCTATCATAGACATGCATAATTATACCTTATTGAATGATATTTATTTCCCTAGGCTTACATCACTCAATGATATCTTATATATCATGCAATATCCATAGAATACATATCTGGCATCTGCAAACACAAGCTTTGCTATACAGCAGTTTTTCTCATACTCTTTTTAAATGTATCACAACTGCTTTTTGTTGACCTGTTTTCTCTGCTCTGTGTATATTGGATCATACAGTGGACTTTGAAGTAGAGGGGTGACATATGACTATTCCTCTCACAGCATGTTGCGTGGGAGGCCAGTCTTTATGTAAGGTTCAATTGAAGTTGATGGACCACATATATCTGCGGCAGGGAAAAATGTCTATCATCGCCTGATAGATCAGAAGTTAGGGGTAGACATAGTCGGTGTTGATACAAATGGGGATAAGCTGTGTAAGTAGATGTTGCAGGTACATCCAGTGTAAGATGAAATTAAGAAAGGGCATCATCCTGTTCGTTGCAATGCTCTACAGAGGTAGATGAACATGGATTCATGTATCAAAGAAATCTGCATCCTCTCCTCACCTGAATATCCTTCTAGGTTACAGTTTATCTTTCTATCCTATCTGTCTTTGGATATATTAAATCTCCTCTGCCTGTCTTCCTCTTAAAGGAGCAATTTTACGACTTGTGCAGCTACCACATAGTAGACTAGAACAGTATTAGAATTGTGAGTGGGACAAGGTCAGTGATTATGCCGCTTTAATCTGTGAGAGGATTGGATATCTGTCAAGGACTAACACAACTGTCAAGCTCTACCATCCTCAGCTGTGTCATGGGGCATCAGGGCACTCTAGATTTCCGTTTCTTCACAAAGCCACACCCCAGGTGGTGACACGGTTTGCCACCAGGGGGTGTCAGAGATCAAAGTGATGTGTTCTCCAACCCCTAGGGGTGTTTTCCCACATCTGGGTCTTTAAGTGGAGGATTTCCCTTCTCAGGGACCAGGACCAGGCAACAGTTGGTGAATTGTCTTTACACAGAGGCTGCCATCTTGTCTCCAGTATGAGTGTCACAGGTTCTCAGAGATGTACAGTCTGATTGTTATTTTGCAGATATATTAAAGGTCTTCAACGCAAAACATTGGCTGTTGCCGCTTATGTAAGCCTCATAGATCTATAGCTATGATTACGGGGTTTCCCGAAAAGGAGAAATTGATAAATCATGCATGATCTAGTTTAAAAAAGGCTGTTATTTCAGGCATGAATGAAGTACTCTTGCAGCAGTGACATGTAGCATGTGAGTGGAAACCATCATACCAGCTACATTGATAACCTTTTAAAATGTCCCAGCACACTGTTACACCCCTTCACGTGTTGACCCAACAGTGCAGGATCAGGTGTTCTAGTAAGTTTGTTTTTTTAGGCATTTTTGAGTTTGAAAGGTTAAAGGTGCCTAAATGGTCTTGCCTGGAGGTAATTCGAGCCCTACCGCCAGTCCTACTTAATTCAAGAACTGATGTCCCACCAGTCTCCTTCACCCACTCCCATGTCCTTTTGAGGAAATGGCCTTGTTTTGGTACAATGTACAACAAGTGGAGTATGTTGCTGTTCTTGAGATGATGCACTGACGGTAGCATACAGACATGTCTCAGGAGGATAGGCATTCAGCAATTTGGATCCTCAGTCTCATAAGACAGGTAGGATTCCGGCAGTCACAAAATGGCAGTGTAATCATATACTTAAGGATTTTAAGCTCACATAAAACAGAGGTTATTTCCATTGCTCCAAACAATTCATTCGTAGTATTGTAGTATACATTAAAGATTTTGACAGGATGTTTGTGTGACACGTCGAAAACTATTAGCATACATACTATAGGAACAGGCCATTTTTTAAAACAGGCTGACTTCAGTGTGAGTCATCTTAATGTGAAAGATCTTTGGGATGGATACTGCTTGAGGATAAACTAGTATTATTCCTCTCATTCAAATATCCTTTCCCCTTGTCCCTGAAAGCTTTCATCAAGGATTCTATGCGAAGCCTGAGGCCCTCCCACTTTGATTGAGTCCTTACATGATCATCATTACCTAGGCCTCATTTCCCATCACACTGGCCTACTTACGCCTTAGTGATTACAATTGACATTTATATCCATTATGAATGCCAAAATCCAAATAGAGAAAACCCTTAAATGATATATATATTGCATGGCAGTAGCTCTGAAATGTCACTGTTACGACATTTCCATGACATCAGCATAATATTTAAGCGGTTTTAAGCAGTCGTTGAGCAAGTTGAAATTAATTGCCTAAAGAAATCCTTTTGATCATCCATTAATTATTGGAGATAACCCTCAAACAAGGACACTCTCCTGTTTCATCTCCTGTTTCATCTGTTTGTCACCTTATATCACTCTCATTGTGCTTCCGTTCTGTTTATCCTAATCCCCTACCTATAGGCCTATGTGAGTCACCTGCCTAAGGATCTTCATCAATCGTATTCTGGCAGATGCAGCTCCCTTTTGCTGATTCCTCTTCTTGATGCCATTATGTGATCTTCGTTGCCCCTGTTTTTAACTATTTAAGAATGGATGTCGCTATAAGATGACATTTTTCGTCATGATGCATCAATTCAACTAACTCACTGGTGCATCATGCCAGCTTTTTTGGAGTGTCATAAACCCTGTAGGGTCGGCATGATGCTGAATTACTTGTCAGGGATGCATTCATGCACCATAACGACCAAGAGCATGATGCATTAATGCATTATGCAATCCTTAAAGGGTTCTCATGTAAGAAACCACTGTGGCATCCTAACACACAGACCTTCACCCTTGGCACTTACAATCAATGCGCTCTCCTGAACCTCGGTTCCTCTGAGGAGTCTTTGAGAGGGTTTACACCAACCTGAGGTCAATAGCGGGGGTTTGTCCTGAGATGACAGTACGACCCACTTAGCCTCATGTCCCCTGCTGCTTAGGCTTTGTGATGATCTACTCGTATCCACAAAACCACTACCCATGCATCTTTTACTTTAAATGAAGCAAGTACCAGCAGTGAAAGGGGTTTAATATTGAATAGCCTACTTTCTTGAAAACGAGTCAGGATACTTCCCTTCCTAATATTTATGCCACTACCCCTCATTCTCCACTATTTTGCTCAAATTTGATTTCGTTTTCCAATATATGGTTATTTGGTATGAAAATGTGCATGATTTTATTGCCCAATGGAGAAAACACTAGTAAATCCTATGGCTGGGCCACATGGAATCCCTTTCTGACCTATTACTACCCATTGATCACATTTGATTGCCCAACTCCCTAAATATTATACTATTAGACTGTTTGGAACACATTTAAGTAAGATCTTTTTTTTTTTTTTTCTTTTTGGAACATAGCCACTTTAATAGTTGCACTTCCAGTATGTACAACAAGGACGCCCCTTAGCCATTTAAGGACTCATGTCACTAAGAGATGGCAATGGTCGCTATGATGAACTAATGCAGCCCTGGCAAGTAACATTATATTGATGCATCATGCTAACCCTTTGGGATTGTCTCAACCCCATATGGTCAGCATGATGCTTGAATGCAGCACTGGTGATTTATTCGTCAGGGCTGCATTCACATTATGCCGTCCTTAAAGGGTTAACCATATTAGGATGACCTGATGCCTTACAGTTGATGTCAATCTGATACACTAATGATGTGTTTCAGAATGCATCAACAATCATCCATAAAATGCATCACCCTTATCGCCAAACACGGCTGCATTTATGGGCAAGATGACAAATGGGCTTAGAGCTTTAAGGGCTAATCTGCCCCACCTCTCATGCATACATGCATTGCATGTGTTTGTCCTAGATCTCATGTACAGCTAACCATTAATCAAACACTATAGACCCATGCAGCAAGAAAGGGTGACTCTTTCAAAACAAAGCTTGGCTTAAGCAGAATCCTTAAAATCGTTTCTTCAATAGCTATGTTTGCGAATATCTTACATCAGAGCATTCCCTGGACAATCATCTTTCTTATAGTATATTTAAAATGGAGGAGGTTATACTCATGAATTTGTCAGTCATGCTTCAGAAAAGACTTCATCAACAACTTTTCTGAATAAATCACTCTTTCTTGCTGCATTGGTCTATAGACAGCAGCTACAATATGTATTTGGGACGAAGCAACTCCAAAATCACCCACTTTGAGTGCCAGGAACCGCCTTGCCCTCAAACAAAGTAACTCTGTTTCCTTCCCTTTCCACTATCGCCAGATCATGGCGCCTTCATCATCCTCATTGCGCTCTACTCTTTCAACCACAGTTCAAATGATCTACTTTAGGTTCAACAATAGATAAAAATGTATGTATTTAGCTCACATAACCAATAAAAACTAGGGTAGGTTAATTTGAGTTTAGTTGTAGTCTAATTTTATGGAGTGGTTATTAAATAGTTCAGAAATAAATCTGCATTAGTAAAGCCATTATCAGTTCATGGATTTACAATGCAAAAAACTCCCTTATCGTTTAAAGATCGACAGCTGCCAGTAATTTGGTACGGCTTATGTCCAACCCCAGTTAAAAATCTTTAAAAAAACAAACTAGATTAGGGTTGGTAATATGAGGTTGGTCTTGTAACTCGAACATAAGTATCTCTATTTCGCCTCAGGGATCTTCTCTAACATAAGAGATCTGTCTCCCTGTGCTGGATACCTTCTGTCACGCCATGATGTGATCATCATAAACCTGCTGCTCTTAACCCTTTAAGGACGGCATTATGCCTTAATGCATCATGCCCTTGGTTGTCGTGACGCATGATTACAGCTGGCGAATAACTCGCCAGTGATGCATTCAAGCATGATGCCCGCCTAACAGGGTAAAGAAGCCCCCCAAAAGTCAGTATGATACTCTAATGTAGCATCAACGAGTTACTGGCATCATGACAAATGCCATCATTTTACGACATCCCTCCTTGAAGGGCTAAGGCCTCATATAACTATCCACTTGTGGCATCCTAACCCACACACCCTTGCCAATGGCACTTACCGTCAATTCTCTCTTCTACAACCTGAGGACACGATTCTAGACCAATGCAACAAGAAAGGTTGACTTTACAGAAAAGTTGTTGATAACGCTTTTGAACCTCTAATTTCTAAAACTTAACTGGCAAAGTTTATGAATATAAACAAAAAATCCTTCATTCTAGTATATATGTTAGGAAGATAATTGTCCTGTGAATGTCCTGATGAAAAATGCAAATATAGCTATCACAGAAGATTTTATATGAATTCTGCTGAAACTTTATTATGGAGAAATCACCTTTTCTTGAGGCATTGGTCTATAGACGGTTTGCATCCCCAAAAGATCAATTATGTAGTTACACCGACAAAACAACCCAATTAACCACATGACCCTTTGTCCTCAGACTACACAAGGATCTACTCTAATGCATGGAGTCACTACCTGTGCTGCTTAAACGCCAAGTCAGGAATTGTCTTTTTAAAGACAATGGACAAGAACCACCCTCCTTGACCCTTTTCAATGCGGGTCAAAATCTTTTTGGTTTCCCCAAAATCCAACAATATCCAGCGCCCGTCCTCTTGTTAAAAAGATGGCCACTCCCTAGGCATTCACGAGTAAAAACAGTACTCTCTATGATAACTTCACTAAGCTCCTCAAGAATAATTCATTAGGTACAGCCAACCTTTACTCAAGGACTAGTGTTTCATCATCAGGCGACTAAGTGATAAAATCACCATTTAATATAGAATAAGAGATGCATTAGTTTTAGCCCAACAGGGTGTGTACCATTACTGAGAATCATTACTGAGAAACCCATTAGTAATTATAGAACACAGATCTGTTATCAGACCTACCCTAACCCTAAGATATGCATGTGGTAACCCTACCTCTGAACTCTGAATCCCAGATACTTTAATTTACCTCTCGCTTATTCAGATAAAGGATAAAGAGTCTTCTGCATGGTTCTCATGTATCACGCATATGTTCTTCGTATGAGCTTACAATGGAGCGCACACCAACTTAGTCCTGCAAGGGACGAATAGCACATTAGTACATCATGCCTTCGGTCACCATGATGATTGAATACAGTAACTTGCTAGTGTTGCATTTCAGCATCATGCCAATTGTATGGTGAAGCTACCCTCTGGAAGGGTCGGAATGATGCATAAGTGCAGCAGTGGTGCACCATTCACTGCCATGCCCTCCTGGGTTGGTTAAAGAAAGACATGCATGCATACTGTGAGAGGTATGGTAAGGGGCAGTTAAAGATTTACATTCAACTCATAATAAAACTTTTGAAAGCAGCATAGCCCATCGTTACACTATGCCCTCTCATGATGATGATGCACGAATGCACCCCTGAATATTTACTGGGCATTGCTTAATGCATGTTTGCATAAGATTCTATCCAATTCAGTCCCCATGAGTCAGTAGGATGCACAAATGCAACCCTTGCGAGTAAACATGTACACTGGCGCTGTATTAACTAATAATAAAATCAAAGGCCATCAGAATGCTTTTAATTGTATAGCTTATCATGAGAAGATCTATATTTTATAATTACAGATTAACACACATCTTATCACAATCAATGCAACAATACCCTCTTTTCGTCATCATAAACCCTTTAAGGACGGCATCGTGCTTCAATGCATCATGCCTTGGTTTTCATATTTTTTCATCCAACAGGCCTTGGCCCTCGAGCCCACCCCTACACTCAGTGGGATTTGTGTTTTCTGTTATTTGTTCTGTCATGTATTTTTGTCCTTGTTATATGCTCACCATCCATTGTCCCACCAAAACATGGGACCTCCATATTACAATAGGTCCTCGCTTAAGGGGGGTTTACACAACATACATTGTTGCCTAAATGGCTCAGGTTCAAAATTTTACAAAATCAATAACCCTACTTCTCCATCTTGTCACTTCTTGTAGTCCCTTGCATCACTAATTCCAACAGGTCTCCTTCTAAGTTACTTAGACATGGGTTTTAAGTTTTTTGGCGTAGCCTATAGATGGCGTTGTATGCCTGCCTAACTCCAGGTTGGCTTTCAAAATGTATCATCATGCCTTGGTCGTTGTGATGCATGAATATAGTCCTGGCGAGTGACTCGCCAGGGCTGCATTCAAGCATTGTTGATACACTCCCATGGGGTCCGCATAAGCTACTCCCAGGCCACACTTTTTTTTGCTGACATTTGGTCCTGCAACATTGAAAATTTGCAGGACCATATGTCCTTTTGGAAGAAAAGTTACATTTTTTGAAGGATCGGATAGCCAAATATCTGACAATATGGTGCACCTAGTTTACTTGTTTATTTGTAATCATTTATGACCAAATAAAGATAGATTGATAGTTTCTCATAGTATATAGGCAAACATATTTCAGCTTTACAAGCCCAACTGAATCCTTCTAGTTCAGAAAAACCCAACAGGCGACTGGATACTTGGTCCTTCTACACTTGTCAATATGCTGGACGGGTGGCATTTTAGGTGGCAATTGCCACTGTCCTGCATGTTTTTGCAGAGACTGAATCAGGCCTTGATGCCTTGTTCCACAGTCAACCTGTAGCTTTTAATTGGTTGGTTGGTTGTTGGGTTGCTTTATGCCCTAGTTAACAGCTGTAGTCATTTCAAGGGTAGTGATTGTGATTGAATCTATGAGGTGATAGAGATAGAAAGCATGTCCTTACACTTTCACCGAGACAATGCTTCTGTTATATCACACACTACATAGGCACAGTGTGAGATGGACAGGCCTTCGATATGCTGTAAGTCTACCACAGCAGGGGGGAGCTTGCAGCCCATACAGCACCCACGTTCTTGTGGGTGCCAGACGAACGCTCTACCTCTGCGCTGACTTTGCACCACAATACATGTTAGGGGTAGAGTAAATGGCTGAGAGTCCACAGTAGCTGCAGTGGCTACAGATGGAACTACAGGTCTCAGGCATGTAGACCAGGGCACCTATATGAAGGGGGACTACGGACTGTCGCGTCTTTATCATATTCCGTACAGCTACTGCCTAACAATGAAACAAGACACCAGTTGATGCCTGTGTTACAATTAATATAGCTAGTCTACATGTCAGACTATCCCGGTCCTCAGGCCATGTTTGGTTGGATGTGTCTGCTCAAGTCCCCCCAAAACTTGGTGTCTTTTAAAAGTGTTTCAACCCCTTATGGCCAGGATGTTTGACAGCATGCTCTTAATTCAGTTTGAAAATGTATATTTTGAACCAGCCATAAGAGATGCTGTAGCATTGTTTACTTGGTATCAGACATAACTTGTATTGATACTTTTTGACGCAACAAGGGACGAACCTGTGTAGTCACTAGACGCCGCCCATTCTACAAGTAATCTTGAATCGCCACTTCTGGCGTAATCTTATTCCAGGAAAAGAAAAAAAGAGAAAGAAAGAAAAAGGGGGTGCGGGGGCACAAACTTACAGCTACAAACTTACAGTGGTGCCATCTAGAGGATAGGTATCACCTGGAAACTGATTAAGATTACGCCAGTAGTGGCAAAAACTGATAAAGATTACACCAGAACTGGCGATTCAAGATTATGCACAGAATGGGTGGCATCTAGTGACTCCGCAGGTTGATCCCCACGTGCCTTTTTGACAGCCTTACATACATTTTCAAAAACTCTTGATTCAATTTGGTGCAGCGCCATTTATATATGGCAAGTATGATGGACCGGGTTCTCAAATTGATTCAATTCAGAAAACAGAGCTGGCAGGGGGGCTATATCATCCTGCAGACAGTTTGTTTACCCTGTCATGTCCCCTACAGCACTGGCTGCCTAACTGTCATGTCCTCTACAGCACAGCCTGCCACACCTGTCATGCCTCATCAGGATGTGCCTGTACCTGCCAGTCACGGTGTATACCCACTGTGTTACCTGATACCTCACCATGCATCCCTGCTCAAGATTCAATATCATTTGCGGCAGGGGCTATTATCTTTTAGTGAGGATTTCTCACTTGATTCAGGCCATGGTAACTAGTATCGAGGAAGACATGCATTCCATCGTGAAAAGAGTACACTTGCTCCTTGTATGATCAACCATGGCCAGGCTTTTCTTTGAGTAAGGCATTAGCCTTTTTTTTTTGCCTCGGTCATTTTTGAATATTGTATTTTGCTCTGTTGGATTAACTTGGATATCTGCTTTCAACAAAATGAGACTTTGCTGTGACATTGAAAATACCGCTATGTTAATACTAACAGCTGTTTTCACATTACCAACAGTGCTGTCAACTGATCCAGTTTAGAGGCTTTTCAAGTATGACATTATAATCGATAATGGTTACAGGAGTATATATATGGGAAATGATGATAACAAAGAATGGTTTTGGAAAATGCCTGAATAGTGACATTGTGCTGAAAGGAATCCTTAGGCACTGCTCTTTGCATGTCAAGAGTAGATAAACCCTAGTCATCTGTGGTCTGCAATATGGACAGCCTCCCGACAGTCAATATATATCCTGTTAAGTCCTCATACGAGGATATATCCTATACAATGTACATAGATGAGGCAGATTGCATATCATTACCGAGAAGAATCTCTTCTACATCTGCTACTGCCAATCCTATTATAAACCTCGGCAGGCATCCAGTTAACGTACCCATACGTTTACATAATTGTAGATATAGCTTGTTCCAAGTGAGCCTTTGAAAAAAACAGTGTATATCATGTCCTTGTCTGAAATAAAATAAATCTCACAAATCTTACAATCCTACAGTAACACAGAGAGTTGACTTACCTGACTACCAGGTCCTGGCGCCTGTGGCCTGCCGTCTGGTGGAGCTTCTCGGTACTAATGTTGGCGAGGGTCATGCCCCTGAGACTGACTGCGTCCAGCGTCCCCCCATACAGCTGGGACAGACCCGAGTACCAGTTGTTCTTAGCTGCTACCGTCATTCTATGAAAGAGAAGAAAATGAGGATGGTTAGGTCACTCCAAAAAAGTGGTTTTTTTGTCACCCAGGGCTGAGAAATATGAGGAGGGAAGGTGTTTTTCCCTTCTTTTCTTTTAAACTCGTGGGCTTATATTTGTTTTTCATAACAAAACTTCAAATTTGATTAGCTAAGAATTTATTGGTCTAAAACAGTGGGCCGAAATGTAAGTCATTTCTAGCTTACTGCATTACTGGCAGTATCAGCTTTGATTTGATACCAAATATGCCAGTATTTGTTCATTTTTAACATGTTTTCATAAAGAATTTGCAAAAGAAACAATGTTTCTCTCAAATGCTGATTTTTATGATGCATGCAGTGATCAGGTATTTGCTTTCATCGACACCTTAACTTCAATTCCTTCTTGTTTTCAATATTTATCATGATTTGGAGGTAGGAAGAGGCTGAATGCTATGGTTGTAGACAGGTTGTTTTGACTTCAGGGCTGAACATGGTGAATCCAATGTTGCTATATTGCAACGCTGACAGGTCTAGATTTCTGTCCGAAGACATTTTGAATCATTGAGGAAGAGACCCGAAAAACATGCTGGGTAACGTGTCTTTGAGTCGTCCATGTCAACCACTTTGTCCTGTTTTGAATGCCTAGTTACAGCCCTTCCAGAAGTGGCTATTCCAAAAATCATTGAAATGGAGAGGACGAAGGGGACTTGGTCAGTACTGACCAACCTGAAGATATCAACTAACCTAGGTTGGTTGTATAAGGTGCCAAAAATTAACTAACTTGTTCCACATTATAGTGACTGAGAGATTGGTCGTATACGGAGCCAAAGAATATGAGTGTAGTTCCCAGAATACCTTACGGTTGGCATTCATGTCTAAGTGGCCCACTCATGGACACTTTTCAGCATAAAATCGTACTATCCCTAGTAAAGAGTTTCTTGGGGGAGAGAGGCATAATAATTCTCCCGACAGGGACAGGAAATCTTTTGGAGTTATTACACAAACTGTCATCGATCCTGCTGTTATAAGTAATTTTTCCTATTTTGATTATTTATCTTTTTTTTAAAATGAGTAGCAAGGACGTTCTCATTAATGTCTCATCTCAGGTAGTTAGCATATTTCTTGTAAGAGCAATTCCTTCCTCCACACGAGGCAATATGAGAGAACACATAAATGATACTGAAAGATTGCAGATGAAACTTGATATAAAACTGCTTCGGGTAACTTTAGTTTCACCCAAGTTTGCATGCCTGATTGTTTTAATCAGCGGTTTTGCAATACTTGCCCCTCATGTTTCACTATTGCTTCTCAGGTTTAAGGATACCCATATTACATATACCTGCTTCCCTTATACAATTTCAAATCAAATCCAACTAAAAACTGGAATGCTCATATATGAAAAGTGATTTTGCAATCTCACCCATCGGAATTGCTCTATTATCACTGTGCAACGACGAAAAAAAAACCGGGGGCAGACCTACCTGACTAGACTAATTTGAGGTCACTGAATCCAAAAATGATGGTAGATAATGCCTCATAAGTCTCAGTTTAAAGATATTCCAACCATGATTATTTGTCGGTCTACTACTGAATATATGATCCGACCAATATACAGCAGGGACAGCATTCATAAAAAATTGTCAATTTTGTTTGCCTGGCAGAGATAACATGACTCTAAAGCATATTTAGTGGTAACATACCCTAAAAAACAGGATTCTACATTGTTATGAAGCTAAATTAGTGATATTTTACCGATATTAATTGAAAAAATACCATAAAATATATAGATTCATCCTAAAGCGATATAACATTTTTTTAAGCTACTAAGATCAGGATTGTGACCCGTTCTGACATGAGGTACCTTCAGTGAAGCTATTATTACTGTTTTTAGCCCCCACCAGTGCTGGAATCCCAAAAAGAGTAATAAATAGACAGAAATTTGCTTGGATAACCCTTTATGCAGAATACAATGATAGATCATTGGTGTTACATCTTTAGGATTAGAATTCTATATCTATAATGGTTTTTATAGACAAAAATGGTACAAAGGCCAGTTTCTGGCTACCATGGTAGCCATTGACACAGTCAAAATATTGGATATTGGCTCTAGAATATTGGAAATGTCATCAATATCGCAAACCTCAAAACAGGCCTTGCAAATTCCTTTCAGAACCAATTTTCTACTAAAAGGTATCCTTGTATTAGGATATTTGACCATCAAACCTAATTTTACATGAAACATTAGCCAGGTGCATTGCTGGAATATGGTCAGAGGTGGTCCTTACGGGGAATACTATAGGAAGACAAAGCGACCTTTTTAAGCACTAGTTATATGTTTCAAAGTGTTATTTTGGACCTATTTATTCACAAAGAATATTTATTTCTATAACAGATCAGTAATATATTAATAATGTAACTAGTTAAAAATGAGTTTTACATGAAAAGAAGCATTTTCCTACTTTTTAAACAAATAGTGTATATATAAGCTCTAACTGGGTATACAAATAAGACCATATGAATATCTGAAAACTGAGACTTACCACACAATTTTGAGTGCTATTTTTGAGTTCCTCAGGTCAAAATACATAAGAATAATTGAGTCTGGTCCCGGTTTTTTTCAATTTTTGAAAATTTGTTGTACAGTGTTACACGTTCAATGTAATTAGATGATATCGATTTCACATGCTAAACTTTTCAATATTTTTCACGTATATAAAGTCATTATGACTTTGGCTGTACGTTCCCCAGATCTATCAGATATCAGAAAGGTACAGGACCATAGATTTTTTACTATGGAATTTTAAATTGACGCTACATCCTCACACTGCCTGGGATAAGGGAGTGTTCATTTATCAACTACAGGGGGGGTGGTGAGATTTCGCGAGGAGGGGTGCAAACTTTTTGCACCCCCTGTCGAGAACTATAGTAGCGCGCTGGCTTTTTTGCTAAAAAAAGGGGCTAAATTGTTTCCGCCCCCCCCCCTCAAGACAGGTCAGAATTTTTTACGCCCCCCCCCCCTCAGGAGGGGTCCAAACATTTTACCCTCCCCCCCAACCCCCTCCCCCTGTAACTAATAAATGAACACTCCCTAAGCTGATAAGAATCTAGCCTACTTGAATCAAGTACTTTAATATTGATGTAGCACCGCAGGGTGTTTGGAGATGGAGATCAAAGAAAAACACTGTCCATAGCAAATGGGTTTCCTTTTTCTATAGAGTAATGTAATCGAATCCTGCATCGCCCAATGCGCTCAACACAGTTTGCA
This sequence comes from Harmothoe impar, assembly GCA_947462335.1. NCBI lineage: Eukaryota > Metazoa > Annelida > Polychaeta > Phyllodocida > Polynoidae > Harmothoe > Harmothoe impar. The sequence continues at coordinate 58,940,763 of OX381720.1, read as the reverse complement.
GAAAAGAAACTGAACACCCGCTAACCATTATAACTCATAGAAACATGTAATGGGAAATAAATATTCATATGATGGAAGACTGTTTAATGCAATACTCAACAGAACACACAAGATTGGCTGCACCTGATTGTTGCATAATAGGTCAATCCAAACTTTTTGTGGAAAATAGATTCAACTTATTATATAAGTAGTTTATATTCTAATGTATATGTAGTAGCTATAAAACCAGTACCATGCTGTATGTGGAATACAGTGAAAGAAGCTTTATTACCCTACTCTTTGTACAGCTTGGTACAGGGAGTATAACTTATTTATACCACTAGCTGTATGCAATATACAATAGGTATGAATTGCTTTGTTCTCCGTGCCCGATGTTGGATAAATGCAAATAACAGCAAGAGTGTGAACATGATTTCCAACTTGACATATTCACTATTAAAATATTGCTTCATTCAGACAGAACCACTGAGGACTTAGATATAACACTTTTTTGTTAAGCTACTTTTAATGGGGTGATAGACCGCTGTCCTAAGCAAAAACTCTTTGCAATATAAGTTATCACCGAAAAAAACCAATGACACCTCTTGACATCATCCAACCACAACAATCTGACAATCATTGATTGTGTATTTTAATCCTCATGCAACAGTGATAGGGATCGATTAAGCACAATATCATCAGTATGGAATGGTCCTTGATATGGGATCATCTGGTGTACAAGCTTTCAAATGATCTAGAGGGGACACAAGATCACAACCCACTGGAATCAATCACCTTAGATCCCAGAGCAGTTGTATCCCGCAGAGTGTGTGTGCATATTGTATAGAGGGTATGCCATCAGCATGCAGTTACCTATCAAAGAGTCAACTGAGCATATTCTACAAAACCCTTTTAGGCATGATGCATGAATCAAACCCACACACCAGGTCAAATGAGCAAACCCTATGTTTTTATCAGAAAATCACTTTGGGTTCGATATAGCACGGTACCACCAAGTTTTACTAGTATATAAATATATTTGGCAAGCAATTAAGATGGTGAATATCCATGTTCACCATAGTATGCTATCCTATGGCTTTAGCATAGCCAATAAAAGGTGTTGTGGTTCTGTCCAGCTCAATGCTTTATTTGTGTAGAAACAGTATATATAGGATACATCATTCTTTGATGAAAATCATTGGAGCATAATGCCGTTTGGTTAGAATGATAGATGAATACATGACAGTGCTTTCATCCCCGTTTTGCCATTATCCATCAGCATAAATCACCTGTACAGTATTTATGCTGCAGTGGCACATCATGATAATACAATAATGAAATGCTATGAAGCAATATGTCTTCCTTAAAGAGTTGAGACTACTTGTATAAATTGATCAATGCTAGAGTATAGGATATTGCCTGTGATATATTAGACATGAGTGGCTCCTGTCTTTCCTTGCCTGTAGCAGTAAGGCAATGCCTACCTAGTCTGGCAGTTTTTGTGCTACCACTCTACCTCCTTTAATACTATTTTTCTCCTTTTACCAAAGCCTCTAGTACTAACACTTCCTCAATGTGATCTGAAAGTGGTTTTAAGAGACCTACTCTAGCGTTGAGTGTCACACAGGAGAGAAGTATAAAGACTGGTTGTTTTTATATTTTAGAACCTGGAGCAGCACTTAAGGTGTCTTTAACATCCTTTAACCCTTTAGGGGCAGCATAGTGCTTTGATACATTCTGCCCTTTGTCATGATGCATGGATGCAGCCCTGGCAAACAGCTCAACATGGACACAGTCAGGACTCATGCTGACCCTTTCTGAGTGTATGAACCCTGCAGGGCCTGCATGATACTTGCATACAGGCTAGACTGACTGCATCCAGGCATCAAAATCATAAATAGCACATTTCATTTCAACAATATGCATGCCTCAAAAGGATAACACATGGGGCTCTGTGCTATAGTTGTTGAAGGAGTTGCTTTTTTATTACGCGGAACTTCAACCAGGCATCGCTTCTGTTCCAGACGGCCAGGATGTAGAGTAAGTCATAGATAAAAGCGTCTATGAAGACGCAAAGACAGAGGTTGGTCGCTCAGACATAGTCACTTACCAATATTTGTTTATTTTCATAATGTTTTCATGAAAAATTTACAAAAGAAAACAGAAAAACAGTTTCTCTCAAAAGCTGATTTCTATGATGCGCCCAGTGATGAGAAACCATTTTATTCTTTAAAATGATGTATCAGTTAAAATCCAAAATCAGGCATTTGCTTTGATAAACATCTTAATTTCAATTCCTTGATTTGAAGGTAGGAAGAGACTAAATACTGTAGTTGTACACAATTGTTCGGATTTCAGGGCTGAACCCAGTAAATACAATGTTGTTATATTGCAACGCTGACAGATCAAGATTTCTGTCCAATGACGTTTTCAATAATTGAGGAAGAGACCCGAAAAAAATGCCGGGTTACATGTCTTTGAGTAGTCCATGTCAACTACTCTGTTCTGTTTTAAATGCCAAATTAAAGCCTTTCCAGAAGTGGCTATTTCAGAAATCATTGAAATGGAGAAGTCTCAGGGGAGTTGGTCAGTCCTGACCAACCTGACAATATCAACTAACCTAGGTTAGTAGTATAGGGAGCCAAAAATTATCTAACTTGTTAGGCATTATAGTGACTCAGAGATTGATCGTACAGCAAGCCAAAGAATATTTGTGTAGTTCCCAAAATACCCTATACGTGGCATAGATGTCTAAGTGGCTCATGGGCAACTTTCTGCATCATATTTTCCTATCCCTAATGGAGAGTGGCTTGGGGGAAAGAGGCATAAAATTTCTCATGAGAGGGACAGAAACTCTTCTGGAGCTATTACGCAAACTTTCATCGATCCCTCTGTTATAAGAAATTGTTCCTATTTTAACTATTCATCTTTTATTTGAAATGAGTAGCAAGGACGTTCTCATTAATGTCTCATGTCAGGTAGTTCGCATATTTCTTGTACGAGTATTTCCTTCCTCCACCCAAAGCAATATGAGAGAACACATAAATTCTGAAGGATTGCAGACGACACTTGATCTAAAACTTCTTCTGGTAACTAGGATTTCAATTTCACCCACATTTGCATGCCAGATTATTTTGATTGGCAGTTTTGCAATAGTTGCCCCTCATGTTTCACTATTGCTTCTCGGGTTAAAGGATATAGCGTCCATCTCACTTAATCAATTATTTATTCTGGTTATCAAAATATCAATTTACTACATTGATCATATATACTTGTTTACCTTATACAATTCAATATTAAATTCAATAAAAACTAGAATGCTCATGAATATGAAAATAATAATTCTGCAATCACATGCACTAGCTCTATTACACATTCAATGTAACCAGATGATATTGATTTCACATGCTAAACCTTTCAATATATTTTCACAGGTGTAAAGATAAGGAACAGGAACATAGATATTTTATAATGGAATCTAAAATTGAGGCCCGATTCGCATAGGGCCCACTATAATAAGCTGATAAGAATCTAGGCTGCTTCAATCTAGTACTTTAACATTGATGTGGCATGGCAGGGTGCTTGGAGAGGGAGATTGAAGAAAAGCACTGCCCATAGCGAACGGGTTTCCTTTTTCTATAGTGTAATGTTATTGAATCCTGCATCGCCCCAGGCGCTTAACACAGTTTGCAGAAAAGAAACTGAACACCTGCTAAGCATTATAACTCATAGCAACATTTAATAGGAGATGAATTTCCGTAAGATAGAGGACTGTTTTACGTCGTGACCACGTGACCAAACACTACATACAGCTAGTGTACACAGCAGACAGTGGATGGCTCCAGTATAGGCCCAGCGCTTATTGTGGAAACTAGTTGTATGTAGTGTTTGGTTACGTGGTCACCTAGATGACCGGACCACCACAGTGTCAGGCCTTTATACTAATACTACCAACCCACTGCACACCATCTCCATCAGAACGCCCTGTTTAGGCCTGTGTTCATAATAGACACAACCATGGATGATGTGAATAAAGTTGTTTTGTTAAATGACACCTCTTGATGTCATTAAACCACAATTAACTGAGGTTTTGTATTTATCAGGCACCAATGTCAGGATCTTATATAGATCCATGGAATGGTCCTTGATTTGGGATCATCTGGGGTACAAGCTTTCAAATGATCCAGAAGGGACAGAAGATCACAGGCCACTAGAATTGATCACTTATAGATCACAGATCTATTGTATCCCGCATAGTGTGTGTGTATTGTATAGAGGGTATGCCAATACCATTTGGTTACCTAGCAAGGGTTAACCAAGGATGTTCTACAAGACCCTTTTAGGCATGATACATGAATGGAACCCACACACATAGTCTAACGTGCAGACCCTATGTGTATCAGAACATTATTTTGAATTTACTACAGCATTGTGCCACACACTTTTATTAGAACTTAAGTATTTTTGGCAAGTCATTGAGATGTTAAATATGTAAATGTCCACCATAGTGTGCTTATCTTTGGCTTTAGCGTAGCCTATAAATGTTATTGTGGTCCTGTCCAGAGTTATGTGTTATGTATGGGCTTTCAAGCACATTCCTTGATGAAATCATTTTAATTCAATGCCCTATGGTCGGAATGCATGCAGTAAAGCGCCTTCATCCTACTTTTTCTAAACTTTATCTAAGCCACTTTATTTCAGGCACTCATCACCAAGGACTGAGAAATAAGGAACTAATTTCACATTTAAGCAGTAAAGAGGTTGTTGATCAACAAAATTTGAGAAAATGTATGTTAGAAAGTGCTCATATTTTAACAACCGGGGGGGGTGGTGGATTTCGGGGGGGGGGTAAAAAATGTGGACCCCTCTTGGGGGGGGTAAAAAATGTAAACCCCTCTTGGGGGGGGGTAAAAAAAATTCAACCTGTTTTAAGGGAAAAAGCCTGCACGTTACTATGCTACAAAGGGGCGCAAATGCGCGCGATTTTCGGCGTGCTGGAGGGGGGTAAAAAATGTTGACCCCTCTAGGGGGGGTGAAGAAATTTCGCCTATCCAACTGCTTCATGGACAGTTTAAGCTTTAATCAAATATCAAATATGCCAATATTTGTCCGCTTTTATCGTATCTTTTAATAATCAAAAATGTTTTGAATACCGTATTCGACGTAATAAGCGCACACCCCCTGATAAGCGCACAGACCCCGTTTTTGGCCAAAATTTATACTACAAATAACCAAAAATATCTCAATTTTTGACCCCAATTAAACTCTTAACTACTAAAAGGTATCCAGAATCTTTTTTTAAGCACACTGTGCGCTTATTACGTCGAATACGGTAATAGTTTTCACCATATCAACATTTTGCACTCAGTGATGAAATACAAGCTTTTTTTTTGAGTTGCCTTAGCAGCATCAGTCACCTTCATGGTGCTAGGGGGCTACTCCCTGATGCTACAGTGATACATGATGTTGAAAGAGAAATACAAAGCTATGAGGCAATTTGCCTTCCTTGAAGAGGTCACTACTAAGGCATAGGGTATTGCCTATGATATATTAGGCATGAGTGGCTCCTGTCTTTCCTTGCCAGTAGCAGTAAGGCAATGCCTACCTAGTCTGGCAGTTTTTGTGCTACCACTCTACCTCCTTTAATACTATTTTTCTCCTTTTACCAAAGCCTCTAGTACTAACACTTCCTCAAAGTGATCTCAAAGTGATTTTAAGAGACCTACTCTAGCGTTGAGTGTCACACAGAAGGGTCTTATAAAGTGTTTTTATTCTACACTGAAGGTGTCTTTGACATTTTTATGGCCTCACAGTGCTTTGACACATTATACCCTTTGTCTATTAAGCATAAATGCAGCCCAGGGGAGTAACTCACAAGTGCTGCATACAAGCATCAGGCCAACTGGTTGATGTTATACCTTATACAGGCTACAGCCTATATAATGGTTAACACATATGGCTCTGTGCTATTGACAGAGGTTCACATAAGTGTTTGATGAGGCTAGACTTTGCAAGGGTTACGCCATCTATCCTATGCTGCCAAGACGTAAAGTAACTTGTAGGTCAATCCTCAGAAATGTATCAGACAAATATCAGACATTATCTAGGAAAATGGGCATTAGTGCAGTGTAAAACAAGTTCCCACAGCATGCAAAATGAAAAAATCTACTTTAAGTTAGCCCATTTGACTTAGTTACCTGGGTATGCTGGCCATTGAATTACTCTTTCATGTGAAACATATGCTTTTATTGTCTTGTGTTTGTATACAATAATGACAGCTAATGCAATTCATAGCAACATCTAGGACTGGCTGGGATTAAACCTTCAGAATAACCTCCAGATCACAGCCAACTGTTATTGATCAAATAGGTGATATAACAATTTGATTTACACCCTACCCACATTGGATCTTGCCTCTATATTGGGGGAATACTGTTTCAGTGCTCTGCATGATTTAAGATAGTGATGGGTTCTGACTCCCAGTGAACCATTGGAGGATCATGAATACAGAAATGAATGAGAATCATGTGGTCTCATATCATGTGGCTCCTTGATGGTAAGGGGGGCAGATGATCATAGAACACTGATATTGATGTTCTGCATGACAGAACAGTTCAATACCTTACAGTTTGTGTCACTCGTAGGTGACAGGGAGTGGCTGCAAGCTGTGGTTACAGATTAAAGCCTTGTGTAGAGCATTCAGGTTTCTATGATGAATTCATGGTGAAAACAGTTGCATTATTAAAATAATTTAAGATGTCTATGGCACCAGCGCCTGCTGAAAGTTCTTAAAGAGACCAATGTTGAGCGCCCCAAGAGGAGGATTTTATATTTCAGAAGCAGCAAGGCCGCTCAACCCTTTGAGCGCCAATAATTGCAGCGATGGCAAACAGCTTGCCAGTATTGTGAAAAGCATCATGCCCGGGCTGCATCATAACAAGACATGTCATATTAAAGCTTCAAAACATGTTGTGAAAAAAACGCACATTTGTAACAATTAGTGTCAAACGGTTTATATACTGAGATAGCAAAAAACCTGAAACCTAACTTATTTAAATAGTATTTTACATAATTGATGTTACTATGACCAGCTGTTCTTACTTCTGCCCTTGTGCAATTACATATGAATACCTACTTCCGCCTCATATCAACCATTGTACCATAATTACATGCTTTATTTAGAACAGTACAAACAGAAGGCAGGTCTACACAATGGTAAACACATCATTAGAGTATGGGGTATTAGGTTTTAACTCCCTTCACTAGGGGTTCAAAGTGAACAATTTCATATCTTATATCAGGTTTTCATATTTACTGTTTTAATTGTTTTCCTCTATGGGAAGTAATATAAGACAGCAAGTTCATTCTATATGATTCCCGATGCAACATGATTTGTAATGGATTCGGTTGACTTGGTGTTAAATATCACCCTATTTATGAATGAAGTAAAAGTGATCTTCGTTCACTTATTTGTTCAATCATTTACCCTATACAAGTGAGTATCAGCTTGCTATCAATATCTTTCCATTATTTCCTTTTTGTAGTTAACTATCGACTTCAAGAAACACTTGAATAGCCATGATAATTATAAGCTTGCAACCCTAGTTGATCAGAACAGCCCTATTTTAGGTTTTAGGACAAAATCAATGTAATTCACATGTACTTATCCTAGATCCCTTTTTCACATGATAGAGTCATTATCATGAATGGCTCTATGTTCTTAGATTTGTCCCTAAAAATACTGGCTCATACATTGTTTACTATGCAGTTTCAAATTGAAGCTCCATTCCCACCAAGTCCGCTTCTATAAGCTAGTAAGAATCTAGCCTGCTTTAATTCAGTACTTTAACATTGATGTGGCATGGCAGTATGCTCGGGGAGAGAGATCAAAGAAAAACACAGCCCATAGCGAACGGGTTTCCTTTTTCTATAGTGTAATGTAATCAAATCCTGCATCGCCCCGGGTGCTTGACACAGTTTGCAGAAAAGAAACTGGAAATACGCCAAGCATTATAACTCACAGCAACATATAATAGAAGAATCAATATCAATACGATAAAAGACTGTTTAATGCAATACTCAATAGCATACACAATATTGGCTGCCCCAGATTATTGTATAACAGGTCAGTCCAAACTACTTGCGGAAAATAGATTCAACTCAAAACACAAGTAGTTTATATTCTTATGTATATATATGCAAATAACAGCAAAAGTGTTTACAAACATGATTTTCAAAATGACATATTCACTAAACCTGTTTCATTATAGACAGAACCACTGAGGACTTAGATATAATGTTTTTTTTGTTTAGTTGATTTTAATGGGGTGATAAACCCTAGTCTTTTGTTAAATTTCTTTAGAATATGAAAACAATGACACCTCTTGATATTATTAAACCACACTAAACTGAGAATCATTGATTATGGTTTATATCCTCATGCACCAGTGTTAGGAATCAAGGAGGCACAATGTCATCAATATGAAATGGTCCTTGATATGGGATCATCTGGTGAACAAGCTTTCAGACGATCTAGAAAGGACAGAAGATCACAGCGCACTGGAATTGATCGCCTTTAGATCACAGACGGGATGTATCCCGCAGAATGTATGTTTATTGTATAGAGGGTATGCCAATACAATGTAGCATGTAGTTTCATAGCATGAGGTTAACCGAGCATATTCTACATAACCCTTTTAGGCATGATGCATGAATCAAACTCACACACCCCGTCAAACAAGCACACCCTATGGGTAAATACTCTATTATCATCAGAAAATCACTTTGGGTGTAGTATAGCACCGTACCAGACACAATTCTATTAGTATTTAATATATTTGGCAAGTCGTTTAGATGTGGAATATGAATACCGTATTCGACGTCGAATACGGTAGTGTGCTATCTTATGGCTTTAGTATGGCCAATAAAAGGTAATGCGGTCCTGTCCAGCATTATGCGTGAGGCTTTAAAGCACATCATTATTGCGTAAAAGCAGTATATGTATGTTACATTATTCTTTGATAGAATCATTGGGATTCAATACCTGCAGGTCAGAATAATGGATGCATACAGTACAGGGCTGTCATCCCCATTTTGCAGTTATTCATTGGCATATATAATATCACCTGAACAGTACCAGTAGGTTACTCATTTATGCTGCAGTGCTACGTCATGATAACACAAGAATGAAACAGTATGAAGCAATATACCTTCCTTAAAGAGTTGAGTCTACTTCATTATAAAACATTTATTGCTAATGTATAGGCTCTGGACTGTGATATATTAGACATGAGTGGCTCCCTTATGGCTTTGCCAGTAGCACTAAGGCAATGCCTACCTAGTCTGGCAGTTTTTGTGCTACCACTTCATCTGCTTTAATACTATTTTTCTCCTTTTACCAAAGCCTCTAGTACAAACATTTCCTCAAAGTGATCTCAAAGTGGTTTTAAGAGACCTACTCTAGCGTTGAGTGTCACACAGGAGAGAAGTATAAAGACTGGTTGTTTTTATATCTTAGAACCTGGAGCAGCACTTAAGGTGTCTTTAACATCCTTTAACCCTTTAGGGGCAGCATAGTGCTTTAATGCAAGATGTCCTTTGTCATGATGCATGGATGCAGCCCTTGCAAGCAGCCCAACATGGACACAGTCAAGCCTCATGTTGACCCTCTCTGAGTGTATGAACCCTGCAAGGTCTGCATGATACTTGCACACAGGCCAGACAAGTAACTGACTGCATTACATTGCATACATAAAGTACATTGAAGCACGGTGCAGGCTTTAAAATATCTAACACATTGGGCTCTGTGCTATTGATAGAGGGCTATAGTGGTTGAAGGAGGTCGTGTTTTATGATGCTGAGCCCCAACCAGGTCATGGCGTCCATTCCCGACTGCCAGGATGTAAAATAAGGCATAGATTATAGGACAGACTCCACTGTAGCCTATTTTCTCCTGGAGGAAGACCTGGCCATTGCTAGATGAAAATTGGGAAGTATTTACTATCGTGAACCAGTAAACCACAATAAACTGAGAATCATTAATTGTATATTTTTATCCTCATGCAGCAGTGTAAGGAATCGATGAGCCACAATATCATCAGTATGAAATTGTCCTTGATATGGGATCATCTGGTGAACAAGCTTTCAGACGATCTAGAGAGGACAGAAGAGCACAGCGCACTGGAATTGATCGCCTTTAGATCACAGAGGGGAAGTATCCCGCAGAATGTATGTTTATTGTGTAGAGGGTATGCCAATACAATGTAGCATGTGATTACATATCATGAGGTAAACCAAGCATATTTTACATAACCCTTTTACGCATAAAGCGTGAATCAAACTCACACACCCAGTCAAACAAGCACGGCCTATCTGTAAAAACTCTGTTATCATCAGAAAATCACTTTGGGTGTAGTAAAGCACTGTGCCACACACAATTTTACTAATATTTAATATATTTGGCAAGTCATTTGGATGTGGATTACTTTAAAGCACATCATTATTGTGTTAAAGCAGTTTATGTATGATACATTATTCTTTGATAGAATGATTGGGATTCAATACTTGCTGGTCTGAACGATGGATGCATACAGTACAGTGCTTTCATCCCCATTTTGCCATTATTCATTGGCATATATAATATCACCTGTACAGTACCAGCAGGCTACTCATTTATGCTGCAGTGCTACGTCATGATAACACAAGAATGAAACAGTATGAAGCAATATGCCTTCCTGAGAGAGTTGAGTCTACTTATATAAAAAATTTATTGCTAATGTATAGGCTCTGGGCTGTGATATATTAGACATGAATGGCTCCCTTATGGCTTTGCCAGTAGCACTAAGGTAATGCCTGCCTAGTCTGGCCGTTTTTGTGCTACCACTCTACATCCTTTAATATAATTTTTCTCCTTTTACCAAAGCCTCTAGTACTAATTCTTCCTCAATGTGATCTGAAAGTTGTTTTAAGAGACCTACTCTAACGTTGAGTGTCACACAGAAGAGCAGTATAAAGACTGGTTGTTTTTATATTTTAGAACCTGGAGCAGCACTTAAGGTGTCTTTAACATCCTTTAACCCTTTAGGGGCAGCATAGTGCTTTAATGCAAGATGTCCTTTGTCATGATGCATGGATGCAGCCCTTGCAAGCAGCCCAACATGGACACAGTCAAGCCTCATGTTGACCCTCTCTGAGTGTATGAACCCTGCAAGGTTTGCATGATACTTGAACACAGGCCAGACTAGTAACTGACTGCATTACATTGCATACATATAATACATTGAAGCACGGTGCAGGCTTTAAAAATGGTAACACACGGGGCTCTGTGCTATTGATAGAGGGCTATAGTGGGTGAAGGGGGTCGTGTTTTATGATGCTGAGCCCCAACCAGGTCATGGCGTCCATTCCCGACTGCCAGGATGTAAAATAAGGCCTAGATTATAGGACAGACTCCACTGTAGGCTATTTTCTCCTTGATGAAGATGTGGCCATATATTGTATACATTGTCGCATTAATCTTCATCACATAGTCTGCAGATGGTTCCCTCGCCAGCAACTTGCAATGTTCACCGAGCAAAATAGTTTTACCTGTCAAGTTCACTGTTGGATTGAATGTAACAACTGTAACTGACTTATCGAGCTGCTAGATTTGCTGACAGTGATGGCTTCAACTGTAATAGCCTCTAGATAAATGCTGCAAATATTTAGTTTCAAACCAGGGGAGCTGAATCTGTTAATGACTCCAACAGGCTCTGCTATGATAGTCTCTAAACCAATTAGAAAGGAGGGAGCTGAATTACAATTTCCATAATTAATTACTATTCTTGTCAACTTGATTCTGCCATTTTTGCACTACACTACACATTTGCATTTCACCTTCTTCCCAGGAACAATTACATCAGAATGTATTACGTATATTCTTTGGTTTCAGATACAGCTAATGCTTGAACCTTTAAGGGTAGCACAGTGCTTTAATACTCCATTGTCCTCATGATCCATGCATTAATGTTATAGATTGACTAGTCTGGTGGTATTTGCCACAGCTAAAGAGGGCCCCACTGCTAGGAGATAGGGGTGGTATTTGAATAGGCCTCTAGATGACATTGTATCTGAATGCTGTGATGCCCTGTCCCTTATATTTCACAGTTGATCTTTTCAAAGCATCATGTCAACCCTTAAGGTAGTAGTCATTTTTTAACAACAGGGGGGTGTTGGTGGATTTGGGGGGGGGGGACAAACAAACTTTGTACCCCTTGTAGGGGGTGTACCAGAAAAATTTAGACCCCTCTTGAGGGGGGGACCAAGAAAATTGCACCCCTCTTAGCAAAAACGCCTATGCATTACTATAGCTCAAAGGGGTCAGCCGAGTCCCATTTCAACTTGCCTGATGGGGGAACCACAAAACTTTGACCCCTACCGTGGGTAGAACCAAAATAATTTAGACTCTCTCGCGCAAAAATTCACCGACCCCCCCTGCTGCTGTTAAAAAATGACCACTCCCTTAGGCTCAAATGGAGCATTGATGAGTGACATAATTATATGTTACCACATTATGCGTCTCTAAAAAGGTTAACAATTGAACTGAATGAAAGCTTTTCCTATTGATCATTTTGCTACAGCATATTTTAACTGCATAATAATGCTGAATATATAAATTATGCCAATATCTTTAGCATCATTTGAAGCCATTTTCATCAATCATTTCAATCATTTGAAATGTGTGTCATTTTCTAAAAGCTGCTGTCATTAGATTGTTGCCAACTTCATCCAGTCACCTATGTATCACGGTCATTGAACCATGAGTTATAAAATCACCTTTCTTTATTTAAATTTGGCATTGATGTTCTATATTTTGTCTCAAGAGGCCATTGTCAATGATTGTGTACATCAATGGCACTTACTGCCATTCATAGGAAATCATTCATCATCATGGTCCGGCTGATATTCAACCTTTGAAGTTACCTAAAGATCACATTGATCGACTAGATGATATATGTAGACCACTTTCATAGCCCAACTGGCTCTGCTTGAGGCTGGCCGTATGGGCTGATACCCTCCTTAAAGTAGCATGGTTCGATTTTTTCTTTATTCTAAATTCTACTTAAATCTGTTTAAAATGTCATTACAATATCATATCTGGCGGAAGGGCACAATTAAATCTCACTGATGGGAAATAAGAGGCAAATAAGAAGGTACTCTGAACACAGGTGTATTCTTTTACAGAGTATTTTCAATGGGTGGAATTATAGTGTGCACTCCAAAAGTCTCAGATTTGGCATAAAACTGGTAAATAGCTGAAAGCTAGGGTGAATTACCAGGAATAATGTTGAATAAAGTAGGTAGGACATGAAGTAGGGCCATATTGAATCATTTGGTACATCTTAAAGGGAATTTTCTTTTGAGCGCTAATTATTGGACTATGCCACGTTAAGCATCAGACAGAGACACGTGCATGGACCAGTCATTGAACTATAATACATTTTTTTATCCAGGTTTGGCGTCGATAGAATATTGATTAAATTGTCAGGTGTTTGAATACATCAATGACACTCAATGCTATCTATAGGGACATGCAAGATTGGCTGGTATTCAAACTTCAAAATTACCTTATGATCACAGGCCACTGGTATTGATCAGATCGGGGATAGATCAGTTTGATTTATAACCCTACCTACCCTGGATCATGCTGGCCGTGTGTGGCAAATACTCTTTCAGTGCTATGCATTGTTATGATTGAATGGTCATTACACCATATATGATATGCAATATTATAGTGGGTGATATCAAGGAACAAGAAGTAGTCACGTGTAGTCTAGTATATAGACAGAGCTGCACGCTAAAGTGACCGAGTCAGTGGTTACTTCACGAGAGCTGCCTGGTCCGTATTGCACGCTGGCCGTAGGCCTAGTGCAATACGGACCAGGCAGCTCAAGTGAAGTAACCACTGACGAGGGCACTTTTAAGTGCCGCTCTGTATTTATTTCAGGGTATTTCAACCTAAAATAGATAGATAGTCTATATTTCACTACTTCCAGGATGTTTTTTTACTTCCGCGGAGTTTGTTTACTTCCGTCAGCCGCCATTTTGAATTCCGCACAAGTCACGCGACCCTCGGGAGCGTGCAGTACGGCCAGAGCGTGAAATACGCCCGAGGGTTATTGCACGCTCCCCTCACGTACGGCCCTCCCATTGCTTTAACCTTGACAGTCTGTATTCACCATGAAATAAAGGTTTAATCCCACTCTGATGGTACATAGGTATATACAGGCAGGTGTATGAGAGACTGCCACCAACCGTGACAGTCCCCTATAGATTGTCCATGACTTGGTGTTTATGTATGGATGTGAGAATATAACAGCATAATTCAAAGCAGCACCGGGTACCGCTGTCCTAGTGAACCCTTCAAGGACAAGGAAGAGTGGTAAATGAAAAGCTGTGCGGTATCATAGCACTTAGACGGTTAGGGGGGCAGGTGATCACAGCACCCTAGTATTGATATTAGGACACTTGAAATAATTTCCTTGTTTTTCATCACCAAGCCATGAGAAAAATGTTGAGGCGTATTTTTTAGAGTTAATTGTTAAATGTTTGAAGGAAGGGAACCTAGACTCATTGAGAACAAAATTCATTTTTGAGTAATAGTAGATTATCTAAGTTAGTTGTGAATATGCACTCCATTTGCTGCACTGTAAGCTTCAATTCGATATAGAGTAGGCCCATATTGTCTAGTAGTATCATGTTTTTCCATCAAAATTTGCAAAAAGAAACCTATCGAAATACGATTTGTGTGATGCGCACAGTCATGAGAAACAACAATAATATTTGCAGTGGCCTGACTAGATGATAGACCAGTTTGATGGCCTGACTAGATGATAGACCAGTTCGATATCTTACAGTGTGTGTATCACATACAGGGTGTGGCTGCAGAATTAGGTTACAGATTAACCCTCTTAGTGCAACACAATGTATGAATGCATCATGCCCTTGGTCATCACGATGCATGGATGCAGCTCTGGCGAGTAACTTGCCAGGGCTGTATTTAAACACGAACAGAGGGTTGGCATGATGCACTAATGCAGCCCTGGCAAGTTACACACTGGGGTTGTCATGATGCACCGATGCAGCCCTGGCAAGTTACTCACTGGGGTTGTCATGATGCACCAATGCAGCCCCGGTGACTTACTCGCCAGGCTGCATTGGTACATCATGACGACAAATGTCATAATTTAGCAATATCCATCCTTAAAGGGTTAATGTATTATTATGCTGACGATTCAGGTTTCTATGGCAGATTCATGGCCAAAATAGCGGCATCATTTGATCCGTCCCTTGGATCAATAAGTTCAACAGGATACTATATCTATGCTACGATCTCTGTTATATAGCTTTACATGTTCTATAGTGTTACGACAATGTTGATTTCCATACATGGATGATAATGTACAGAGATAGTGCAACATGATCTCAATGCATACAATCCATATGACACCCTACTATGTCAAGGACACGATTGGCTGTAATTACACTCTGGATTTCTGTGCCTTTATTCTGTGTACCCAAGTTCTAGTTCTATTGATAGCAGCAACATACAGACTACCAAGCCTGGCAGTTTTTAGGTAAAGGATGCCATAAGTCGTGATATGTTAGATCTCTGCACCGTTATCTTCTATCCTCAACATGTAATTCTGTCAATAGCAGTAAAGTAGAGCTTGACAGTTTTTAGCTAACCAGTTAACATCATTGAACTTCAGTATAAAAAGTGTTATTAGATATGCTATTATACTGTCAGCACTTGCTCCATGTGGTTTTAAGACACCTACTCTAGCCTTAACCCTTTAAGGATTAAAGCCAGTATTCACGCACTCGCCCACTGGCAGGGTTTATGGAACTAGCAAATCCTCACCAAATGGTCACCATAGCCCCATCTGGTGGCTTGCTCCTGAACAACTCCAGTCTCAATGTTGTTTCTAATATTCATATTGAAGCAATAATTTCTAATAAAGCTATGTCATATTCTCTTTTCAATACATATCATAAATGCATAAGTAATGCAGAATTTTCTGCATGCGTTTGGACAAGATACATGTTAAACTTAGAGGGAACATTTTTTCCTCCCAAAGGATACCCTGGCAAGATTTGAACCAGGGACCTTTCTCATTCTAGATCAGCATGTAGCCACAGAGCCCTGACAGCTTTGGGGAGGTGCTAAACTCTAGTCCTGCATTATGCTCCTACCTAGTGGTGGGGTACAGTAGTGTGTACAGACCTGTCACTTGCCACCGTCTGTCATGTTCATGTACACTTTGTGAAGAAACGAGTGCTGGTACCCCCCATTTTTTGTTGGATAAATACCAAGCTATGGCCATAATCTTCACCATATTAAAATTTCATGAGGCCTGAAACTGTTTTTATTACTTAGATATTATGTTAGATAAGTGTGGGCCAAAAACGAAAATGTCATCTGTTACTTCAAGCATCAAGTCCAAAATAAAACCAAAAAGAACTTTTCAACAAGCATTTTTTATTCTTGTCCTTGTTCCTTAGTATAGATACATCACATATCCATGGTTTCTACGAAAAAATCTGGTGGATAATATATGGTTTAACTGGTTTCTTCCAGGAATGTGAAAAATTAGGAAAATATATGACCCCTTGCATCACCCATCGCAGCACAAAAGATAGTATGGGAACCCCCAATTTTTTTTGCCCAATGGATTCTATAGTATTTAAGGAACCCTCTGTTATTTTCTTAGGAGGCCTGAAACTGTATTCAATATGGGGGGAATAGGGACTTTCACCTTTAAGGATGGCGAGATACCTTAATGCATCATGCCCTTGGTCGTCATGATGCATGAATGCAGCACTAGTGAGTAACACGCCAGTGCTGCATTCAAGCATCATGCCAATCGTATTGGGTTAAGACACTCCTGAAGGGTCCGCATGGTATACCAATGCAGCACTGGTGAGTTACTCGCCGGGCTGCATTGGTGCATCATGAGACAAATGTCATCTTTTAGGGACATGCCATCCTTTAATGGGTTAAGTGCCCCATAGATTGCTGGTATGAGGACGTGGTGTTTTTACATTTCCAAAACTTTAAGGCCAGCATAGTAAAATGATGCATCATGACTTTTGTCATTATCATGCTTAAATGAAGCCCTAGTGTGTCATTTTCTGCATTCAAGCATCATGCCAACCTTATGGGGTTGATGCACTTATGCAGCACTGGTGAGTTGACTTCATGGATGCATCAGACATGCTCACACAAACATCACGTGATCCCCGTGTTTTAAACAAGAATTGCGGTTGTTGCCGCGTAAAAAAATGCCTCATGCATTTTTATACACGGCAACAACCGCAATTCTTGCATTCGAAGAAACATAATGTCTACATGGTTGGTATGTTTGAAGGGAACCCATTCAAGACACCAAAAAGGCAGGGCCGGGAAGGGGTTGTCAGGGGGAAGGATGCTATTACTTCAAATATGGCATTTCCTATGAATTCCTTGGGTCCATGTTAGGGGGTAAGGAAATGTGTGTTGCTAGGCATATAAACAATTACAGGCAACCAGCTGGATTAGCAACAAACTAATAGAACCATTGAATTCCTTGGGGGTAGGTATGACTATAATCAACCTTAGGACCATGGAAATGTGTGTTGCTAGGCAGATAAACAATCAGAATAGCCGTTGCTAGGCAACCAGCTGTATTAGCAACAAACCAATAGAACCATTGAATTCTTTGGGTCCATATAAGGGGGGTAGGTATGACTATAATCAACCTTAGGACCATGGAAATGTGTGTTGCTAGGCAGATAA
Source organism: Harmothoe impar (assembly GCA_947462335.1). Classification (NCBI taxonomy): domain Eukaryota; kingdom Metazoa; phylum Annelida; class Polychaeta; order Phyllodocida; family Polynoidae; genus Harmothoe; species Harmothoe impar. Next base: position 58,922,969 of record OX381720.1, on the reverse strand, counting down.
ACAATTAGAATAGCCGTTGCTAGGCAACCAGCTGTATTAGCAGCAAACTGATAGAACCATTGAATCCCTTGCATCCATATTGGGGGGATAGGTATGATTATAATCAACTTCTTAACCATGGAAATGTGGGTTGCTAGGCAGATAAACAATTAGAATAGTCGTTGCTAGGCAACCAGCTGTATTAGCAAAAAACCGATAGAACTATTGAATTCCTTGGGTCCATATTAGGGGGGGTAGGTATGATTATATTCAACTTCTTGACCATGGAAATGTGTGTTGCTAGGCAGATAAACAATTAGAATATCCGTTGCTAGGCAACCAGCTGGATTAGCAACAAATGGATAGAACCATTGAATTCCCTGGGTCCATATTAGGGGGGGTAGGTATGATTATAATCAACCTTAGGACCATGGAAATGTGTGTTGCTAGGCAGATAAACAATTAGAATAGCCATTGCTAGGCAACCAGCTGTATTAGCAACAAACTAATAGAACCATTGAATTCCTTGCGTCCATATTAGGGGGGGTAGGTATGATTATAATCAACCTTAGGACCATGGAAATGTGTGTTGCTAGGCAGATAAACAATTAGAATAGCCATTGCTAGGCAACCAGCTGTATTAGCAACAAACCAATAGAACCATTGAATTCCTTGCGTCCATATTAGGGGGGGTAGGTGTGATTATAATCAACTTCAGGACCATGGAAATGTGTGTCGCTAGGCAGATAAACAATTAGAATAGCCGTTGCTAGGCAACCAGCTGTATTAGCAACAAACCGATAGAACCATTGAATTCCTTGGGTCCATATTGGGGGAGGAGGTAGGATGATGATCAACCTCAGGATCTATCAAAGGTTGATTAACATTATTGTTTTCACATAGCATAAATTTGTGTTGTGACACCTTAATCCAAGATGGCGGCACAATCCAAGATGGCGGCGCCCGTTCTGACTTCTGGCAAAGTGCAAACATCATATGCCTCGTTCTGGTGGTGCCTGGCGGCACCACCAGGTGGCTACGCCACCACTTCAGCATAAAAAAATGTTTTCCTTTTAAATTTATTTAAATTGGTGCAGAAATATGATTTTATATCAGTTATTAATAACAGTCTCAGAAAGTAAAACTAGAGCACAGATAAATTATGTATGATTCCCCATGTAACATGATTTGTACTGGATTCAGGTGACTCTGTATCTCATATCACCCAAATCATTAATGACGCAACCCAAATGTGATCATAACTCACTTGACACTCTTTCCCCTCAGGTCTAAGGATACAGATTTCATCTCATTAACTCAATAACTCATTTTAATCATGTATAATTCTCTACCCGTACCTTCAATTTCTTATCTTTGTTTCTGCCGCTGCTTTCAATACAACTTTAGATACCCATAATAATACCCATAATAATCATCACTCCTAATTCAGAGCAAGAGGCCTATTACATATTTTAGGCTGTAGGAAATAATCGATTTCACATGTAGTTCTCTTAGATTTTATATTCACATTTAAGTCAGCTTTGAAAATCTTAGTGTGAACCATGACTTGTTTGAAATAAGAATGGTATGATCTTCTAATAACGTCGTTTAAATGGCTGTACATTTTCAGATTTATGTGAAAAATAATGGCTCATAGATTCTTCACTATGATGTTCAAAATGAAACCTCAATTTACGCTGGGCCCTGCAACAATGGACTGATACAGATCTAGCCTGCTGTAATTCAGTACTCTAACATTGATGTGGCACGACTGGGTGCTCAGCGAGAGAGATCAAAGAAAAACACTGCCGCAATCAATTGGCTATTATTTTTCTTATATAGGGTAGTGTGATTGAATCCTGCATTGTCCCGGGTGCTTAACACAATTCACATGGAAAAAAATGCATACCGGGCAGACTCGAGCATAATAAGTTGTCTAAATATCTAAATAGAAAATGAATATATATATATATATATATATATATATATATATATATATATATATATATATAGAGTACAGTTTAAAGCAATACACATAAGCATACATCATATGACCCCACTACTATTCATATTGGACATTGTATGAAGGATCAAACCACTTTCATGAAAAACAAAACTATTTTGATTTTATTATACGTAATTTCATTCTGGTGTATAAATACAAATGACAGCCATGGCAGTTTTTGCGAAAACATGCAGGACAGTGGCAATGTCCTTCTAAAATGCCACCGGTCCAGCAGATTCACAGGCATAGCAGGACCGAATGTCCACTCACATTTTGGGCTTTTCTGAACTAGAAGAATTCAGTTGGGCTTCTAACGTGAAATATGCATGCCAATATACTCTTTAAAAGTATATATCTATCCTGATGTGGCCATAAATGGTTACAATTAAAATGTATTTTTAATGGACAAATCTCTTCTATATTGTTAAAATGCAGATATTATCAGATGTGTGGCAATCCGGTCCTCCAAAAATGTAAGCGATCATTCAACATTGAATATTTGCAGGACCGAATTTCCTGTGGGATGAAAAAGTTTTCGCAAAGACTGCATGGTATGTAGGTCTCAAAGACTATAATGACAGGCTTTTCACGATGAAAGCATTTACTGGGATAACAGACCATGGTGTTATACATAACCCTTTGTGATATAAGTTATTGCTGAAAAAGCTGTAAACTGCTATTGAGGAATGACACCTGCTGATATCATTTAACCACTAAAAACGAACAGTATCGGTTTTGTAATTTTACCTCCAGATAAAGAGTCTGTATGAATCAATGAGGCTCTAACATCATCAATATGAAATAGTCCTTCATATAGGGCAATCTAGTATCCGAGTTTCAAACCATGTAGAGAGGACAGAAGATCACAGCCCACTCATATTGATCACTTACTGATCACAGAGCGGTTTTATCCCACAGAGAGTGTGTGTATTGTATAAAGAGTTGACGGCCAAACGCGGTCACATACTTTGGGGTTAACCGAGCATCGTCGACATGCCCATATAAATTGGCAGTAGCAGTCAAAAGATTACAGAACACAAGGAATGATATACTGCATGTTTGTAAGCCAAGGTACTCCATTCTTGACTGCTAAATGCTTCAAAGTAATATATAACTTTGATGGCATGACACATGTATGCAGCTTTGGAGAGTACACTGCCATATTGGTCCATTCTCATGATAGTTTTATCCTGTAGCTACACTCTTTTGACTTCTATCAAGTTTGTGTATGAAGTGATCATGCAATAACCATATTTGTTAAAATTCCACTTTTTTTATTGATCTAAGAAAGCTATTTTAAAGCGAATAAATCATCAAATTATATGATTTAAAATGTTGTGAAATACAGGAGAGTGTTATTTAATAGTAGGGGTGTCTGAGACACGGCTTTCATTGGTTCAGTCAATAATGAGAAAGGGTTTTCCTGCCTGTGGTATATTAGACAATGAATTGGTTTCATTATTTCCTTGCCAGTAGCAGTCATGTTATGTATTCTTAGCTCAGCAGGTTTTGTGTCACCACTCAAACTCCATCTTTCCTTAGTTCTTTCTTCATTTTTACCAAAGCCTCTGGTACTAACATTCCCTCAAAGTGATCTCAAAGTGGTTTTAAGAGACCTACTCTAGCGTTGAGTGTCAGAGACAGGGACCTTATAAGGTCTGGGTGTATTTGTATTTGAGCTCTAGCAGCAGCATTTAGAGTCTCTTTAAGATATTTTAACCCTTTAAAGACACATTTTGGTAAAGATGAAATTTGTCCTTATAATGCATCAATGCAACCCCAGTGAGTAACTCGCCAGTGCTACATTGGTGCATCTTGCCCACCCTTCAGGTAGGCATTATGATCAAATGCAGGACCGGCGAGTGACTCACTAGTGCTGCATTCATGTATCAGGATGACCAAAGGCATGATGCAATATTGCATTATGCCGTCCTCAAAGGTTTATTACTTTAAGGGCCACATATTGATTTAGCTCATCATACCTTTTCTTGTCATTATGCATGAATGCAGACCTGGTGAGTCACTCGTAAGGGCTTCATTCAAGCATCAGGCTGACTGTATGTGTGTGTATAAACCCTGTAGGGTCAGCATGATGCTTTCAAAAATGCAGCTCTGCCGAAATATTCCCAAAGGCTGCATTCATGCATAATGATGAAAAAGGCTGTAATATGTTAACCATTTAAGCACTGCATTGGTGCATCATGCTGACCTCATAAGCTCGAAATGATGCAAGGATGTATCCCTGGTAAGTTACTTGCCAGGGCTGCATTCATGCATCATGCCAACTTTCAATGCTGTAGAATTGCTCATCACAACTATAAAATCTGAAATATATGTAGAAGATATCAGAAATATCCTCTTTTGAATTCATCATTCTCATCCTTACCTATGCAAATAGTCTTTAGGTATTAGGTTGGTTGTAAGTTTTAGTGACTAAAACTAATTTGTTAAGGTATTAAATCTGCTCACAGCAATAGCTTCAGCTGTAATGGCGTCTAGATGGAGGCAGCAAATATTCAATTTCAAACCTGGGTAGCTAAATTTGACAATGACTCCCTCAGGCTCTGGTCCGATAGTATCTAAACCAATTAGAAAAGAGGGAGCTCAATTACAATCTCCCTAATTAATGATAATGCCTGTTAATTTGATTCTGCTAATTTGTCACCACACTACACATGTTTGTCTCACCTTGCTGACAGTAATTTCATCAGAGGATGACTCAATGAGCTGATGAAGGTTTAATCCTTAGGGTTAGTAGTATATAATGTATCGGAACGGGACTATGCTTAAGTACTGTTTATTACTCAATCGATATGCAGCCAATCAGAGGCCTCCATTTGGTCACGTGACCCCCTCATTTGCATAATAGGCCACGCCCCCTTGATCACGTGACCCCCTCATTTGCATAATAGACCACGCCCCCTTGATCACCAGCCAATCAGAGGCTTCCATTTGGTAATAATGGATCATTGATGGATAATTGCATAATAATGGATCACGTGACCCCCTCATTTGCATAATAGGACCACACCCCCTTGGTCACGTGACCGGAAGCGCTCCTTATTTGGAAAATAGACCACACCCCCTTGGTCACGTGACCTGAACCCCTCCCTCATTTGCATAATATAGATAATAGATATATAGATAATAGACAGACCACGCCCCCCCACATGACCTGGACCAGCCAGTGGGAGGCTTCCATGGGGGGGGGGGAGGGGGAGGGAGAGGGGGGGAGGGGGGCACTTTAAGATGCATGGGGAGGGGAGGGGGGGAGGGGGGCACTATTTTGGGGTGGGCGGGCACTTGGGGGGGGCCTTTGGGGTCTGCTGGGGAGAAAAAAAATAATTTTATCTGATCTCTAGGGAATCGCCTCCTCCCTACCCCCCTTTAGGGGGTAGGGAGGAGGCGAGTCGGAGGTGACTGTAAAGGAGTTTTTCGGTGACTTGATGACTTTCAAACGACCATACTGATAGTTAATAAATTTGACTTTTGACTTGAATATTCTTGCGACTTTGCGACTTGTAAGCGAAAGTGAAAGCGACTTTGCGACCTGTAGCCCTTAAAAGAGGTGACTTTGTAACCTCAGGGGGGAGATCCTTCTACACCCCCACGGAGGAGGAAGGATCTCGGTTGATTGACTGTACTTTGACTTGTTGTTGTAAACAAAAAAAATAAATCAATGAATAGAACGACCCCCTTATTGCTAACAAAGGAACGACTTTGAATTACACAAATGAGACTACCCTCTTTTGTAGGGGGTTAGTGGTAACTTGACTTAAATTAGTGTATTAGGGAGAGCAAAACGCGACTACACGCCGTCTTAGACTGTCTTACGGACCGGATAACAATAACCATAGTTACCTTGGTTACTGTTGATGACGCGTAATGAGCAACGTTGTCAAAATTAAGCTGACGTCAGCGGTCGGTTAGCCAGACAGTTTTTTTGTCAAAATGACCGGAGCAGGTTACGTTGCGGTCGCTCAAGAGACGGTGATGGATCTGGTCACGAGGATACTGAAAGAAGGTCTACCTAGAACCACCACGCTAGTTTGAGCGCGGCGGGTATCAGTCATCATGGGACCCTTGACGGGTGGGTCCTCCCCATGCAGCCGTATGTCGAATTTAAGAAATGCCCATGTCACATGTCACTAAGGGAGAAACGTTTTTGAAATATTTAGAACCCAAATTGAGCATTCTGGTACATTTTTAAGGACCCAGACACTGCAAAGCCGGGTACCATCCAAGAAAAAAAAAAATTTTGGCAAAATGTTTAGGCGTGAAATGGTACTTTTCTGATGCACTCTTCGAACATTTTTTTTCTCATGTCACTATGGTCCATGTCACATGTCGGACTTAAGAAATGCCCCATGTCCCATGTCACTTAGATGACCATGCCCCATGTCGATTTTTTAAGATATGCCCGTGTCGTCGTATCAAATTTTAAGAAAATGACCATGTCACCATATCGAATTTAGGGGTCTAGGGACATCAGCATGTCCGGCTATCCTCCACAAATTTAGCTCTAAAATGTTTACTTTTTTTGGGCTGATTTTTCATCATTTAAAAAAAACCAATAGGATGTTGAAATGTTTGCTGTTGTAAATGGAAACAAAACAAAACAAGCGCATGGTTAGATTATGTCACATTGTAGTCGCGGGTCCGCTCGTGGCTTATCCAGCCTCTTTGTGGATCCGCGACTGACAATGTGTCATATACTAATCACCCGGCTTTTACGGTATTATATACTAAGGTATGAGACAGGCCCTACAGAAAAGGTGTCTAAAAGCGCTGTGACCTGATTAAAATGACGTCAGCGGCGTCTGCTCGTCAGCGCCCAGCTGTAGGACATGCCATCCTGCTTTGCTGGATGTTTTGAAATATTTTGATTTAAGTGATATTACCTGATAACAAGCCTCTGAAGCAGTTTTTGATCAAGTACGTGTTCTCTACTTTTCCATTGATAAGCTGCTTCAGCAAAAATCGCGCGCGCGCGGTCTAGATGACGGAGGCGCTAAAGCTCTGTTTAGAGAGTGGAACTTGACTATAGACTCAGTACTAACTGAACGCCCGGGTTCACCCCTCATGTGGGTATATGTACAAGCTCAGGTTCTTCACTTTACGGCTTGACTAAAACTGAGACGCGTCCATGATAAACTCTAGCATTTTTTTTTTCTTTTCTAGGATCGAGAGGTTTTAAATGGGGCGGTTATCTAAATAGCGTGGAACTAAAATCAGGCTGCGGCAGATAGTATCTCTGCGCACCTCAAGACTCAACGTAGCTTTCACTCTCCAGCAGAGGTTTAGTTGTCACTAATTATGGGTGGCGACCATTATCCACCGGCGGATATTGGAGAGTGTTGGAGAGCTGAAGCCTACAGACATATAAATCAATCGCTCTGGCGGAGACAAGTGTCGGAAATATCTCGCCATAGATTGGAACCAAATACTTATCTAATGGAATCGTTATCAGTTTTCAGTTTTCTTGCCGTACAAATTTATTTCCCACTCTTCACGTGGTGATAGCTGAAGGTCGCTCGTCGTAGGTACGTGTGACCGGAACACCCTTTTTGTTTTGGCGCGGGTTGACATCAGATTTGTACCGTACTGTCGCGATTAAGGGCTCTGAGGGAGCGCTTTTCAATTCGGTGAAGTTCTTACTCAGGAGCTATATACAAGCCAGGCGCTGGCGCTTATTCAAAGTCGCGATTTTAGTGCTTAAGAAAAAACATTTGGAGGCTCTTATACTCCGGGGCTTATTCAAGACCGGCGCACTTTCAACACTAGTTACTTTATCGCGACCGTACGGTATGACTTCGGTGTCACAAGTTCCCAAACTCCAAATAAGGAAGTGATACGACGTCGCCTGTCTACCTCGTGCGCGTCATAGCGTCGTCGAAAATAGTGTGACGTCAGCTGCTCTCAGGCGGTTAGGAAGTCAGTTCGACAAAATGGCTCACCGAGTGAACTTCGTGGCCGTTTCCCGATCTATGATCGATGCGGCCGTGGAGAAGGAATTCGTAGCCGCACTACAGAGAGAGGTGGCAGAGAGACAGCGTGCTGCTGCTGCAGAGGGTGTGGCCGATGAGCTGATCACGGAGTTCGCTGATCAACTCATCCGGCAGTGCGTCGAAGAAGTCAAGCAGCAGGTCTGCAGGGAGGAAGGCCTACCGCCCGCCGTCCTGGAGATGCTGAAGGACTACGACGTGATATGACCACACCCTCCGCCTCAGCAGCAAGTTCCCTGCGATCATCTCTAAACGGTCCTTTTCAGGACCACCCACTCATCACAAAAGTTGAAAATCAATCTCAATATAATATAAGCATCAGAAAAACCCCTAATAGTCTCTACACTGAAACCCTCTTGAGTAGGTAGGTCGGGTTGGGTTTTTTTTTAGGAAGGGCATAAGGTCATCATGTGGGGGTCATCAGGTGTACTGTGTGCTGTCTGTCTGTCTGTGTGTGTGTGTGTGTGTGTGTGTGTGTGTCTGTCTGTCTGTCTGTCTGTGTCTGTCTGTGTCTGTCTGTGTCTGTCTGTGTCTGTCTGTCTGTCTGTCTGTCTGTCTGTCTGTGTGTGTGTTGTGGGTGTGAGCGTGTGTGAGAGAGCGTGTGTGAGCGTGTGTGTGTGTGTGTGTGTGTGTGCAGTGCGCGGCGTGTGTGTATCATGGTGTATGATGGTATCATGATGAATGTGACGTCGTATCGGGTCTAATCATGAGGGGAAGGGGATAGGCCGAACAAAAAAAAGCTGTGTTCCGGAAACCCGACCGACCCTATCATTTTGGCCCGACCCTAATCGTTTAAAATTTTTTTTTAGATTCTCCCTTATGTAGAGGGGGCCCCAGACGGGTAAAAAATCGACAAATCGACATGACCCTAGTGACAAGGGAAAAGACATATTCCTTAGAATCGACAAGTGACATGGGTATTCCTTAGAATCGACAAGTGACATGAGGGGTAGTGACATTTTTATAGTGTCAGTGACAAGGGACAAACCGCTTTTCTTAAAAATCGACAAGGGACATAGCCATTTCTTAAAAAAAAAAATCGCCAGGTGACACAGCATCCCCCCGTCTAGGGGCCTATGTAGGGTATCACCAAAAGGGTTTAAAACATACATAATGGCCTTCAGCTATCTCAATTCTTATCCTTTGAAAAAGCCTAGAAGGGTGGGAAAATTCTTTGTATGTAAAAACAGAACTGATAAGGGTTTTTAATTAGACAGATATTGTCTCTACACTATCAAAAAATAACCACTCAGTAAAAAAAAAAAAAGAGATTCCGACATATTTTGGCATAGAAAAGAGATGGAATCTGGCGACCTAGATATATTTTTCCTCTGTCTATAGAACTGGTTCGGGCTCAATTCTATATTACTATAAAGTTGCACTCAATAAACCCTCCCAGAATACAACACAGTTATAGCCCTCTATTTTTGAGTTACTGCCTATTCTCCAAGCACAGACTTGGCTAGCTCATAGTTCCGGTTGATCTCTCTCAGCAGCACACGTGGGTGTCTATGCTCGGAGAAGGGTTACCGACCCCTATGTTTGCAGCCAGAAAACTTCTCCTGTTCAGGACTGTTCCATGTGTCAGTCATAACAGTTGATGTAGCCTATTATCTTAAGACTAAGAAACAACCTAAGTTGTTTCTCATCACTAAGCAGTGAAAAAAATATGACGAGAGCGCTTTTTTTTTTTTTTTTTTTTTTTTACTTTGGGGCTAAAATACATGGGGAAATTTGGAATTTCCGCGATCAATTTTCACGTTTCAGTAATTCGGAAAAAAAAAAAAAAAGTTGTGATAATGCAAGTTATTTCTAGCTGACTGCATTACTGACAGCATAAGCTTTTTAATTTGATACTAAAAATTTGCCGCCTAGTGTGACTCGTTCTTTTCTGTACATTATTAAAGTTACGTATCTTGTTTCAAAATACTCCAAACACGTTTCGTATTACCCCATCTCAATCTACCTCCCAAATTCCTACATCCACACATGCGACATTTTGAAAGGAGGTTTTGGTACAACATATAAGCTGCAAGTTATACACAGGGATTAATAATAAGACCCCAGACGGGTAAAATAGCCAAGTCAACAATGTCCTGTTTTAGCCAATATGGACAAAGAGACACGGGGGTGCTGGGAGTTGGCGACAAGGGGCAAGACGGGCAAGACTACTTCTCAAAATAGACAATGGACAAGACCTAGTTCTTAAATTCGACAAGGACCATTGGCATCTCTTATATTCGACAAGTGACACATGTGCCCCGTCCTAGGTCCTAATATAGATTTTCTAAAAGTAAATTTTCTGCACCGTGTGACAACGACCGATCAGCTAGATAGCAGAGATTTCCCCAACCTATTTTGGTTATTTTTCTATTCAGTTTTTGATCAGCGCACTATCTTATTGTTGTTTTTTTTTTTAATTTTTAATCATAAATAATATATAGACTTGGAAAAAAAAGAAAAAAAAGAGAGCTGACACGCAAACTCCGACTCTCCCCCCTCCTACTCACATGTCGCTGTTTTGTCACTAAACCCAAAGACCCACCCACCCTTAGGAAGGGGTGACGTTTGTAAACGTTCCCTTAGTCTTCTATTCTTTATTTATTGTGTGGCCCCTAAAGAGGGGCCAACCAACTCTGATCGAGTTGGTTATATGCTGCACAACATCGGCGTAATTAATTACGCCTCGTGTAAAGCAGCATGGATCACTCTTGACAGACTGGCCTCAAAAGCCCCGTTGGACGGGGGCCCTTGTGGCACAACGAGTCAAAACGAGTTGATCCGTTTTTCAGATTACCGACTCGGTGAGAGGTTCTGACTATGTATATCTTTTATAACGCCTTAGATATGGTGTGGTATTTTTCATCTCGCTATAGTTTAGTTGGTATTTAAAGAAACTGAAGTACACAATATTGAATTGTTTTTTTATATTTTAATATATCAGAAGTGCGCTTTGTTGCCTATATAGCTCATTATGCGTTAAAATGTTCGTGAGCATCGTAGGAATGTACAAAATTCCTATTGTGGCGCCATCTGACGAAAGAGCGGGGAACTATACTAGCGCGTTCGTTATTCGCATCTTTGACAGCAACTAAGAGACGCTCAAACTGTCTCTTATTTAGTTTGAACTTATCACAAAATTGTCTTTGATAGGTCGTAGATTGACTTCTGACTTTTTTTCTTTTTTTTAGTTAGAATAAAAAAAAACAAAAAAAAACAGTGACGCGCTCCACAGTCTTCAGAGGGTTAAGTCTATAGTACAGTAGATTCTACTGTGTACTTACACTAACAGTGCTACATATACATACCCTAGTTCTAAGTGGGGGTTTTTTTTAGGAAAAAAAAAAAAGTGATCTACTCACCCAAACTGCTATTAGTAGGTAACCTGTATGAACCATACCGCAAACATCTGCCTCGTGACTGATAGTGTACCGGTGGTGAAGTGCTGTTGCAAGAACAATAGAGGCTCTTTATATAGCTGAGAGAGCGAATGTCCTAATCTTGTTTTCACCTTGAGCCCCACCCTATTCCAGAGAGGATATCAAAAATCACATGTACATGTATATGGGCTTATAGCTGGTGAATAGATAAGGCGGGACAACTGTGTATGCAAAGACTACAGGGGGCGTTTTAACGACAGGTGTGACGCGCCAGCCCGTGGACGGAGCTTTTGTTTTCATCTAGAGAGGGGATCAAGAGTGTATACAAAGCCTACAGGGGGTGATTAACAATAGGTGTGACGCGCCAGCCGGTGGACGGATGACTGCTTCTTCTAAGCTTTGTTTTCACCTAGAGAGGGGATCAAGAGTGTATACAAAAAAGCCTACAGGGGGTGTTTAACGCGGCCGGATGACTGCATGTTATGGTCTAAGCCTGTTTTCAGCTAGAGAGGGACCTAATCACCTAAGCCCTTACCACCCTTAAATCAATCTGATAATTGCCATAAAGGGGAGTAATGCGCGTTACATGTATATAGGATTATAGCTGGGTAAGAGATTAAGACGCTAGTCAACTGTGTATACAAAAAAAAAACTACAGGGGGTGTCTAAGGCCGAGTGTCATGCACCAGCGGGCGGACGGATGTCTGCCACTCTAGCTGTGACTACAAGCGCGTGCGTGTGGTAGACAGCTTAAATCAAAAACAAGTTAAGCTCCGTATAGCTTCCTACTGACTGCGGATTTTAGTGCTTGAAAAATGGTCTTTTGTTTTTTTCATCTATTTCCTCGGGGAGTCGAACAGGATTAAAGATGTAACGAACCCGCACCTACACAGGTAGACAGCCGGTCGCCTTCCTAGTGAGAGTTTTTCTCTTGAGTTAAGAAGCTTATCTCGGAGCCTAGTACATAAGCGAGAGTGAAACATGGATCCCACACACTTCTTCTACCACCTTCAGCATGGTGTCATCAGGAATCACTCTACGTTCTACCAAATGTGAGCATCCCAACACTCCTACAGAGCCGCGACAACACCACACGGAGGAGACGTCCATGGTTACTGATGAGTTAACAAGTAGCAACGTGGAGGTTCGTTTTTATCAAGATTCGTACGGGTGGCTGGATAGTGTGAGGGCTACTTCTGCAGCTGTTGCTGCTGCTCGTGCAAGACGTGAAGCTCGTACCGCCGTTCGTGCTACACATGCTGCATACGAAGTCGCTAATGTTGCTAACAACGCTGCTGTTACTCTCGCCGCTGCTGCTCGTGCTGCTAATGTTCTTGCTACTGTTACCGCTCTTGCTGCCGATGCTGCTGCTGCTGATGCTGCAGCGACTGCTAACGGTGACGCTGTTGCGGCTGCTGCTAGGGCTAGTGCTATTAATGCTTGTACAGCTGCTAAAAACATAGCCTGTTTCGCTGATGCTAGTCGCAATGTCGCTGTTGCTGCTATTGCTGATGCACATGATGCTAAGTTACGGGCTGTTGCTTTTGCTGATGTTGCTGTTGATGCTGAAGATGCTGCTGCTGCTGCTGCTGCTGAAGATGCTGCTGCTGCTGCTGCTGCTGAAGATGCTGCTGCTGCTACTGCTGCTGCTGCTGCTCTAGACACCTATGACGCTGCTGCTGCTGCTGCTGCTCTAGACACCTATGACGCTGCTGCTGCTGCTACTGCTGCTCTAGACACCTATGACGCTGCTGCTGCTGCTGCTGCTTCTCTAGACGCCTATGACGCTGCTGCTGCTGCTGCTGAAGATGCTGCTGCTGCTGCTGCTCTAGACACCTATGACTAAACTTAGTAGGTGTTATTTACAAACAAAGAGAGCCACGTGGTGTTGTTGTGGCTTATTATGCAAATGAAGAGGCCGCGTGACCAAGGGCTGTTGCTTTTGCTGTTGATGTTGCTGCTGCTGCTCCTGCTGCTGCTGCTCCTGCTGCTACTGCTGCTGAAGATGTTGCTCCTGCTGCTACTGCTGCTGCTGCTACTGCTGCTGAAGATGTTGCTCCTGCTGCTACTGCTGCTGCTGCTGCTGCTGCTGCTGCTGCTCTAGACACCTACGACTAAACTTAGTAGGTGTTGTTTACAAACAAAGAGAGCCACGTGCTGTTGTTGTGGCTTATTATGCAAATTATGAAGAGGTCGCGTGACCACGGGCTGCTGCCTGCTGCTGCTGAAGATGCTGCTGCTGCTGCTGCTGCTGCTGCTACCTATGACTAAACTTAGTAGGTGTTATTTACAAACAAGAGAGCCACGTGGTGTTGTTTACAAACAAAGAGAGCCACGTGGTGTTGTTTACAAACAAAGAGAACCACGTGATGTTGTTGTGGCCTATTATGCAAATGAGGGGGTCACGTGATCAAGGGGGTGTGGCCTATTATGCAAATGAGGGGGTCACGTGACCAAAGGGTGGCCTCTGATTGGCTGGTGATCAAGAGGGCGTGGCCTATTATGCAAATGAGGGGGTCACGTGACCAAATGGCCTCCTCTGATTGGCTGGTGATCAAGGGGGCGTGGCCTATTACGTAATTATGCAAATGAGGGGGCGTGGCCTATTACGTAATTATGCAAATGAGGGGGTCACGTGACCAAATGGAGGCCTCTGATTGGCTGCATGTTGATTGAGTAATAAACAGTACTTAAGCATAGTCCCGTTCCGATACATTATATACTACTAGGGTTGCATAGTGAGTTAACCCTTTAAAGAGGGATGTCGCTAAAAGATGATATTTCTCTTCATAATGCACCAATGCAACCCCTCACTGGTGCTGCATTGATGTATTATGCCAACCCTTTGGGAATGTCTCAACCTCAGAAGGCCGCAACGATGCATGAATGTAGCACTGGCAATTTACTCGCCAGCACTTGATTCATTCATTCTGAGAATGAATGTTATGATACAGAAATGCACCATATGACCTTTCAAGGGTTATTTTTACTGAATGTTTAAAATGCAATATTGGGATAAAAGTTTTTTTTTACTCTGGACCATTTTGGCAGCAGCAGATAATGGATGTGGAACATAGATCCAAACTGAAATCAATCTTTGCTCACTATCTAAAATATTGATTACATCAACATGTTTAGGACAATTTCAACCCATTTTATTCAATCATTTAAATCTTTTGAAGATCAGCAGCTTTTTCTAAAAGGTATACTGCCATTGGATCATTGATTTGTGATATTGCGTAAGATCACTTTGTACTTTAGGTAAGCCTATCAGATACAGACACATGTGTATAGGCAGCATTCCACTGACGGAGTCGCCCATACTTTTGTCAGTCGGATGAGATTTGCCCATAGCTTAAATTACAGACGGAATACATTCTTATGGGTTATTGACCCATCACATTATGTAAAACATGTTCTTAAATTTAGTTGTGGGATTGATTTAATATGACATAATCCGATGTTTGTATATACATCAATAATACTTAATGCCGTCCAAAAGAAGTTACCATACTCATATAGGACCAGCGTTATTCACCCTATGAAATTATCAAAAAGAACACAGTCTATCAATATTGATTAACGAGATACCAGGCCAGCTCTATCTATAACTTTGCCAACCCTGGATCATGCTTGCTATAGGGGGTAAATTCACCTATACACTGACACATTGCTTCAAAGAGATCCTTCCAAGGACCATGAGGATAAATGAGACACTGTGAGGCACAACATGGGCCTTTGAGGCTTATGGGGACATAAGATCACAGACCAGGTTATCAAGGTGAAAGAATAGTTTCATCAAGCCAAAAATAAATCAAAAGTTGTTTTTGAGGTTACATAATATAAATATGTAGGTAGGGTAGGTTTTTTTTTTCAATATTAAAAAAAGACAAAACACTTTTGCCTAAAAATTACCCCAAATTTGACTCCCAAACTTCAGCGCCGCCTCGCAGACAGCAGCGTCAAGTAGCAGACTATCTATTTGACTTTGAAAAAGGCCCAAAAATATAATTGAATATCTTCTAAAAAACTCAGAAAGTTTCAAGGGTCGGCCTTGTTTCGGTAGGTCAGGTAATACAGAACACACCTCTTCTTTGGCCTCACTAAGATAATGTGTAAAACATAAGGTCAGGGTGTGGCTGCAGTATGTGGTCACAGATTAAAGCCTTATACAGAGGATGAAGGTCTCTATGGTGGTTAGATAAATAGCACCTTTAGTCAATACATGAGCATGACTATTGACTGTCATATAACTTGATCCGTTATTAATAATGCTTGCTTATAAGATGTTTTATATACATATTAGCCATATTCATACACCAATACAGTTTTGCATATTCTATACAGTATAATAAACCCGATAGATGGGCGTGTCTTTACAAACGTAGATCATGGCAAACAAGCATAGTGCAACATGGTCTAGTAGCACTCATAGGTCCACAAGACACCCTTTATTTGATGTCAAGGACATGATCGATCTACATGAACTTGAAACATCAGATCAGTGGTTTCTTTATTCTCCATCATCTAATTCTGTCAATAGCGGCAATGTCTACAAAGCCTGGCAGTTTTTAGGTTACCACTTAATATCATTGAACTTAAGATATGTAAAAGAAATTATTTTCTCTATCAGTTGCTATGGCACCAGCTCAAAGTAATGCTAAGAGAGCTACAGCAGCGTTTAGTGCTACATTGAAGAGTGATAGGAGGACAAGGTGTTTTTTGTATTTCAGAACCAGCAGCATCACTAGAGACATCCTTAACCCATAAAGGATGGCACCATGCCTGAATGCATCACGCCCTTGGTGGTCATGATGCATGAATGCAGCCCTGCATTTATGCATCATGCCGACCAAAAGAGGTTTGAGATACCCCTGGAGGGTCAGCACGGTGCACCAATGCAGCATCGGCTAGATACTTGCCAGGGCTGCATTGGTGTGTCATGAAAATAAATGTCATCTATAAGCGACACCCGTCCTTAAAGGGTTAAGAATTATCTTCCCAAGGAGGTCTGTGTTATCAAACGTTGGCCATATCGAACAACTAGGTAGTGTTTCTTTCTGAACATACAGGTATGAATGCTATGCAATTAAGAGGAAAAAGCATTTGCATCAATTTAATGATACTTGTTTGAAATATTTCATCACAATTAAGGAATGCATATCTTAAAAGCAATAGATAGGCTTTATATTCTCGAAATAACCTCATTTATCATAAAAACAGTTGACATGTCCACATGGCAGTCATTAAACTCTCCCTGTCAATCCCTTCTACAATTACACCTGCTATGTGAACCATTTTGTAGATCTGTCAGCGACTCGTAGACTGATAGCTTCATTTGAATAATTACCCGTAATTTAATCTTCATGCTCAGAATTCAGGTTTAAGCTAATGAGACACTTCCTTGAATTTGATCCAAATTAAAGATTAATGAAGGTAGTTTGAAAGTTCTGACTGTTGGCTATATCAAATTGCTAAAGTTACCAAAAGGAACATTAATATTAACAGCATAGTTTATTTCAAAGTTTGTACAGTTGTGCAGCAAGATTTTATCATCAAATATAGAAATCTGAGCCTGGTTTCATTTCAAACAGGCTTTGCAACGGCATGTGAGCTTTTAAACTAATTACGAAGTAGGAAGCTCAATTACACTTTGCCTAATTGATTAGGACGCCTGAAAGATTTAATTATGCTACGAGTGTACAATACTAGTAGTGTTCCCTGCATCACCCGCCTTGTTAACTATTCAAATACGACATAATGCATTAATGCGTCATGGCCTTTGTTGTCATGATGCGTAAATGCAGCTCTGGGGAGTAATTTGCCAGTGCTGCATTCAAGCATTATGTAGACCCTACAGGGTTGAAACACTCCTGAAGGGTTGGCGTGATGCACTAATGCAGCACTGTCAAGTTACTCACCAGGACTGCAATGGTGCATCATGATGACAAATGTAATCTTTCAATGTCATCCATCCTTAAGGGGTTTGACCATTCAGAACAGCTTTATCGCACGTTACTCATACCATTTGTCCTGCATGGTCATGCAAGTATGACACTTATACAACATGATTGCATCACATTTGTGGAACCGGTTCGATACACTCCACTCTTGTATGATGTATATATATATAAATATATGTATATGTATAAATATATATATACAGTTTTCGAGGTAATAAGTGCACACCCCCTAATAAGCGCACCCCCCCCCCTTTTTGGCCAATTTTTATACTACAAATAACCAAAAAATTTGAGATTTTTGACACCGATTAAACTCTTAACCACTAAAAGCTCTCCAAAATATTTTTTTAAGTGCAATGTGGGCTTATTACGTCGAATACGGTATATATATATTGAGCGCCAGCACACGCTGACCTGTAGCAGTGAGGTGTACTTTGCTAATGATGCATTCATGCATAATGTTCCCTTATAGAATGTGTGATTCCTTCGCAAAATGTCAGCATGATGCAAGACACTGCATACCCATCTTTATCCCATCCAATATGTGAAAACAATGTAAGCATTATGAGAAAGAAAAGGTATCACCTTTTATTGTCATAAATTATACCACAAATTTTAATTTTTGTGATTTGGCAATAAAAACCTATCAAACCTTAAAAAAATGATACTATGGTTGACGATGAGATCACACAGTTCTTAACCATTGACCATGATAATTTGCTATAATGCCTTTTTCTTAATAAACATGAATTGAGAACTCTCAAATAACTTATCTTAAAATCATAGCGACACAAGCCTAGCACATTAAGGTGCTATAATTCTCTTATAGGGTTATATTTTTAATCCTTGACAGATGTTGCTAAAAGATGACATCCGCCTTCATGATGCATCGATGCAGCCCGCGGGAGTAATTTGCTAGGGCTGCATTGGTGCATCATGCCAACCTTTTGGGGATGTCTGAACCCTGTAGTATCGGCATGATGCTTTAATGCAGCACTTCCAAGTTACTCGTTAAGACTGCATTCACGCATATTTGTGTTAAGGTATCATACCATCCTTAAAGTGGCATAGTCCGATGATTAGGGCTCAAATTTTGCTAAAAATGTACCAGAATGTTCATTATGGCCATACTTCACGTTCTACCTACATTATTAAATATTATTCCCCAGATTTCAGCTTACATTTTAGCAACTTATCAATTTCCTGCTCAATTTAAAACTTTTGGAGTGCACGCTATGAGTCCTTGCAATGAAAAATCGGCTGAAAAAGGTTATACCTGTTCATGGGACCTTCTTAATTGCTTCCCCATCAATGATATTTCATTGTGCCCCATCATCCAATTGTGATTTTGTTATAATAATCTGCAATATTCTCATCTAAGTTGGAACTAAAATATGGAAAAAAATGGAACATTAGCAACGGGCGGGTGTTGATGGTTTTTTTGGGGGGGAACAAAAAAATTAGCCCCTTGAAGGGGGGGACAGACACAAATTGGACTCCTCTCGAGGGGGGCCCAAAAAGATTTGGACCCCTCGAAGGATGGGGAACCAAAAAAATTCTTTCTTGAGGGGCGCCCAAAACCGCACCCCTTTTTAGAGAAAATGCCGCCCGTTACTATAGCTCAGCTATGTTCACTTTGTAGATCAACAATTTTTGATCCCTTTCGAGGGGGAACGATTAAATTCCGACCTGCTTGTTAAAAATGACCACTCCCTTAGCACATGCAGCTCACCTGAAGGCGTTGGTGTTACACAGGGTGACGGCAGGGAAGGTCAGGGTGTGGTTGTGGTGCACGGTAACGTCCATAGCAACCGGCCACGAGCGGTAGTACAGCACACTGTTCAGCAGCTGGTAGGCAAAGATGGCCGACCCCCCAAGCACCAGCGCCAGCCACAGAATTCTGAAAAACACGAAAGCAGAACAGGTTTAGAGGTGTTTTTATGTATTTGTTGTTTGCATATATGTACAGATTTATTATGTGTCCAATAGTGTGTAATCATATGTAACCAATAATAGTATATAATTTATGTGACCCAAATGTCAGCTGGTGGGGGATGGACTAAAGTCTAGTTCCTCCCACACTCACCAGGGCTACCCTACCAACCTCCTTGTTGTGATAACCAGCCAGTCCCCTCCATTGTTCCTCAACCGTTTTTCCTTTTTGTTTTTTTCACTTCGTTCTTAATAAAGTACCTCCTTAACTGTATATGTGTTTATGGCTAAGGCAAATGTTATCACTGTCTCCTTCGTGATCATAAGAAATATGTTGCTATCCTATGGATTTAAAGGGGGATCTATGCACCAAGAGCAAGATGCAGGGCCAGCTTAACAGTACTGCAACGGAGGGAAGAGGAGAGAGAGAAGAAGACGCAAGTTTAATGTACTGTGGTGAATTTCCCCGTGCACCACAGTGTGGTTGAACGTCTAAGGGACATGGCCCCAAAAATGATATATACAGCATTGTATTTGCCATCGTTCAGTCCTTAACTTATGGCCCTGCATAGGTTATTCGTGATAACCCTTATTGAGGAATTTTATAAAGCAAATAGATAAATATCCAAACTTTTAGATTATATCATGAAGAAAACACTGGTATCTAAACGGATGCACTGCTTTGCATCACTCATATTCGCTCCAGTTTTGTGTGAAGGAATTTGATATTCGCATGAATCATTGGTATTTGATGTAGTTCCCCTCAGTACAAATGCCGTCTGATTAACTCTTCAAGGGTCACATAGTACTCTAAAGTGCAATACCCAGTGTAGTCATGAAGCATAATATGCAGCATTGGCGAGTACATGACCCATTGGTAGTGTAACAACATTGTTTGCTCAGCATGATGCTTGAATGCAGCCCTGGCGAATTATTCAGTTGTGCATCAAGTCTGCAACCCAGCATCACATCAACCAGGGATGCAGTGCAACAAAGCACAATGCTGCCCTGACAGTGTTAATCCATTGTGAGCAGTCAGTAACCCTGGTAGTGTGTACTATGTGTTGACACTGCAGTGGCACAATTGGGAGGTAAATATTAAGTCACCAGGGAAGCGTTTACTTGGCCCAGATTATCTGCTTACACGTGTCAAATAACACTATTGCATTAGGAAGAGTAAATTCCCTTTTTTGCTACAAAGCAGTGCAATGGTACGGTGTCAATAATTGCTGTTGTGTTTATCTTGGGTTGTAATTGTACTTTAAATTACATTACATTTTGATGTAATATTTTCCAGCCCTGGAATAAATGGATTCCCTTGCAGTAACTGAAGAAATGTTTAATCTTCAGTCTTCTCACAAATTGTTTTTGGCTTTTACTCAAAACATTTATTTTCTAGGGATTTCCTAATACTAGGTATCAGACTTGTTTGGCATAACCATTGTGCATTCTGCAAAATCTTACCTATAGAAGCAACATCAAAATATCTTGATATCGCCATTGAATTAATGCATCAAAATGGCAAGGAGCCTCATTAGCTTCATCTTATAACCCTGTCAAAACCAAGCTGGAATTCCTTAATGGGCCCTTATGGGTCATAAGTGGGCTGCCATATGGGGCCTATATGGGCTCGTACGGATATTTATTGGCCTGATCAATTCCAGTCCAGATCCATGCCCATTTCATAGAACCCGATAAACATTGCTAATTAAAGGTTTGATTGGATAATCACAGAACAGTATGTTTTACAGTATCATCAATGTATATATAAAGATTGGAATTATAGCCCTGGTGAGGTAATCGCCAGGGCTGCATTCATGTATCATCATGACCAAGAGCATGTATCATCGGGATGACATTACCTAAGCAGTTTCACTGACTGTAATCAGAGAGAACCAGACAGATGCCAGTGAACTAGATAAGGCATCTTCTTGGTGTTTGACAGTTTCATAGAGTGCTAGAATCTGCTGATGCAGCAAGTTTAGATTTAAGATAGGGTGTCAGATTTCCTGCGAGAGCCCCTTTCTGATATAGGGCAGGCCTTCTCAGTATGGTGATTTTAAATATGGTGCATGCTATTATCCAAGTTTAGCAGTCAGATATTGGTGCTAATAGCTACTATATTGGTCATATATCAAGGGAAGTGCAAATGCTACATTGAAAATCTTAGAACAGAGTCCTTGGGGCAATACATATGTTGACAAATGGCTTCCATATCAGTGATCATTTTCCTTGTGCATGTCTGGTCTATATTAAAGTCATCACGACAGTTTGAAGGGTACTGTTGCAGTCAAAGCTTGTTAATTGGTCCCTAAGATGCAGGAATGAGCCTTCTTTAAGACTGATTCCTATATATATATATATATATATATATATATTTATATATATATATATATATCATTATATATATATATATATATATTTATATATATATATATATGTATATATATATATATATATGCAGTCTATCATGAATGTTAAAAAAATGCTATTGGCTCCATCTCTTTGCAAAAGCAGACCTGTGGAAATTTCTGCAAGCCTTGGTAATTTCCTGGCAAAGCTTGTCGCTGCTGAAATGGGTTTTCTGTTCATATCAAATAGTGCTGGTTCAGAGTATCTACGTTACCCTTTTCTTGTACAGCCATCATATATCAGCCTACATGTTCATACTTCAATTTTCTGTCTCTCCTTTAGTTGTTACTGTAAGTCCATTTCCATATTCTGATCTTCGGATGCTAGCTCAAGGTGATATGAAATAGGCTCAGATCTGGCTGAATGGAGTTAAGACTAAGCGAGAATCTGAGTCCAGATGGATTTAAACTACAGAAAATGTGCTCCACTGAAGTTTTCCATGAAGAAGGTTGTAATTCTCCAGGGATAAGATTAGAATCTCACATGCGGGCGACAGTGACCCAATTTTGTTGGATAATAACATGGTAAGTTTTACTTTGTTGCGCTAATATGACTTTATTTGCCCAAACCTTTGACCAATTGAGAATAAAATGTTGGATTGTTACTTTTATTGATTCATTTTGCTAAATTTAGAGTGTTACTTCAAAGTTAAAACTAAAGCTGATACAATCACTGCATTAATAACTGCATTTTGTTTCTTTGTACATCAAATATGAATAAAGGAAAACTTTAACCACATAAGATTCGAGTAAATGTCAATAAAAGCCATTAAAATACTGTTACAACATTTCCATGACATTAGATGGCATTTACTGAAGAGAAAACTATCAAAGTGTTGCTTTGGGTATCTTTAATTTGCTCATAAACAAACATATATATAGAGTGTAACTTTCGATCAGAACATCTTAAATTTAACCCCTTCTGTAACGCTGCTCATTTAGCCTTGATGCACCCAGAATGGTATTGCAGTAGTCGAGGAGCAATATAAAGGATGGGCCGGGCGGTTGGGAGGCGTGTAGAGGCTTGTAGTAAGCAGGGAGCAATTTCAAACTGGAGCAGGAAATCAGCTGGGTCCCATTCAGCTTCTGGGCTGGCTGGTTTTGTCTGTCCCTAAAGGGCAGGGAAAAAAATGGCTGCTGCTCCAGGCCATGATGTGCTGACCTCCCACTAACTGGCATTGCAGATTTACAAATGGCCTCCCTTATTATCTCATATTATTGGTTTTGAAGCCTTCTTTCTTTCTTGACTTACATATATATGTATATAAAGATTTCCCCATGTAATTCTTTAAGAGTTTATGCCCTCTATGAATCAGGTCATCTCTGACAAAAGCCATTAGTAACCAGAACAGGTAGCTCCATTCTACTATCCCTTTTAACAGGCATTCTCTTGAAACAAATATTTTAAACCATCATCAACATAAAGTAGTATAAATGTAAATATCAAGACAATGGGAATTGAAAATGATGAAAAATGACTGGAGGTCTGGGATGAGAGTGTCCAAATAAGACCCCAAGGTCTCATGCACTAGTCACCAACCATGCTATGCAAGATGGCCAACAACTAGGGCGGACGCGTTGACCGGGGCACTCTCACTAACCACTGATTTTAATGGATATACCTACCACCGACTGACTTCTAAACAGGAAGGATGGTCTAAATAAGGTGAAGGATATCAATGCTCTAACACTTTCAAGACTTAAGTAGCTACTTACTGAGTTTTAAGGAGATTTACTTGCACGGAGCTCGACGAGGAACAAGGTGAGCGACAAAGGAGGTATATGCCCACTCACCTGTATGCTTGGTAAGCAATAACACACCTGTCTGTACCACCGGCACGGGTGACCACCTACCGCATACCTGTCACTACCTGTCACTACACCTGGGGCTGTAATACATTGACTGCCTGTGTACCCTCTCGTAGATACCGTGTTTTGTTCAATTGCTAAACTAACACGCTACCAAGTGACCCCTATTTCAAACAGTGCTATACATATATATAAATATTCTTCAGAAAGCCAAAAGGAACAATGGCTGAAGAGGAGGGTTTAGACCAGATCCCTCGGTCACCACCGAGACAGACTGGGGCTGGCAGGCAACCAACTCCACTGTTTGATAGATTATCAGCATTCATGCCCACAGCTTCTCCACCCAAAATCACCCCCCAATTGCCACACCCCCCCAGGATGGACGGGACCCTGACCCCTTCCCCAGGTGCTAAGACAATAAAGGAACTAGAAGGAGTATTTTATACAAAATTTACGGCGATGACAGATACCGTAAACCTTCTTATCAACAACACAAACAAAGTACTTGGGGCACACAGGGAGGCTGGCGAACAAATAGCATCCTTCATGGACTGTGTCAATGCCCATAGTGGGAGGATAGAGAGAAACTACGATGACATTGAAGAGATCAAGGTGAAGGTCGCAGATCTAGGCCTACTTAAAGACAGGGTTGACCGGCTGGAGCAAGTCTGTGATGATTTAGCTTGTGAAAACAAAACAAACAGGATCATCATCAAACAGCTCAAACAAGAAAAAGAGGACGTCCTGATACACCAAAAGAGATGCAACATCATCTTAAGGGGAGTGAAGGAGACCACCCACAACAATCCTTCAGCAGCCATAGATACCCTCTTCACAGACCTGGGTACTGGACTCTCCAGCAACGATTGTCATGACATCCACAGAATGGGGCGCCCCCCCCCTGGAGGACTAAATGATGACAACCCACGCCCAATCATGTTCACTTTCAACAAGCAACAATCCAAGGGTGTTCTCTACAAGAATGTGAAAAAGCTGAAAAATATGGCTCAATGGCACGGACTATCAGTTGGAGATGATCTTACCTTCGCGCAATTAAATACCTACAAGGATTTAAAGGTCGTCGCAGCAAATGCCAAAGCATTGAACCACGCAGTAAGGCTCACTCCAAAGTCAGTTGTCATTGACAACCGTCCTTATAGTCACTCGATGCTGGACACTCTCCCAGATCCACTCAAGTTGTCCACTATAAAAACAGTCAAGTACGAGGACGACAACAATATTGTGTTTCAGTCCAAACACAGTATCCTTTCCAATATGTACGAGGCAAGAGTCAAGTACGATGGCCTGTACTACAACAGTGTTGAGCAAGGCTTTCAACACCAAGCAGCTTTAGCAGCCAAAGAGCCTTCCCTAGCAGCCCGTATATTATGTACTGACTGCCCGTACGAGGCTAAGAGATACACCAAAGGCCTAAAACCCAACCCTGACTGGTCTGAGGACATACAACTGGAGGTACTGGAGGCACTGCAGCTCTCTAAATTCACTTTAAATCCTGAATGTAGAGACTACCTACAGGGGACAGAGGACTATGATCTGACAGAAGCCACTTCAGACTTGACGTACGGTAGTGGCTTCACCCTTATGGATAAAGAAAGGAACTTTGAAGCCAACAGACCCGGGAGGAACCTATGTGGACTCTCCCTCCAGAAGGTAAGAGTTGCTATAACGGCACTCCAACAGGTACCATAGCGCCTAGAACAACCCCTAAAGCCACCCTCCCGGTACTAAATAACTGCGTCAAGAGCCGTTCTGTGTGTTGCTACGATGGCCGGCCAAGTCGGTATAATTTAGTACGATGGTAAGCTGGGTTGCACGATTAGAGCGCCGCCACTCGGTAGTCCCGCCCGCCCCACCACCTGGCGCAGACAAGCCACCTCTATTCATAGCGCCCCGGCCTCCAGAAGCACCACACCACCCCGTCAGCTCCTACGTAGCCGCCACCTCAGTAGTACAAGATGTATAGGGTCTTAGTAGCAACAGACAGCAGAGGTTTTGGACTTGAGAGCCGCATTATGGAGAGATTAGACGAAATAGCAGCAAAAAATGAGGTGAGGCAAGACATTCATGTTAAAATCCTACCTAAGTCAGGTACCACCATTGAGACTTTATTGCCTTGGGTGGAAGAGGAACTGTCATGTGATTCGTATGACCTACTCATTGCTGCTATAGGTGTAAATAACCTCTCCACAAAAAATGCTAATGGCACCGTCACTCCAGTCTTTAATGAAGTCGCTAATACGGTTGATGTTATGACCAATAAGTACCAGGCATTCAAGAACACTATAACAGCCCGTCAAAATGCCCCTAAGGTGGCCTTCGCCCAACTGGTCGGTATAAAATACCTAAGGTATAACCAGGTACACGGAAAACCATTAATAGGCAATCCTCTAGTGCTTTACCCATACCCCCTGGAGCAAACGGTACTAAATGAATCCATACGCCACATAAATATGGTCATAGTAAACATGAACACCGAATCAGGGGTCATTGGACCGTGGTGGCAGAGCACCGTCCACCACCTGAAAGGCTCAAACAGGTACGACAGGTACAGACGCCTGTGGGATGGCCTACATGCTGAATCGACTACGAAGAAGACGTGGGGCTCAATGGTGGCCAACAGCATCGTGGCTACCAGGAGGAAACTGGCAGATATAAATTAACATTTGGTTATCAACGTGGCAAATAACATAATTATAAGATGCACATAACAATAACACAGACCCTTTGTCTACCCCCCCCCCCCCCCCGCCAATCCATTAGAACCATTTCACACATGCACTGGTGGACAGCCTGCCGAGCCAACAATCACCAGGACAGCTGTGACCCACTGACACACTGATCATATTGTCATATGTGACTGTAAGACTAAAGTGTAATTTTCACTGGCCACTAAACAGTCCGATATGATTATATAGTGTCTACTGAGATAAATATAGTGATAAAAAATATAATATATTGCAGTATGATTACGGAATATCTACCGGTAGTTTAGAAATAATTGAAATATATCAATACATACGTTAACTGTGGCAAATGAAGCTCCATATTTGTGATACCGTGATATTTTCACTAAGCAAGGATTATGGATACTTCATTTAGCAACTAATCAAACTAACACGCTGCAATACGGTGATAGTTTCACTTAGCAAGCATCTGCTTTTATGGTGACAGTTTCACTTAGCAGGAACCAACCCGCCTAATAAATACTAATCTAATTAAGCTGACCCCCCCCCTCCTTATTCCTAACACATATAGGGTGAAGAGATGATGACCATACCATGGGTTAGTTGCCCGTATCCATATGGCTCAAACATCCGGCCACTCCCCTAAAGTTGAAATTATTGCACATATTGATGTACATGTACGGCTCATTATTATATAAATGTATACTCATGCTCGATCCCTTAAGGAAAAGCAAAATGGATAGAACATTCCTATACGGACTCAAATGGACACAAAGCCTCCTAAAGGAGTAGCAACAAGAACACTCATATTAATATTATTATTATTGTTATCATTTCACTTATAATGAAAACATACGTTTAGACTCTAATTAAAATTACCAGAAATATTATTTTACTCGCCTGTCTTCACATCTTTTATACTCCTTTCTTACTTGCTCTAATCTATGCCTCTTTTGCTTCTCGACTCATAATCATCACTGCTGATGTGGCTACACCCCTACGAGTCAACTAGCTGAAATTCTTCTCCTGCTACCGTAATCATTCTGCTTTCCTTTCACTTGGATATACGGTAGGAAATCTTATTTTACTACTCTCAATAATAGAGTGCCCCCCCCCCCCCTCTCGTCCCGCCCCCCCCCTTAAGATAATAAGATGAAATGCACATTGGAGAATACCCAATCCCCAGGCAGCTCTGGAAGCAAAGTCCTGGTATATGACATATATGATAGGGGGGGTGTCCTGTGGTTTGGTGTGTGTGTAGGGGATGGGCCTGATGGGGACGGGGACCAGGGTCTCTTCTCTTAGCCTAACGGGATCTGGAGGCCAACATATATGTCATTTGAACATAAGGAGTATTTTCTCAGAAGAAACCTTTGATAATTTCAGCATATTTATGCAAAATAAGGCTATTGACTGCCTTACGGTATCTGAAACTTGGCTTAAGGAAAAGGTACCGGATAACCATTTATATATTGAAGGATATAACTTGATACGCTTAGATAGGCAAATTGATAAGAAATGTGGAGGCCTAATGGCTTATGTAAGGGATGACATTACAATAGGTCTAACTCTTACAGACATGTATAGCACCAGTGAAGCTGACCTTGAGATGCAGGTCTTTACTATTAAAAAGGGTCAAAATAAGAAACTAACAATCTTTAATGTGTATCGTCCTCCATCAGGAAAAGTTAATGTAGCTATTGATATTATTACGAGGAAACTAACACACTTCTTTAGATTCTACCAAAATAATGAGGTTATTATGTTAGGTGATTTTAATATTAATTATAAGCTCACAAATGCTGGAGATGGTAAAAAATTAAGGCAAAGTATGGCAACCCTGGGGTTCAAGCAACTCATTAGAGGTCACACTCATTTTAATCCTAACGGAGAGCCAACCACCATTGATCTAATATTCACAAACTCCATGCATGTAAAAGCTAGTGGTATCATTACGCCAGGTCTAAGTGACCATGAGTTAGTATATATGACCCGAGAACATATACACATTCCTCTTGAAAAATTGTCTTTTATTGGTAGAAGCTATATGAATTATGACAAATACAGCTTCACAATGGGCATAAAAAATTCCAATTGGGAAGACTTGTTAAATTGTCAATGTCCCGAAAGGGCTTGGGAGATTTACACAAGTCAATTAAGTTTCTTATTGGATATTACCTGCCCTATAAAAAACTTTAACTTTAAGCAAAAAATGAAGCCCTGGTTAGACCGACACATCCTGACATTAATAAAGGACAAGAATTATGCAATAAATAAGTGTAGGAAAACTCAGAACATAGATGATGAACGTATTGCAGACTACCTGAAAGGCTTAGCTAGGGAGGCGTGCAGAGAAGCAAAAAAGGGTTATTTCCAGGAAAAATTCAATAATAATAAAAAGGACCCTAAGGATTATTGGAAAGCCATTAATGAGTTAATAAACCCCCGCCCTAAGAATATAAAATTCAATTTAATTAATCATACTAACAACACACCAATAGCTGACACGGACACTGCAGACTTCATTAACACTTTTTTCGCAGAAATTGGATCAAACTTAGCTAGAAATATGAACGCACCCTGGACCTATCAAGGTGAGCAGCCAGATAGTGTCTTTAGCTTCAGAGTATGTAACACAGACGACATAATCCCTCTCATTAGAAAAATAAAAGTTGACAAATCATCAGGAGTGAAGCATATCTCAACGAAGGCACTTAAAGACGCAATGTTAGCTGTCCCTTATTTAATT
The DNA here is from genome assembly GCA_947462335.1 of Harmothoe impar. Taxonomy (NCBI): domain Eukaryota; kingdom Metazoa; phylum Annelida; class Polychaeta; order Phyllodocida; family Polynoidae; genus Harmothoe; species Harmothoe impar. Next base: position 58,894,031 of record OX381720.1, on the reverse strand, counting down.
ACACATATAGTAAATTTAGTCATTAAATCCTGTACCTTCCCAAAGACATGGAAAAAGGCCTTGGTATCCCCTTTGCCAAAGGGAGGGGACACGTCCAATGTCAGCAACCTACGCCCAATCTCAATATTGCCTCTTCCCTCTAAAATCACAGAAAAAATCATGCATAAACAAATTATAACCTACCTCAATGAAGAAAATATATTAAATGAAAACCAAGATGGATTTAGGCCAAATAGAAGCACCTTAAACAGCTTGACAAAATTAACAGACAATATTTATCAGGGACTTAATTTGGATCAGTGCACAACAGCCATATTTTTAGACTTCAAAAAGGCGTTCGATACTTTAGACCACAAAATTTTAGCAAAAAAAGCAGAAAAAATAGGCTTTGATCATAGTGCAGTGGCACTGGTCACAGACTATCTAATGGATAGGAAACAATCCACCAAAGCTAATGGTACAACCTCAAGTGAAAAAATACTAACATGTGGCGTCCCTCAAGGTTCTGTACTAGGCCCTCTACTTTTCTTGCTATATATCAATGACATGAATCTATCCCTAAATTTTCTAAATTGTCAACACTATGCAGATGACACTGTCATTTACCTTAACCACCCCCCTGCAGACCCCACCATAGAAAGAAAAATTAATTCTGATTTAGAAAAAATTTCCTCATGGTGCATTGAAAATAAGCTCTCACTAAATACTAAAAAAACGAAAGCCATGAATTTCTCGACAAAAACTCTGGACAATATTTGGATAAAACCACTCCTCAGGATAAATGGTGACATAGTAGAATTTGCCCCTACATACAAATACCTTGGCATGACGCTAGACAACAAGCTAAACTTCAAAAAACATATTGATATATTAGAGAAAAATATAGACTACAAATCATATTTATTTAGACACTCTCGGAAAAACATGAATGAAAAAGCAGCAGTAGATGTTCTCAAAACTATGATTCTTCCGGTAACGGATTATGGGGATATTTGCTATATGACTGCTAACAAAACTCATATTGCAAAGGTGCAAAATGCTATAAACAAATCACTAAGAACGGCACTTTGTCACAGAGGTACGATAAACACAGAAAAATTGTTAAAAGTAGCTGAGTTAAACTACATGGAGGATAGGAGGGAGCAGCATCTATCTCATAAAGCCTTCATACAATCCCTAAATATCAACCTCATAGACAGGAGACCCATACGAACTAGGGCCCACGATGAAAGGTTACTGAAGGTCACCAGGCCTCTAAATCCTGTTTACAGGAAAAGCTTAGAGTACAGATTATCTACAAGATGGAACTCTTTTGAGATAGAAACAAGAGCAATTCATATGGAGAATCAATTCCGCCAATGGAACGATGACATTTACAAAGCTAAAATCAAGGCCTTCCCAGATATCCCAAGGGTTGAGCGTTGAGCCCCCCCCCCCCCCTGTTGGGCCCCCACATCCCTAATTTTCCACACACATCCCCAGTACACCCTACCTGAAACATAAGTGCAACAAACCCTCAAGTAAGCCCTTGCATATGTACTCATATATATGGGTGTGTCTCTGATGATACACACCTATATATATAGGGTAATTTATTTTGTCTAGTTAACTATAACTAGATACATATGTTTCTCTACAAACTCTCACTCATGAACTCTCTTCACTCTACCCATTGCTATTACCTAGCATGGGTTCTATCCCTCTCTTCTACTCCTTTATAAAGAAGGAAAACTATGCATATATGTATATACTAACCTAATACATGGTTTTGGACCACTAGAGATAGTAAAAAATTCTAACAAAAGCATTTACCATACCATGGTTAGGTAAGTTATACATAGCAGGAACAGGCTCCTTAATGAGCCCTTTTCTGCTATAAACCTTAAAAAAGGCTTAGTTGCCTTTATTATTTCCGCCCATCGGAACAAATGCTGGTGTCTGTTTAATACGGTCTTCTAGGCCATACATTCTTGCCAGGATAAATAAATGAAATTCAAATCAAATCAAATGCTTGTCATGCACCATGAAGTAGAGTGACCTTTACACTGGTACCACACATCACCCTCATGTATCATGTGTCTAGTGCCTCCAGGAACCAGCTCCAGCAACATGGCTCACTACACAGGGGCCACAAGTGGCTGCCAGGGGTACGGAAGCACAGAGGGGATTTGGATGGTTGGGGTGGTTGTCAGGGTAGTGACAAAATGGTTTTGTGCCTCTGTATTCAACACTTTTTGAGCATACAAAAAGGAAACATGATATGACCACATACTCGTGCCAAAGTTTCTATGACAGTAAATGTTGGTACCTGCCTGCCTAGTGTTATTGCACTGGTAACTATCAGTTACCAGTCATCAGTGCAATTACATTGCTTCATTTCTTGACCAGTAAACTGTGAACATTTGATTCTGACTGAAATGCCAACATGAGGTTTCTTAGTTTCTTAGTTAAGAATCTGTCTACATTTACTGCCACTCACAGACATTTTTAAGCTACCTCAGGCCTTAACCAACTTCCTGTAGGTGACTGAGGTTACCTTTGAATGAGGGAATGGCATGACTGTGAATGAAAATAAGGCTATATTTGGTATGATATGAAAAAAAGAGGAAAGTAGAGACATGCTAGATGAGTGCCAGCTCTTTAAATTTACAGTCTAAAGAAAGGTCTATTTCTGAGTAAAAAAGATGAGTATCATGGTAAACGAGATAGCTTTGTGGATTGGATTCGTGACATTTTCATAGTAGGTATCCAATAAATTAGTGCTTTCTTGTTCCTTGAAAGGTCGAAAACATTTTGATCCATCCTAATTCAGCCGTTTAACAATTTTCATGATTGAAACTGTGTATTTGCACCTGGTTTTTGTACTCTCTCAGTTATGAACCAATGATCTTGCTTTCTACCAAAGGTCAAGCAGACATTTTATCTGTAGATGCCATGCTAGTGTCATAACACATATGGGCAAAAAAAGCACTGTGCTGTTGTACTGAGAAGCCATATGGCGTTATTGATGATGCTGGAGACCTGGCTTCTATCAGAGAGATCTAGACAGAGTTAGGGTTACACACAAGCCAAGTATCTCAGGTCTCAGGGCTCTAACTGGGATTATCTATATATGTTACTATCCAGTGCTAAAAACTGCTAAGGCAGCATATTTTTGGTATGGTAAATCTGTCCGTGCATGTCTCATAATGAATAGAGCATGGCATAGTATAGTGATATTCTCTTATAGTGTATAGGCCGTGCTAATTTCTGTTATCCAACCTCTAGCTTTGACCAATCTGAAAAACAATGATTGTTTGTGAACCCCCAAATGGCTCTTCCAGCAAGGCAGAACCAATATCATGAATTGTAGTATTTACTTGATGTAAGGCCTGGGAGAGACTTTCTGTTTGTAAATACACAGTATGTTCTGGAGTAGAGTAGTGTTTAGTTTGGAGTAAGGATTGCCCCCCATTTAAACCCCACTGCAATAGTCTTTGTGAGCCACTGTGGTATAACATGCCAGATCTGCAGCTTAGCTGTAGATGATTCTCTTGTTCTTTACATCCTTCCCATGATCCACTATGATATTTGAGCCCCTGATCTTTCCTTGAAACAACTAATTCAGATTGATTAATCTCGCCCTAGGCTGGCTGCTACTGTGCCCTCTGTGTTGGCATTAAAGGCACAATTAAGAGGTAAATATTGAGTGACTGAGGGAAAGGTTTACATGGCTCAGATACTCCTCTTTCACATGTCAATTAACATTATTGTCTAAGAAAAGCCACAGCAGTCCTCAGAACAAAGAAGCAAAACAAATGGTCAGGCTGCTGGCTGGGGGCTTGTAAATCCAAGGAAGCAATTTCAAATTGGAGCAGGAAATCAACTTGGGCTCAGTAAGCTCTGACCTGTGTGGTCTTGTCTGTCCCTGAAGGACAAATAAATGGTGGGCTGCTAAATGAGGCCATGATGTGCTGGTATGCAGACCTCCAAACCAAGTTGGGGAAATCCTACATTTAACCCCATGCCGGGATAAAAGTGAGTGAGGGGGTTTCTCCCCTTGGTTTTGTGTGGATATACATGTAATTTTAGGTTCAACCAGAAAATCCGATTTGCTAATACCTTACCATTATTTGCTGAAAAACATTCACCTACATACAAGTAGACAATTTAATTGGCTAGGTATATGTGAATGGGCTAGTTCGAAAGTCTTGTATTTCTTGATATATAATGATTTACATGACAAAATATAGCCTAAATAAAGGTACATTTAAATGTGGACTCCTACCCCCTCCCCCCACTCCTCCCCAGCCCACCTGTATAAGATACTGCACTGGGAGAACTCCCCTTGGAGGTGCATAACGGTGGGGGCCCTTATCTCTACAGGCGGCCCTTATCTCTGAGATAAGGGCAGGAGGCCGACCTGAGGGCTGTACTAAGTAAGGGGAGATTTACCTTTGCTAGAAGAAACCCCACTGTAGGCCAATAAACCTATAATGGAAAATGTCCCGAATTGTCCAGGCCTGCAAACAACTGTCTAGTTATTGCTGATCAAGATTAGGCTCTATGGCATCTTTGTTCATCTATTCCTCAATCGTTCTCTTTCCTGCCTCACTCCCCTTTCCAATATCTGATGGGCTGCCTTGTTCACTTCTTGTTACCTCCCATACTTCCTTTTCAAACCCTGCTAGTCTGCTCACTGCTCTCCTTAGACTGTATAATCTTTCCCTCATCTGTTTAATCCATGTCCCATGCCCTCAAACACCTAGCCCATTTACACCCTATTGGCGCTGAGGCTCTCAAATGGATTCACTTGCAGTAACTGCAGAATTGTAAATCTTCAATCTCTTCATGAATTGTTTCTGGCTTTTATTACTAGGGTTTTACTAGTTCTACTTATCAGACGTCTTTGGTATAACCATTGTACGTTGCAGAAACTCTTCCTTATAGAAGCAACATCAAAATATATTGATATCATCATTGAATGAACACATCAAAATGGCAAGCAGCCTCATTAGTTTCTTCTTATAAACCTGTAACCAAGCTGCTATTAATTAATGGGCCCTTATGGGTCATAAGTGGGCTGCCAGATGGGGCCTATATGGGCTTGTCTGGATATTTATGGGCCTGATCAAGTCCAGTCAAGATCCATGCCGATTTCATAGAACCAGATAAACATTGCTAATTAAAGGTTTGATTATATAATCTCAGAACAGTATGTTTTACAGTATCAGCAATGTATATAGAAAGATTGGAATTATAGCCCTGGTGAGGTAATCGCCAGAGATGCATCATAATGACCAAGAGCATGTATCATCGGGATGGCATTACCTAACCAGTTTCACTTACTGATATCAGAGAGAACCAGACAGACGCCAGCTAACTAGATAAGGCATCTTCTAGGTGTTTGACAGTTCCAAGTTGACATGTTTTATAGAGTGCTAGAATCTGCTGATGCAGCAAGTTTAGATTTAAGATAGGGTGTCACATTGCCTGCGAGGGCGGCTGTCCTGATATAGACCAGGCCTTCTCAGTATGGCGATTTTAGATATGATGCATGCTGTCATCCAAGTTTAGCAGTCAGATATTGGTGCTAATAACTACTATATTGGTCATATATCAAGGGAAGTGCAAATGCTACATTGAAAATCTTAGAACAGAGTCCTTGGGGCTATACATATGTTGACAAATTGTCTCCATATCAGTGGTCATTTTCCTTGTGCATGTCTGGTATTTATTGAAGTCATCACGAAAAGGAACGCACATCTGGTCAGGACAAGTTTCTATAACCTATAAACAGTCTATTATAAATCTTAAAAAAATGCTATGGGCTCCATCTCTTTGCAAAGGCAAGCCGTGGAAACTTCTGTACGCCTCAGTAATTTCCTGTCAAAGCTTGTGGCTGCTGAAATGGGTTTTCTGTACATATCAGATAGTGCTGGTTCAGAGTGTCTACTTTACCCTTTTCTTGTACCGACACCATATATCAGCCTACATGTACATACTTCAAATTGCTGTCTCTCCTTTAGTTCCTATTGTAAGTCTATTTCGATATTCTGATCTTTGGACACTAGCTAAAGATGATATGAAATAAGTCCAGATCTGGCTGAATGGGTTTTAGAATAAGTGAGAATTTGAGTCCAGATGGATTTAAACTACAGAAAATGTGCTCCACTGAAGTTTTCCATGAAGAAGGTTGTAATTCCCCAGGAATGATATTAGAATCTCACATGCAGGAGACAGTGACCCGATTTTCTTAGATAATAACATGGTAAGTTTAACTTTGCTGCGCTAATATGACTTTATTTCCCAAAACCTTCTACCAATTGAGAAAAAAAAATTCGGTTTCACACTTTTATTGAATCATTTAGGTGAATTTAGATTGTTACTTCAAAGTTGACAGAAAAGCTGGTACAAACACTGCATTAATATTTGCATAAAGGAAAACTTTAACCAAATTTGATTTAAGTGAATGTCAATAAAAGCCATTAAAATACTGTTACAACATTCCCACGACATTAAATGGCATTTCCATGACTTAGATAGTAATAAATGGTTGCTTTGAGTGTCTTTGATTTGCTTATGAACAAACATACATAGAGTGTAATTTCAATCAGAACAACTTAAATCTAACCCCTTTTGTAAGGCATTTTGTAACGCTGCTCATTTAACCTTGCTGCACCCAGAATGGTATTACAGAAGTTAAGAAGCAATACAAAGGATGGGCCGGCCGGGTAGGAGGTGTGTAGTGCCTTGTAGTACCCAGTGAGCAATTTCAAACTGGAGCAGGAAATCAACCGGGCCCATTCAGCCACTGGCCTGTCTGGTCTTGTCTGTCCCCGAAGGGCAGGACAAAAGATGGCTGCTGCTTCAGGCCATGATGTGCTGACCTCCCACTAACTGGCATTGCAGAACCACAAATGGCCTCCCTTATTAATTTATATCATTAACTTTGAAGCCTTCTCTCTTTTTTAACTTACATATATACATATAAAATGTTTCCCATGTACTCCTTAAGAGTTTGTGCCCTCTTTGAATCGGGGCATCTCTGACAAAAGGCATTGGTAACTAGAAAAGGTAGCTCCATTCCACTACCTATTTTAACAGACAATTTCTCTTGAAACAAATATTTTAAACATCATCAACATAAAGTAGTATAAATGTAAATATCAAGACAATGGGAATAGAAAATTATGAAGAGTGACTGGAGGCCCAGGATGAGAGTGTCCAAATAGGACCCCTATGTCTCATACCCTCCTCACCAACCATGGTGGTCATGCACCATGAAGCAGAGTGACCTTTACACTGGTACCACACATCACCCTCATGCATCATGTGTCTCCTGCCTCCGGGAACCAGCTTCAGCAACATGGTTCACTGCACAGGGGCCACAAGGGGCTGCCAGGGGTCAGGCAGCACAGAGGGGATTTGGATGGTTGGGGTGGTTGTCAGGGTAGTGACAAAATGGTTTAGTGCCTCTGTATTCAGCACTTTTTGAGCATACAAAAAGGAAACATGATATAACCATATACTCAGGCCAAAGTTTCTATAGCAATGAATGTTGGTACCTGCCTGCCTAGTGTTAACTCGTTAACTAGTGTTGACTGGTAACTATCAGTTACCAGTCATCAGTGCAATTACATCGCTTCATTTCTTGACCAGTAAACTGTGAACATTTGATTCTGACTGAAATGCCAACATGAGGTTTCTTAGTTTCTTAATTAAATTTACTGCCACTCACAGACATTTGTAAGCTACCTCAGGCCTTAACCAACTTCCTGTAGGTGACTGAGGTTACCTTCAAATGAGGGAATGGCATGACTGTGAATAAAAATAAGGCTATATTTGGTATGAGATGAAAAAAAGAGGAAAGTAGAGACATTTCCAATTTGTCATATAGGTCTGATTTTAATGCTAGATGAGTGCCAGCTCTTTAAATTTACAGTCTAAAGAAAGGTCTTTTTCTGAGTAGAAAAATGAGTATCATGGTAAAAGAGATAACTTTGAGGATTGGATTCGTGACATTTTCATGGTAGGTATCCAATATATTAATGCTTTCTCATTCCTTGAAAGGTCGGAAACATTTTGATCCATCCTAATTCAGCCGTTTAACAATTTTCATGATTGAAACTGTGTATTTGCACCTGGTTTTTGTACTCTCTCAGTTGGGAACCAATGATATAGCTTTCTACCGACAGTCAAGCAGACATCTTATCTCTAGATGCCATGCTAGAGTGTCATAACACATCTGGGCCAAAAAAGCACTGTGCTGAGACAGAGAGTTACTGTTGTACTGAGAAGCCATATGGCGTTATTGATGATGCTGGAGAGCTGGCTTCTATCAGAGAGATCTAGACAGAGTTAGGGTTACACACAAGCCAAGTATCTCAGGTCTCAGGGCTCTAACTGGGAGTATCTACATATGTTACTATCCAGTGCTAAAAACTGCTCAGGCAGCATACTTTTGGTATGGTTAATCTGTCCGTGCATGTCTCATAATAAATAGAGCATGGCAGAGTATAGTGATATTCTCTAATAGTGTATAAGCCCTGTTAATTTCTGTTATCCGACCTCTAGCTTTGACCAATCTTAGAACCAATGATTGTTTGTGAACCCCCAAATGGCTCTTCCAGCAAGGCAGAACCATTATCATGAATTGTAGTATTTACATGAGGTAAGGCCTGGGAGAGACTTTCTGTTTGTAAATACACAGTATGTTCTGGAGCAGCGTAGTGTTTAGCTTTGAGTAAGGATTGCCCTCCATTCAAATCCAACTGCAATAGTCTTTGTGAGCCTCTGTGGCATAACATATGCCAGAGCTGCAGCTTAGCTGTAGATGCTACTTTTGTTCTTTACATCCTTCCCATAGTACACTATGATATATGAGCCCCTGATCTTTCCTTGAAACAACAAATTCAGATTGATTAATCTCTTCCTAGGCTGGCTGCTACTGTGCCCTCTGTGTTGGCATTAAAGGCACAATTAAGAGGTAAATATTGAGTGACTGAGGGAAAGGTTTACTTGGCTCAGATACTCCTCTTTCACATGTCAATTAACATTATTGTCTGAGAAAAGCCACAGCAGTCCTCAGAACAAAGAAGCAAAACAAATGGTCAGGCTGCTGGCTGGGGGCTTGTAAATCCAAGGAAGCAATTTCAAATTGGAGCAGGAAATCAACTTGGGCTCATTAAGCTCTGACCTGTGTGGTCGTGTCTGTCCCTGAAGGACAGGAAAATAAATGGTGGGCTGCTTAATGAGGCCATGATGTGCTGGTATGCAGACCTCCAAACGACTGTCTAGTTATTGCTCTATGGCATCTTTGTTCATCTATTCCTCAATCGTTCTCTCTCTTGCCTCACTCCCCTTTCCAATATCTGATGGGCTGCCTTGTTCACTTCTTGTTACCTCCCCATACTTCCTCTTCAAACCCTGCTAGTCTACTCACTGCTCTCCTTAGACTGTATAATCTTTCCCTCATCTTTTAATCCATGTCCCAGGCCCTCTAACACCTAGCCCATTTACACCCTATTGGCGCTGAGGCTCTCAAATGGATTCCCTTGCAGTAACTGCAGAATTGTAAATCTTCAATCTTCTCATGAATTGTTTCTGGCTTCTATTACTAGGGTTTTACTAGTTCTACTTATCAGACGTCTTTGGTATAACCATTGTACATTGCGCAAACTCTTCCCTATAGAAGCAACATCAAAATATATTGATATCATCATTGAATTAACACATCAAAATGGCAAGCAGCCTCATTAGCTTCTTCTTATAAACCTGTCACCAAGCTGCTATTAATTAATGGGCCCTTATGGGTCATAAGTGGGCTGCCAGATGGGGCCTATATGGGCTTGTCTGGATATTTATGGGCCTGATCAATTTCAGTCAAGACCCATGCCCATTTCATAGAACCCAATAAACATGGCTAATTAAAGGTTTGATGAGATAATCACAGAACAGTACGTTTTACAGTACCATCAATGTATATATAAAGATTGGAATTATAGCCCTGGTGAAGCAATCGCCAGGGCTGCATTCATGCATCATCATGACCAAGAGCATGTATCATCCGGATGGCATTACCTAAGCAGTTTCACTGACTGTAATCAGAGAGAACCAGACAGACGCCAGCTAACTAGATAAGGCATCTTCTTGGTGTTTGACTGTTCCAAGTTGACATGTTTTATAGAGTGCTAGAATCTGCTGATGCAGCAAGTTTAGATTTAAGATAGGGTGTCGCATTGCCTGCGAGGGCGGCTGTCCTGATATAGAGCAGGCCTTCTCAGTATAGTGATATTAAATATGGTGCACGCTGTTATCCAAGTTAAGTAGTCAGATATTGGTGCTAATAGCTGCTATATTGGTCATATATCAAGGGAAGTGCGAATGCTACATTGAAAATCGTAGAACAGAGTCCTTGGGGCAATACATATGTTGACAAATTGTCTCCATATCAGTGGTTATTTTCCTTGTGCATGTCTGGTCTTTATTAAAGTCATCACGAAAGTTTGAAGGGTACATTTGCAGTTAAAGCTTGTTAATTGGTCCCTAAGATGCAGGAATGAGCCTTCTTTAAGACTGATTCCTATATATATATATATATATACATATATATATATATATATATATATATATATATATATATATATATATACATATATATATATATATATATATATATACATACATGCAACCCGGTTTGTGGGTTCTTTCGTCGTTCTCAGACCCACGTAGTGGGGTCATTCCAAAATTGTGGGATCTTTTGCAAGACCCCGCAACCCACCCAGGCTAAAATGATCCTATGTTCTATGATATGGAAAGATTTTTGGTTAAAAACATTTTTTTATGAAAACCCCACAATGTTTTCAAGTTTATTATTGATTCCCTAACCTGCTCCCAGGTGTCTCTACCCATCACAAACCACAGCCAGAGTATATATATATACATCCTGTGTGTTCATGCTTGGGTGAGCACATGAAGGTCAAGTTGCCTTAGGGAAGATGGTATATCAGGATCTCATAATAGAGGGAGATATCACAAATATCATATATACTGTCTAATACCACCATATAATATGGACTTAATCAATAAGAAATGAAATTAGACTTGTTTAGTATTATTTTTTCAAACACATAACCACTCCATGAATGATAATTATGGTACAATGTCAGGATCCCACAACCCCTGGAGACAAATTACAAAGGATCCCATTATCCAGGAGCAGAACTGACACACACTAATATATATATGCACTTGAATATTATATATACTGATTTGACTTGTGGGATCCTAGGTTCCCATTGAGACTCCCACAAGCTTAGGTCTAAACACAATGAGGAGAGGGGGGAGTTGACATAGATGAGGTGAGGGGGATGTGGATAAGTGAGGCTTACATTGATAAGGTGAGGGTGATATGTAGGTGAGGATGGTGAAGGTGAGATGGGTGTGATGTGGATGAGGACTTGATAAAGTTGTGTGTACTGGTTATAGTAAAATCCAAGTGTTTGTGGTATATTTGTTTGCAAAACCTCATAATTATCAGGAAATTCACAGAATCATATCTAAAAAAGTATAAATTAGCATGACAGATTGAGGTTATATTATGGTGGATGAGGTAAGATGGACATACCTATCAGGTGAAAGGAGGGTCAAAGAATGTGGCAGGCTGGAGATGAAGACTGGGGAGTGTAAGGGTGTGTGGCAGGGTGTACATGCCGACTAGAGGATAACAGGGGGTGTGGCAGGGTGTACATGCCGACTAGAGGAGTGTGGGGGGGTGGTAGGCTGTAGATGGCGTCTGAGGAGTGTCAGAAGGTGTGGCAGGGTGTAGATGCCGACTAGAGGATATCAGGGGGTGGGGCAGGGTGTACATGCCGACTTGAGGATATAAGGGGATGTGGCAGGGTGTACATGCCGACTTGAGGATACAAGAGGGTGTGGCAGGGTGTACATGCCGACTTGAGGATATAAGGGGATGTGGCAGGGTGTACATGCCGACTTGAGGATACTAGGGGGTGTGGCAGGGTGTACATGCCGACTTGAGGATACTAGGGGGTGTGGCAGGGTGTACATGCCGACTTGAGGATACTAGGGGGTGTGGCAGGGTGTACATGCCGACTTGAGGATACTAGGGGGTGTGGCAGGGTGTAGATGCAGACTTGAGGATGTCAGGGGATGTGGCAGGGTGTAGATGACGACTGAGGAGTGTCAGGGGGTGTGACAAGGTGTAGATGCCGACTTGAGGATGTTAGGGGGTGGTGCAGGGTGAAGATGCCAACTTGAGGATATCAGGGGGTGTGGCAGGGTGCACATGCCGACTAGAGGATATCAAGGGGTGTGGCAGGGTGTAGATGCAGACTTGAGGATATAAGGGTGTGTGGAAGGGTGTTGATGCCGACTAGAGGATATCAGGGGGTGTGGCAGTGTGTACATGCCGACTAGAGGATATCAGGGGGTGTGGCAGGGTGAACATGCCGACTAGAGGATATCAGGGGGTGTGGCAGGGTGTACATGCCGACTAGAGGATATAAGGGTGTGTGGCATGGTGTACATGCTGACTAGAGGATATCAGGGGGTGTGGCAGGGTGTAGATGCTGACTAGAGGGAATAAGGGGGTGTGGCAGGGTGTAGATGCCGATTTTAGGATGCTAGGGGGTGTGGCAGGGTGTAGATGCCAACTTGAGGATGTTAGGGGGTGTGGCAGGGTGTAGATGCCGACTTGAGGACACTAGGGGGTATGGCAGGGTGTAGATGCCGACTTGAGGATATCAGGGGGTGTGGCAATGTGTAGATGCCGACTTGAGGATATCAGGGGGTGTGGCAGTGTGTAGATGCCGACTTGAGGATGTTAGTGGGTGTGGCAGGATGTAGATGCCGACTTGATCATGTCATGGGATCTGAAAGAGTGTACATGCCAACTTGAGGATGTCAGGGCGTGTGGCAGGGTGTAGATGCAGACTTGAGGATATCAGGGTGTGTGGCAGGGTGTAGATGCAGACTTGAGGATGTTAACAAATAACCATTCCATGTGTGGTATTTATGGGACAATGTCAGGATCCCACAACCCCTGGAGGCAAATTACAAAGGATACCATTATCCAGGAGCAGAACTGACACACACTAATATATATATGCACATGAATATTATATATACTGATTTGACTTGTGGGATCCTAGGTTCCCATTGAGACTCCCACAAGCTTAGGTCTAAACACAATGAGGAGAAGGGGGAGTTGACATAGATGAGGTGAGGGGGATGTGGATAAGTGAGGCTTACATTGATAAGGTGAGGGTGATATGTAGGTGAGGATGGTGTAGGTGAGATGGGTGTGATGTGGATGAGGACTTGATAAAGTTGTGTGTACTGTTTTAGTAAAATCCAAGTGTTTGTGGTATATTTGTTTGCAAAACCTCATAATTATCAGGAAATTCACAGAATCATATCTAAAATAGTAAACATTAGCATGACAGATTCAGGTTATATTATGGTGGATGAGGTAAGATGGACATACCTATCAGGTGAAAGGAGGGTCAAAGAATGTGGCAGGCTGGAGATGAAGACTGGGGAGTGTAAGGGTGTGTGGCAGGGTGTACATGCCGACTAGAGGATATCAGGGTGTGTGGCAGGGTGTACATGCCGACTAGAGGAGTGTGGGGGGGTGGTAGGCTGTAGATGGCGTCTGAGGAGTGTCAGAAGGTGTGGCAGGGTGTAGATGCCGACTAGAGGATATCAGGGGGTGTGGCAGGGTGTACATGCCGACTTGAGGATATAAGGGGATGTGGCAGGGTGTACATGCCGACTTGAGGATACAAGAGGGTGTGGCAGGGTGTACATGCCGACTTGAGGATATAAGGGTATGTGGCAGGGTGTACATGCAGACTTGAGGATACTAGGGGGTGTGGCAGGGTGTACATGCCGACTTGAGGATACTAGGGGGTGTGGCAGGGTGTAGATGCAGACTTGAGGATGTCAGGGGATGTGGCAGGGTGTAGATGACGACTGAGGAGTGTCAGGGGGTGTGACAAGGTGTAGATGCCGACTTGAGGATGTTAGGGGGTGGTGCAGGGTGAAGATGCCAACTTGAGGATATCAGGGGGTGTGGCAGGGTGCACATGCCGACTAGAGGATATCAGGGGGTGTGGCAGGGTGTACATGCCAACGTGAGGATATAAGGGGGTGTGGCAGGGTGTACACGCCGACTTAAGGATATAAGGGGGTGTGGCAGGGTGTACATGCCGACCAGAGGATATCAGGGAGTGTGGCAGGGTGTACATGCCAACGTGAGGATATAAGGGGGTGTGGCAGGGTTTACACGCCGACTAGAGGAGTGTGGGGGGGTGGTAGGCTGTAGATGGGGTCTGAGGAGTGTCAGAAGGTGTGGCAGGGTGTAGATGCCGACAAGAGGATATCAGGGGGTGTGGCAGGGTGTACATGCCGACTTGAGGATATAAGAGGGTGTGGCAGGATGTACATGCCGACTTAAGGATATAAGGGGGTGTGGCAGGGTGTACATGCCGACTTGAGGATATAAGAGGGTGTGGCAGGGTGTACATGCCGACTTAAGGATATAAGGGGGTGTGGCAGGGTGTACATGCCGACTTGAGGATATAAGGGGGTGTGTCAGGGTGTACATGGCAAATATAGTATATCAGGGGGGGTGGCAGGGTGCAGATGCCGACTATAGTATATCAGGGGGTGTGGCAGGGTGTACATGCCGACTTGAGGATACTAGGGGGTGTAACAGGTAGTAGATGCAGACTTGAGGATGTCAGGGGATGTGGCAGGGTGTAGATGACGACTGAGGAGTGTCAGGGGGTGTGACAAGGTGTAGGTGCCGACTTGAGGATGTTAGGGGGTGGTGCAGGGTGAAGATGCCAACTTGAGGATATCGGGGGGTGTGGCAGGGTGCACATGCCGAACAGAGGATATCAGGGGGTGTAGCAGGGTGAACATGCCGACTAGAGGATATCAGGGGGTGTGGCAGGGTGTACATGCCGACTAGAGGATATCAGGGGGTGTGGCAGGGTGTACATGCCGACTTGAGGATATAAGGGTGTGTGGCAGGGTGTAGATGCCGACTAGAGGATATCAGGGGGTGTGGCAGGGTGTAGATGCTGTCTAGAGGAAATAAGGGGGTGTGGCAGGGTGTAGATGCCGACTTTAGGATGCTAGGGGGTGTGGCAGGGTGTAGATGCCAACTTGAGGATGTTAGGGGGTGTGGCAGGGTGTAGATGCCGACTTGAGGACACTAGGGGGTATGGCAGGGTGTAGATGCCGACTTGAGGATATCAGGGGGTGTGGCAATGTGTAGATGCCGACTTGAGGGTATCAGGGGGTGTGGCAGTGTGTAGATGCCGACTTGAGGATGTTAGTGGGTGTGGCAGGATGTAGATGCCGACTTGACCATGTCATCGGATCTGAAAGAGTGTACATGCCAACTTGAGGATGTCAGGGCGTGTGGCAGGGTGTAGATGCAGACTTGAGGATATCAGGGTGTGTGGCAGGGTGTAGATGCAGACTTGAGGATGTTAACAAATAACCATTCCATGTGTGGTATTTATGGGACAATGTCAGGATCCCACAACCCCTGGAGACAAATTACAAAGGATACCTTTATCCGGGAGCAGAACTGACACACACTAATATATATATATGCACATGAATATTATATATACTGATTTGACTTGTGGGATCCTAGGTTCCCATTGAGATTCCCACAAGCTTAGGTCTAAACACAATGAGGAGAAGGGGGAGTTGACATAGATGAGGTGAGGGGGATGTGGATAAGTGAGGCTTACATTGATAAGGTGAGGGTGATATGTAGGTGAGGATGGTGTAGGTGAGATGGGTGTGATGTGGATGAGGACTTGATAAAGTTGTGTGTACTGGTTTTAGTAAAATCCAAGTGTTTGTGGTATATTTGTTTGCAAAACCTCATAATTATCAGGAAATTCACAGAATCATATCTAAAATAGTAAACATTGGCATGACAGATTGAGGTTATATTATGGTGGATGAGGTAAGATGGACATACCTATCAGGTGAAAGGAGGGTCAAAGAATGTGGCAGGCTGGAGATGAAGACTGGGGAGTGTAAGGGTGTGTGGCAGGGTGTACATGCCGACTAGAGGATAACAGGGGGTGTGGCAGGGTGTACATGCCGACTTGAGGATGTCATGGGGTTTGACAGGGTGTAGATGCTGACTTGAGGATGTCATGTTGTGTGGCAGGGTGTACATGCCGACTGGAGGTTTTCAGGGCTGTGACAGGGTGTAGATACCGACTTGGGGATGTCAGGGGGTGTGGCAGGGTGTAGATGCCGACTTGAGGATGTCAGGGGGTGTGGCAGGGTGTAGATGCCGACTTGAGGATGTCATGTGGTGTGGCAGGGTGTACATGCCGACTGGAGGTTTTCAGGGCTGTGACAGGGTGTAGATACCGACTTGGGGATGTCAGGGGGTGTGGCAGGGTGTAGATTCTGACTTGAGGATGTTAGGGGTTGTGGCAGTGTGTAGATGCCGACTGGAGGTTTTCAGGGCTGTGACAGGGTGTAGATACCGACTTGGGGATGTCAGGGGGTGTGGCAGGGTGTAGATGATGACTGAGGAGTATCAGGGGGTGTGACAAGTTGTAGGTGCCGACTTTAGGATGTTAGGGGGTGGTGCAGGGTGAAGATGCCGACTTGAGGATGTAAGGGGGTGATGTAGGGTGTACATGCCGACTTGAGGATACAATGGGGTGTGGCAGGGTGTACATGCCTACTAGAGGATACTACTGGGTGTGGCAAGTTGTACATGCAGACTTGAGGATGTCATGGGGTGTGGCAGTGTGTAGATACCGATTTGAGGTTTTTAGGGGTGTGACAGATTGTAGTTTCTAACTTGAGAATGTTAGGGGGTGTGGCAGGTTGTAGATGGCGACTGAAGAGTGTCAGGGGGTGTGACAGGGTGTACATATCTACTTGAGGAAGTCAGGGGTGTGACAGAGTTTAGATGCCTACTCGAGGATATCGGGGGAAGTGACAGGGTGTACATGCCGGCTTGAGGATGTCAGGGGGTGTGGCAGGGTGTACATGCCGACTTGAGGATGTCAGGGGGTGTGGCAGGTTGTACATGCAAACTTGAGGATGTCATGGGGTGTGGCAGGGTGTAGATGGGGACTAGGGGATGTCATGGGGTGTGACGGGGTGTAGATGCCGACTTGAGGATGTTAGTGGGTGTGGCAATGTGTACATGCCGACTTGGGGATGTCAGGGGATGTGGCAGTGTGTAGATGCCGACTTGGGGATGTCAGGGGATGTGGCAGTGTGTAGATGCCGACTTGAGGATGTTAGTGGGTGTGGCAGGGTGCAGATGAAGACTGAGAAGTGTCAGGGGGTGTGGCAGGAGGTACATTAAATGAGGATGTCAGGGAATGTGGCAGGGTGCAGATGCCGACTTGAGGATGTCATGGGGTGTGACAGGGTGTAGATGCCGACATGAGGATGTTAGGGGGTGTGGCAGGATGAAGATGCCGACTTGAGGATGTTAGGGGATGTGGCAGGGTGTAGATATGGACTTGAGGATGTTTGGGGGAGTGACAGGGTGTACATGCCCCCTTGAGGATGCCAGGGGGTGTGGCAGGGTGTAGATACAGACTTAAGGTTTTTAGGGGTGTGACAGGGTGTAGATGCCGACTTAACCATGTCATGGGATGTGACAGGTTGTACATGCCAACTTGAGGATGTCAGGGTGTGTGGCAGGGTCTAGATGCCGACTTGAGGATGTCAGGGGGTGTGGGGGGGGGGGGGTGTCCATGCCGACTTTAGGATGTCAGGGGATGTGGCAGGGTTGAGATGCCGACTTGAGGATGTCAGGGGGTGTGGCAGGGTGTAGATTCCGACTTGAGGATGTCAGGGGGTCTGGCAGGGTGTACATGCCGACTTGAGGATATAAGAGGGTGTGGCAGGGTGTACATGCCGACTTGAGGGTGTTAGGGGGTGTGGCAGGGTTGAGATGCCGAATTGAGGATGTCAGGGGGTGTGGCAGGGTTGAGATGCCGACTTGAGGGTGTTAGGGGGTGTGGCAGGGTTGAGATGCCGACTTGAGGATGTCAGGGGGTGTGGCAGGATGAAGATTACAGCAGATGATGTCAGGGGCTGTGTCACATTGCAGATCAAACAGAGGATGTCAGCTGGTGTGTCAGGGTGTACATGCCGACTTGAGGATATAAGAGGGTGTGGCAGGGTGTACATGCCGACTTGAGGGTGTTAGGGGGTGTGGCAGGGTTGAGATGCCGAATTGAGGATGTCAGGGGGTGTGGCAGGGTTGAGATGCTGACTTGAGGGTGTTAGGGGGTGTGGCAGGGTGGAGATGCTGACTTTAGGATGTCAGGGGGTGTGGCAGGGTGCATTAGACAGCAGAGGATGTCAATGGTGTAGCACATTGCAGATCACTACCAGAGTATATGTTATAATGTGTATTTACCAAGTATTTGTTATTACATAAGGTGGGGAAGTTTCATGTTTCTAAAGGCCTGGGTTGCAACTCACTGACTACAATAATGCCCCATAATGCAGTAGATGCAGTATTCTATTTGGTTTGATACATAAGACACACCTTTTACAATTAGACTACTTGAAAATGTATTCCTGAAGCCTGAGTAGAGACAGAGTTGGTTGGTGAATACAGCTAAAGGCAGTATCCCAGATGGGAGTTCTGGTCCCCCTCCCTATGTGCCCTTTGCTAATCCAAAGCCAACACTAAATAAACATACCCCTGTACTAGGCCAAATTAGGTCAAGGGACAGCAGTTAAATGACCACCAAACTTTTGGCTCTTATTGTTGGGGAACAGCCTGACCTAGATAATATAAGCATTTGTTTACATTCACAAATAGGGTTGGCAACAGCAGGATATATTTACCCATATCAAATACAGTCACACATTAATTTAGTTAACTCTTCTGGAGATAATAACAAAGGGAATATGTCCCCAAAGTGATAATTGGCTTCATCTACTCTGAAAAAATCAATAAAATGAATAAGTGTGAAAGACCCCACAATAGAGGGTTAGAACAGATACAAGACCCCATAATCCAATAGCAGAACCAAAAGTAAGGTCCAACATCACATTCTTGTGCTTTTAATCAATATACATATAATGTATGGATGTATCTGGTGAGTTCGTAAAAGTGAATGTGTCTCCATGTAATTCTATAAAGTGAATTCTCAAATAGATCTCACAATGTTGTATGATAGATATAGTTAAACATTTTGTGGGGTCCTGACAGAGGTCATAGTTCAAGGTCATCTGGGACCCCACAAGGGGATCCCACAATATTGCATTTAAAAAAATTCATATTTCAAAATTCTTTGGTCAGATTCTGTTTCTATTAATTTAGATGTTTACAAAAATGTAATTATTTTCTTCATATGTCTGTTAGTTCTATGGGATCCCACATCACTGGGTTACAGCTGAGACCTCACAAACCGGGTGATATCAGTATATATATATATATATATATATATATATGCAGTCTATCATGAATGTTAAAAAAATACTATGGGCTCGATCTCTTTGCAAAAGCAGACCTGTAATAATTTCTGCAAGCCTTAGTAATTTCCTGGCAAAGCTTGTCGCTGCTGAAATGGGTTTTCTGTACATATCAAATAGTGCTGGCTCAGAGTGTCTACGTTACCCTTTTCTTGTACAGACATCATATATCAGCCTACATGTTCATACTTAAATTTTCTGTCTCTCCTTTAGTTGTTACTGTTAGTCCATTTCCATATTCTGATCTTCGGATGCTAGCTCAAGGAGATATGAAATAGGCTCAGATCTGGCTCAATGGAGTTAAGACTAAGCGAGAATCTGAGTCCAGATGGATTTAAACTACAGAAAATGTGCTCCATTGAGTTTTCCATGAAGAAGGTTGTAATTCTCCAGGGATAAGATTAGAATCTCACATGCGGGCGACAGTGACCCATTTTGTTGGATAATAACATGGTAAGTTTCACTTTGCTGCGCTAATATGACTTTATTTGCCCAAACCTTTGACCAATTGAGAATAAAATGTTGGATTGTTACTTTTATTGATTCATTTTGCTAAATTTAGAGTGTTACTTCAAAGTTAACACTAAAGCTGATACAATCACTGCATTAATAATTGCATGTTGTTTCTTTGTACATCAAATATGAATAAAGGAAAACTTTAACCACATAAGATTCGAGTAAATGTCAATAAAAGCCATTAAAATACTGTTACAACATTCCCACGACATTAAATGGCATTTCCATGACTTAGATAGTAATAAAGTGTTGCTTTGAGTATCTTTGATTTGCTTATAAACAAACATACATAGAGTGTAATTTCAATCAGAACAACTTAAATCTAACCCCTTTTGTAAGGCATTTTGTAACGCTGCTCATTTAACCTTGCTGCACCCAGAATGGTATTACAGAAGTTAAGAAGCAATACAATGGATGGGCCGGCCGGGTGGGAGTTGTGTAGTGCCTTGTAGTACCCAGTGAGCAATTTCAAACTGGAGCAGGAAATCAACTGGGGCCCATTCAGCTTCTGGGCTGGCGGTTTCGTCTGTCCCTGAAGGGCACGACAATAAATGGCTGCTGCTTCGGGCCATGATGTGCTGACCCCCCCACTAACTGGCATTGCAGATTTACAAATGGCCTCCCTTATTATTTCATATTATTGGTTTTGAAGCCTTCTTTCTTTCTTGACTTACCTAAATATATATATATGTATATAAAGATGTCCCCATGTATTTCTTTAAGAGTTTGTGCCCTCTTTGACTCAGGGCATCTCTGGCAAAAAGCATTCGTAACCAAAACAGGTGCCTCCATTCTACTATCCATTTTAACAGACATTCTCTTGAAACCAATATTTTAAACCATCATCAACATTAAGTAGTATATATATATAAATGTAAATATCAAGAAGATAGGAATTGAAAAATGACTGGAGGCCCTGGATGAGGATGTCCAAATAGGACCCCAAGGTCCCATACCATGGTTACCAACCATGGTGGTCATGCACCATGAAGCAGAGTGACCTTTACACTGGTACCACACATCACCCTCATGTATCATGTGTCTGCTGCCTCCAGGAACCAGCTTCAGCAACACAGCTCACTGCACAGGGGCCACAAGTGGCTGCCAAAGGTCAGGGAGCACAGGGTTGAGGGGGAAGGGGGAGGGGAGGTATTCGATGGATGGGGTGGTCGTTAGTGTAGTGACGAAATGGTTTGGTACTTCTTTTTCAACACTTTTTTAGCATACAAAAAGGCAACATGATATGAACACCATCTCAGGCCAAAGACGTTGTTTCTATGTCAGTGAATAATGGTCCCTTCCTGTCTAGTGTCATTGGACTGGTAACTATCAGTCACCAGCCACCAGTGTAATTAGGTTGCTTAATTTCTTCACCAGTTAACTGTGAACATATAAATCTGACTGAAATGGCAGCATGCGGTTTTGAGTTAAGAATTTGTCCACATTTACTACTATTCACATACACATCTCTAGTAGGTGAAATTTACATCAGGCCTAACCAACCTCCTGTAAGGGGCTGAGGTTACCTATAAATGAGGAAATGGCATGACTGTGAATGAAAATGAGGCTATATTTGGTATGAGATGATAAAAAATATCAGAGACAGTCCCAATTTGTCACATATGTCTGATTTCAAGAAATAATCATAATGAATGCTATATAAGTGCCAGCTTAGAGAAAGGTCTATTTCTGAGTAGAAAAATGAGTATTACTACACTGACGACCACCCCATCCATCATTTACAGCTTAGAGAAAGGTCTATTTCTGAGTAAAAAAATGAGTATTATGGTAAAAGAGATGACTTTGATAATGAGGATCGGATTGTTGACATTTTCATGGTATTCAATACATTATTGCTTTCTCGTACCTTGAAAGGACGAACTCATTTTGATCCATCCTATTTCAACTGTTTAACAATTTTCATGGTTGAAAATGTGTATTTGCACCTGGTGTTTGTACCCTCTCATTTGTGAACCAATGATATAGCTATCTACTGATGGTCAAACAGACATCTTATCTGTAGATGCCATGCTATATTGTGCTGACACACAGAGTTACTGTTGTGAGTGATAAGCCATATGGCGGTATTGATGATGCTGGAGAGCTGGCTTCCATCGGACAGAACCAGACAGAGATAAGGTTACCTTCATCTATAATTATGGTCATTTTATATTTTCTCCTGGTCTACATCAAAGTCACTGAAAACAGGGATAGGCATCAGGTAACTACACTAGCAGTTAGGACCAATTCCTTGGGGGTACATTTCACAGTTGAAATAGGTTGGTTGGTATGAATGATTGGGTGATAGAGCCTTGTTAAAATGGAAACCCGTTTTTCAGTCTATTTTAAATGGAAAATGCTTTGACACCCACCACTCTACAGCAAAGCAGACCTGTAGAAGTCTCAGCGCATCACAGTGATTTCAGGTGAAAGGGTGTGGCTGCTGAAATGGGTGTTCTGTTTAGAGAGACTATTCTACCTTTTTCTTGTACTGACATTTATATAATAGCCTACATGAACATACTCCATCTTGGTGTCTCTCCTTTAGTTTCTATTGCAGGTCTACTTCCATATTTGGCTTTTTTGGCGCCGGCTGAAGGTTTTATGAAATGAGCTCATTTTGATTAAGCTCAAACCTGGCTGGCTGTGTTTTAGACAAGGTGAGAAACTGAGTCGAAATGGATTTTAGCTACAGAAAAAGTGCTCCATCAAGTTTTCTATGTAGAAGGTCATCCAGGGATAAAAATATAATCATACGTGCAGGCGGCAAGGACCAGGTGTTATTGTAAAATGAGTTTTACTTTGCAGCACAAATAAGAATTTATTTGCCCCAACCTTTTCCCAATTGAAAAAACATAATTGGAGTTATACTTTTTTGATTTATCAATGTAAACCAAAGTTGATATCATCACTGCATTAATGCTTGCATGTTGTATCTTTGAACATTAAATATGATCAAGAAAAGAATTTTAAGCATGTTCAGTTCAGGTAAACATCAATAAAAGCCACTAAAATTCATGACATTTAGACGGTATTTTCTGAAGATAAAACTATTAAAGTGATGCCTTAAGTATAATAACTTTCAATCAGAAAAATTTCAATCTAATACCTTCTGTTAAGGCCCCTCATTTAGCCTTGCTGCACCCAGAATGACATAGCCGTAGTTGAGGAGCAATATAAAGGATGGGCCGGCCGGGTGGGAGGCGTGTAGTACCTTGTAGTACCTAGGGAGCAATTTCAAACTGGAGCAGGAAATCAACCGGGGCCCATTCAGCTTCTGGGCTGGCTGGTCTTGTCTGTCCCTTGAGGGTAGGGTGAAAAAATGGCTGCTGCTTGAAGCCATGATGTGCCGACCTCCCCCTGACTAGCCAGCTATGGCCGTTCCTTACTACGCTCTCTCATTCAGGAATGTCGCTGTCTTGCAAGACATCTATCTTCCTAGCTTCTCCTATACATATATGCAGACCTTCCCTCTAGGTAACTAAACATTTCCTTTTTTATGTCCCTGTCTTTGTCTCTCAAATCTCCTACTTTCTTACCTACCTTTTTGTTACAAACTTTAACCCCTGTGTCCCTCACCCAACTCCTTCCCAGTCATCTAAAATATTCCTCAAACTATCTCTCCCATTTCTTTATATCCCCCTTCCTCCTCACGTTGCTGCTTTTGCTATCTTTCACCATAACTTTAAGACTGTTTTCTCTCCTGTGAGGCCAACTTCATGCTAGATAGAGATAGTGTATAGTAGGCAGCTCAAGTCACTGGTTGCTGTCATAGCACGATACAGCTAGTTAGACTCCTGAAGGGTTAGAAAGATACAACAATGCAGCGTAGGTGAGGAAGTACTCTATTCACCTTCATCATCTGACCTTCAGACATCATTGGGTTCTTTAATGGTTGGTAGATAATTAAAATGCAGTTGTCATATCATATATACAGAGTACATTACATTTCAGACTTTATTGTGTGTTTTGGTAGGACTATGCTGTACCAACCGACTGCCGTACAGAAAGACTTCCACTGCAGAGTTTTGTATGCTTTTTCTTCCTGAAATTAATCGGGATATTTTCCTTGACCCTCATGTACATATATGAAAGTGTGTTTCAACAAAAAAAGAAAATGTTTAATGCTAGTTCAACCACATGAACAACTATGGCAAACACAGTGTTCCAAGGCAGAGTCTATAAAGTAGTTTGTGGACTGTTTGAATCAGGATCTCTCTGAACAAAGGCACTTGTAAGCAGACCATGCGGCTCAATTCTGCAATAAATTTTAACAGCGTCTTCCTCTAAACCCCTTCCTTTAGATACACATCAAATTATAGATCTATGTCTTATTAGATGTATCAAAACAATGTGATAATAACCTGTGCAAAATGTCTGAAGTTCTGAAACAGGTGTAGGGCCTGAGATGAGAGTGTCCAAATAAATGCTCAGCAGCCATGCCGGTCATGCACCATGAAGCAGAGTGACCTTTACACTGGAACCACACATCACCCTCATGTATCATGTGTCTACTGCCTCCAGGAACAAGCTTCAGCAACACGGCTCACTGCACAAATCTGCTTGAGGTCAGGAGGCATAATGCAACTATGACAAGCAAAGAACAAAATATATGGTCAAAACATAGCTGCGTTTTGTATAATGCAACTATGATAAGTAAGGTACAAATTTCACAAAGTAAAAGAGGTTATTATACCTAACTGGTAATCTGAGGTATTTACTCATATAGAGACTTCTAAATATTAATGCTTTACCGGTACTGATTATAATCGTTATCTGTTATAGTTCAACGCGTTTTGTACAATGCAAAATACAATCTGGGTTATAATTATGTGTCAAATTATGTTATGTTATCAATTAATCTATATGCATAAATCAAAATAGAATATCTGCTCGCCAAAAGAAATAATATTGTGTTCACTATCATTGTAAAGGTCGCCGACTTCAAATTAGCCTGAAAAGGCTAAGAAGCGACCTGTCTTTGGGGATAAGTCAAGAGATAACAGTTTAACTTGTAAACACTGAAATATTTTTGAAATAAAGACGAATTCAAACTCAATTCAAACTCATAAAGCATAGGGTAGATTTAATGGGTGGATGGGTGGTTGGGGGTAGTTGAGTAATGGTTCAGTGCTTCTGTATTCAACAGTTTTCAAGCATACAGTAAGGCAACAAAATATGACTGTTTAAGTCATGCTCCTATATCAATGAATGTTGGTAACTGCCTTCATTATTACTATAAAGCATTGTGTATAGAATAAAGGCAATGCAATTGCACTGGTAACTTTTATAAACAAGTTCGGACGTTGTTCTAATTTGTGAATCATCTGAAACAGCTACCATTCACAGACCTCATATATAGTTGTAATATACTTATGTTTCTAACCTTCTTGTAAGTGGCTAAGGTTACCTGCAAATGTGGAGATGTCATAACTGAGAAGGAAAATAATAATTCTTATGAACATTTACCTTCTTATTGTACTACTTTAGTGACAACACATGTTACCAGTTATCATGCTGTAATAAGTTACGAATTATCTAAAACAGCTACCTTTCATAGATCTCATCTAGCTGCCATATGCTTCTGTCTCTAACCTTCGTCTAAGTGGTTAAGGTTGCCTGCAAATGTTGAAATATCATGACCGTAACAAAAAAATGTATGCTCATGAACATATATGTGTGCAATGGAAAGATATTATGAAAGTAGAGACATGGTCTGTCTGGCTAATTCCCGCTTAGTCACGTTGGTCTCATTTCCACATATAAGTAAAATGAATAAAGAATAGTGCCAGCTCTTCAAATGTACATTTCACAGATGTGTCTATATCTGAGTAGAAAAAAGAGTCTCATTATAAAAGCAATGATTTGGATGATGAGGATGAGTTTCTGATGAAACTTTTCTATTCAGAATGGTTGACATTCTCATGTTAGGTCTCCACTATATAATGTCTTCTTGTACTTTAATGGGTCATGATACAAACTGTGTATTTGCACCTAGTTTTTTTATGCTAGTTTTGATCTAGCTATATAATCTATATACACATGCTCAAGCACACATCTTATCTATAGATTCCAGGCTATAGTATAATAAAACATCTGTTAAGGGCGAGGTGGGGACTATACTGACACATGGAATAAGGTACTACTGTACCGAGAGGTTATATGAGCGTGTTTATGAAGGTGGTAAGTTGACTGTAATCAGAGAGGACCAGACCTGCAGACGGACCCCAACCAACAAGACATGCCAACTACTGGATGTCTGAAAGGTCCCTCCCCGACATATCTCCTATCATCTAGTGCTAGAAACTGCTAAGGCAGCATATTCATGATGTCCAGTACAGTGAATCGGTCAGTGCTTAAGAGAGCATGGTGGATTGGAGTGATATTTTCTAAAAATGTAGTGAAACTATTGTGTTTTTGAGCTTTAAAAAATATATATTTGTGCTTTGACTGTAATTTGATACATCTTATATATTAACTGTTTGACCAAATATATATTTAAAGAGGCCTCCTAGAGTGATAAGATAGGCATTGACACTTTACTTTTTCTTTTTTAAATCACCATCATCATCCTGAAAAGGCTCTGTATTAAATTCCCCAACGAGTCCCTAGTTCCAAACCCAAGCACAGCCTCATATATATATACGTGTAAGAACATACATGTGAAAATAGCAATCTGAAAAATACATCTCTACAGTGGACCTACTGGAAATGGGCTTGACACTGGGTCTCCAAAAACCACACACTTTTTTGGGAACTCTACATCAGCCAGAAACCGCTGTGAACTGAAACCAGCTGCCGTGACCGAGGCCAGCCATCCTTCCCCATCCCTAGCTTTGCACAAAAGCAGTTTAATGGTCAATAAATACACTTTGGCTGTCAGAAATCCCATCTCCTGTCAGTGTGTGTGTGGTCAGTATCAAAGAGCGCTTTCTATTTTTTTAGCCTCTCCACCATTACAGCTGACAGTCCACTTAATGACAGAACAGCTGTGAATGTGTGTAGATGTAAAAGTGGCTCTTATAGCAAGGCAGAACCAACACCACGATCTGTAGTATTTGCTCAATGCAGGGCCTGGGAGAGGTTTTCCGTTTGTAAATATGAAGTAGGTTTAGGGGTACAGTAGTGTACACAACCCTTCAGTAGAGCAGTGCAGTGTGGGGAAATGGGTCTGTTTCCTCTCTTATTTCTCCTGATAATTGTATCATAGGATGCCCTAGCCTCTTACCATGTAGCTATTTGGGGTTCAGTATTACAGGCCCAATGCTGCAATATCAACAAAATATATTTGTTTATGTCTATCATTGAATTATATTGGGTCCCGCATTGAGTAACAATGTTCTAGTTCTAGCCGCAAACTAGTAAAGTGAACTCTCTTGGTCTTTACATCCTTCACAAGTTCCACTATGATATATAGGCACCTCAACAGCCCTCCTTACTTCACACACAGTTTGATTAATCTCATTGCTTGCTGGCAGTGTGTGTGCAGTGTTGGCGCTACAGTGACACAATTAGGAGGCAAATATTGAGTCACTGGGAAGGGCTCACTGGGCTTCTCCTCTTACGAATGTCAATTAACATTATTGTCAGAGAAATGCCACATCAGTTCTCACATAAAGAAGCAGTAAAGGTTATGATGGTGTTGGGTAGGGGCTTGTAGAACCAAGGGAGCATTTACAAACTGGAATAGGAAGTCAGATGGGACCCATTGAGTTTAGGGCTGTCTGGTCCTGTCTGTCCTCAAAGGCCAAAACAAAAAAAGGTAACTTGGTGGGCGGCTGCTGAGGGCTAGGTAGTGTTGGTGTGCAGGCTGGTGTGCAGGTTCATCTAGACTCAGCTTTATGCTGTTTGTGTCTCTCTAATCCTTCTTCCCATCCTCTATCTAGAGGTCTAGAGGTCTTTCTAATTCTACTTGTTTCTGACTTCCCCTGTTCCTCCCCTCTCTACAACCTGCCTGTCTGTCTAATTCTCTTTTTAAACTGTGTTCATCCACTCATCTTTTAACATATATCTCGCATGCCTCCTAATATCTTATACCTCATTAGCACTGAAGCACTCATAGGGTAGCCATCAGGACTGCATAAATGCAAATTGTTGCCAATTTCTGAAGGATCTGCATACTGCGGCAATGCAGCACCAATTGACTGTGGACCTTCAGGTCACTCCTTTATGGATAGTTAGCATACAGGTTGTAAGCCATTGTGTATAGGGCCCTTTTACAGCAGGACTAGACTGTAACTATGTACAGCGTTTTGAGGCTGCTCTCAAAACTAGCCCAGACCTTTGACCTGCAGTGTATGACCTTGTCCTTCTAGCATCATGAGTCAAAGCAGCCAGCCTTAACACTGGCTCTTCTATTATCTAAAGTATTTTGTTTGCTTTCTCTATTTCAGCTAACTCTGGATATTTGTCTTTGCTCCCACATATATTTATGTGTGTGTTTGTGTCCTTCGACAAGGAAAGCAATAGATAAATGCTGCTTTTACATCTTGGTTCATCATACCCTGCCAAGCTTTATTTTTTTACAAATATTTTCTAAAGCATACCTAAGGGGCTTGTGTCCTTTGAACATGGACCTTTCTGAACTTTGTCAACTTTGTCACTCCTAACAAGGGCTCCTTGTACCAGGCTGCACCTTCACGTAATCAAATATAACAGCAATTTTATTAGATAAGAAGTTGTATGCAGAGAGCAGAGAGGAAAATATACTGTACTGTTGTGAGAAGGTTTTTGCATATTAGTTCCTTCCAATAAATGTTGAAAAACGTAAGAAATGAAATAGGTAAATAAATATGGGGAAACAAAAGACAGGGAACTAAATAGAAGAAATATACTAAATCCATCCATGCAGGATGAAGGCAATGTAATCCTACTGGTAAAACTGGATGACTGCAAGCGGCATGATGTTCTAGATAAGCAATTTTGCTACACCTTCCCCTAGTTACAAACATATACAAGTGCTGCAGTATTGGGCTGGAAGGGCCATTATCTAAAATGATATCAGACACTCAGTATCACTGGAAAGCTGTGATTGTGTATATAACAACCCTTGTGAGTGTAAAACAAAAAAATCGTACAAACTTGGCAGTTCACCATTGAAAATAAAAAGGTAAAAATGAGCTTTGAATGAGGAAAACAAGAAAAATGCTTTCTATCTGAACCTAAATTGCATAATTGTTTGTTTTTTCCATAGCAGGTCACTGTATCACATCATACATCAAATCTCCAAAAATATAGGTTAAAGGTCAAAGGTCATAAATAGGGTGTTGAGATATGATCTTTTATCAAAATATTACATCCATCATTTATAAAATTCTTTGGACAAATACCGTTCATGTTACGGCCCCTTTATCTGCTTGGTATTGGCAGGCCCCTGATGATGACTTGGGGCCTTTCTATATACACCAGCACTCCACACCTATTAACATAGTCCTTCAGCACTGAGAACACCAATGAAGCAGAATGTACTGAGCCCAATTCTGTGACAATTAGGTCCAGTAACCATGAAGAACGCAGCAATGGGAAAATAGAAAACATTCAAGCAGTTTCACCTCATGCCACCGTACCAAAAGACTGGGTACAGTGGTTTCTCAATCGCTCAGAAAACAAGACTGCCCTGGTTGGCTTGTACACTGATCATACAATCAAGAATGCAGGCCAGTTTCTAGGGCCACATCAAGCATTACAAGTTTTCCTTATTTCGGCACAAATTATTACATCAACCAAGAGATTTGTACCTTCTCACCCCAACCCAATAACTTCTCCTGCTGCCTATCTACTGTGTCAGTGGGTGTAACACTGTCAGCTTGTTACATGGACATGGAAAGGGAACTGCATTCAGGTAAACCATTTATGATATTCATAATGTTAACATATTTGTATTCAATCAGATACATATCATTTAGTTTATTGGATAAATTGGGGCACCAGTGACCTATTGTCATGAGACAGACATTAAATAACTCTGAATTGCATCTCAGTCTTGATGATGGTAAGCAAATATAGCTTGTAGAAGATGAAAGTAGAGATTTGGTTGTCAGAATGTTCCCACTTTGTCATATCTGTCTCATTAACGGAGGCATTTACGATTCATGATTTATGAGGGCAGCCTCTTGATGTACAGTTTCAAAGAACTGTTGGTCTGTGAGTATCACTAGGAGCAATAATACTGTCTGGTTCATTGATTTGAGACTTTTTGAAATTGACAGTTCAAAGAAGGGTCCGTCTAAGAGGAGAAATAATGAACTTCAGGTTGAATATGGCTTAGATAATCAGGCAGGATTCAAGTATATATATATAGAGAGAGAGAGATTCATATAAATATACAAATCCACCATCCAATCCTCCGTGTTTTTTATGAACCTTTATTGTTTGAATTGGTGTCTACTGTATTATTTGGGAGTAGGAACTGGGAAAGGCATATGTCCTATTAGAGAGAGCCACCCTATATGAATCATTCATTTGCCTTATACAATGTAACAGAGATTTTGTTATCATATGGCTGTGCAATATTGTACTCATACACATGCATACATTGTGTTATGCATTTTCCTATCAATACATGGGACAGCCAAGAGATGACTGCATGCTATGCAATGTTAGGACATGGCCAATATAGCACTGTTCTATATAGCACTATGCTGACACATGGACCAAGCTAATATTATCCCTAGAAGCTTCACTTCTGCATTGATTAGGAGCTGAGCTGACTGTAATGAGAGAGAACCAAACAGACTCCAGCTAACTAGACAAGTCAAGTACTGGGTGTTTGACAGCTCTGGAAACCGTACTGACTGTATTCGTATCACTGCGGGCTAAGAACTGCTGAGGCAGGGAATTAAGAGTCATATCTCACCGTTGTCTGGTCTTCTAGTGTATCTGCCAATAGCTGATGTTGAGAGGAGCTGCTGTAGCATGAGGAATGACATGATGCACGAATGCAGTATTGACTTCTTTTTTGTCCTGACCAATGCCTTGAAAACATATTGTATACTATAAAGCAGCAGAAAAAAAAGGATTGGACTGCCTATTTAGAGGAGTAATTTCAAACCAGAGACCAAAGTCAGTCAGGTCCCATTCACTATTGGCCTCTCCAGTATCATAGAGGAACCCTGCTGCTGCTTCACTCCCATCATGGTTCATCAGTGTTGCTGATTTCTAATTCTTTTCGGATCTCTTCATGCCTTCCTACTTCTATCGGGATAGAGCTGTTCAGCCACAGCAAGTACAGTGGCCCTCTTGATTCTCTATCCATCTAGCCCTCACTTATGGTCGGTGTAACTGCCATTCAAAAAGCAAACTCCCAAGATGTAATAGAGAATGACAAAAATACAAAAGATAGGGATCTGCCTTGTGTGATGCAAATTGGCTTGGAGGTGAATTTGCTAACCTTGTTTTCCTATTAGCATAACACCCCTGTTCGTTAAGTCGATTAATTTTCCCATTAAAGACTACTTCTTGAGGAGTTACTGAACAACCAGACAACCAAGTCATGAGTTGAGATGGTAACATTTCATGATCCACTTGATAATCCTTTGTCCAGATTATGTTATTCAGTCTCTGGGCTTCTTGTGAGCATGCATTCCTGACTCCCTACCTGAGATTTACCTTCCTACCTACCTGTCTTTCTTATTATGGCTGTTTGCCTTCTCTCCCAGCCTATAAACCCTGCCTGTGTCCCTCACCTACACCGTCTTGATGCAATTATACGCGTTGACTGTCCATGTCCTTCTATTGTCATAATACAATGATGCAACCCTGGTGGAAAATTGAACATTGAGACATTAAGTTGACATTAAAAGAGGCAAATGTGCAGTAGACCTTTTTGACCGGGGATCAAAACACATTTGAGGCATATATGAAAGTGAAATTTTACTCTCTCCATTTCCCACTGCCAGGCATCTTTTTGGGCACCTAAATCAGTCAGAAAACACCATAACGGAACAATGACTGAATGAGCAGCCCTTCCAGGTCCATATCTTTGACACCAAAAACAGCGGTTTAATGGCCAATAAATACACTTCTGCTGTCCACAAATTCCAATATACTGTCAATGGGTGTGTGGCTAGTATCATGAATGTTATTTTTTTAAACTTTTTTGAGCCTCTTCACCATCATGGTTGACAGCCCGCTCAAGGGCATAGCAGCTGTGATTGTTTGTGGACTCTAGCAAAGCAGAATGCACACAATGATCTGAAGTGGGACAGCATGGGAGACGATTTCCAGCTGCAAACACATAGTAGGTTTAGGGTAGGGGAGTGCACACAACCCTTTAGTGGAATGGAGAGGTAATCGTCCCATTTCCTCTCTCATTGTGCTCGAAAGTCCTATCATTGGATGCTTTCTGTCTTACTATGTACCTATTTGGGTTATGGTTGTAAAGACCAACTCTAGCAATACTGATATAGACATCTGTTTATGTCCAACATTGAATCATGTTTGGTTCACTTTCAAGAATAGAATTCCCTCTTTCAAAAGCGTTGAGTACCTGTATTGTTATGGTTCATCTTTACTCTGTACCCATATATAAAGATGCTGGAGCCAACTCGGCATTCATGAACTGAATAATTATAAGAGGCATCTAGCTAGGAGCTGCATACTAGTGTAGAGAAGCAGACAGTACTCTTAAAGTGGCATGGTCCGATTTTTCCATATTTTAAATTCCACTTGAATGAGTTCAAGATATCATTATGATATAATATTCGGAGGATCGGGCACAATAAACCATTATTGATAGGCAATAAGAGGCAATAAAGAGGGTCCTATGAACACAGACACAGTGTATTTTTCATTGTGTGCACTCCAAAAGTCCTAATTTGAGCATAAAACTTTAAGTATTCTGGGGCATTTTTAGGAAGATTTATTTTTGAGTTCTTATCATCGGACTATGCCACTTTAATGTTTACATCCTTCAGATATTCCACCATGTTATATAAGCCCCTCGAAAGTCCTCCATTCTACAAATACAGTTTGACCAATCTCACCTTAGGCTAATGTGTGCGCTGTGTTGGTGCTAAAGTGGTACAATTAGAAGGAAAATATTGAGTCACTGGTGTAGGATATACTGGGATCAGATAATAGTCAGAGAAATGCCACATCAGTGCTCAGAATAAAGGAGCAGTATAAATGGTCAAGCTGCTGAATGGAGACTTGTAAAACCAAGAGAGTCATTTCAAACTGGAACAGGAAATCAACTGGTCCTTGCCAATTGACACTCAGCTTCATGGCGTTTTTGTCACTCTATGCCTCTATCTTCTTCCCATCTAGAGCTCATTCTTACCATCACTTTCCTTTTCTCTGCAGAAGTGTGTCAACATGTAATCTTCTGACTTCTTGCACCCTTCCTCTATCCCTCCCTTCTTCCTTGTCCCCCGCCTACTCCTCTCCTTTGACTCTCTCTATCTTTTTGGTTCTGAGCTTATCAGACAGAACCATGAAACTGTAAAATTAGCTATGCTGAAAATCATCCAAACTTTTTTAGTCAAGTATTTTATATGTTATTATTTGGTCTTAATTATGAATACAAAACATACACAATGACACTTGTGATCATAAATTGTGATATCTATACGTAAATATACGTACTGCTTGTTTCCAAACAATGATTAGAAAGCAAACTACCGGTTGTTTGTACAAAATTGTTTATTGTCAACTCATATTGCCAACGAGAAAGGCGGTTACCTTGACCAATGATGAAATGAATGTAACTGTGATACTCAAAAAGACTAATAAAGGTTAAATTGTCTCTTAAAATACCCTTTCCATCCTAATGTCCCTTTTAACCTTCCTATGCCTGATGCTTCCTGGGCCTCCTACGCTACTCATCAGGGCCGCATAATTGTAATATCTCAACTCCATTGTTGCATCTTCAATGGTCTGCATGATATAGCATCAGCGAGTTTCTGAACTAAGTGTGGACCTTTAGGCTTCTTGTTCTTAGATGGTTAGTATACAGTATGAGGTTGTAATCCCAGAGTGTATAGGGACTAGTTACAGTAAGACTATACAGTGTGGAGGCTGCTGGGGAGCTGCTCACAAACCAGCTCTGACCTCTGACCTCTGACCTCTGACCTCTGACCTGCACCTCCACCCATGATCAGTCAAACCAGCTAGAGGTTGGAGATCTATTATTTAAAGTGTTTTGCATGATTTTTCATCATGATTTTTTCATTATGCCTTGCATCATGAGACAGTGCAGTTAGCCTAAACCCTGGCAGTACTGTTATCTACAGTGGTTTGTGTTATATCCTTTCTGGGGCTAACTCTATATATTTGTTTTGCACTTATACATATACATATTTTCAAAAAGAAAAGGGTAAATGCCACTATGCCTCTTGCTTAAAACTACCCTGCCTAGATTTGCCAATAGTTGAATGCATCACCAATATTTGTCACCATATTTGAACCATGAGTAAATAGTCAATGTCTATAGAATACCTAAGGGGTTTGTGTCCTTTGAACAAGGACCTTTTTGAACTTGTCAACTTTGTCATTCCTAACAAGGGCTCCTTGTACCGGGCTGCACCTTCATAAAATCAATAATAGCAGCAATATTTCTCTGAAGCAGTGTGTCAGACACAATTAAAGCAAGTAGCTTTAGTTCTGCAGCATCAGGATTTGACTACTACATTCCTTTTTGACCTAGTATAAAGGTTACCATGATATGCATATGTTGGAATGTTATTGCATGTTGGTCCCTGAGAAATAAATTAGGGATTTAAATAGAGGAAACAAAGGAGTAATAAACAGAAGACGTGTATGAAATCCACCTATGCACAATAAAACTAATATAACTGCACTGGTATACCTCGATATCAGCTAGCATGTTCTTCTAAATTAACAATTTGTCTACATCGGCTTGTTAGTTACTGACATATATGCAGACTCAGTGAATTGGCCCTGGCACCAGGTCCAATTTGTGTAAGTTTCCAAGGCTAACTACTAATCGGAAAATGGCATGACTCTCAGCTGCATCTGTCTCTTGATGATGGTAGGCATATGTAGTCAACATGAGATAAAAGACACATAAAAGCAAAGAATTGGTTGTCTGAATGTTCCCAATTAGCCATGTCTGTCTTGTTACCCAAAGCAATTACGATGCATGATATATAAGGGTAGACTCTTGAATGTACAGATCAAAGTACTGTCGGTCTGTGCTGAGAAATAATGAGCTACGGACTGAATTAATGAGGACAGGTTTTTTTCGATTGTTTTATTTAAATCTGTTTCAATATATGAATTGTTTCTGCATTCTCTGGAGAGTATGTTAAGGGATATTCCAACAAGCAAAATCTAAGTAGGTTGAGATAGAGAATCTAGAGAGTAACACTATGCTGACACATCAACTATGCTTCTATAGAATCTGAAAGTATGCGACTTTTATGGTTATATGGTCCCTATATCAGGATCTTCTTTTAGTAAGTAATTTGTCTGCACCTACTCCCACACAGAGACATATATGCATTGGTTGAGATTAACCTCCGTGTATAATCTACTTTCTGTTGCTAAGGTTACCTACTAATTGGGCAACTGCATGACTAGATAAGATCTCCCCCTTTCCTTATGATTATAGCTCAAGTTGATAAATAACATATAAGTAGAGAGTTGGCATGTCTGGCCAACTCCAATCTTATCATGTCTCATTGTCAGAGGTAGTTACTCTGTATACATCACTAGTGCAGACTTTTGAAATATACAGCTCAAAGAAGTGTAAGAATAATTTGCCTGTGAGGTTGATAATAAGCTTCGGACTGAATAATGCTTGGGTAATGAGAGAGGGTCCTAATGCAACTAGACATTTAAATTAATGTAATCCACCAATCAGTCCCCTCTTGTAAATCTGTTACTGAATAAATTATATTGATCGAAACAGTATCTAATTTGTCATTTTGAATTAGGAACTGGAAAATGATCAGACAGAGCCACATAATATGCTTCAAATACTTAGTTAATGCAATGATCAATGATAATCTTTCATTACCTAATGTATATTGTAACAACCATCTTGATATCAATACCTGACGAGGCAAACACCCAAGAAATGGCAGCATGCGATGCAGTGATAGAACATGTCCATTATAGCACTGTTCTATATAGCACTAGGCTGACACAGAGACCAAAATAGCCAAAGATAGTTTTCTTATTTAAAGAAACCAAGATGAATAAACTAGCCTGGCAGCTTTAAGAAAATACAAGTAGTCATAACAAATGACTAGTTTTAACAAAATAAATCTAGTCATGACAAATGACTAGTTTTAAGGACATAAAACTAGTCATTTGTCCGCCAGGCGAGTTTAATTATCTTAGTTTCTTAAAATAAGAAAATTATTTTTGGCTGTGAATCTAATATTGCACCTGGAAGCTTTATGATGAAGGGGTTGAGCTGTCTGTAAGCTGAGAGAACCTGACAGACCCCAGCTAACTAGGCCTATTGGTGGTTGACAGCTCTGGGAACCTGACGGAACGAATCTGTATTATCTGGTTCTAGAAACTGCTGAGGCAGCAAATATAATCATATCTCAAAGTTTGTATGGTATTACAATACCCAAAGCCCAGAGCCCAGAGCCCAGAGCTCACGCTGCCATCCTCTCTGCCTCCCCATGGTTTACCGCTTCTCTTTTAGATAATTCCAGCTTAGATACAAGTAAAAAGTCCCTCCTGGTTCTGCATCTAGCCCTTAGTTATGGCTGGTTCAAATTTCAAACAACACATTCAGAAGATCTTAAAGGGGATGACTATATGCAATGGATAGGGATCTGCATTATCTGATGGAGATTAGCTTGGATGTTAATTTGCTAATCTTGTCGTCCTAATAGCAGAACGCAGCTTGTTCACTCAGTTGATTTAATTTTCCCATCAACAACTATTTGATGAGGAGTTAATGAACAGCCAGACAACCAAGCTTAGAAGAACCAATGTATCCATTGTTAAAGTAATGTTATGTTCTACAGGGTTCTCAACTATATTTATCCGGCTTATCATTTCCATTTTCGATATTGTGTCAGGAAAACATGTGCATCTTCTCTAATCAAGTTATCCATTGATACTATTACACATGATAAAATACGTACATTTTGACCATTAGTCATTCTTCAAATTGTGAGTTTATGATGATGATTTGTGTGAAGAGGATATTGAAACTGCGAGGACATCAATAGTATCATATAAAAACAAAAACATAGCACTGACGGTATTCATTAATCCAGCAAATTGATGTGGGAAAAGACACCTTAAGGAAATAAGCATGGTTTATTTGTCCATTTTGAAAGTTCCCGGGGCAATCAATCGAAAACGAATGACTTGCAGCACAGATCAATAGTGAATCGATTGGTTAAAGAGAATAACGAGTACAGAACACAATCTGAGTAAAGGTATTTATTGAGGGACTGACACTGTATTCTAGTAAACAAGAGATGTGTATAAACTTACAATGAATTGTACACGCAAGAGATCAGCCTGATGATTATATACTTTTATTTATTTTGATCTGTTTGAAGCCATTAATCTATTCAATTGCTGTAAATTCATGTATTAGTTTTAAAATAATTTGAGCAAACACCCTATGAGCTTATATATGTTAATTAGGTTGATTAGCAATACATTGCCCAACACAAAAAAGGCTTAACTGCCAATGAGTACATTTCTACCATGTATTGATCCTGCCAGTATCAATGAATACACATGTCAAACAAGCTGATTTTAATGTGAACTATCCCCAACCTCACCACAATGACAGATAACAGCCAACCCCATGACACTGCAGCTATGTGTCCTTAGTGGCTCTTATAGTACGAGAGAACATCACGGTCTGTAGTACTTACTTAAGAGACAGCCTTGGACAGGTCTTCCGTTTGCAAACACAGAGTTGGTAGTGTACACGGTTGAGCTGCGTATTGGGAGGTAATGGCTCTATTTCCTCTTTAATTTCTCCTGGGGTTTGTATCATTGGATGATAGTAGGCACTGTGTATCCACTTGGGGTTGCAGGGATGTTTTTAGGTACATATTGAGGGCGTGAAATATCAAAATTATTATGGAAATTATTACCGATCATGTACGGCTACCGATCATGTACGGCCACTTTTTCAGTTTCACTGATTTGATGAGAGTGAGCCTCAGCTGTGTCTCTCATATGGCCCTGGTCTAATGGAGAGTAAAACTGCTAATGACACTGCTTATATCAATGTTCAACTAGAGTTGACACTGATAGTGTGAAGTCAACTTAGGTCGACCCTTGATATAAGTCATTACCAGAGCCAATTGGAAGACACAGTTGGGTCCTTTACTTTTCCCTGTCTATGTTCAATGCACTATCAGAAACAGTTTTGTCCAAGAAGTACATGTATACATGCAGCTACGGGGTATGGCGCAGTGGTCATATTTGGCATGAGATCTACACAGAGTATAATACAAAACTGCAAATAACACGTATAGTATATTATGTTTTTTGAAATTAATATCACCAAGTAAACGCAGTCCTCCGTTCTCCTACACTACAAAAAGCATTAATGGCCAATAAATACACTTGTATCCATTGGCTGTGGGCAGAATCAATTAATGGGCTGATGCTTACTG
Organism: Harmothoe impar; assembly: GCA_947462335.1. NCBI lineage: Eukaryota > Metazoa > Annelida > Polychaeta > Phyllodocida > Polynoidae > Harmothoe > Harmothoe impar. The sequence goes on along the minus strand of OX381720.1, from coordinate 58,855,434 downwards.
TTAATTAGAAGTTTTCCCCACCACAGTTGACAGTCTACTGAATGGCTGGGGTGATGGTTTACAGACCGCTCTGCACTATTTCCACATGGGACAACCTGAGACAATTCTTTCATTTCTAAACGCACAATAGATAATGTCTTCGGTAGTGTGCATTTCCCTTTAGTAGAGTAGAGTGTATTGGGAGGTTATGGTTTATTTTCCTCTCTCATGGAGCTATTTGGGGTATGGCTGTAAAACTGGTACAATATTAACATAGGGCTATCTGTATAGCCCTATCATTATATCATGCTCAGTCAAGCTTTCCGTACGTATTTCCTCTTTCCATGATACATATAGTAGCCCTTTTATTATCAGAAGTATTGCAGAGATAACTTAGAGTACCTCATATGTAACATAGCTCCATTAACCTATGCATGTAACAACCAGATTCCCAATTAATGAATTTTAATGTTCATGATAGGCATCAGATACCACCTAGGCCTTTATACATATTTACATGAAATTGTCATTCAATGTGATGAAGGGCAACATATGACTTTATAACTAGGGCAGCAGGCCATCCTTCTACAGCTTGCTATGCTATCATGGGGATGTTTTTGCATGTTGGCACATGTTAACATTAAAAAGAAAGACATGAGAAAAAAGGAGAGCTATAACAGTGAAGCAAACTTGTTTGAAAAAAAGCATGTGTGAAACAAACACCTGTGAAGGAAATCTCTGTGAAACCCATGCATGTATACAGTATGGAATACAGGTAATTGCACTGTTAATTGCAAAGGGTCATATCTGCAACATGCTCATCTAAATTAGCACCCACCCCTTGTCACAGCAATATGCACACTTAGTGAAATTAGCCTCGTCACCGGATTTAAATTTGTGCAAGTTGCTAATATTACCAACAAATGAGTAGATGGCATGACTCTTAATAACATCCTTCTTTTAATGATGTGGAACATAAAATTCGGCATGAGAACAAAAATACATGAAAGTAAAGCCTTGGGCTGTCTGCTCATTTCCCAACTTGTCATGTCAGTCTCAGCACTAGAAGCAATTACAACATATGATTTATGAGTGCAGGCTCTTAAAATGTGACATTCAGAGAACGGTCAGTCTGTGATGAGAAGTAATGTGTGGCAGGCTGAAGTAATGAGGACGGGTCTCTTACCAAACTAAATCTTAAAATCCACCAAATCCACCACCCCGATCCTCTTCTGTGTTTTGTATTAGTAGCTGTTTTTATGGTTAAAGATGTGTTTTCATCAATATTTACGGCTAGAAAATCAAAAAAAGGTTAAATTCTGATTTAACAGAGCTAGCACTAATTAAAATTTGATCATCAATATCAAGGGGAAGAACATTTAAAAACCTTTACCTTTGATTTGACAGAGCCACCACATATATCATTGTTCTACAAAATAGATTTAGGCATCAATTTAATAAAAACCTTTCGCTATTATAGCTGTGCATTATTGTACCTTCAGCAAGTTGTATCAGTAATCAAACCATCTGCAACTGATTAAGTGATGCAACACTATATTAGCTCACTATCCCCTTCCTCTTCAAGGATAGATATTTTGCTAATGGGTGGATAATATTCCCTACTGTCCCCTTGCAAAGCTATGATGGAACAACTGATGGAATAAGCAAAAATATAGCACTGTGCTGACACATGGATCAAGCAAATATAGTATTCAGAACCCATGTTACTAAATTGATGAAGGCTTTGAGCTGACTGTAATCAGGGGGAACCGACAGACCCCAGCTAACTAGACAGGGCAATAACAGGGTGGCTGGCAGGTCCCACGCCTCCTCATGTTAGACCTGTATTATTTGGTTCTAGAAACTGCTGAGGCTGCAAGTTCAGATTTCATATCTCAAGTCCTTGTATGGTATCATGTCTATCCGCCAAGGGGCTGTATCCGTCATTTAGAAAATCCATAGTATCAATTTTCTATTGAGGAGGGTACTGTTCATCATCATTAGATAGTGCATAGCAACATATTTCGGTTCATTTTAATGTAATTTCTTTTGAAAGAAAGTCCTTATTATGGTCATCAGATCCTTAATCACTCGTGCCTTTTCACCTGATGGATACGGCAGTTGTTATGAGTCTGATACTGTCTGATACTGTCTAGGGACTGACGTAAAATAGTGATGTTACATTGTATCCTCTCCTTGCCCCGTGAATATATTTCTTATGTTTTATCTATTAGTTACATTTAATATTTTCCACCTCTACATGCATAGACATTTGATTTTTTTTTTGATCTTCAGATTGATAAGGACTCTCAGAAAGTTTGTATCATGAAAACATAGGTCATTCTATGGAGGCATAATTACTATGTTATTTTGGAAATATCAGGGCAGCGCTAGAGGCAAGTTACTAATCAGAGCTGCAGTTATGCATCATGATGACAAAGCGCATGATGCATCAATGCATTATGCCATCCTCAAAGCGTAAATGAACAAATAAATGTATGAAGTAAATATAACTCCTTCACAATACTTTACCAAAATACACTAGACTCTGTTTCAGGAGATTTTGTTTTCTGACCAAAGGCAGGTTATGTAATCATCTTTGATCTTACATGTAGAATTTGCTAATCTGAGCCACCTTCTACTTTGTGTCTCGTGGGAAAAGTACATGTAGATGTACATATGCAATGGACCTATTTGAATTTGGATCTTTACATCTTAGGAATACATTGTGATACTACTCTGCCCTTTGTTTCCACTTTTCCACACTTCAAGACATTTTGTGGTCACTCGGTCACCATTTTACCAGGACCAGAACTGAAGCCAGCAGCCCTTCACCGACCCAGCTTCAATCCCACAAAAATCTTTAATCGCTAATAAATCCACTTTTGCTGTCCACAAACCCCATTTCCTGTCAGTGACTGTGTGGCCAGTATCAATAAATGGCCTGTGTTTATTGCTTTTCTGAGCTTCACCAGTTGGTGGTTCACTAAATGAATCAGCAGCTTAAGGGTTTCAAGACTGTTATAGCATGGCTTTCAGAGCATGCCAGAACTAGCATTACGGAGCGTTTGGTCCCATTTCTTTCTCATTGCCAATGATAATTAAAGCATTAGGATGTAACAGGGCTGCTTTACTCAACAGATGTTTTAAAAAACTGGAGACAGTTTACCATCGATGAACTAAGGTTTTATTTCATATATTCACCAAATTATCAGATCTGAAAATACATCAATTGCTATGCGTTGGCTGTTCCTTAAAGTGTATAAGCAGACAATCTGAGATGAGTAAACCCTTGCTGGTGACTCAATATTAACCTTTCTATTGTGCCTTAGCAGTGCCAACACAGTCCACACACTGCCAAAGTTACATCAAGCCTGTGATGGGATTAATGAAGCTGTATTTGTAGCACGGAAGACACAGAAGTCCTCAGACGGAATGGCAGAGGCTGTAAGATAAAAATGTACTATCACCTTCCGTACATGATGTTGCAGAAGTAGAACTAACAATTACCATTGTAGTGCCATCGATGAGTGCTGGTAAGTAATGTCTGCATATAAATATTCTTTTAATTCTCTTAAGGACGGTGTCATGCATTCATGCATCATGCCCTTGGTCGTCATGATGCATAAATGTAGCCCTGGCCAGTAACTTACCAATGCTGCATTCAAGCATGTCGACCCTGTAGTGTTAAGACACTCCCAAAGGGTTGGTATGATACACCTATGCATCACCAGCTAATTACTCCCCCATGTCTGCATTCATGCATCATGATGACCAAGGCTATGATGCATCATGGCATCCTTAAAGGGATAATGAGGACATAATGGCTTAAAAACTGTACTACCCTATAAAAATATGGTGTAGCGTTGCAATGGCCGCATGGATCATGATGAGAGGGTTGGATTACCTTAACCAGAGTGAGTCAGACACATCTTGCTCCATAGACAAGCCTACTAATAAATGTGTCTTTGACAGCTCCCAGGTCTCTCCAGGGTAGACATGTTTTTTTGGATGCTAGAAACTGCTGCGACAGCAAAGATTCAAATGACATTTTTGTCCACTGATATAAACCATGGTCAGAATATACTGTCCACTAGAGCCAACAATTATATACTTCCTTGGTACAACCCCATATACTGAGCTTTGTTCTGTAGTGTTTGCCATTGTATATATGTGCAGCAGACGCTTGATTTAAATTGTCCGGATAACATAAAAGCCTTATTGGTTGCAGTATTTGGTCAAACATTTCAGTTATCTACGGTAAGCTTTCAGATAATTAGAGCTCAAGTAATCAGATTTGTACCTGGTGACAATGCTGTTTCGCCTTTGGTTCATTCGGAGAAATTCCCCAGCAGTATGAAGGAGCAATACAAATGGTTAGGCTGCAGGCTTGGGGACTTGTAAAACAAAGGGAGCAATTTCCAACTTGATCAGGAAATCACTCTGGCCCCATTCAGCTTCTGGGCTGGCTTGTCTTGTCTGTCCCTTCAGGGCAGGACAATAAATGACCAACGTGTCGGTCCTGGCTCAGACCATGATGTTGGTGTGCTGACCTCCCACATTCTGAAAATGCTTTGCCAATGCCACTCAAAAAAATACCAAGGATTGAAAAGTATGACAAGGGAGGATTTCCTTTCTTACTTTTACTCTTGGCTAAGAATGCTGAGAATTTTATATGCCTTTCTTTTACCAAAATTTAGAATTTGGTAGTTAAGGATTTGTTAAAGTAAGGAAAACGTAAATTATTCCTACAGCAACGCACTACTGGCAGTATTACCTCTAATTTGATACCAAATATGCCTTTAAGAATGGCATGTCCTTGATCGTCATGATGCATGAATGCAGCCTTGGCAAGTACCTCGCAAGTGCTTTGATCAAGCTTCATGCTGACCCTATGGGGTTGAGACACTCCTCTAGGGCCCGCATGATTTAGAATATAGCACTGGTAAGTTACTCACCGGGGCTGCATTGGTACATCATGTAGACAAATGTCATCTTTTATTGACATCCCTCCTCAAATAAAATAGTTATTATAGAATATCAGGCTTACCTCAGAAGAAATGTCTGCCTGTTACAGAAGGACTCCTTTTGCTGCTGAGCTGGTCACTGAACCAGCCTAGACCTCTGACCCGCTCCATAGGACCTGGTGCTCCTGGTAGCACCACTCAGACCGGTCAGCCTTAGCCAGGGCAGTTCTATTTTCTAATATGTCCTGCATCAGATCACTTCTAGAGGCAACTAGCTATTTGTCTTTACCCTTAAACCTATGTGTATTCCAAGATGGTACACTGCTTCATGCTTCACCGTACCCTGCCATGCTCTCCCACCGGTATATGTATCACCAACATTTGCTTCTATGTCTGAGCATGGGCATAACAGTTAATTTCAGCAAAAAGAGAACCTTTCAATCAGGGACTCTCTGGACCAAGGCCCTCATACTGGGACTTGTCAAACTATAAAGAGCATTGAGTGATTAACATCTTTGGAACTCAGTAGGTGTTGAGAGGACAAGGCATACAACCGGCATGACTGCCTTATGCCCTTTGCCGCTCAATGATACATCCAAACATCCAATCTGACCTCTGTCTGCTCAATGCTTCTTCCATGTACCCTATCCTATTTGACCACTGTCTGGCCTACCAGTGATTGCAGCCAGTATAAGCAGTGGGTGGACCAATCTCAACATTCTCATTACCACAATTAGACAAGCATGCAGATAACGGCCTGTCAGGTGTTCACCAAGAATACGTTGGTGTCGACAATAGCAGTAAAGAAAACCTTCATACAGTGAACCCAGCCTCAGGCAATGGAAGGAGAGATCCACAGAGCCCGCCTGTCAGATGGATAGCGCCCTGCAGGTAAGAAGTACTGCCAGACTGTCTGTCAGTTACAAAGCTGGCCACATTTTCTGTGACTGACCAAGAAAGGAAGAGCAACTATTAACAGTAGTGTCTGAGATATTTGTGAACCATTAAATATCTTCACCTTGTGTTCAATGATTGGATATTATATTGAGGAAAATAAACACAATATTAGATATTAAAATATGCACTAGCTCTGTTTTTTCTTCCATACAAACTTACAAATCCTCACTCTTCATTCTCTCTTTGTTGTCTCATTATTTTACACCTGCAAACCAACCTGCTAATCTGTAGCATACATACCGGAAAGAGTCAGTGGACAGCCCATGGTTCTTTGGTAAGCATGATACCATTGATAATCCTAAAGCAGTTATCAATTGATTTTTCACTCTTGCCTTGCCATTGTCCAATCTTCAAAATCACCACCAAGATGTGTATTTTCTGGCCCTTGGGGAATCAGTGGATAATATTGCAGCAAGTACCATCGGCCAGATATGAAGGTCCCCTCAGACCTGGTACTGGAATGTAATGGAAGCTTATAATGGGGAGCAAGTCCCTCAGGAGGTATACATTCTTTTCTACTTTTCATCTCAGACATGATTTGCATACTGACCACTGAGGACATGACGATAGAGACCACCCTGCCGGTTCCTCTGACCTCCATCTCTTTGTCTGGTGTCTGCTCTTTTGCATTTAGCCGTCTATGATATCCCGCCTCCACTCCCTCCATTTATTCTCCCACTGTTTTTGTGTTGTCCCTCCTCTTCCTTTAGCCCTCCATCACTTTCTCGTAAACCCGACGTCTATCACTGGCTGCCCTTGTGTATCAACTTTCCTTTGCTGTGAGGACCCCAGTCATGGTTGGTAGAGCCAGGGTGCAGCAGGGGGCTAAGGTCATCAATCAACGTTCTCTACATGGTGTTGTAAAAGATGACAAAGCATGAGTACAAGCCTTTTTTAGGAGCTCCCTCCATCTTTCAAAGTACTAAAGGGGGTGATGCCTCCCTAGCAGCAATATCTCAATGCAAATTAAGACAATGTCCGCAGTAACCAAACTGTAATGGGGTATAAATATCGTTTAAGGACGACATATCTCTAAAAGATTATATTAATCATTATGATGCACTGATCGAGAAATAAAATCTGAAATCTGGGAAGCACATACAGGATAAAAGCAATAAAATAGATTCATGTCTTCCAGGATAACAACTTAGAAATGTGCCTGCATCTATTCTTAGAGGTATATATACTCCATGAGCCTGGAACCAGATCTTCTTTAGGTACAAGATGCTCAGGTTACCTCCGAAGCAGAAAATGGCATGACTCAGAATATTTTATCTCTTATAATGATAGTGAACCTGGTATGCTATACCAATTAAGTGGTTACTTGCCCTTTCTGGCTAATTCCCACTCTGTCATGTCTGTCTCATTGCCAGCACCAATTAAGGAATATGATATATGCCTGCAGGCTGATGCCTTGTTCAAAGAAACAGCAGTCTATGAGAGAAATAATGAGCTGAAGTCTGAAGGCTGGCCAGCTAACAGAAAAACATTATTTTAAAATGCTGTTTTAAAACGTTGTATAACGTTATGTATTACTTTCTTGGTGATATTTTGTATAACGTTATGCCATAGTGAGGAGCCTTAGAAAATGTTATATAATGGTATATAACGTTATAAAATGTTGTATAACAATTATCGTTTACTGGATGAAGATTGCACCGAGTTGAAAAAAGTTGTACCCAGGCATCACTGGGACCTCAAGGTCTCATACCATGGTTACCAACCATGCCGGTCATGCACCATGAATCAGAGTGACCTTTACACTGGTACCACACATCACCTTTGTGTATCATGTGTCTACTGCCTCCAGGAACCAGCTCCAGTAACATGGATCACTGCACAAGTGCCTGAAGTGGCTGCAACAGGTCAAAAGATGGAGAATGAGGAAGAGATGTAGATGGTTGATGGGTTAGTGAACAAATGGTTCAACAGTAATCAGGCATCTATCACATTATATATATATATAGTAAGTCAGCATAAAAACGAATATGTTTATATACCGTAAATTCCCGCGTAATACCCGCATATCGCGTAAAACCCGCACCCCAACACAGGAGAATCCTTTAACCCGTTTTTGGATTTGAAAATTATACTTTAGTACTGTTCTATAGTAATAAAAACCTTCGTATAACCCGCTCCCTATATAGGCATTTTTACTATCAAATGAAAGCTTACTTTCGTTCGGGTACAACCCGCGGGTAGTACGCGAGAATTTACAGTAGGTTATATTGTTGTTGTTCATACAGGAATTCACATGATATGTGTTGGAATATATCTGAAATATCCATAGCACATACTTTATCACGCCTGTATGACTCCATGACTTGCAGGATGCTTTCCAAAATGTAAAATTTACCTACATCTTTTCTCAGTCAGAGATATGTTTAAGCTGCGGATTTAGACCATATGTTTTTGTCTAATATTCTCAGGTTACTTCCCAAAGGTGCAAATGGCATGGCTGAGAAAAATATATCTCTTAGGATGATAACGAAACCTGGTATAAGATACCAATTAATGGGAGAATTGGCCTGTCTGGCTAATTCCCACTTCGTCATGCCTGTCCCATTCCTAGCACCAATTAGAAAAAAATGACAGTTGCCTGCAGGCTCAGATTTAGTTTAAGGAAGCAGTAGTCTGTGAGGAAAAATCAGGAGCTAAAGGCTAAGTTAGTATTATGAGGGTGATTTTCCGACTAAATATTCAGGCCCTCAAAATAAAACTCTTGGCTGATGAGAAAATCAATAAAGAAATATGCAATTGATATATGTGTTTTATTATTGTAGTGGTCCATAAGTTTATCCATCCTGCGCTTTGAGGGAGAGGGGTATGCATACCACTATGTATAGAGCTTGCTCACATTCTAGTGTTAACCTTATACCTTATAACCAGAAATTACGATTAAATTTAGTTGCAGTTAATCATAGTACAAAGTAAACGGCAATGTCTTAACTTGTTGCACGAGAAGTCTTATTGACAGAGCACAAACTAGAGCGTCTGTCTAATACAAGACAAATACAGCACTATGGATAAAGATAACTTAGGACCTAGAATCTACATAGCAGAATTGATAAAAGGATTGGACTGACAAAGCCGGAGAACCACACAAACCAAGCTAACTAGACTAGTCACTTTATAGGTTTTGCTTGACATATAGCAGACAGCCATGGGCAGATTTGTGTTGCTTGGCACAAAAATATCCCAAGGCAAGTAATTTAGTGCTGCGTCTGAAATAATATCATATTATCATATCTGTTAGAGCCATGTCTTCTGGTAGTGAACAGGGACTGGTTGAAATAAGCAATCATACTATGGTGCCCCCCTCCCCCAACAAGGCCTAGTCAGGCTATTTCCCATGGATTTTTTGGGGTACTCTTATCATATTACAGGTATAACTTTATATTACATACAAGAGTTAAAAAATTGGTCATCTAGGAGAGTAAGTATGTCCGTATGTCTTTATGTCATGTGTCTCCCATGTCCAACCACTAACAAAAAGCTTAATGGTATACTCTTACTGTTTGTAAACCCCCTTAAGTAGCTCACACAGCAAGGCAGAACCAATGCCATCATCAGTTATAATTACTTATGGGACAGCCTTGGACACATCTTCCACTTGTAAACACACCGTACGTTTAGGGGTAGGGTTGCCAGCCTGAACAATAACAAAAAAGCCTACTGGTCAATCAATACACTCTCATTGTCAAAGAACTCATGTTCCCAGTCACATCTGTTAAGCCAGTAGCAATAATTTACAAAATGATTTTTATACAAGCACAGTTGAGAGCCTGCTCCCTTATGCAGAGTGGTGGTTTGCAGACTCTTCAGTGGCTTAAAGAGCAAGGCAAAACCAGCACTGTAGTATTTACATTTGGGGCAGCCATGGGCACGTCTTCCGCTTGTAAACAGACTGTACGTTTAGGGATAGCATAGTGTACACACCTCCTTGGTTGAGCTGTGTGTCAGCAGGTAATGGTCCTATTTCCTCTGTCATTCCTCCTGATGATTGTATCATCCTCCATGCTAGTGCAGGCAGGCAGAGAGTACTGTCAATATTTACCTCCTGCCATGTTCTGTGAGCCACTTAGGAGTCTTGTATTCTACAAATGCAGTTTGATTTTCCAACTTGCCGTGTTAGATGTGCTATTTTGGTGCTATAGTGGCACAATCATGAGTTACATATAGAGTCACTAGTGAAGGTTTCCCCTTGACCACATTGTATGCTCACACAGCTAAAAAAAATTCAGGAGAATTCTTGCGAGTACGAAAGGAGCTAATGCATAGCATGTCATGCATTCTGGTCTGCTAATTGTCCTGATTCATGAAATACCAATGTTCTAACAAAGTAAAAGGTGTACACTATAGTTCTGAACATCAAATTATGTTTTATTTAAATATTTACAGGTAATACCTGCTTGCAGGCTCTTGTCATATTCAGCCAGTTAAGGTTGAGGAAGGTGTACACTAACCATTGTCTCTGTAACTTGATCTGTTTTCACTTAACCCAGTCAGGGGATTTTCCCTGTTTCAATTTGTTTAACAATCAATTTCTAATTTGTTAAACTAGTAAAGGGAAAAAAGACTAATTCAGAGCAGCAAATAATGTCCTTACAAAAGACACTTCACAGAAACCTGAGTTGTAGCTTTGCATGGAGAGTGTATTGGCGAAGCAGAGGTCTTATTAAAATGACTGGAAATAGTAATTTGGTCAATTTAAATCAAATATCTTTTATCAAAAAAACAGCAGATGGGCTGAGCCCACAATACCCTTAGGGTATAACCTTAAAAAAGCATAATGAATTACCTTGTTTGTCTCCTATCCCAGGGGTTCTCATCTTTTTAATGCATTACTTTTTAACTCTTCATTTCCATTCTGTGACTTTCCTACCAGCATCCATAAAAGTTCACCTCAGTGGGTGGCTGCAACAGGTACTGGTCATCTGACAAGGCTCCAAAAATGGAAGTCATCCCCTCATCATATTGTTTTGGGGTCTGGCTGCTATTGATTTGGTTTGGAGTTGGTGAGGGCCAGGACATGAGAACCCCTAGTAGTGGCTGGTGATAGGGATAGAGTGGGCAGTGGCACAAACACGTGAGGCAGGAAATGGTCCAGGATCAATATGGCTGACCAATATGTCATGGACCACTATCAAGTTCCCTACCAGTAGGGTCCAAAATAGATATCTGGGAGTAAGGAAAACAGTTAGTATTCATGCAATATAGTGGGATAAGTCTGATGTATTTTGGTGGGTAGATCTATATCCGTAGTAAATATAGAGCAGAGAAGCAAAGTTGAATCTGCATATTTGTAGTGAGTTGAAATACAAAAAGTCCCATTCATATCTACAATGACACAGGTTTCTGATACAGAAAACACTATCCACCATAAGTATGGTGGCCCTGTAGTGTTTCTACTCTATTTGCATTAATGCTATGGGGTTTCAGAAGTAGTCAACTGTATCAAAGTCATAGGTGATGTCACTCTTGTTTATGAAGTGAATTCAACTGCTCAGAGACACAGTTACGCCGCCTACCAGTGAACTAAGTGGCATCAGACTGGGACACACTGGGAGGCAGAGCTGCCTGGGGTAGGATAAATGGTCATTAATCATGATATATGATATTGGACAGTAGAGGCACTGGGGAGCTATCCGCATCCGAGCCAGTTACACATGTTGAGCAATTACTTGTAATGTTCACCAGGAAGGCGTTTCACCGTATCATATGGAGGGTCCGTATGTGCTATTTTTGCGTTTCTGTTCATTTTTGCATTTCTGCTCAAAGGTCCATATGTTGATAAAAAAGATACGGAGGGCCGTATTCACATACGGCCAGTAGCAGACGTGTGGACATGGTGGTGGACGTGAGGACATGGTGCTGGACATGTGGACATGGTGGTGGACGTGAGGACATGGTAGTGGATGTGTGGACATGGTGGTGGATGTGAGGACATGGTGGTGGACGTGAGGACATGGTGGTGGACGTGAGGACATGGTAGTGGATGTGTGGACATGATGGTGGACGTGAAGACATGGTAGTGGACGTGTGGACGTGGTGGTGGATGTGAGGACATGGTGGTGGACGTGAGGACATGGTGGTGAACGTGAGGACATGGTAGTGGACGTGTGGACATGGTGGTGGACGTGAGGACATGGTAGTGGACGTGTGGACATGGTGGTGGACGTGAGGACATGGTGGTGGACGTGAGGACATGGTGGTGGACGTGAGGACATGGTAGTTGACGTGTGGACATGATGGTGGACGTGAGGACATGGTAGTGGACGTGTGGACATGGTGGTGGACGTGAGGACATGGTAGTGGACGTGTGGACATGGTGGTGGACGTGAGGACATGGTAGTGGACGTGTGGACATGGTGGTGGACGTGAGGACATGGTAGTGGACGTTTGGACATGGTGGTGGACGTGAGGACATGGTAGTGGACGTGTGGACATGGTGGTGGACGTGAAGACATGGTAGTGGACGTGTGGACATGGTGGTGGACGTGACGATATGGGGCCACACGTGAGAAGACAGACAGCTCCATGATAGCCTTCATGGTAAGTATGTACGATGGCTGGTTAGGTCGATAAGCAGGAGCTTGGTGTAGCCCTTCACATTCCCACAAAACCAATCTACAGTCCATGCATCTAGAAAGGCAAAAGACATCGACCCAACAGGCCATCGTAGAAGTGTTACTACCTTCCCAGCTAGTGGTAAGCCTATACAACATGAATATGTACCCATGACTTCAACTAAACATACACACACCCTGATACCCACACAGGGGAGGAACCTCTCTTGTGTTTTGTACCTTGCAACTTATCATAGTAATGTAGCATTTTTACGCTGAGAATTATGCCAAGTAAATGTATTATAAAACTACACTATACCTTTAAGGCTAGCATTCTACACACAGTTGCACTTTGAGGTTTCTCTCCGGTGTGGTACTACCTGAGCTGCCGCCTCTCCCTTAAAGATGGCATTTCAGCTAATTTCAGGTCGATTTACCACATTGTGTGCCTTATTTAGGTAATACGCTATAGTTGGTAGTGGACGTGAGGGGATGGTAGGGGTCGTGAAGAGATGGTAGTGAACATGAGAAGATGGCCGTGAGAAGATAATGTTTTTAAGATAGATATATTCTTTATAATTGTAAGATTGCATAAACATAATAGAAAACAAAAGACGAGTTCTACTCCATGTATTAATGATCAACTGACCACTGGTCTAACTATCTATCGACCGAACAGGCCATCGTATGTATGCTCATTCCCCCTGATATTCCCAGTGCCTTCCCCAACCTCTCCGGTCACTTGCCTGACCTATCCTGTCCCTTCCCTGACCTCTCCTGTCTCTTTCCCGACCTCTCCTGTCTGTTCCCTGACATTCCTAAACATACGGACCCTATCTGTACTCTCCTGAGCCCACCTCCGTATGTGTATAGATATTATGACGTCACAGAGGGAATTCCCTGGGGGTTTCCCGGAATGTAGACTGGTTTTTGCACATTTTCCTAATTGAGACAGGTGGCAATGTCCGTATGTTGGGAGGGCCGTATGTTTCAGGCCGTATGTTGTATATTTTCAGAAAAAGATACGGAGGGTATGCGGAGGGTGAAAAGAAACGAAAAAAGTAGATTAGATATATTTTTGCCGTATCTTTTCCGTATTTGGAGGCCATATGTTGGGTTTAAAATCAACATACGGTGAAACGCCTTCCAGGAGGCCATTTCACCGCATCCATTATAGAATAGCAACATGCGGCACCCAAATGCGGCCCTTATACGGACATTTTTTGAAAAAAAGATTTTTCCATTTCTGTACCATTGCCGTGTTGTGTCCGTATGTTTGAGCTATTTTTTTACATTTCCGTATGTGACATACGGCACTCACCTGGCCCAATTGTAAAATTGTGCAAAAACCAGTCTACATTCCGGGGAACCCCTAGGGAAATCTCTCTATGACGTCATTATATGAAGCAACATACGGAGGTAGGCTTGGGAGGGTATAAATAGGGTCCGTATGTTGGGGAAGAGACAGGGGAGGTCGGGGAAGGGACAGGGGAGGTCGGGGAAGGGACAGGGGAGGTCGTGGAGGGGACAGGGGGAGGTCGGGAAATGGAGTAGGGAGGTCGGGTAATGGAGTAGGGAGGTCGGATAATGGAGTGGGGAGGTCGGATAATGGAGTGGGGAGGTCTGGGATTGGAGTAGGGAGGTCGGATAATGGAGTAGGGAGGTCGGATAATGGAGTGGGGAGGTCTGGTATTGGAGTGGGGAGGTCGGATAATGCCCCCCCCCCCAGCAGCTCAGGTAGTACCACACTGGAGAAAAACCTCAAATGTGTCAGACAGTGGATATCGACCCAACAGGCCATCGTAGAAGTGTTACTCCCTTGCCAGCTAGTGGTATGGCTATACAACATGAATATGTACCGATTCTTCTTTTCTTTTATCGAGTTTTATTGAAGTAATATACAATTAGGTCTGGACTGGAGAAGGGAGGTCTGGGAATAGAGAGGGGAGGTCGGGGAAGGGACAGGGGAGGTCGAGAAAGGGACAGAAAGAGGGGAGGACGGGTAATACACTTTTTTTTAATCATGACTTCACCATTCAACTCACACACACCCTGATACCAACATGGAGCCACAAAGGGGAGAAACCTCTCTTGTGTTACATTTGGGATTACTACAGTTTTACACATATAATTGAATCATACTGTGCCATCTTGTCCATTTCCATACCCTGACCTCCCCAGTCCATACCCTGAACTCCCTGGTCCATACCCTGACCTCCCCAGTCCATAGCCCAACCTCCCCAGTCCATACCCTGACTTCCCCAGTCCATACCCTGACCTCCCTAGTCCATACCCTGACCTCCCCAGTCCATAGCCCGACCTCCCAAGTCCATACCCCGACTTCCCCAGTCCATAGCCCGACCTCCCCAATCCATACCCGACCTCCCTAGTCCATAGCCCGACCTGTCTTCAAGTCCAAAACCAACATGCGGACCATATTTACAACATACGGCCCTTTTTTGGCCCTTTTTTCACCATTTTCTCAATATATGCTGCCCCTAGACCTGCCACATTCAAGGGTAAATATACGGACCATATAAGGATTTTTTGATCTCCACATTATGTGGTGAAATGGAAAAACGCCACATTTGAATACGGCCCAATGGGCACAGAACATTGAATCAATGTTGATAAATGGTTGTCAATGTTGGTTCAATGTTGATGCAATGTTGATTCAACGTTGAGGTAGATATTGTGCCCACTGGGGGACCCCCCACATTTGAATACGGATCTCCACATATTATGTGGTGAAACAGAAAAACGCCATATGTCACATACGGACCCCCCATATGAGTCATACTGGGGGTCCATATTATGTGGTGAAATGGGCTCCAGGGGGAGGCAACTTAATGACAAGTTCGTAAGTCTGATTAAAAGAAGCTAAGGAGTGGGAGGAATCATAGAGTATTCCTAATGAGTCGGCAGGTTACCTCTCTCTGTGGTCTGGAGACTGATGTAAAGAAAAACAGGCCACTGGTGACTGATGGTAGAACAGTTTTTGCAATAGGAAATGCTTTAAAGGGCTTTATCATTGTACAGCTTCATTCAATATGTACAAAAGGCAGGCAAATACTGCAATCCACTGGGAAGAATGGGCACAGCTGAAATGATGAACTCCAGCTTCCATTTAAAGTCCCTTAGGGTTTCTACTCCAAGTGTGGTTGAAAGTAGTTCAACCATAGCTGTTTTGTTTTGTTTACCCGTGGATGATGGTGCTAAGTGAAGTGGGTTGTGAGGGGGCCCTGCATCAATTGATGTAGCCATATACAATTAAACACATTTACAATGCTTTAAAATTGAGATGTGAAGATAATTAGAAAAAGGAAAATTAGTGAGCAGTAAAGGCATGGATACAACGCAGTGCATTAAGAGACTCAATAAGAAGCAATAAAAAAGAAATGGAAACAAAGACCATTTTTCAGCAACATCCCTTTGGCACAACACTTTACCATGCTTTAAAATTGAGATGCGAGGAATGCATAGAAAGAGAAAATTAGCAAACAACAAAGGTATGGATACAATGAGATTCATTAAGAGACTCAATGGGAAACGATTACAAAATGTAAACAAAGACCTTTTTTTCAGTAACAATCATTCAGCTTAACACTTTACATCTTTAATCCCACAAAGTAATCCCTACCTTGTTGTGGAAGGTGATGAGGGTTGCAAAAAAATATGAAATAGTGTTTTTACTCAGAGGGAGATGACAGCTTTGACACGGGAAAAAAGCGCTGACACAGGCAGTCTTGTCAGCTCTTTCACTTTTCTTCCCAACTACACTTATATTACAACCAGGCTTCAACTGCCCCCCCTTTTTTGTTCACATTATTATGTGTTTTTTTAACCCTGGAGACTAATCCGCCATTCTACACTGAATTAATTTTGTTGCCTCCCTGGGGAGTAATCTCTACAATTAAATACTCATTGTGCTTTGTGTGCCCCGAGGGAAATGCAGTGTACCTCATGGTACTAGCAGTGATTAGGTGGGGCAATGAGAAAGGGACCACCTGATGTCTGTAAACTCTTTTTCTTATGAATTGTTTTTTTTCTCATATATTAAGGAATTTATTCTTAACTGTAATATTGCTACCTGATACATCATAGTTTTCACCCAACACATAGTGTTAAATTTAAATATCATCTAAAATTACTTGACCAAATAAAGACAAACCTGTGACAAATACAGAATTGCCCTGCCTTATTTATTGCTGTGTGACAGTGCTACAGACTTAGAGCATGTTGACCTCTCTGTTTTGTTGACTCTCGGATCACTTAGATACCATCAGCTAAAGTCCTTTTTCCGCTTAGTATGATGGCTGACATCTACTATCTAGAATGCGAAATTTAAAGTGATGATGTGTGAAACTAATCTATTTGAGAGTGATTCCACTGGAATCAGTAACAACTTTCATTGAGATTAAATACCTTGAGAAAGTGTTTGGTGATGGTGACTGCTTTGCAGTTGTGCTCAAGTCTAATGCATTACTACTGATCCTTCAAGTCACTATAGTCATTCTACTGTAGCTTGGATATAGACGCTCTGATAAGTCACCACTGACATTTATCCTGTCATGCTGTCACAAGGTTTATGCTATACTTAAGACTAACCCCTAGCCCCCATCCTTCAGCTAATACAAGCTCTATCCTTACCAGTAACCATCCCCTTACCCCTAGCCCCCATCCTTCAGCTGATAGTGGATGGTAGTGAAGCTACATGTCTTCACTCTCACTTACCCAACACTTATCTCTGCCCCAGGTCACTATCTGTCTTCACTACTGCCAGCCTTAATATAAGCAGTTCTTCACCCGGGAATATCACTCGCAGCAATTGCCTTGATACAGACATATTATATTACTTCACTGTTGCCCCTCTAAGTACCTCTAAGCCCTAGGTCGTCAACATACAGCCTGCTTCTTATATGTATCCCAATTTCCTTATTGGTGATGCGGCTAATATTGGCAATTAGAAACTGGTCCTTATTGCCCAGTAAAGTGTTTTCTTTCAAATGAAAATGTTGATATAGTAAGGGGAACCCACCAGTGTAGCCTCTAAGTGCAGAAACCTTAGATAAGTAAGACAGGTAGCTGCCTTGACTCCCTGTCAGCTACGTGTCATGTCAGTACCCTGTTTCAGAGTTAGGCTGAGGAGATTGTGATAGGACCTGATCAAGGGTAATACAGCAGTATAAACATGTCATGGCTGGCATCATTGGGCCATTTATTATGGGGCTCCAGTTTTAGCAGTAGTTTTTCTTCATTTTCCTACTTTCTCCTCAGCCCCTATTCTAGGCACCCCATTGCTCCTGTCATTCCAATACTGGTTCCCATAGCAACAGATACACTAAAGATTACCATGCTTGGTCACTGTGGTTACCATGGTAACCAATTAGCATATAATACATAATGAGAATTCCACACACAAGAAATCCAGTTTTAATTTTGGTGAGAGATTTATTTGCAAATTCATGATTGCATATTTATTACTTTCCTTTTTCCCTCATTCATATAGATAGATAGAATTAGAGTTGTGTCCTTTTCACTAAGAACCTTAGCTCAAACCATCACTCCTTCCCTTCTTGATGGTATATTGACTTGATTAATACAGTTTTGGAACACTCATGTCATCATCTCCTACGAGGTGGAATTTCCCCAAAAACATTCTGGTATAGGACAAGTTACATATAACCATCTCATAAGGGTGTACGGGGTGAGCTTTACCTATATTGCTCCCTTTAGCAGTATGATGAACTAACAGTGTTCAGAAACAAGCCTTGTCTTGTACACTTAACCTGTACACTGGATCAAAACCAGGCCACCACAGTATTAGTTGACACATGTCTCCTTGTATGCAGAATAGATCATATACAAATCCAGTCAGTGATATTGTTCTTCCATATCTACATCCTAGTTCACTGTGCTATGGCAAAGTGTATTCATACACAGGTCTGACATTTTTCCCTGGATACACTTATTCAGGAGAGTTTCTGCTATTATATGTGCTCTCCAACATCATAGTGATATATATGCCCCTTAGTGATTGTCATTGTTACATTACAGGATTGTTTTATTCACCTTTGGCCCCAATGTAAGCTCTCCTGAATAACTTCTACCTCAAAATCCTCTACTTTACCATCGGTCTGCAACCTCAGCTCACCTACAAGGGGAAACAGAAAAACACATGGGTTAGTTTTCCAAACAAATAGTTAAGTCACAGTTAAATTCTTCTCTAAGAATAATCACATTATCACATGGTCAAATAACAAGGGTTTTCACAAAGTAAGCAGATCTATAAGCAAGCGTGTAAGTATTCCAGAGAGACAATCAGACTGCCAGAGATGTCTCCATCATCAAGGCTCTGTTTTGGGGTCTGTAGCCTTGCTAGGCGTTTGTCTAGAATTAGTCAGGGAAAGTAGGGATTAGCCTGTGTAGATCCACTGTTATGCCTTTATTAGCTAGTACTAAGGCAGGAGCTGCTCTTCAGTTCAGTTATCTGCTTCCTGTTCAACCCCCTCCCCCTTCCGATGCCCCATTGTAGGCTACATAAGGTAAGTAGCACTATGAACAGGTAGAGAGTAGTGTCGGAGCATGGGGGAGTCAGGTTCCTTGGGGTCTGAGAGAGTCTTTATATCATCAGGTATGGCCCATTTACTACAGAACTGATCTGTATTGCTTCCCTAATATGAAGCCTTCCTTTGTCTCCTCTGCCCATGGATAGGCACTTGGATAAATTTTCCAAATTATGTAGATTCTGTATTTTATTGTGCCATGTTATTGGCCACACTAACAGCTTTTCAGAACATATTTACTCATCCTTCTATCATAATTAGAAGTGGAGAAATTGACCAGAACAGGGAGGGTTGTGGAAGCAAGTGCCCACTATAGAAATGCACAGGGGTACCTGTGAGAGATTGGCACCACAGGAGTGGGTCTATACTATACTTGTAGTTGGTGTGTGACCATGCTGCCACTATACCAGTTCTCTACCTGTTTGGATCTCTTTAGGCGGTTAAATTATATTTGAGGGTGTGTGTAATACACTGTTGGAAAGCTACAATATTCCCCTTTCCATATTGCTATAATATATTCTTTAATTCACATAAGATTTACATGAAACACCCTATTTACATCTTGATGCTGTACATTCCCATGTCATGTAGGCTAGAGCAGACTTGCAGTGCATCAATTTGGGCAGTCTAGAAAATCCCTTGGGCATCTATGTAGGAGGCTGTCGATGGGTACACACAATCTTCTGATATGTTAGGACCTGGCTGATTTGTTTTTACAGATGGCTGGGTAATATTTCAATATTATCTATGGGGTAGAAAAAGACCATCACTTTTCGCAAACTGTCATTTTCCCCCTTTGTTATAAACCTATGTTAAATGCCCACTATGAGATACTACTCTTAAAGGGCTTTCCAACGTGCTTTTCAATAGTGTCAAAGTCCTATCAGGAGCTGAACAATCTGAAAAACCCTGAACCTCATCTCAGGCAGACTCCTAAATGCAGAGCCAATTTTGTGTGTCACCCACGGCTGCACTTTGAGACCACTGCAGTGCATATTTCAGAGTGCCTACCATGGAAGTTTGGCAGAATGTCGCAATCTGAAAGCATACATTGTAGGACAAGTAAGGTCCACTCACTAAAGTCTTTCTTTTGCCCAAAATAGCAACACTGGTAAACAGACACTCCCCAAAACATGCACATGGAATGACCCTCAAGAAGTGAAACCTTTGCATGACAACATGACCACCGTGCCCAGAGCAGGTCACTGCCTTCCTGTGTGGCAGATTCTCCGTGGCTAGGTTTGGTTTTATTTTTCATGCGTGGTGTCCACTCTTTGCAGTTCTAACACTCCTCAAATATTCAAATTAATGTAGATATAAATTATGGTGGAAGTAAAATTAATAGAAAATGAATCCACCTAAATATTGAACAAATGACAGTAGTCAATACAGTAACCAGCATAAAGCAGTTGTCCTTGCAGAAAATCTGGACAAAGCTTGGTAGTTTCTATGTCAGTGGCATATCCTTAGCCGTGCCATAGCGTACCAATGCGGGTAGTAAAAAGGGCCCTCCAAAAGCCAATATTTTGCATTTGCATCAAAAACAACACACTATGGCAGGGCCCCTCTAGAAAGTACTGGCAGTCCTTAGGATATATACAGGTGCACTTAAAGGGGGGGAGTAAGCAGTCAATAAAAGGAAACCCTTATTTACACAAACCACCCTCATACAACCAATAGTCATGAGCAATTGTGAGCTTTTTTGGGGATAGGAGGCTTGGGCATTGGGGAGGGAGCTCAGGGCAGGAATAAGGGTAGAGTCAGGGAAGGGGGAAGGGCATCGCACTCTGGGCAAAGTAGTAAGGGGATGTGAATGTCTGGTCACACCAGCCTGAATAGTCCTGTCGTTCCTATGACATGGGATCAATCCCAGAGCTCATTCTTTAACAACTGGGGGGGGGGGTGAGTTTGGCGCAGAGGGCACAAAATTTGTTAACCCCCCCCCCCGCAGGCCTTAAATCATGCGGGTTTGCACCCCTTTGTAGCATAGTAACATGCTGGCTTAATTTTCCAAATTTTTTACCCCCACCCAAAAATTCACCACCCTCCCCTCTGTTGTTAATAAAAGAGCACTCCCAAATGTGATACATGCAAACAGTAAGGGGGTGTTAAATCGCTAACTTTATCGTGCGGTTTCATGGACAGGCTCAAACTATGCATTTGGGACCCAAAACTCGGGAAATCACAAAAATATTTATTTCATGAACCCCTGGTATATGGGGTCCGAAGATCGTCAAAAGAAAAAAGAAACAGCCAAAATTCAGGCTTTTCGATTCTTACTCAAACCTCACCATGTCTTCATCAAAATGGTCACAAACCTTCATTAGGGACCTAAAAAGAGCATATTAAAGTCAAATTTTTGTGATTATAGGGGTATTTCCCCCTCTCTAGAGTGTATAGGAACTAGTTACAGTAGGACTTTACACTTATTACAGTCCGGGGGCTGCTGGGGAGCTGCTTACAGACCAGCTCTGACCTCTGACGTGCTCCACATGACCTTGACCTCCACCGATCATCAGTCAAACCAGCTAGAGTTTGAAGTTCTATTATTTAAATTGTTTTGCATTATTTTTCATCATGATTTTTCATTATGCCTTGCATGCTGAGTCAATGCAGCCAGCCTAAACCCTGGCAATACTAGTATAAGTGTTTTGTGTTATTTCCTTTCTGGGGCTTACTCTAGATATTTGTTTTTGCACTCATAAATATGTATACCACAGAAAGGAAAAAAAAAAGGGGAAATGTTGCTATTGCCTGTTGCATTTAAACATTCCCTGCATAGATCTGCCAATTTGTATACATCACCAATATATGTCACTATATTTGAAGAATGGGTAAATAAATGATTTCTATTGACTACCTAGGACCTTTTTGAATTTGTTGATACATTAAAAACAAGTAGCATGAGTTCTGCAGCATGAGTATTTGACTACTACGATCCTTTTTGACCTAGTATAAAGGTTACCATAATATACATTTGTGGTGATGCTATTGCATGGTAACCCCTTAGAAATAAATTAGGGAATTAAAAAAGAGGAAACAAAGCAGTTATAAACAGAAATACATGAAATCCACCTATGCAGGATAAAACTAAAAACAACTGCACTGGTATAACTGGATGTATGCTAGCATGTTATTCTAAATTAGCAATTTGTCTATGTCAGTTTCTTATTTACAGACATATACGCAGACTAACTATATTGGCCTTGGCACCAGGTCAAATTTGTGTAGGTTTCCAAGGCCAACTACTAATCGGAAAATGGCATGACTCTGAATTGCATCTGTTTCTTGATGATGGTAGGCATATGTAGTCAACATGACATAAAAGACACATAAAAGCAAAGAATTGGTTGTCTGAATGTTCCCAATTAGTCATGCCTTTCTTGTTACCCAAAGCAATTACAATGCGTGATATATAAGGGTAGGCTCTTGAATGTACAGATCAAAGTACTGTCGGTCTAAGCTGAGAAATAATGAGCTGCAGACTGAATTAATGAGGACAGGGTTTTTTAGATTGTTTTATCTAAATCTGTTTCCATGTATGAATTGTTTCTGCATTCTCTGGAGAAAATGATAATCTCTGATGGAGCAGAGGTAGGTCATATCACTTTACCATATAGAGTTACCCCAAAATAAATGTCACACTTTGTAAATGTACTACTGCATACTATTGTAGCTTTTATAATGTGTATAACATTAACCATATGCATCTAAAACTGATCAAGCGATATTCCAACAAGCAAAATCTAAGTAGGTTGAGAGAATCTAGAGAGTAACACTATGCTTACATAGGATCTGAAAGTATGCAACTTTTATGGTTATATGATCCCTATGTCAGGATCTTCTTTTAGTAAGTAATATGCATTGGTTGAGATACACACTTCCTGTTGCTAAGGTTACCTACAAATTGGGCAACTGCATGACTAGATAGGATTTCCCGCTTTCCTCATGATTATAGCTGGAGTTGATAAATAACATATAAGTAGAGAGTTGGTATGTCTGGCCATTTCCAATCTTATCATGTCTCATTGTCAGAGGTAGTTACTCTGTATACATCACTAGTGCAGACCTTTGAATATACAGTTCAGAAAAGTGTAAGAATAACTTGTCTGTGAGGTAGACAATTATAAGCTTTAGACGAAACAAGGCTTGGATGATGAGAAAGGGTCCTAATGAAACTAGATATTTCGATTCACCAACCAATTCCCTCTCGTAAATTTGTACTGAAAAAAATATAACAATTGAAATAGCATCTAATTTATCATTTTGAACTAGGAACTAGGAAATGATGATTTGCTATCAGACAGTGCCACACAATATGCTTCACATATTAAGTTTGTGCAATGAGCAATGATAATCTTTCATTATCTAACTACAATATTGTCATCTTACAAATGTATATTGTAACAACGATTCTAATATCATTACCTGACGAGGCAAACACCCAAGAAATGGCAGCATGCGATGCAGTGATAGAACATGTCCATTATAGCACTGTTCTATATAGCACTGGGCTGACACAGAGACCAACACAGCGAAAGATAATTTTTCTTATTTAAAGAAACTAAGATGAATAAACTAGCCTGGCAGCTTTAAGAAAATACAAGTAGTCATGACAAATGACTAGTTTTAACAAAATAAATCTAGTCATGACAAATGACTAGTTTTAAGGACATAAAACTAGTCATTTGTCCACCAGGCGAGTTTAATTATCTTAGTTTCTTGAAATAAGAAAATTATTTTTGGCTGTGAATCTAATATTGCACCTGGAAGCTTTATGATGAAGGGGTCGAGCTGTCTGTAAGCTGAGAGAACCTGACAGATCCCAGCCAACTAGGCCTATTGGGTGGTTGACAGCTCTTGGAACCTGACTGAACGAATCTGTATTATCTGGTTCTAGAAACTGCTGAGGCAGCAATTATAATCATATCTCAAAGTTTGTCTGGTATTCTAATACCCAGAGCCCAGGGCCCAGAGCTCATGTTGCCATCCTCTCTGCCTCCCCATGGTTTACCACTTCTCTATTACATAATTCCAGCTTAAATACAAGTTAAAAGTTCTTCCTGGTTTCCATCTAGCCCTTAGTTATGGCTGGTTCAAATTTCAAACAACATATTCAGAAGATCCTAAAGGGGATGACTAAATGCAATAGAAAGGGATCTGCATTATCTGATGGAGATTAGCTTTGATGTTAATTTGCTAATCTTGTCGTCCTATTAGCAGAATGCAGCCTTTTCATTCAGTTGATTTAATCATCCCATTAACAACTATTTGATGAGGAATTAATGAACAACCCGACAGTCCAGCCTGTAAGAATAGATTTACTGTTTAAGTAATGTTATGTCCTACAGGGTACTCAACAATATTTGTCTGACTTATCATTTTCATAATCAATATTGTGTCAGGAAAACATATGAATTTATCTTATTTAGCTAAGCATTTACACCAGTAACAATGATAAAATATTGTTTTGCAAAACAGCCATTAGTCATTAAACTGTCAGTTTATGATGATATTTGGGGTTGAAACTGTAAGGAAAATGTTGACATCAACAGTATTAAATTAAAAAAAACATAGCACTGACGGTATTCATTAAACCAGCAAATCTGTGTCCTCTCTTCCCTTAGATCTTTCAGGATAGTGTGGTACCTTATTGCATTTTGCCTTTTGTCGCAATGATGCAGGAATGCAGTACCAGTGAGTTACTCAGAAGGGCTGCATTGGTGCATAGTAATGATAAATCTTTTAGCGACATCCTTCCTTAAAGGGTTAAAGTTTTTCTTTATCATTTGTCTTTCTCCCTCAGCCCGCAACCCTTGATAAACACTGGACCCTGAATTGTATCTGATTTTCGGTTTCTAACTACACAGAGAAAAGGAAATGAGTCAGCCATGTCTCTCATGCGGCTCGGGTATAATAAAGAGTCAAACTGCCAAGGACTGCAAAAATCTATACAGTATAGTCAAACTACTACAATAATCCGAAAATTGGGAATTCAAATACACGCGAATATGCACTTTTAAGCAAAATTGCGAGAATGTATACACTCCAAAATCACTATGTTTACAATATATCAATGTTAAATTGGTGTGATTACCAGAGCAGATTGGATAACAAAGTTGAGTCCTTTCCTTTTCTCTGTGTATAATCACAGTTGCACAATGCACAATCTGAAACAGAGATCCCCTGGTGTTTTGTCCAAGAACTCCATATATACATGCAGCTACGGGGAATGGCACAGTGGTCACGTTTAGCATGAGATCTACACAGAGCACAATAAGAAATGCAAACTACACAGTACTATATTCTGTTCTTTGTCTCTTGTCCGTTTTTTTAACTTAATATCACCCAGTAACCGCAGTCCTCCCTTCTTCTACACTACTTAAAGTATTAATGGCCAATAAATACACTTCAGCTGTCCGCAAACCCCATTTCCTGTCAGGGGCTGTGTGGGCAGCATCAATGAATGGGCTGATATTTACTGTTAATTGGAAGTTTTCCCCACCACAGCTGACAGTCGCCTGAATGGCTGCGGTGATGGTTTACAGACCGCTAAGGACTAAAGACATGCTCTGCACTATTTTCACATGGGACAGCCTGAGACAATTCTTTCATTTCTAAATGCACAGTAGATCTATATTATGGGTAGTGCACACTTCCCGTCAGTAGAGTAGAGAAGTAATGGTCTGTTTTCCTCTCTCATGGAGCTATTTGGGGTATGGCTGTAAAACTGCTACAACATTAAAATGAAAGACATGAGAAAAAAGGAAAATTATAACAGTGAAACAAAATGTGTGAAACCAGCATATGTGAAACCAGCATATGTGAAGCAAATATCTGTGAAACCTTTGTATACAGTATAAAAGGTATGTAATTGCACTCGTAATTGCATAGGGTCATATCTGCAACATGGTCGTATAAATTAGCATCCACTTCTTGTCACACACGTATGTACACTCAGTGAAATTAGCCTTGTCACCAGATTGAATTTGTGCAAGTTGCTAAAGTTACCTACAAATGAATAGATTGCATGACTCTTAATGACATCCTTCTTTTGATGATGTGGAACTTAATATTCGGCATGAGATCAAAAATACATGAAAGTAAAGCCTTGGGCTGTCTGCTCATTTCCCGACTTGTCATCTCAGTCTCAGCACTAGAAGCAATTACAACATATGATTTATGAGTGCAGACTCTTAAAATGTGACTTTCAGAGAACCGTCAGTCTGTGATGAGAAATAATGAGCTCAGGCTGAAGTAATGAGGACGGGTCTCTTACCAAACTAAATCTTAAAATCCACCAAAACCACCACCCCAATTCTCTTTTGTGTTTTGTATTAATAGCTGTCTTTATTGTTAGAGATGTATTTTGGGGTAGAAAATCAAAGTAAAATTAACTTTCAATTTGACACAACTAGCACTGGTTTGAATTTGATTGTTAATTTTTTTCCCTTTCCATTTTACCACATAGAGTAAGGCATCCAATCAATGAAACCTTTTACTATTATAGCCATGCATTGTTGTACCCTCAACAATCTGTATCAGCCATCAAGCTATCTGCAACTGATTGAGTGAGGGTGATAATCTAACCAACAGACGCCATGCTAAGCTGTGATAGAACAATTGTAGAGCAAAAATGTAGCACTGTGCTGACACATGGATCCGGCAAATATAGTATTCAGTCACCAATGTTACTGAATTGATGAAGGGGTTGAGCTGGCTCTAATCAGGGGGAACCAGACAGACCCCAGCTAACTAGACAGGGCAATTACAAGGTGTGTGACAGGTCCCACGCCTCCCCATGTTAGACCTGTATTATTTGGTTCTATAAACTGCTGAGGCTGCAAATTTAGAATTCATATCTCAAGTCCTGGTATGGTATCATGTCTATCAGCCTAGGGCCCTGACACATAACAAATGCTGTATCCATCATTTTAAAAGATCTTCAAAAGTATCATATTTTTCTATTTATATGGGTACTCCTCGTCATCTATTTAGTTCAATGTAATTTCTTTTTTTCAAAGAATGCCCTTATTATGATCGCCAGATCCTAGATCACTCGTGACCTTTTACCTGACAGATACAGCAATTGTTATGAATCAGACCCTTGTCTGATACTGTCAAGGGACTAACATAAAATGGTGATGTGACATTGTGTCCTCTCCTTGCCAAGTGAGTATATTTCTTACGATATATGTATTAGTTACATTTACATATTTTATAACTCTACATGCATAGACATTTGATTTTTTTTTTATCTTCAGACTGACAAGGACGCTCGGAAAGTTTTTATCATGAAAACATAGATCATTCTATGGAGGCATAATTACTATGTTATTTGGAAATAACAGGGCTGCGCTGCAGGCAAGTTACTAACCAGAGCTGCATTTATGCATCAAGCTGTCAAAGTGCATGATGCATTAATGCATTATGCCGTCTTCCAAGCGTTGATTGACATATAAATGTATGAAGTAAATATAACTCCTTCACAATACTTTACCAAAACACACTGGACTCTGTTTCAGGAGATCTTGTTTTCTGGCTGAGGCAGGTCCTATAATTGACTTTAATCATATATATAAAATATGCTTATCTGACACAGAGTCCCCTTTTCCTTTGTGTCTTGTGGAAGAAGTAGATGTACATGCATATATAAATATGCAATCAACCTATTTGAATTTAGATTTTCACATGGTAGGAATACATTATGATACCACTCTGCCCTTCATTTCCTCTTTTACACACTTGGAGACATTTTGTGGTCAGTCAGTCACCACTGTACAAGGACCAGAACTGAAGCCAGCAGCCCTTCACCTTGCAGCCCTTCAATTACCCAGCTTCAATTCCACAAAAGTGCTGCTGAGCTGGTCACTGAACCAGCTCAGACCTCTGACCTGCTCCAAAGGACCTGGTGCTCCTGGTATTGAACACCAGTCAGACTGGTCAGCCTTAGCCAGGGCAGTTATATTTTCTAATAATCATGTCTTGCATCAGATCACTTCCAGAGGCAACTAGCTATTTGTCTTTACCCTTATAACTATGTGTATTCCAAGATGGTGCACTACTTTATGCTTCGCCGTACCCTGCCATGCTCTCCCGACGCATATTAATATCACCAATATGTGCTTCCATGTCTGAACATGGGCATAACAGTTAATAACAGCTAAAAGAGAACCTTTCAATCAGGGACTCTCTGGACCGAGGCACTCATACTGCGACTCATCAAACTATAAAGAGCATTGAGTGATTAACGTCTTCGGAACTCAGTAGGTGTAGAGAGGACAAGGCGTACAACCAGCATGACTGCCTATTGCCCTTTGCTGCTCAATGATACATCCAAACATCCAATCTGACCTCTGTCTGCTCAATGCTTCTTCCATGTATCCTATCCTATTTGACCCCTCTATGGCCTACCGATGAATGTGGTCAGTATAAGCAGTAGTTGGACCAGTCTCAACATTCTCATTACCACAATTAGACAGGCATGCTGATAACCGCCTGTCAGCTGTTCACCAAGAATACGTTTGTGTTGATAATAGCAGTAACAAAAACCTTCATACAGTGAACCCAGCCTCAGGCAATAGAAGTAGAGATCGACATAGCCCACCTGTCAGATGGATTGTGCCCTACAGGTAAGAAGTACTGCCAGTAATAAAGCTGGCCACATTTTCAGTACCTGACCCAGAAAGGAAAAGCATGAACAGTAGTATGTGAGATGTTCGTGAACCTTTCTTCATCTTCACCTTGTGTTCAGTGATTGGAAAATTTGTTCTAACTGTTCTGATGATATCATATTGGGGAAAATAAACACAATGTTACGGATTGAAATATGCACTAGCTCACTTGCTCTGACACCAACTCTTTGTCTGGTCTCTGCTGTTTTGCATTTAGCCATCTATGATATCCAACCTCCACTACCTCCATTTATTCTCCCATTTTTTTTGTGTTCTCCCTCCTCTTCCTTTAGCTATCCGTCGCTCTCTCATTAACCTGCCGTCAATCACGGACTGCCCTGGTCTTTCAGCTCTTCTTTTCTCTGAGGACCCAGTCATGGTTGGTAGAGCCAGGGAGCAGTGGGTAGCTGAGAGCATCGATCAATGTTCTCTGTAAAGTAGACATGATAAAGCAGACTGAAAAAGTAAACTTGTCTCTGGACTCATCCAAGTGACTGTCATAAAATAAATGAGTTTTTAAGTGACAAGAAAGTGGCTCTCATAGTTGGAGATAGAAGACCCACTTTGCATATGCCAGCCTAAAACCCGACATTTGCCAGCTCCAGATTTTATTTGTGGGATGGTTACCTGACAGGTTAGACAACCTTTGACTTGCTTACGTTATGACAGTCACTTAGATCGGTCTGGAGACAAGTTTACTTTTTCAGTGCATGAGTACTAGCCTTCATTTTGGAGCTCACTCAATCTTTCAGAGTACCAAATTCCCAAGAGGGTCATACATCCATAGCAGCCATATAACAATGCTAAATAACACACTGAAGCAGCGACCAAACTGCAATGGGGAATAGATATCCTTTAAGGATGGCATGTCTCTAAAAGATTATATTCATCATTATGATACACTGATCAAAAAATGTGGGAAGCACATACAGGATAAAGGCAATAAGATAGATTCATGTCTACCAGGATAACAACTTAGAAATGTGCCTGCATCTATTCTTGGCGGTATATATACTCCATGAATTAAGCCTGGATCCAGATCATCTTTAGGTACAAGATCCTAAGGTTACCTCTTAAGCTGAAAATGGCATGACTCAGAATATTATATCTGTTCTAATGATAGTGTTCCCGTATGATATACCAATTAAGTGGTGACTGGACCTGTCTGGCTAATTCCCACTCTGTCATGTCTTTCTCATTGTCAGCACCAATTAAGGAATATGATATATGCCTGCAGGCTGATGCCTAGTTCAAAGAAACAGCAGTGTATGAGAGAAATAATGAGCTGAAGTCTGAAGGCTGGCCAGCTAACAGAAAAACATTATTTTACGTCAAAATGATGTTTTAAAACTTTTCATAAAGTTATGAATCACTTTTTTTGGTGAAATTTTGTATAACGTTATGCCATAGTGAGGAGCCTTAGAATAATGTTATATGACAGTATATAACGTTATAAAATGTTGTATAACGTTTTTTGTTTACTGGGTGAAGATTGTACCGAGTGGTACAAAGTTGTACCGAGGCATTACTACTACCCCGAGGTCCTATACCCTGCTCACCAACCATAGTGGTGCACCCTGAAGCAGAGTGACCTTTACACTGGTACCACACATCACCCTCATGTATCATGTGTCTACTGCCTGCCTGTCTGTGAAGCGAAATAATGAGCTGAAGGCTGAGTAAAGATTATGAGGGTGATCTTTCGATGAAATATTCAGGCCCTCAAAATATAACTCTTGACTAATGAGAAAATCAACAATGAAATGCGCATTTAATATAAATATATATATATATATATATATATATATATATATAAATATATATATGTACAATTATTCTAGTGGTTCATTAGTTGATCCATTCTGCGCTGTGAGAGAGAGTGATATGCTATCCACTATGTATAGAGCTTGCTCACATTCTTGCTCAAATTCTACTGTGTTAACCATATACTTTATGACTTGAATTAAGATCAGCTATAGTTGCATTAAGTTATGGTACGGTTGAACAAGAAGTCTTATTGACAGAGCACATGCTAGAGCATCTCTCTAATACAGCATTGATAAAAGGGTTGGAGTGACAAAACTGGGAGAACCTGACAAAACAAGCTAACTAGACAAGCCACTTTCTAGGTTCTGCTTGACAGATAGCAGACAGCCAGAGGCAGATTTGTTTCCCAAGGCAAGTATTGTGGTGCTGGGTCTGAAGTCATATAATATCATCATATCTGCTATAGCCATGTCTTCTGGTAGTGAGCAGGGACTGATAATAAGCAATCATACTATGGTGCCCCCCCCCCCCCACAAGGCCTAGTCAGGCTATTTCCCATGCATTTCTCTGGGTACTCTGCCATGTATCATCATATTTCAGGTATAACATCATGTTACATACAGGAGTTTAACATTTGGCCATCTAGGGGAGTGATTATGTCTGCCTGTCATGTGTCTCCCATGTCCAACCACCAACTAAAAGCTTAATAATATACTCTTACCGTTTATAAACCATCTTTTGTGGCTCACACAGCAAGGCAGAACCAGCGCCATCATCAGTTATAATTACTTATGGGACGGCCTTGAACACATCTTCCACTGTACGTTTTGGGGTAGGGTTGGCCGCCTGAACAATAACAAAAAGCCTACTGGTCAATCAATACACTCCCACTGTCAAAGAACTCCCATTCCCGGTCACATCTGTTAAGCCAGTAACAATAAATTACGGAATGTTTTTTATGCAAACACAGTTGAGAGCCTCCTCCCTTATGCAGAGTGGTGGTTTGCAGACTCTTCAGTGGCTTAAAGGTCACAGCAAAACCAGCACTGTAGTATTTACATATGGGCAGCCATGGGCACGTCTTCCGCGTGTAAACAGACTGTACGTTTAGGGGTTGGGTAGTGTACACAACTCCTTGGTTGAGCTGTGTGTCAGCAGGTAATGGTCCCATTTCCTATTTCATTCCTACTGATGATTGTATCATCCTCCATGCTAGTACAGACAGGCAGAGAGTCCTGTCAATATTTACCTCCTGGATGCTCTGTGAGCCACTTAAGAGTCTTGTATACTACAAATACAGTTGGTGAGGTAAGTATTGAGTCACTAGGAAAGGGTACCCTTGGTCCACATTGTATGCTCACACAGCTAAAAAAGACTCGGGAGAATTCTTGCAAGTATGAAAGGAGCTAATGAATAGCATGAAATGCATTGTGGTCTGCTGATTGTCCTGATTCATGAAATAGTGATTCATTGTGGAAATTAATTTAGTGGGGGGGGGGGGCAAAATGATATAATGCTAACTAAGTAAAAGGTGGACACTATAGTATTGAACACCAAAATATGAACAGGCAATACCTGCCAGGAGGCACTTGTCATATTCGGCTAGTTAAGGTTGAGGGAGGTGTATACACTAACCATTGTCTCTGTAACTTGATCTGTTTTCACTTAAACCAGTCAGGGGATTTTCCCTGTTTCAATTTGTTTAAAAATCAATTTCTTACTTGTTGAACTCGTAAAGGAAAAAAAAAGACTCTTCACAGAAACCTGTGATGAAGCGTTGAATGGAGAGTGTATTGGCGAAGCAGAGGTCGTATTAAAATGACCAGAAATAGTAATTTGGTCAATTTAAATCAAATATATTTTATCAAAAAGCAGCGGATTGGCTGAGCCAACAATGCCCTTTGGGTAAAAACTTAAAAAGGCATAATAAATGACCTTCCTAGTCTCCTATCCCAGGGGTTCATATCTTTTAATGTTTCCCTTTTTAACTCTTTATCTCCATTCTGTAACATTCCTGCCTACCTAGCTCCAAAAAAAGGAATGACTTTCATAATTGTCTGTATCAAACTCTCCACCTACAATCCAACCTCTTTGGCATCAGACAATCTATGGTGCATCCATAAATGTTCACCTCAGTGGGTGGCTGCAACAGCTACTTGTCATCTGACACTGCCCCAAAAATGGAAGTCAACCCCTCAGCGTATGCATCAGATTGTTTTGGGGTCTGGCTGCTATTGATTTGGTTAGGAGTTGGTGAGGGCAAGGACATGGGAACTCCTAGTAGTGGCTAGTGATAGGGATAGAGTGGGCTGTGGCACAGACAAGTGAGGCAGGAAATGGTCCAGGATCAATATGGATGATCAATATGTCATGGACCACTATCAACTTCTGTACTAGAAGGGCCCAAAATAGCTATCTAGGAGTAGTTAAAACAGTTTACATTCAAGTGATATAGGTGCAAAGGTCTGATGTTGTTGGGTTGGTTAGATAGCCATAGTAAATATACAGCAGAGAAGCAAAGTTACATAGATATACTTATAGTGAGTGGAAAAACCTGAAGCCCTATTCATCTACATGGATCCTAGAGTGTATTTTCTCATACTGCATTACTCTTAGCAGTTTCAGAGGTGGTCAATTGTATCAAAGTCCTATGTAATATAATTCTTGAATATCAAGGCCAGCTGTTCAACTAGTCAGAGACACAGACTGCCATGGCCCAACAGTGAACTAAGTGGCAGCAGACTGGGACACACTTGGAGGCAGAACTGATATTGGATAGTAGAGGCATCAGGGAACAATCATCTCTTTCTCTGGTCTGGACAATAATTGAAAAGTAATAAAGGCCACTTGTGGCTGATGGTAGAGTTGCATAACATGTCATCCTTGCTTGTAAATGGAGAATAGGTGAGAGTATAGTAAGAGGCACTAGCAACAGTTACAATAGGAACTGCTTTAAGAATATGTGCGAGTTGACTAGCTCAGGTGTTTCTAGAAGCGAGCTGGGGCACTTACAAGTTTGCTTTTTAATTGCACGGCCTGTTTCAATATGTACAAAAGGCAGGCAAATACAGCAAAACACTGGGAAGAATGGGCACAGCTGGAATACTGAACTCCAGCTTCCATTAAATGCCCATTAAATGTTTCTACTCCAAGTGTTGGTGAAAGTAGTTCAACCATAGATGTTTGATTTTGTTTAGTGGTGGATGACAGTGCTAAGTGAAGCGGGGTGTGAGGGGGCCCAGCATATATAAATTGATATAGCCATATACAAATGAACACATTTACAATGCTTTAAAATTGAGATATGAAGATAGATAGAAAAGGAAAATTAATGAACAGTAAAGGCATGGAAACAATGCAGTGCATTAAGAGCCTCAATAAGAAACAATTTAAAAAAAAGGAAACAAAGACCATTTTTCAGCAACATTCCTTCAGCACAACACTTTACCATGCTTTAAAATTGAGATGTGAAGAAAATTAGCAAACAGCAAAGGCATGGACACAATGAGATTCATTAAGAAACTCAATGGGAATAATTAAAAAATGTAAACATAGACCCTTTTTTCTGTAACAATCATTCAGCCTAACACTTAACATCTTTAATCCCACAAGGTAATCCCTACATTGTTGTGGAATGTGAACAGGGCTTGCAAAAAAATATGAAAAAGTGTTTTCACTCAGAGGGAGATGACAGCTTTGACACGGAAAAAAAAGCGCTGACACAGGCAGTCTTGTCATCTCTTTCACTTTTCTTGCCAACTACACTAATATAACAACCAGGTTTCAACTGCCCCCTTTTTTGTTCACATTATTATGTGTTTGTTTAACCCTGGAGACTAAACTGCCATTCTACACTGAATTAATTATGTTGCCTCCCTGGGGAGTAATCTCTACAATTAAATACTCATTGTGCTTGGTGTGCCCCGAGGGAAATGCAGTGTACCTCCCGGTACTAGCAGTCATTAGGTGTGGCAATGAGGAAGAGACCACCTGATGTCTGCAAACTCTTTTCCTTATAAATTATTTTATTTCTCATATATTTAGGAATTTATTCTTTACTGTAATATTTCTACCTGATACATCATAGTTTTCAACCAACACATATGGTGAATTTAAATATCATCTAAAATTACTTGACAAAAAAAGACACAAATCTGTGACAAATACAGAATTACCAGGCCTTATTTATTGCTGTGTGACAGTGCTACAGACTTAAAACATGTTGACTCTGGGATAACTTAAATACCATCAGCTAAAGTCCTTTTCCCGCGAAGTATGATGGCTGAGCATTACTATCTAGAACGTGAAATTTAAAGTGATGATGTGTCAAACTAATCTATTTGAAAGTGATTCCACTGGAATCAGTAACAAGCTTTCATTAAGATTAAAAACCTTGAGACAGTGTTTGGTGATGGTGACTGCTTTTTACTTGTGCTCAAGTCTAATGCATTACTACTGATCCTTCAACCCACTATAGTCATTCTACTGTAGCTTGGATATAGATGCTCTGATAAGTCACCACTGACATTTATCCTGTCATGCTGTCACAAGGTGTATGCTATACTTAAGACTAACCCCTAGCCACCATCCTTCAGCTTATACAAGCTCTACCCTATCCTTACCACTATCCACCCTGTAACCCCTGACACCATCCTTCAGCTGGTAGAGGCTGGTAGTGGAGCTATATGTCTTCACTCTAACTTACCCAACACTTATCTCTGCCCCAGGTCACTATCTGTCTTCACTACTGCCAGATTTAGTATAAGCAGTTCTTTACCCGGGACTATCACTCCCAGCAATTAACTTGATACAGACATATTATATTACTTCATGGTTGCCCCTCCAAGTATTTAAATCTAAGCCCTAGGTCGTTTTGATACAGCCTGCTTCTTATATTTAATCTAATTTCCTTATTGTCAATGGGGCTAATATTGGCAATCAGTAACTGATCCTTATTGCCCAGTGCAGTGGTTTTCCTGAGTGAAGATGTTGATATAGTAAGGGGAACCCACCAGTGTAGCCTTTAAGTGCAGAAACCTTAGATGAGGAATACAGGACTTGTCTCCCTATCAGCTACGTGTCATGTTAATACCATGTTGCAGAGTAATGCTGGGGAGGTGTGAAGATCGTGATGGGGCTTGATGAAGGTGTCAACTTGTCATGGCTGGCTTCATTGGGTCATTTATTGTGGGGCTCCAGTTTTAGCAATAGTTTTTTTTTCCATTTTCCTACTTGCTCTCTCCTCAGCTACCTACTTGGGGCATCTCAGTGCTCCTTGCATTCCAATACTGGTTGTCATAGCAACAGATACACACACAAAATCAAAAAGTACTTACACCTATCTATAATATGGAATTCATTTTGTCAAAATCAGTAAAGGGAATCCTGATACATATCAGTTTGAATTTTGGATAGAGATTCATTTTCAAATTTATGATTGCACTTTTCTTTCTATCATATCTCCCTTAGTAAAATAGATAGCAATTAGGGTCCTGTCCTTCTCATTAAGAA
This sequence comes from Harmothoe impar, assembly GCA_947462335.1. Lineage (NCBI taxonomy): Eukaryota > Metazoa > Annelida > Polychaeta > Phyllodocida > Polynoidae > Harmothoe > Harmothoe impar. Next base: position 58,819,444 of record OX381720.1, on the reverse strand, counting down.
CCTTAGCTCAAACCATCACTCTTTCCCATTTACATGGAATATTGCCATGATTAATACAGTTTTGGAACACTCATGTCATCCCCTACAGGGCGGGATTTACCCAAAAAAGATTCTGGTTTACGACAATGAAATATAACTACATCCCAGGGGTCTATGGGGTGAGAACTACCAATATTGCTCCTTTCAGCTGTATGGTGAACTCACAGTGGTCAGACACAAACCTTGTCTTGTACACTAAACCTGTACACCTGTGGATCAATACCCAGCCCCCACAGTATCAGTTGACCAATGTCCCCTTGTCCCCAGAATAAATCATGTACACATCCAGTCAGTGACATTGTTCTTCCATACATATGTACATCCTAGTTATTTCCTGTATTTAAGCCATTTTCCAACTTTTGAGGCTCATGAATCAAAAAAGGAAAAAAACATACATTTAACTTTTTTTTTTCTCTGAAAGCCTACACTGTCCCCTCTTGTATGAAACCAACAAGTACAATACTGGTGTAGATATTTTTGTTCTGGACCTGTTGGGAAGCAGAAAACCCCCATGAAGCCAGATCTCGATATTATGTTTGATCCTACATCCAAGTTCACTGTATGTGCTATGGTAAAGTGTAATCATACAGACATACTGACATTTGTTTTCCTGAACACACTTATTCAGGAGAGTCTATATAATGACAATAATGATAGTGTGATGTATATACACTGTTCTATCCAACATCATTGTGATATACATGCCCTTCTGTGATCATCCTTGTTATATTACAGGATTGTTTCATTGCTTGTTCACCTGTGGCCCCATCCTAAGCCCTCCTGAATAACTTCTACCTCAAAATGCTTTACTTTACCATTGGTCTGCAACCTCAGCTCACCTACAAGGGGAAATAGAAAACACATGGGTTAGTTTTCAAAACAAATGTTTAAGTCACAGATACAATTATTTATTAAGAATAATCACATAATCACATAGTCAAATAATAAGGGTTATCAAAAAGTGAGAGCAGATAAGAGATCATGCAGGTATTCTAGAAGGATAATCAGAATTCCAGAGATGGCTTCATTTGGGGGTCTGTAGCCTTGCTAGGCATTGGTCTAGGGTTAGTCAGGGAGAGTAGGGATTGGCCTGTGTAGATCCACTGTTAGGCGTTTATTACCTAGCACTAAGGCAGAGCTCCTTTTCAGTTCAGTTATCTGATCCCTGTTCACCCCCCCCCCCCTGCATGCCCCATCCGAGGCTACATACGGTAAGTAGCACTATGTGCAGGTAGAGAGTAGTGTTGGAGAAGGGGGGACTGTATCAGGTTCCTTGGGGTCTGAGGGAGTCTTTATATCACCAGGTACAGTCCATGTACTGCAGAACTACCCTGTATTGCGTCCCTAATATAAAGCCATCCCTTGTCTCATCTGCCCATGACCACTGTGCCCAGAACACCCCACTGCCTTCCTATGTGGCAGATTCTGGGATGCATCTGTGACTAGGTTTTGTTGTATTTTACAGGTGTGGTGTCCACTTTTTGTAGTTTAAACACTCCTCAATTATTGAACTTGATGTAGATGGAAGTCATGGTTGCAGGCAGATGAATAGAAAATGGATGCAAGAAACTCTGAAACATCCAGATTATAAAATCTGAAATAGGGTCCCATAAACACATACAAATTTGAATCGACCATAATTTTGAACAAATGACAGTAGTCAATACAGTAACCAGCATTACAATGATGGAATATTAGATCATAATTATACCACTGCATTTCACTAGTGAGGAAGCAGTTGTCCTTGAAGATAATCGGGACAACGCTTGGTGGTCTGCAACGCTTGGTGGTTACACAAAACCCTCATGCAACCAATCATTATATATATATATAAGCAATTGCGAGATTGCTTACCTCCCACAGACCATCCAGGCATTGATCTTCTACATTCGGCTCTCTAATTTATGAAAATTGTTGTCTCGTAAGCCTTCTTTCTTCTTAACTTCACTATTGAAGCATTAGGACATTAAGTTTACATTAAAATAGCTGAGTGTGTAGTAGACCTTTTTTTGACAGGGGATCAAAACACAATAAAGAATATATATGAAAGTGTCATTCTACTCTATGATTTTCCCCATTTCCCTCTGCCAGGCATCTTTTTGGGCACCTACATCAGTCAGGAAACACAGAATTATGACTGAATGCAGCAGCCCTTCCCCTTCCATAGCTTTGACACCATAAAAGCTGTTTAATGGCCAATAAATACACTTCTGCTGTCCACAAATTCCCATATATACTGTCAATGGGTGTGTGGCCAGTATCAATGAAAGTTTTTTTCATTTTCTATTTTTTTGAGCCTCTCCATCATCAAGGTTGACAGCTGGCTCAAGGGCACAGCTGCTGTAACTGTTTGTGGACTCTAGCATGGCAAAATCAACACAATGATCTGAAGTGGGACAGCATTGGAGACGTTTTCTAGCTGCAAACACACAGTAGGTTTGGTGTAGGGGAGTGTACACAACCCTTCAGCAAAATAGAGAGGTAATGGTCCCATTTCCTCTCTTATTTTGATCGACAATCCCATCGTTAGATGCTTTGTGTCTTACTATTTACCTATTTGGGTTATGGTTGTAAAGACCAACTGCAACTATATTATCGTAGACATCAGTTTAGCATTGAATCATGTTTGGTCCAGTTTCAAGAAGAGAATTCCCTCTGTCAAAAGTGTTGAGTCCCTTTATTGTTATGGTCCATCTTCACTCTGTACCCATATATAAAGAAACTAGACCCAATTCAGCATTCATGAACTGACTAATTATAAAAGGCATCTAGCTAAGAGCTGCAAACTAGTGTAGAGAAGCAGACAGTACTCATAAAGGGGTATGGTCCGATTTTTCCATATTTTAAATTTCACCTAAATGAGTTCAAGATCTCATTATGATATCCTTTTTGGAGGATCGGGCACGATAAACCATTATTGATAGGCAATAAGGGGTAATAAAAAGGGAACTATGAACAGAGACTTTTACCATGTATTTTTCATTGTGTGGACTTGTAGCATACACTCCAAAAGTCCTAATTTGAGCATGAAACTGATAATTAGCTGAATTCTGAGTTGGATTCTGGGGAATAATGTTTAATAGTATGGTCAGATTAAACATTCTGTGGCATTTTTAGGAAGATTTATTTTTGAGTTCTTATCATCCGAGTATGCCACTTTAATGTTTACATCCTTCAGATATTCCACCCTGTTATATAACCCCCTAGAAAGTCCTCCATTCTACAAATACAGTTTGATCAATCTCACCCTAGGCTAATGTGTGCGCAGTGTTTGTGCTAAAGTGGTACAATTAGAAGGTAAATATTGAGTCACTGGTGTAGGACGTACCGGGATCAGATAATAGTCAGAGAAATGCCACCTAAGTCCTCAGAATAAAGGAGCAGTATAAATGGTCAGGCTGCTGACTGGGGACTTGTAGAACAAAGGGAGTGATTTCAAACTGGAACAGGATATCAACTGGGCCTCTTTAACCTCTGGCCTGTATGGTCTTGTCTATCCCTTGAGGACAATACATTGTGAGGGCTGCTGCTCCTGTCCAGGTGGCATTGGTGTGCAGACGGGAGTGCAGGTCCATCTAGTCATTGCCAAATCACACTCAGTGTTATGGTGTTTTTGTCAAGCTATGCCTCTATCCTCTTCCCATCTAGAGCTTTTCTTGCCATCACTCTCGTTTCCTCTGCAGAGCTGCCTCCCCATATAATCTTCTGACTTCTTCCACCCTTCCTCTATCCCTCCCTTCTTCCTTGTCCCCCGCCTACTCCTCTCCTTTGACTCTCTTTATCTTTCTGGTTCTGAGCTTATCAGACAGAACCATTTCCCTCCTATTGTCCCTTTTTACCTTCCTATGCCTGATGCTTCCTGGGCCTCGTATGCTACTCATCAGGGCCGCATAATTGTAATATCTCAACTCTAAAGTTGCATCTGCAATGGTCCGCATGATATAGCATCAGCGAGTTTCTGAATTTAGTGTGGACCTTCAAGCTTCTTGTCCTTATATGGTCAGTATACAGTATGAGGTTGTAATCCAAGAGTGTATGGGGACTAGTTACAGTAGGACTATACTGTTAACAAAGTGTGTAGGCTGCTGGGGAGCTGCTCACAGACCAGCTCTGACCTCTGACCTCTGACCTCTGACCTGCTCCAAATGACCTTGACCTACACCCATCATTAGTCAAACCAGCTAAGTTGTTCAGTTCTTTTATGCAAAGTGTTTTGCATGAATTTTCATCATGATTTTTTCATTATGCCTTGCATGATGAGTCAATGCAGCTAGCCTAAACCCTGGCAGTACTAGAATATAAAGTGTTTTGTGTTATTTCCCTTCTGGGGCTAACTCTAGATATTTGTTTTTGCACTCATACATATGTATGCCACAAAAAGGTGAGGAAAGGGTAAATGCCACTTTTGCTTTTTGCTTAAACCCTGCCTCGATCTGCCAATTTGTGTATACACCACCAATATTGGTTACCATGTTTGAACCATGGATAAACAAATAGTTTCTAAAGCATAAAGGGGTTTGTGTCCTTTGAACATGGACCTTTCTGAACTTTGTCAACTTTGTCACTCATAACAAGGGCTCCTTGTACCAGGCTTCCCCTTCATGTAATCAACCATGGCAGCATTTTTTCCTGAAGTAATATTTAAGATACATATTTCAAGATAAGTAGCATAAAGAGAGCTTATGCATACAACAGTTCTGCAGCATGAGGTAGGGTATTTGACTACTACGATCCTTCTTTACCACGTATAAGGATTACCACGATATATATATTGTATATATATGTATATATACATATATATATATATATATATATATATATATATATATATATATATACATATATTATACATATATATATATATATATATATATATATACATTTTTGGGGATGTTCTTGCATTTTTGTCCCTCAGAAATAAATTAGGGATTTAAAATAGAGGAAACAAAGAAGTAAGAAACAGAAGAAGTCTATGGAATCCACCTATGCACGATAAAACTAATATATCTGCACTGGTATACCTAGATATCAGCTAGCATGTTCTTCTAAATTAACAATTTGTCTACGTCTGCTTCTTAGTTACAGACATATATATGCAGACTCAGTGAATTGGCCTTGGCACCAGGTCCAATTTGTGTAAGTTTCCAAGGCGAACTTCTAATCGGGAAATGGCATGACTCTGAATTGCATCTGTCTCTTGATGATGGTAGGCATATGTAGTCAACATGAGATGAAAGACACATAAAAGTAAAGAATTGGTTGTCTGAATGTTCCCAATTAGTCATGTCTGTCTTGTTACTAAAAGCAATTACGATGCGTGATATATGAGGGTCAGCTCTTGAATGTACAGATCAAAGTACTGTCAGTCTATGCTGCTGAGAAATATTGAGCTGCAGACTGAACTAATGAGGACAGTTTTTTTTAAATTGTTTTATCTAAATCTGTCCCAATGTATGAAAATGTTTCTGCATCCTCTGGAGAAAATGTTAACCTCTGATGGGACAGAGGTAGCTCATATTATTTGTCCATGTATAGTTACCCCAAAATAAACGTCACACTTTGTAAATGTACGACTGCACACAATTGTAGCTTTTATAATGTGTATTACATCTAAAACTGATCAAGCGATATTCCAACAAACAAAATCTAAGTAGGTTGAGATAGAGAATCTAGAGGGTAACACTACGCTGACACATCGACTATGCTTATATAGAATCTGAAAGTATGCAAATTTTATGGTTATATGATCCCTATGTCAGGATCTTCTTTTAGTAAGTAATTTGTCTGCATCTACTCCCACACACAGACATATATACATTGGTTGAGATTCACGTCCGTGTATAATCTACTTCCTGTTGCTAAGGTTACCTACTAATTGGGCAACTGCTCGACTAGATAAGATCTCCCCCTTTCCTTATGAGTATAGCTCAAGTTGATAAATAACATGTATGTAGTGAGTTGGCATGTCTGGCCAACTCCAATCTTATTATGTCTCATTGTCAGAGGTAGTTACTCTGTATACATCACTAGTGCAGACTTTTGAAATTTACAGCTCAAAGAAGTGTAAGAATAATTTGCCTGTGAGGTTGATAATAAGCTTCGGATTGAATAATGCTTGGGTAATGAGAGAGGGTCCTAATGCAACTAGACATTTAAATAAATGTAATCCACCAAGCAGTCCCCTCTTGTAAATCTGTTACTGAATAAATTATATTGATCGAAACAGTATCTAATTTGTCATTTTGATTTAGGAACTGGAAAATGATCAGACAGAGCCACATAATATGCTTCAAATACTTAGTTAATGCAATGATCAATGATAATCTTTCATGACCTAATGTATATTATAACAACCATCTTGATATCAATACCTGACGAGGCAAACACCCAAGGAATGGCAGCATGCGATGCAGTGATAGAACATGTCCATTATAGCACTGTTCTATATAGCACTGTGCTGACACAGAGACCAACACAGCCAAAGATAATTTTCTTATTTAAAGAAACTAAGATTAACAAACTAGCCTGGCAGCTTTAAGAAAATACAAGTAGTCATGACAAATGACTACTTTTAACAAAAAAAATCTAGTCATGACAAATGACTAGTTTTAAGGACATAAAACTAGTCATTTGTCCGCCAGGCGAGTTTAATTATCTTAGTTTCTTAAAATAAGAAAATTATTTTTGGCTGTGAATCTAATATTGCACCTGGAAGCTTTATGATGAAGGGGTTGAGCTGTCTGTAAGCTGAGAAAACCTGACAGACCCCAGCTAACTAGGCCTATTGGGTGGTTGACAGCTCTGGGAACCTGACTGAACATATCTGCATTATCTGGTTCTAGAAACTGCTGAGGCAGCAAATATAATCATATCTCAAAGTTTGTCTAGTATTCTAATACCCAGAGCCCAGAGCCCAGAGCTCATGCTGCCATCCACTCTGTCTTCCCATGGTTTACCGCTTCTCTATTAGATAATTCCAGCTTAAATACAAGTAAAAATTCCTCCTGGTTCTCCATCTAGCCCTTAGTCATGGCTGGTTCAAATTTCAAACAACACATCTGAAAGGGGATGACTAAATGCAAAAGATAGGGATCTGCATTATCTGATGGAGATTAGCTTGGATGTTAATTTGCTAATCTTGTCGTCCTATTAGCAGAATGCAGCCTGTTCAACCAGTCGATTTAATTATCCCTTTAACAACTATTTGATGTGGAGTTAATGAACAGCTAGACAACCAAGCTTAGAAGAACCAATGTATCCATTGTTAAAGTAATATTATGTTCTACAGGGTTCTCAACGATATTTATCTGGCTTATCATTTCCATATTCAATATTGTGTCAGGAAAACATGTGCATCTTCTCTAATTAAGTTAAACATTGATACTATTACCCATGATAAATGCGTACATTTTGACCATTAGTCATTCTTCAAATTGTGAGTTTATGATGATGATCGGTGTGAGCAGGATATTGAAACTGCGAGGACATCAATAGTATCATATAAAAACAAAAACATAGCACTGACTGTATTCATTAATCCAGAAAATTGATGTGGGAAAAGACACCTTAAGGAAATCAGCATGGTTTATTTGTCCTTTGTGAAAGTCCCCAGGGCAATCAATCGAAAACAAACAAATGACTGGTGGCCCAGATCAATAGTGAATCGATTGGTTAAAGATAATGAAGAGTACAGAATACAGTCTGAGTAAAGGTATTTATCTAGGGACTGCCACTGTATTCTAGTAAACAAGGGATGTGGATAAATGTACAATGAATTATACAAAGATGAGATCAGCCTGATGTTAATATTATTTTATTTATTTTGATCTGTTTGAAGCCATGAATCTATTCAATTGCTGTGAATTCATGCATTAGTTTGAAAATAATTTGAGCACACACTCTATGAGCTCTATGTTAATTAAGTTGATTGGCCATCCATTGCCCAACACAAAAAAGGCTTAACTGCCAATGAGTACATTTCTACCATGTATTGATCCTGCCAGTATCAGTTGATAAGCATGTCAAACAAGCTGATTTTAATGTGTACCAGCCCCTTCGGGGGCCGGGATAGTGGAATGAGGCATATTCCCGTGACCCCCCCCCCTCCAGCCCCCAGACCCCCCACCCCGGCCGCCCCCCCCCCCCAAAAAAATAAACAAACGAACGGAGCAGGAGCAAGAGGAGGACATTGCTGCGTCCCACTGCCCTGCATAGCACCAGCTACATCACCATAGTGAAGCATCCTTGACTACGGTACGCGCACCTCACTCTCCAAGCATATTCTCTCGGAGGGGCCTGATTCAGAACTTTGGACTGGTATATTGCTATAATTATAATATATTTTAACACTGTATTCAAATTGGGGGATTTAATGGACATTTACTGTGTTATCCCGTTGTATTTTGTCCACATTTTCTTTAACTATCGCATAATAGTGCCATTTAGTATGGCAAAAGAATGGCGGATTCTTGTCAATTTATGTGCATCTTGTTGCCATGCACTCTCTGCGAGATTATGAGTCTATAACATTATTGATTTCCTTTAAGATACAGCCGGATCTCAAGTATTAGTTTGATAGGGAGAGGTAGTATAACATGTGCGCTGCTGTAAACATTGGTTGTACTAAATTTGTGGAGAAGATCAAGATAGCTTTGAAAAAACTACATATTTTAAGATAGCCTCTTTTGGTTGATCTGTTCCCAGCAAGCACTCAGGCCTAATTCAATGGCGTGATTCGCTGATCCCAACTATTGCCATTTTATGTATAAGGGAACTATCCCCAACCTCACCACAGTAACAGATAGCAGCCCACCCCATGACACTGCAGCTACTGTGAATGTAGATATTTTCAGATGTATAACATTTTGTGAATTTGTTAAAAAGGTTAATTTTGTATGTATCAAAATTTGCGGATTTCTGAAATTTGACATTTTATTTCCATTCTGTGTAAATGTTTGCTTTGAACATATTCTCGCGGATTTTCTATTCCTGCCAAATTTGTGAAAATATATATTGCAAAATAAATTTCTGCATTGACAGTATGTCCCAGCTCCTTAGTGGCTCTTATAAAAAGGCAGAACATCATGGTTTGTAGTATTTACATATGGGACAGCCTTGGACAGGTCTGCCGTTTGCAATCACAGAGTTGATTTAGGGGTATTGGGAGGTAATGGCCCTATTTCCTCTCTCATTTCTCATGCGGTTTGTATCATTGAATGATAGTAGGCTATGTGTATTCTCTTGGGGCAGCAGGGATTTTTTTCAGATTTGTATTGAGGGAGTAAATTATCAAATTTATTTGATGTTCTCTTCAGTTGTCATAATGCTCTCTGTACTTTAACAAAGCAGCCCTCAGTGTAAAAGGAGCAGTATAAATATACATAAGTGCAATAGTAGCGTTCGTCACTGAGGTTTATTTCACAAGGTAAAGCTGGGTGAAATAACCCTCAGTGGGGAAGTCTATGAGTGCTTCTTCAAGTTTACTTCATGTGATTATTAACAATATTTGTCAAAATTCTGCTCAATTGCTCTGAAAAAGCTGCTATGTTTTACAGGGGTGAGTGATATACGACCGCTCTTGGTTAAGTCAATCGGGGCGCCATATTCACCCTTGATTGTATCTTGGCAGACTTTCGGTTTTTAACTACACAGAGAAAAGTAAATAAGTCAGCTGTGTCTCTCATATGGCCCTGGTCTAATGGAGAGTCAAACTGCTAATGACACTGCTTATACAAATGTTCAACTAGAGTTGACACTGATAGTGTGAGGTCGATTTAGGTCGACCCTTGATATAAGTCATTGCCAGAGCCAATTGGAAGACACAGTTGGGTCCTTTACTTTTCCCTGTCTATGTTCAATGCACTATCAGAAACAGAGATCCCCTGGTGTTTTGTCAAAGAACTACATGTATACATGCAGCTACGGGGAATGGCGCAGTGGTCATATTTGGCATGAGATCTCCACAGAGTATAATACAAAACTGCAAACTACACGTATACTATATTATGTTCTTTGTCTCTTGTCCGTTTTTTGAACTTAATATCACCCAGTTACCGCAGTCCTCCCTTCTCCTACACTACAAAAAGTATTAATGGCCAATAAATACACTTCAGCTGGCTTCAAACCCCATTTCTTGTCATTGGCTGTGTTGGCAGGATCAATGAATGGGCTGATATTTACTGTTAATTGGAAGTTTCCCTTACCACAGCTGACAGTCTACTAAATGGCTGGGGTGATGGTTTACAGACTGCTAAGGACTAAAGACATGCTCTGCACTATTTCTACATCGGACAGCCTGGGACAATTCTTTCATTTCTAAATGCACAGTAGATTATGTCTTCGGTAGTGTGCATTTCCCTTCAGTAGAGTAGAGGGTATTGGGAGGTAATGGTCTGTTTTCCTCTCTCATGCAGCCATTTGGGGTATGGCTGTAAAACTGGTACAACATTAACATAGGGTTATCTATATAGCCCTATCATTGTATCATGATTGGTCAAGCTTTCAGTAAGTATACCCTCTTTCCATGATACATATAGTAGCCCTTTTAATATCAGAAGTATTGCAGAGATAACTAAGAATACCTCGGATGTAACATAGCTCCATTAACCTATACATGTAAAAAGAGATTCCCCATTAATAAATTTAATATACATGGTTCTAATACCCACTGAACCTCTACCCCCAGACTCAAAGATATTCTAGAGGGTAAAAGTCCAAGGGGGTAGATGTCCAAGGGGTGGATGTCCGAGGGGGTAAAATTCCTAAGGGGGGTGAAGTCCAGGAGGTAGATGTCCAAGGTCTAAAAGTCCTAGGGATAGGTGCCCCTGGGGGTAGATGTCCAGGGGGGTAAATGGAAGAGGGTAGATGTCCGGACGGTGGATGTACGGGGGGTACTTGCCCTGATACTGTGAAGCAGATAGCTGTGCTGTTCCACCACTGATTTCAACATGCTATATCATGCCGCAGAGTCTTCCATGACAAAGACATTTAATTGCACTGGTAATTTCATAGGGTCATATCTGCAACATGCTCCTCTAAATTAGCACCCACTCCTTATCACAGCGATATGCACACTCGATGAAATTGGCTTTGTCACCAGATTGAATTTGCGCAAGTTGCCAACTTTATACCAACAAATGAGTAGATGGCATGACCCTTAATGACATCCTTCTTTTGATGATGTGGAACATAATATTCGGCATGAGAACAAAAATACATGAAAGTAAAGCCTTGGGCTGTCTGCTTATTTCCCAACTTGTCATGTCAGTCTCGGCACTAGAAGCAATTACAACATATGATTTATGAGTGCAGACTCTTAAAATGTGACGTTCAGAGAACCGTCAGTCTGTGATTAGAAGTAATGAGCAGCAGCCTGAAGTAATGAGAACGGGTCCCTTACCAAACTAAATCAGAAAATCCACCAAATCCACCACCCCAATTCTCTTCTGTGTTTTGTATTAATAACAGTTTTTATTATTAAAGATGTGTCTTTCTATCAATATTTACAGGTAGAAAATCAAAAAAATTTAACTTCTGATTTGACAGAGCTTGCACTAATTAAAATTTGATCTTCAATATCCAGGGGTAGAACATTTGAAAACCATAACCTTTGATTTGACAGGGCCAGCACATATATCATAATTCTACCAAATAGATTTAGGCATCAAATTAATGAAACCTTTTGCTATCATATCTTTGCATTATTGTACCTTCAGCAAGCTGTATCAGCCATCAAACTATCTGCAACTGACTAAGTAATGCAGCACCATATTAGCACAATATCTTATTCATCGAGTATACGCTTGTTGTGGATATCTTATGCTTCAACCACATCCCAGGGGATGCTTGGTAGAAACTGCCATGTTTGAGCATCCTCCAGTCCCAAAAGGAATGCTTCATAAGACACCACCTACATTGGATACCTGTCCAATGGTTTGAGTAGGGGTTAGAGCTAGCTTTCTTTAGGGGTTCTTTCTAATTCGAGTTAGAGTTAGGCTTAGGGCTGGCTATCTATCTGGGAGGGGGGGGGGCACTGGAGCCCCTGTCTTTGGATGCAGATAAGACATCCCCTGAAATCTTCCTCTTCAAGGAAAATATATTGTGTCATAGGGTGGATAATACTCCCAACAGTCCCCTTGCAAAGCTGTGATAGAACAACCGAGAGAGAAAATATAGCACTGTGCTGACACATGGATCAAGCAAATATAGTATTCAGTCACCAATGTTACTGAATTGATGAAGGGGTTGAGCTGGCTGTAATCAGGGGAACCAGACAGACCCCAGCTAACTAGACACATCAATAACAGGGTGTGTGACAGGTCCCATGCCTCCCCATGTTAGACCTGTAGTATTTGGTTCTAGAAACTGCTGAGGCTGCAAGTTTAGAATTCATATCTCAAGTCCTTGTATGGTATCATGTCTATCAGCCCAGGGGCCTGATTCATAACAACTGCCGTATCCGTCATTTTAAAAAATCCTCAATAGTATCATATTTTTTATTGACGAGGGTAAAAGTGCGTAGATACATATTTCTATTTATTTGAATATAATTTCTTTTGAAGTGAAGTCCTTATTATGATTGCCAGATCCTAAATCATTTTGACTTTTTACCCGATACGGATACGGCCCCTGTCATGAATCAGACCCCTGATCTGACACTGTCTAGGGACTGATACAAAATGGTGATGTTACATTGTGCCCTCTCCTTGCCCTGTGAGTAAATTCCTTATGCATTATCTATTAGTTACATTTACTATTTCACACTTCTACATGCATAGACATTTGATCTTTTTTTTATCTTCAGATCAACAAGGACTCTCAGAAAGCGATGACAAAGCGCATGATGCATTAATACATTATGCCATACTTAAAGCGTTAATGGACACATAAATGGATGAAGTAGATATAACTCCTTCATAATACTGTACCAAAATACACTAGACTCTGTTTCAGGAGATCTTGTTTTCTGACCCAAGGCAGGTCCTGTAATTGTCTTTGATCATACATGTAGAATATGCTAATCTGAGCCACTTTCTCCTTTGTGTCTCGTGGATAAAGCAAATGTACATCCACATAGAATTATGCAATGGACCTATTTGAATTTTTTATCTTCACATCTTAGGAAAACATTGTGATACTACTTTGCCCTTTGTTCCCTCTTTCCCACACTTGCACACCTTTTGTGGTCACTCAGTCACCACTGTACCAGGACCAGAACTGAAGCCAGGAGCCCTTCACCAACCAAGCTTCAATCCCACAAAAATCTTTAATAGCTTATAAATCCACTTCTGCTGTCCACAAACACCATTTCCTGTCAGTGAATGTGTGGTCAATATCAATAAATGGCCTTCACTAAATGAAGCAGCAGCTTGAGGGTTTCCAGACTGTTATAGCATGGCTTTCAGAGCATGCCAGAACTAGCATTACGGAGCTTATGGTCCCATTTCTTTCTCATTTCCAATAATAATTAAATCAATCAGATGTAACAGGGTTGCTTTACTTGACAGATGTATCAAAAGACTGGAGACAGTTTATCATTGATGAACTGAGGTTTCATAATATTTATTAACCAAATTATCAGATCTGAAAATATATTAATTGCTACGCATTGGCTGTGAATCAAAATGTATAAGCAGACAATCTGAGCTGAGTAAACCCTTGATGGTGACTCACTATTTACCTTCGCATTGTGCCACTGCAGTGCCAACACAGTGTGCACACTGCCAAAGTGACATCAAGCCTGTGATGGGATTAATCAAACTGTAAATATTTGTAGCATGGAAGACACTTGAATGCCTCATATGGAAAGGCAGAGGCTGTAAGATATACGTGTACTTTCACCTTCCCTACATGATGTTGCAGAAATATAATGAACAATTACCATTTGTAACACATAAATTGAGCTAATTTAGCACTGAGCTATTCATAGATGGATAATTTGCGGCTATGAAGTAGCAACATAATGTTGGTGAGTAACTCACTGCATTGGTACCTCATCCAAACCCTCCAGGATCTAATCAACCTAACTGGTTAGTATGGCGTGAGAAATATGCTACCCTATATGGTTTGTGCGCATTGATCATGATGAGAGGCTTGGATTACCTTAGAAGAGCCATGGGTAATTGACGGCTACCAGGCCCCACTAGGTTAGACATGTTCTATTGGGTACTAGAAACTGCTGAGGCAGCAAAATGTCCAATAATATCTTTGTCTACTGATATAGACTTTATGCTGCCTGATACAGCCATCAAATATATTCCTCTTTACTGAGCTTGGAATCACTTTCTTGGTTTAATTTTCTCACCCTCAACCAGCGCAATGTCTGACCCTCTACCATGGTGACAGAGTCACTGAGGAAGTCATGCACTGGGCCCAAAGCGCCCATATACTGAGCTTGGTTGGATAGTGTTAGCCATCTTATATATGGATAGCAGACACTTGATTTCAATTGTCAGGAAAACATACAAGCCCAATTGGCTGCAGTGTTTGATGGGGTATTTCAGTTATCTATGGTAAACCTTCTGATGATGAGAGCGCAAATATTCATATTAGTACCCCGTGACGATGCTGTTTCGCCTTCGGTTTATTCAGGGAATGCCCCAGCAGCTCTCACTATAAAGGAGCAATACAAATGGTAAGGCTGCAGGCTGAGGGACTTGTAAAACCAAGGGAGCAATTTCAAACTGGAGCAGGAAATCAGCCGGGCCCCATTCAGCTTCTGGGCTGGCTGGTCTTGTCTGTCCCTGAAGGGAAGGACAATAAATGACCATGGTGTCGGTCCTGGCTCAGGCCATGATATTGGTGTGCTGACCTCACACAGACTGAAAATGCTTTGCCAATGCCACTCAAAAAATAAGATGTTTCTCATCACCAAGGATTGAAAAGTATGACGAGGGAGGATTTTAACATTTCCTTTCTTACTTTTACACTTGGCTAAAAATGCATTGTTTATATATGCCTTTTTATACCAAGATTTGCAATTTGGTAGTTATGGATTTTTAAAAGTAGGGAAACGTAAATTGTTCCTACAGCAACACACTACTGGCAGTATTAGCTCTAATTTGATACCAAAGATGCCTTTAAGAATGACATGTCCTTGGTCGTCATGATGCATGAATGCAACCTTGGCGAGTACCTCGCAAGTGCTGTGATCAGCGTCATGCCGACCCTATGGGGTTGAGACACTCCTGTAGGGTCCGCATGATTTAAAATATAGCACTGGTAAGTTACTCACCGGGGCTGCATTGGTACATTATGTAGACAAATGTCATCTTTTATTGACATCCATTCTTAAATAAAATAGTTATTATAGAATATCAGGCTTACCTCTGAAGAAATGCCTGTTACAGAAGAACTCCTTTTGCTGCTGAGCTGGTCACTGAACCAGCTCAGACCTCTGACCTGCTCCATAGGACCTGCTGCTCCTGGTATCACCAGTCAGACTGGTCAGCCTTAGCCAGGGCAGTTCTATTTTCTAATACGTCCTGCATCAGATCACTTCTAGAGGCAACTAGCTATTTGTCTTTACCCTTATACCTATGTGTATTCCAAGAATGTACACTGCTTCATGCTTCACCGTACCCTGCCAAGCTCTCCCGACGCATATATGTATCACCAATATTTGCTTCCATGTCTGGATATGGGCATAACAGTTAATAACAGCAAAAAGAGAACCTTTCAATCAGGGACTCTCTGGACCAAGGCACTTATACTGCGACTCGTCAAACTATAAAGAACATTGAGTGATTAACATCTTCGGAACTCAGTAGGTGTTGAGAGGACAAGGCATAAAAACCAGCATGACTGCATATTGCCCTTTGCTGCTCAATGTTACATCTACACACCAATCTGACCTCTGTCTGCTCAATGCTTCTTCCATATATCCTATCCTATTTAACCCCTGTCTGGCCTACCAATGGTTGCGGCCAGTATAAGCAGTGGTTGGACCAATCTCAACATTTTCATTACCACAATTAGACAATCATGCAGATAACAGCCTGTCAGGTTTTCACCAAGAATACGTTGGTGTCGACAATAGCAGTAGGGGAAACCTTCATGCAGTGAACCCAGCCTCAGGCAATGGAAGGAGAGATCCACAGAGCCCACCTGTCAGATGGATTGTACCCTGCAGGTAAGAAGTACTGCTAGTAACAAAGCTGCGTTCAGTAGTGTTTGCCATCGTATATATGTACAGCAGACGCTTGATTTAAATTATCCGGATACCATAAAAGCCTTATTGGTTGCAGTATTTGGTCGAACATTTCCGTTATCTATGGTAAGCTTTCAGATAATAAGAGCTCAAGTAATCAGATTTGTACCTGGTGACAAAACTGTTTCGCCTTCGGTTTCATTCGGAGAAATTCCCCAGCAGCCCTCAGTATGAAGGATCAATACAAATGGTAAGGCTGCAGGCTGAGGGACTTGTGAAACCCAGGGAGCAGTTTCAAACTGGAGCAGGAAATCAGCCGGGCCCCATTCAGCTTCTGGGCTGGCTGGTCTTGTCTGTCCCTGAAGGGCAGGACAATAAATGACCGATCTGTCGGTCCTGGCTTATATGCCTTTTTTTTAACCAAAATTTACAATTTGGTAGTTAAGGATTTTTTAAAGTAGGGAAAACGTAAATTATTCCTACAGCAACGCACTACTGGCAGTCTTAGTTCTAATTTGATACAAAATATGCCTTTAAGAATGGCATGTCCTTGGTCGTCATGATGCATGAATGCAGCCTTAGCGAGTAACTCGCAAGTGCTGTGATCAGCATCATGCCGACCCTATTGGGTTGAGACACTCCTGTAGGGTCCGCATGATTTACAATATAGCACTGGTAAGTTACTCAACAGGGCTGCATTGGTACATCATGTAGACAAATGTAATCTTTTATTGACATCCGTCCTTGAATAAAATAGTTATTATAGAATATCAGGCTTACCTTAGAAGAAATGTCTGCCTGCTACAGAAGAACTCCTTTTGCTGCTGAGCTGGTCACTGAACATGGTTAGACGTCTGACCCGCTCCACAGGACCTGGTGCTCCTGGTATCACCAGTCAGACTGGTCAGCCTTAGCAAGGGAAGTTCTAAGCAAGGATGTCCTGCATCAGATCACTTCCAGAGGCAACTAGCTATTTGTCTTTACCCTTATACCTATGTGTATTCCAAGATGGTACACTGCTTCATGCTTCACCGTACCCTGCCAAGCTCTCCCGATGCGTATATGTATCACCAACATTTGCTTCTATGTCTGAGCATGGGCATAACAGTTAATTTCAGCAAAAAGAGAACCTTTCAATCAGGGACTCTCTGGACCAAGGCACTCATACTGGGACTTGTCAAACTATAAAGAGCATTGAGTGATTAACGTTTTTGAAACTCAGTAGGTGTTTAGAGGACAAGGCATACAACCAGCATGAGTGCCTATTGCCCTTTGCTTCTCAATATGACATCCAAACATCCAATCTGACCTCTGTCTGCTCAATGCTTCTTCCATATATCCTATCCTATTTGACCCCTGTCTGGCCTACCAATGGTTGCGGCCAGTAAAAGCAGTGGTTGGACCAATCTCAACATTTTCATTACCACAATTAGACAAGCGTGCAGATAACAGCCTGTCAGGTGTTCACCAGGAATACGTTGGTGTCGACAATAGCAGTAAAGAAAACCTTCATACAGTGAACCCAGCCTCAGGCAATGGAAGGAGAGATCCACAGAGCCCACCTATCAGATGGATTGTACCCTGCAGGTAAGAAGTACTGCCAGTAACAAAGCTGGCCACATTTTCAGTACCTGACCCAGACTGGAAAAGCATGAACAGTAGTAGCTCTGTGTTTTCTTCCGTACAAACTTACGAATCCTCACTCTTCATTCTCTCTTAGTTGTCTCATTATTTTCACCTGCAAACCAACCTACTTATCTGTAGCACACATACCAGGAAGAGTCAGTGGACAGCCCCATGGTTCTTTGGTAAGCATGACACCATTGATAATCCCAAAGCAGTTATCAATTGATTTTGCACTCTCGCCACATCATTGTCCAATTTTCAAAAAGATGTGTATTTTGTGACCCTGGGAGAATCAGTGGATAAAGTCGCACCAAATGTTATTGGCTAGATATGATGGTCCCCTCAGACTTGGGACCGGATTGTGATGGAAACTTATAGTGAAGTCCCTCAGAGGATATACACTTTATTCTACTTTCCATCACAGACATTTTCATGGTAACCACTGAGGACATGACGATAGAGACCGCCCTGCCGGTTGCTCTGACACCAACTCTTTGTCGGCTCTCTGCTGTTTTGCATTCAGCCATCTATGATATCCCACCTCCACTCCCTCCATTTATTCTCCCACTTTTTTTCTCCCACTTTTTTTCTCCCTCCTCTTCCTATAGCCCTCCTTTGCCCTGTCTTAAACCAGCCGTCAATCACTGGCTGCCCTGGTCTATCCGTTTTCCTTTGCTCTGAGGACCCCAGTCATGGTTTGTAGCAGCAGGGAGCAGTGGGTAGCCGAGAGCATCAATCAATGTTCTCTGTATAGTATTCTACAACATAATAAAGCATGAATACAAGCCTTCATTTTGGAGCATACCTCATCTTTCAAGGTACTAAAGGGAATGATGCCTCCCTAGCAGCAATATATCAATGCAAATCAAGACAATGTCCACAGTAACCAAACTGTAATGGGGTATAGATAACGTTTAAGGACGACATGTAGAGATTATATTTATCATAATAATACACTGATTGAGAATCAAATCTGAAATCTGGGAAGCACACACAGGATAAAGACCATAAAATAGATTCATGTCTACCAGGATAACAACTTAGAAATGTGCCTGCATTTATTCTTAGAGGTATATATACTCCATGAATTAAGCCTGGGACTAGATTATCTTTGAGTATAAGATCCTAAGGTTACCTCCAAAGCTGAAAATGGCATGACTCAGAATATTATATCTCTTCTAATGATAGTGAGCCTGGTATGATATACCAATTAAGTGAGGACTGGACCTGTCTTGCTAATTCCCACTCTGTCATGTCTGTATCATTGCCAGCACCAATTAAGGAATTTGATATATGCCTGCAGGCTGATGCCTAGTTCAAAGAAACAGCAGTGTATGAGAGAAATAATGAGCTGAAGTCTGAAGGCTGGCCAGCTAACAGAAAAACGTTATGTTATGTCAAAATGAAATTTTGGTGAAATCTTGTATAACGTTATGCCATAATGAGGAGCCTTATAAAATGTTATATAACGGTATATAACTTTATAAAATGTTGTATAACGTTTTTTGTTTACTGGGTGAAGATTGTACCGAGGGGTACAAAGTTGTATGGAGGCATTACTAGGACCCTTAAGTCTCATACCATGCTCAGCAGCCATGGTGGTCATGCACCATGAAGGAGAGTGAACTTTACACTGGTACCACACATCACCCTCATGTATCATGTGTCTACTGCCTCCAGGAACCAGCTTCAGCAACATTGATCACCGCACAAGTGCCTCAAGTGGCTGCAATGGTCAAAAGATGGAGAATGAGGAAGAGATGTAGATGGTTGATGGGTTAGTGAACAAATGGTTTAACAGTAATCAGGCATCTATCACATAAAGTAAGTCAACATAAAAAAGAAAATGTTTATATAGCTTGTGATGTTGTTTATACAGGAATTCAGGTGATATCTGTTGGATACGACCTGAAATTCCAACTGCATGAGTTCATGACTGGCAGGATGCCTTCCAAATTTCAAATTCACCTACACCTTTTCTCAGTCAGAGATTTGTATACGCTTTGAATTTAGAGCAGATGTTTTTGAATAATATTCTCAGGTTACTTCCAAACATGCAAATGGCATGACTAAGAAATCTCTCTCTTATGATGATAACAAATTTGGTATAAAATACCACTCAAGGGGAGAATTGGCCTGTTTGATAATTCCTACTTTGTCATGCCTGTCCCATTCCCAGCACCAATTAGAGAATATGATATATGCCTACAGGCTCAGGTTTAGTTTGAGGAAACAGTTGTCTGTGAAGAGAAATAATGAGCTGAAGGCTGAGTTAGGATTATGAGGGTGATCTTTCGATGAAATATTCAGGCCCTCAAAATATAACTCTTGGCTGATGAGAAAATCAACAAAGAAATGAGCAATCAACACATGTGTCTGATTATTGTACTATTATTGTGCTATGAGGAAAAGGGGTGTGCTAACCACAATGCATAGAGCTTGCTCACATTCTACTGGGTTAACCTTACACTTTATAACCAGAAATTAAGATTAGCTTTAGTTGCAGTAAATTTTAGTACAAAGTAAACAGCAATGTCTTAACTTGTTGAAGGAGAAGTTGTATTGACAGAGCACAAACTAGAGCATCTGTCTAATACAAGAAAAATACAGCACTATGGATAAAGATAATAGAACCTAGAATCTACATAGCAGAATTGATAAAAGGGTTTGACTGACATAGCCAGGAGAACCAGACAAACCAAGCTAACTAGATTAGCCACTTCCTAGGTTCTGCCTGACAGGTACCAGAAGAGCAAAAGGCAGATTTGCAATGCCGCACACAAAAATATCCCAAGGCAAGTAATTTAGTGCTAGGTCTGAAGTCATATTATACCAACATATCTGCTAGAGCCATGTCTTCTGGTAGTGAACAGGGACTGGTTGTAAGAAGCAATCATACTATGGTGCCCCCTCCCCAACAAGGCCCAGTCGGGCTATTTCCCATGCATTTCCATGTATTATCATATTACAGGTATAACATCATATTACATACAAGCGCTTAAAAATTGGTCATCTAGGAGAGTAAGTATGTCCGTATGTCATGAGTAGTATAGTATGTATCGGAACGGGACTATAGTTAAGTACTGTTTATTACTCAATCGATATGCAGCCAATCAGAGGCCTCCATTTGGTCACGTGACCGGAAGTGACCTACTTAGGGGATTAGTGGTGACGTCACGTGACCTAGTTAGCCAATCAGAGGCCTCCATTTGGTCACGTGACCGGAAGTGACCTACTTAGGGGATTAGTGGTGCATTCTGGGTAACCCTGCAGCCAATCAGAGGCCTCCATTGGGTGACCGGAAGTGACCTACTTAGGGGATGGTGCATTCTGGGTAACCTACTGACCTACTTAGGGGACCGGAAGTGACGTCATATGACCTAATTTAGGATCACGTGATCGGAAGTGACCTGATGAGTCACGTGACCGGAAGTGACGTCACACGACTTAATGGCCAACCGGAAGCGACCTGATTGATCACGTGACCGGAAGAAGAAGAAGTTTTTTTTTTGTTTAGGATCCCGTGACTGGAAGCGACGTCGTCACATGAGTGACGCTTTAAGAGACTGCGCGACTTACTAGTAAAAGAAGCCGTATGATAATAAAAACACAACAATATTTTCTTTTAATTTTTTTTTATTTATTTTTTTTTCAATCTTGATAAACACTCTATTTTTGAAAAGATGCACACGCTTATTTTTTTTTTTTTTTTTTCATATCTCTAAAGGACTCGTTGTCACACCGTCAGAATGCACGCGACGCTTATAATACAAGTAGCGCACGCCGTCTTTCTCTATGGTGTAGGTGACCATTTTGTTTCGCACCACTTTGAAATTTCTATTTACAGCAATGAGAGTTTTTCGTTGGCGAAGAACATCCAAGAAGGCGTCTGGTTCCTGGGGGTTTTGTTTCTTCTGTACGCCTTTTGCACTCCATTTTTTGGATTTTCTTTCACCGGTGTCGCTGACTCGATCGTAGCAAATGTAAGTCTTAGGGTTGAGACTTAGGATCCCGTCACCTTCCCACTCCGCTTTCATGAGCCCCGAAGTTCTCAGATCGTGAAGGTACCGTCTCTCACAACATCCGCCGGGCGGCGCACACCATTCTCGCACTCTTTCCGTTTTTGTCTTCACGAAAAGCTCTAAGTGCTCGTCGCACACCGCTGTCGGAAGCCACTTTCGTTTCTCTCTGAAGTACGTCTCTCTCAGGCGAGGTTTCACTAGGTCATCCAACGTGGCACCGCTGAGAGCCATGTAAAGACTGTCGGTGTCCATTTGACAAAGGGCATAATCGCGCCGATCGACGAATCTATCCAAGAAGTCGTATGTGAACTCTACCATTTTCAACTTCGCGTACTGGTATACCATGAACCCTATCTGAATAGGGAGGTTGTTCTTGACCGTTTTCGGTTGTAGTTCGACTTCAAACAGATCGGAAGTCAACTCGGACGCCTTTTTGAAGCGCCACGAATTGGCCAATAGTTCGAACTTCCGACTGTCAGTGTATCTCACCGCCGTGTGTTTTTCTTTGTTGCAGATTGTTTTACCGTACGTAGCGTTTCCCATTAACTTGTAACAGTCTGACAGAATTTTCTCGTTCTCGTTCACGTCGCCACGTCTTCGCGCCGCCGTCACTTCGTCCGCGAAACCGGCAAAGGAGCGTTTAGGTAGGTATTCTACCACCAGCTGCACTTTGGTGACTATCAAACCGTGCTCTAAATACCACTTGAGAAGCGGCGTTCCCAAGAGAAAATTTTTTCCGTGGTAACTCCCTATCAGACATCTCTGAGGCGTGTTCAACAGCTTTTCTTCCTGCGCAAAGTCTGACATGTGAGGGCCTATGTCCGATTTTGAAACGGTCGCGTTCTTGAAAACGGGGGTCATTTCTTCGAAGTACTCTCGTAGGTGAGGCGGCGTAGTGATGTCCACTTGAACTAAACCGAACATTTTCTCCTCTTTCACAGCGGAAAGGATGTCGCTCTCGCTCATCGCGTTTCGAGACACTTTCAAAGCGTCAACCTTCCAGCGTTGTTGGGAGGCCTTGACCCGCTCATCTCGACGCTTCATCTCTCGCCATTCGCACTCCCACACGACGACCAGCTTGTAACCTAGCGCTTTCAAGTAAGCGCTTACTCTGGTCGTTCTGTCGCGTCTCTCCTCTCTCAGTGAAGCGCACTGATATCGGTGCGACGGTATGCACTCGTGAGCGTGGAACCAACACCCGTGAAACTGGAAAACCGTATTAGAGGCCGCGTGAAATCCGTCCACGCGAATTCTCCGACAGCCTACCGCCATCTCGCCGCCGTTCAGAGCGTGGCGCAGTTTCACGTCGCGGTCGTGCTCTACGAAGCGTAACCACTCCAAAGCGCTGTGAGAGTTTCTTTGCCTGATTTTGGGCTTGAACTCGGTCTCGGGCCGTCTCACCGCGTAATAGCCCGTGCAGTGCGCTTCGCTCATGCAGCGCAAGTACAGAGAGTTAGCGTCTAGTCCTAGGATGTGTTGGCACGGTCTCGCTTCTTCGCCGTACTTGTGCTCCCTTATCCGCGTGGTGCCCTTCTCGTGAAATCTATGGAAGATGATGGAAGGACCGCCGACTAGATTCTCTTTGATCAGAGCGTGGAGGACGGCGTCGAACTGGGGAAACGTTGTGAACGCGTCTTCTAGGTTTTGGAAGAGGAAGCGTAAAGTCAAACCGGCGAGAGAAACTCCGTCTTTCAACATGTCGATGCCGCGATCTTGGAAAAATTTAGCGTGATTTTTCAGAGCTTCTATGAAAGGTTTCACGTCTTTGTTGTTGTAGTGGATCAAGTAGTCTTCCATAGTTTGCATCTTCTCGTCGGACCAAACTTTCTGACATGCGGCGTAGTCGGATTCGGACATTTTGACGCCCGTCAGCTCGCTGTCGAAAGCCGATCTCGGCGGCAGCGTTCTGTTTGCCAGTTTCCTGGTAGACGTCATCCATTCGTAAGGAAAGTGACCTTTCTCTTCGTTCCTGGTGAAAGCTCGCAAATAGGTCGCGTAGTTGTAACCGGGTGCCAAATAGTTGACTACGTCCAAGAAAACCGTGTGCTGTGTGTAAACCGCCAAGTATTGATTGCTTCTCTTTATGACGCTGAATTCTTGGTTTCTTCGGTCTCCGGAGGCGAAGAAGGAGTGAAGGCGTATTTTGATCAGGTTCAAGTCGTAACGCCCCGAGTTGAAGCCCACCACTGGAGCTTGACGGATGTATCTCAGAAGACGCTTCTTCAGTTGAACTAACGGGTGTCTGGTCTGAGCCGCAGCGAAGCCGCCTGGAGAAGGGGTGGTGAACGTCGCCTCCTCCAGCAGGAGAGCTTCACCTATCGCCGCATCTAACTTCGCTAAGGTCGGTCGGTAAAGTTCTAGCACAGCTTCCCCGATCGCTTTGGCGTTCTCGTTTATGTGATTTAAAACTCGGTCCAACAAGGGGTCGGAATCTGCGTCGGACGCTCTGACGAAGCAGACGGGCCCCTCCCACCCCGGAAAGTCGGATGCGACGCTAGCCGACAAAGGGACGTGATCCCACAGCAGGGACACGTGCTCCGTCGACGGTTCTTTGCACGGTCTGAAGAAAGCCTCGAAATCGAAGGCGATCTTGTAAGGGTAGATTCCGGAATGTCCGTCGGGGGGAAAAATGGAGAAGTCTGCTAGCGCTTCGAAAATCGTTCTCGAATTTTGGTAGATGCCACCTACGTAGCGCAACTTGACTTGTCGGCAAGAGGAAAGCTGGTTCCTGTGTCTCTTCAGCAAGAACTCGGTGGTGAACGCCGCCTTACACTTGCAACATTCGTATATGCCCGCGTACGCGTTGAAGTCCGTGACGAGAGAGACGTGCAAACCGCCTTTCGCCGTCAGGTGTAGGTTGACTTTACCTCGGGCGGCCACAGTTCTGGAAGGCGGTCTGATCAGAGTAACGCGTCTTCTCAACTTCCGCCCCGGCACTTGACGCGACGCAGTGTAAACCGCTATTTGTACGTCAAACAAGTTCTCTAACGCGGGTAAGTCGCGGATGTTCAGACCCGGAAAGGATTCAGGTGTGGCCGCGGGACAGAACTGACGTAACAAATCTGAAGTGCGCTTGCTGGTGTTGTATAAGTGAAAGGAAATGCAGCGGAAGATGCAGAGGTTGTCCTTGTTGGGAAAATCTAACACGCCGCTTCTCTTTCCAACTCGACCGGCCTGAGTGATCCTACCGCCTATGGGGAATTCCCCCGGTCCCATGTAAACGCAGATGTTCAAATTGGTAGGAAAAAGAACGTGCCACTTGGTGTCAGCGTCGCAAAGTTTCCGTACCTCCTCGCAAGCGACGGTGTTTTGCATCTTTGAGAGGAGCTCTTCCAAAGTTTCTGAATTAGTTACAGTAGGGAGCGGTTGTATGAGAGTTGCGTTGTTCTGGGAGGCGTGGAAGTAGCGCAGTTTGCTCTTGTCTTCTCTGTGTTGTAACAGTAAGCCTACCGAGAAACCCACTTTGTATCTGAATCTTTGTGTCAAGTGAATGCGACGCATAGTATCTACAGCGTCACTCAACTCGCCGGTTGGTAGCCTGAAGTTTGTTACACTCACGCGAGTCCCGTGCATCCTGACGCCCGTTTGTATCGCAGGCCAATTCGCCGTGAACGTTTCCTCCCCGTTCGGTACAGCACATATGCGCGGAGGGACGGTCACCCCGTCCAGAGATTCGCGTCGACAAGCGCTCTTTCGGCAATCCCCTTCGCCGCATAGAGGGCAAAACTTAGCTACTACTCTACAATTTTCTACGTGTCTCTCGTGGTTGTACGCTCTTTTAAACATTTTGAAACACTTTTCGCATACGTACTGTGTCATGTTTTTTTTCACTCGGTTACCAACTACTTAGCCGTCTAACTATCTATCTATCTATCTAGCTATCTATCAATCTGTCGTCTATGTAACTATCTTTCTGTCTGCTGTCTGTGTATCCGTCTGTCTGTCTGTCTGTCTCATACAGCGTACGTCAAACGCTGTGTGTGTGCGCGCGTGAGCGTTGAGCGTCTCTCATTCCGAATCTATGCCGAGATATTTCAGAATGATCTCTGTTTTGTCATCCAACTCTTTGAGCGCTCTGGCGGACAGCGTCACCCCCTGCTGTGTGGGTTTTTTGTCAGGACCTTCGTACTTGCGCACGTGGACGAGGTTCTTACCGCTGTAGTAGCTCACAGCTGCGTACACTTCGCCCGCCTCATCCAGCACTGCGAACCAGGGGGTGTGATTAGGTTTTCCTTGCGCGGCCGCTGTGTCGCGTATGCGCACCACTGCGCGGATATCGGCGATGCGTGCTATGAGCTCGCGCAGCGCGTCGGCCGTGAAGTGCACTCGCTTGCTTCTGGTCAGAGACGCCTCTTTCACCTGGCCGTCTTTTGTGTAGCGCGGCCTCCTAGACAGTCTAGCCACGTCCTCCCAGATCTCCAGCGTCAAAGCTCCGTCTAAGCAGAACTCTAACCCGAGCGTTTTCTCTGCTTCTTCTCGTCCATCTCCTTCTTTTTCTTGTATTTTTCTCTTCTTAGTGGGCCTTGTTGTTCTGGAACTCACCTTAGAACGTTTCACACCCGCAGGATGAGTAACACCATCAGCGTGAGCTGAATCAGCAGCAGAACCGATAGCAGGAGCAGCGTCAGCGCTGGTGGTATCGGAGGTCTCGTTGTTGGAACAGCGCAGCCACACGCCGTCCGTGCTGAGTGTAGCGGTAGAAGATGAAGCGCCGCCGCCGCCCTCGTAAGGTGGCGGTGAGGGCAGTCGCCACGGACCGGACGGGGGGGCGCTAGCAGTGGAGGAAGTGAGGTCGAAAGGTCGAAGAGGGAAGCCGAAAAACGTACCGCTCACCCCTTGCCCTTTGGGTTCTTCGTACGCCTCGTCGTCAGCGTCGTTCTCTGTCTCACCCTGTTGCTGCTGCTGCTGCTGCTGCTCCTCCTCCTCCTCTTCTTCTCGGTTCAGGGGCTGAGTGTCCGAATAGCTGTAACTCTCAGCGCGAGCGGCGTCGAGGGCGTCCGTCGATGTAGTGGTGGAGGAGAGGGGCTGTGCAACGTGCGGCAGGTCATCAAAGTCATCAACAGTAGTGGGGAGGTAAAAACCCGGTTGCCAGTACTGCGCTGTGCCAGGAGCGTTGTCGTCAGTAGTAGTAGCAGTAGCAGCAGGTGCAGCAGAAGCAGCCGCAGCAGCAGCCGCAGCAGACGCAACAGTAGCAGGCGCAGCAGCAGCCTCAGCAGGCGCAGCCGTAGCAGGCGCAGCAGTAGCAGGCGCAGCAGCAGCAGCAGCAGCAGCAGCAGCGGCAGGCGGGACGGCGGTAGCAGCGGCAGCGCGCTTAGCAGCAACGTGTACCGTCGCGAGTGTAACAACGTCGCTAGCACGACACGACTGCTACCAGTAGTACTACTAGTACTACTACCACTACTACTACTACTGCTACTACTAGTACTACTACTACTACTACTACTACTACTACTACTACTACTGCCGGGAGCGCTTGCTACAGCAGGAGGGTGATAAGACCAACCGGCTGCGGCGGTAGTCTCATGTTCAGTAGCAAGAGCAGGCACTGACGCTAAACGAACGCTGTTCCGCGTAGTCTTCTTGTTCTTGAACGCCGCTAGATGTTGTCTTTTGCTCATGGTGGTGACTGTAGAGAGCAGCAAAAGAATGAGTGAGTGAATGGAGGTTTCCAAGCCCCTTATATACGCCTTCTCGCTTCTAGAGCTAAGCTACTTACCGACCCTGTTCAGCTGCCGCCGGCTGGCCGGCGGCCATTCACAAAGAGAAACAAAAAGACATAAGGCATGACGTTTTCAGCTGGATCCCTTTCCCCCCCTTTTGAGAGATCGACTGTCATGAGCTAAGCCGCTTACCACCCTGTTCAGCAATTCAACGCGCATTAGCTGTATAAAGGGTTAAGCGGTTGCTGCCCGTCGACTGACCGGCGGCGGCCATTCACAAAGACATAAGGTATGACGTTTTCAGCTGGATCCCTTTTTGAGGGATCCACTGTCGTGAGCTAAGCCGCTTACCACCCTGTTCAGCCATTCAGCGCGCAGTTTAGCTGTATAAAGGATTAACGGTAACGGTGATGAGCTTACAGTGTGTATACAAAAAAAAAACTACAGGAGGCGTGTGGCGTGAAGCAGGACCCCCCTAAGACGAACGTGTCTGTCTGTGAGTAGAGGCGTGTGCATGTGGTGAGCGACTTAAGTGTAAGACAAAAATCACCACCTCCTGCCGTGGCGAGTAGACCGGGCCGGCCAGGCGGGCGGGCGGCCGGCTAGTTCAATAGGGAGGGGCGACAGCTGACTAAGGCTGTGCATGAAAAAAATCTGATTTTCACCTGACCTCTGACGTTTGTTACAATGAATGTCAGAGGGAGGGAGACGTCCTCGGGTAGGGGGTAGGAGGTATTAAGGCTATGAGTGAGGAAAAAACACCGTTTTCAGCTGGTCTCCACGGATAGCGATGCCACACCCCCTCGTCATCTAAGCTCTTAAGGAGCGGAGCGGCTGAAAAAGCGTCATGCGGACAGGGCGCTAGACAGCTGGAGCGCTGTTGGAAATGGGATTAAACTCCCTCTGTATAAAAAGCTCTGATTTCTGTTGGAAAAAAAACATATCGCCTCTGACCCCAGTAACGGCTACTACCACCACCACCGCCACCACCACCACCGCCGCCGCCGCCGCCGCCGCCGCCGCCGCCGCCGCCGCCGCCGCCGCCGCCGCCGCCGCCAAGACGAGACGAGATGGCTCAAGCTATTCCACTTTCAAGCTCGCCTTCACCGCCCGGTGCGCCTGAAAAAAAGTTAATGCGGCTTGACGACGTGAGACGCGGCGCGAGGCAGCAGACCGATGATGGGGAGACCCGACAGGTAGGACAGCGGCGGTTAGCCTATAGCGACGCCTTGCTTCGTCAACTAGGTAAAGAGTTGAGCGGCTGTTGGAGAGAGTTGGGCAGTAGCTTAAAAGTCAGCGCCGCCCGTATGGATGCTCTAGTAGAGCGCAGTGTCAAGACACCGGAGGAGCTGTGTACGGCGATGTTCCGAGTGTGGTGGGGTGAAACCCCGCATCGTCATAGATGGGGCGAGCTCGGTCGCGTCTTCACCCGCATTAGACGCATGGAACTGTTGGCTCAGTGGATGGCCCTTCTCCACAGACAGGGGTTGGATTTCGAAAACCCCGACTCGCGCGCGATGCATAAGCACTTGGGCACCCTCGGCAGACGTCTGGGTAGCAGGTGGAAAGAGGTGGGGGACCATTTAAAATTGTCGCCTGAGAGGTTAGATAAGATCGCTGAAGAATGCGAATACGGAGGAAGTCCCGCTGAGTGGGCCTTCCGAGTGTTGAAAATGTGGCAAGATGAAGCTGACGGCGCCGGCGGTACGCCTTTTGAACTCCTTCGAGTGTTGACTGAGGACATGGGAAAGTTTGGCCTCGGCATCGCGATATTACTTGACTTTATCAAGCAAGAAACAACGAGAACGACGGACATGTGAATTGTTGTGTTTTATTTTCATACGTCTTCTTTATTAGTAAGTAAAAAAAAAAAATATCATAACAATTAAGACGCGCGATCTCTTAAAGTGTCACTTCTTCCTCCAGTCGCAGCTGATCGCCTCATCGCAGCACGTGATAAACAAAAAAAAAACACGAAGAGACACGCTTCTTCCTCTCGAGAGGAAGAAGCGTGTCTCTTGATTGAAAATCTTTTTTTCTTTTCTTTTCTTTTCTTTTTCTTTCTTAAAAGAGACAAACGCGCCCCTTAGAGTGCCCCCCCACCCCACCCCCCCCCTAGAGTGCCCCCCTCCCCCCCACCACTCGCCCCATGCATCCTAAAAGCGCCCCCCTCCCCATGCATCTTAAAAGGGCCCCCCTCCCCCCCTCCCCTCCTTCCCCTCCTTCCCCCTTATACACTCTAAAGAACGCTTCTACCTAGTTCAATAAGTCACTTCCAGTCGCTCGTAAAACAATAAAAAATGAAAAAAAAAACTTATATCGTGGTGTTTTTTATTAGTTTACCGAAAAAAAAAAAAGAGACTCGCCTCCTCCTCCAAAAAAAAAGATATCACATTTTAAAGCCCGTGACCCCTTAAAGACGCTCATCTCTTCATTAAGTCGCGTGACGTCACTTCTTCTTCTTCTTCTTCTTCTTCCGGTCACGTGATCAATCAGGTCACTTCCGGTCACGTGATCCTCAATGAGGTCACTTCCGGTTGGCCATTAGCTCATGTGACGTCACTTCCGGTCACGTGACTCATCAGGTCACTTCCGGTCACGTGATCCTAAAGTAGGTCACTTCCGGTCCCCTAAGTAGGTCATATGACGTCACTTCCGGTCCATAAGTAGGTCATATGACCTCACTTCCGGTCACGTGACCCAATGGCGGCCTCTGATTGGCTAACTAGGTCACGTGACGTCACCACTAATCCCCTAAGTAGGTCACTTCCGGTCACGTGACCAAATGGAGGCCTCTGATTGGCTGCAGGTCGATTGAGTAATAAACAGTACTTAACTATAGTCCCGTTCCGATACATACTATACTACTGTCATGTGTCTCCGATGTCCAACCACTAACAAAAAGCTTAATAATATACTCTTACCGTTTATAAACCATCTTCAGTAGCTCACACAGCAAGGCAGAACCAATGCCATCATCAGTTATAATTACTTATGGGACAGCCTTGGGCACATCTTCCATTTGTAAACACACTGTACGTTACAGGGTAGGGTTGGCAGCCTGAACACTATCAAAAAGTCTACTGGTCATTCAATACACTCCAACTGTCAAAGAACTCCCATTGCCAGTCACATCTGTTAAGCACGTAACAATAAATCACAGAATGATTTTTATACAAGCTCAGTTGAGAGCCTGCTCCCTTATGCAGAGTGGTGGTTTGCAGACTCTTCAGTGGCTTAAAGGGCACTGCAAAACCAGCACTGTAATACGTATGTAACAGCCATGGACTCGTCTTCTGTTTGTACATACACTGTACGTTGAGCTGTGTGTCAGAAGGTAATGGTCCCATTTCCTCTCTTATTCCTCCTGATGATTGTATCATCCTCCATGCTAGTAGAGGCAGGCAGAGAGTCCTGTCAATATTTACCTCCTGGATGCTCTGTGAGCCACTACAAATACGGTTTGATTAATCCTATCATGACTACGAATACTTTCTATGCTTAGGTACCCTTGGCTCACATTGTATGCTCACACAGCTAAAAAAGACTTGAATCGGGAGAATTCTTGCAAGTATGAAAGGAGCTAATGCATAGCATGTCATGCATTGTGGTCTACTAATTGTCCTGATTCATGAAATAGTGATTCATTGTGGAAACTAATTTAGTGGGGGGGGGGGCAAAATGATATAATGCTATAACTAAGTAAAAGGTGTACACTATAGTATTGAAAACCAAAATACGTACAGGCAATACCTGCCTGGAGGCACTTGTCATATTCGGCTAGTTAAGGTTGAGGGAGGTGTATACACTAACCATTGTCTCTGTAACATGATCTGTTTTCACTTAACCCAGTCAGGCAATTTTCCCTGTTTCAATTTCTTTAAAAATCAATTTCTTACTTGTTGAACTAGTAAAGGAAAAAAAAGACTGATTCAGAGCAGTAAATAATGTCCTTACAAAAGCCACTTCATAGAAACCTGTGATGAACCTTTGCATGGAGAGTGTATTGGCGAAGCAGAGGTCGTATTAAAATGACCAGAAAAGGTAATTTGGTCAATTTAAATCAAATATATCTTATCAAAAAGCAGCCGATGGGCTGATCCAACAATGCCCTTTGGGTAAAACCTTGAAAAGGCATAATGAATAACCTTCTTTGTCTCCTATCCCAGGGGTTCTCATCTTTTTAATGTATCCCTTTTTAACTCTCCATCTCCATTCTGTGACTTCCCTACCTACCTAGCTCTAAAAAAAGGAATTACTTTTTTACTTGTCTGTATCAAACCCTCCACCTACAGTCCAACCCCTTTGGCATCAGACAATCTATGGCGCATCCATAAAAGTTCATCTCAGTGGGTGGCTGTAACAGGTCCTGGTCATCTGACACAGCTTCAAAAATGGAAGTCAACCCCTCAGCCTATGCATCAGATTGTTTTCAGGTCTGGCTGCTATTGATTCGGTTAGGAGTCGGGGAGAGCCAGGACATGAGAACCCCTAGTAGTGGCCAGTGATAGGGATAGAGTGGGCAGTGGCACAGACAAGGGAGGCAGAAAATGGTCCAGGATCAATATGGCTGATCAATATGTCATGGACCACTATCAGGTTCCCTACCAAGAGGGTGCAAAATAGATATCTAGGAGTAGTTAAAACAGCTAATAAGCATGCAGTGTAGGTGCAAAGGTCTGATGTTTTTAGTTGCATGGATATCCATAGTAAATATACAGCAGAGAAGCAAAGTTACATAGATCTGCATACTTGTAGTGAGTGGAAAAACCTAAAGCCCTATTCATACATGGATCCTGGAGTGTATTTTCTCATACTGCATTACTTTTAGCAAGTTCAGAGGTGGTCAATTGTATCAAAGTCATATCTAATGTAACTCCTGTTTATCAAGGCATTATGTTCAACTGCTCAGAGACACAGTTTACTGCCACCTATTAGTGAACTAAGTGGCATCAAACTGGGACACTGGGAGGCAGAGCTAACTAAGGGGCTTGATAAATGGTCATTAATCAGAACCAATATTGGATAGTGGAGGCATCAGGGAACTATCATCTCTTTCTCTGGTCTAGACACTATAATCGAAAAGCAATACAGGCCACTGGTGGCTGATGGTAGAGTTGCATACCATGTCTTCCTTGCTTATGAATGGAATATAGGTGAGAGTACAGCAAGAGGCACTAGCAACAGCAACAATGGGAAAAGCTTTAAGAATAGGTGCCAGTTGACTAGCTCAGGTGTTTGTAGAAGGGAGCTGCGGCACTTACAGGTTTGCTTCATTATTGCACAACCTGTTTCAATAAGTACAAAAGGCAGGCAAATACAGCAATCCACTGGGAAGAATGGGCACAGCTGGAATAATGAACTCAAGCTTCCATTAAATGTCCATTAAATGTTTCTACTCCAAGTGTGGGTGAAAGTAGTTCAACCATAGCTGTTTGATTTTGTTTAGCGGTGGATGATGGTGCTAAGTGAAGTGCGTTATGAGGGGTCCCTGCATCAATGGATGTAGCCATAAGCGAATAAACATATTTACAATGCTTTAGAATTGAGATGTGAAGAATGCATAGAAAAGGAAAATTAGCGAACAGTAAAGGCATGGATACAATGCAGTGCATTATGAGACTCAATAAGAAACAATCAAAAAAATGGAAACAAAGACCATTTTTCAGCAACATGCATTCAGCACGACACTTTACAATGCTTTTAAATTGAGATGTGAAGAATGCGTAAAAAGAGAAAATTAGCGAACAGAAAAGGGATGGATACAATGAGATTCATTAAGAGACTCAATGGGAAACAATTTAAAAAATGTAAACAAAGACCCTTTTTTCAGTAAAAATCATTCAGCCTCCACTTTGACCTTGCACAACAATATAATAATGTAATCCCTACATTGTTGTGGAAGGTGAACAGGGGTTGGAAAAAAAGGAAAAGGTGTTTTTTTACTTAAAGGGAGATTACAGCTTGGACACGGAAAAACAAAAGCGCTGACACAGGCAGTCTTGTCATCTCTGTCACTTTTCTTCCCAAGTTCACATACACTAATATTACCACCAGGCTTCAACTGCCCCCCTTTTTTGTTTACATTATTACGTTTTTTTTTCACCTTGGAGACTAAACTTCCATTCTACACTGAATAACTTTTGTTGACTCCCTGGGGACTAATCTCTGCAATTAAATACTCCTTGTGCTCTGTGTGCCCAAGGGAAATGCAGTGTATCTCCTGGTACTAGGAGTAATTACGTGTGGCCATGAGAAAGGGACCACCTGATGTCTGTAAACTCTCATATGTATCTTTTTCTGATACATTATTTCATTTTTTATACATATGTTGGGGAATCTATTCTTTACTGTAATATTTCTACCTGATACATTATAGTTGTCAACCAACACATATGGTTGAATTTAAATCTTAAATTACTCAACAACAAAAAAACAAATCAGTGACAAAAACAGAATTACCAGACCTTATTTATTGCTGTGTGACAGTGCTACAGACTGAAAACATGTTGAATTCTCTGTTTTCTGGATTCTGGGATGCTCCTGTCACTTAGTTACCATCAACTAAGGTCCTTTTTCTGCTTACTATGATGGCTGACCACTACTATCTAGTATGTGAAATTTAAAGTGATGATGTGTCAAACTAATCTATTTGAGAGTGATTATGCTTTTTTTCATTAAGATCAAATACCTTGAGAACGTGTTTGTTTGCTGTAGCTTGGATATAGATGCTCTGATAAGTCACCACTGACATTTATCCTGTCATGCTATCACAAGGTTTATGTTATACTTAGGACTAGCCCCGGGCCCCGATCCTTCAGTTGATACAAGCTCCACGCTATCTTTACCCCTAACCACCCCCTAACCCCTGACACCATCCTTCAGGTGGTAGTGGTTGGTAGTGGATTTACATGTCCTCACTCTCACTTATCCCACACTAATCTCTGTCCGTAGTCACTATCAGTCTTCACTACTGCCAGCCTTAGTACAAGCAGTGCTCTACCCAGGACTATAACACTTGCAGCATTCGCCTTAATCCAGACATATTATATTACTTCATGGTTGCCCCTCCAAGTAACTCTCAGCCCTAGGTCGTCTTGATACAGCCTGCTTCTTATTTTTATCCTAATT
This sequence comes from Harmothoe impar, assembly GCA_947462335.1. Taxonomy (NCBI): domain Eukaryota; kingdom Metazoa; phylum Annelida; class Polychaeta; order Phyllodocida; family Polynoidae; genus Harmothoe; species Harmothoe impar. The sequence goes on along the minus strand of OX381720.1, from coordinate 58,784,819 downwards.
TCCTTATTGGTAATGGGGCTGATATTGGCAATTAGTAACTAATCCTTATTGCCCAGTAAAGTGGTTTTCCCGAATGAAGATGTTGATATAGTAAGGGTAACCTGCCAGTGTAGTCTCCAAGTGCAGAAACCTTAGATGAGTAAGACAGGTAGCTGCCTTGACTCCCTGTCAGCTAAGTGTCATGTTAGTACCATGTTGCAAAGTTAGGCTAAGGAGGTGTAGAGATGGTGATATAAAAGTATGTACACCTATCTATATTATCGAATTTATTTTGTCAACATCGGAAAAGTGAATCCTGATATATAGCAGTTAGAATTTTTGTTAGAAATTCATTTACAAATTTATGATTGCACTTTTATTACTATCATATCTCCCTTATCAAAATAGATACATGATTTTAGATACAAGAACCTTAGCTCAAACTAGCACTTGTTCCCTTCTTGATTGAATATTGACATGATTAATACAGTTTTGGAAAGCTCATGTCATCCTCATAGAGGTGTATGGGGTGAGAACTACTTATATTGCTCCCTTCAGCTGTATGGTGAACTCACAGTGGTCAGACACAATCCTTGTCTTGTACATTCAACCTGTACACTGGATCAATACCCAGCCACCACAGTATCAGTTGACCAATGTCCCCTTCTCTCCAGAATAGATCATGTACACATCCAGACAATGACTAACATATCTACATCCTTGTTGACTGTATGCGCAATGGTAAAGTGTATTCATACAGAGGTATGACATTGTCTCCTGGATACACTTATTCAGGAGAGTCTCTGCTATATACTGACAAACAGAATATTATGATGTGAATACGCTGCTGCATGGCACTGTCTGGTATGTGCTGTCCGACATCATAGTGATGTGCATGCCCCCTGTGTTTGTTGTTGTTATATTACAGGATTGTTTCATTGCTTGTTCACCTTTGGCCCCATCCTAAGCCCTCCTGAATAACCTCACAATCCTCTACTTTACAATGGATCTGCAACCTCTGCTCACCTACAAGGGGAAATAGAAAAACACATGGGTAAGTTTTCAAAACAAATAGTTAAGTCTAAGTTACAATACAATTATTCTTAAAGAATAATCACATATTCAAATAACAAGGGTTATCAAATAGTATGCAGATAAGCAAGCGTGTAGGTATTCTAGAAAGACAATCAGACTGCCAGAGATGACCCATCACCAAGGCTCTATTTGGGGGTATGTAGCATTGCTCGGTTTTTATCTAGGATTAGTCAGGGAAAGCAGGGATTAGCCTGTGTAGATGCACTGTTAGGCCTTTATTACCTAGCACTAAGGCAGGAGCTCTTCTTCAGTTCTTCTAATTCCTGTTCACCGCCCCCCATGCCCCATCCTCGGCTACATACAGTAAGTAGCATTATGGGCAGGTAGAGAGTAGTGTCAGAGAATGGGGGACTGTGTCAGCTTACTTGGGGTCTGAGGGAGTCTTTTTGTCATCAGGTATGGTCCATTTACAGCAGAACTACCCTGTATTGCTTTCTTCACATGAAGCCTTCCCTTGTTTCCTCTGCCCATGGAAGTTTGGCAGAATGTCACAAGCTGAAAGCATCCATTGTAGGACAAGTAAGGTGCACTCACTTCTTTTTTTTCCCCCAAAATAGCAACACTGGTGAACAGACACTCCTGAAAACATGCACATGGAATGACCCTCCAGAAGTTAAAGCTTTGCATGACAACCATGCCCAGAACAGCCCATTGCCTTCCTATGTGGCAGATTCTGGGATCTCTCTGTGACTAGGCTTGGTCTTATTTTACATGTGTGGTGTACGCTCTTTGTAGTTGTCACACATTTCAATTATTGGAATCGATGTAGATTGGAATTATGGTTGCAGGAAAGTTAATAGAAAATGGATGCAAGAAAATCTGAAACATCCAGATTATAAAATCTGACAAAAGGTCCCATGAATACATACATATTTGAATCCACCATAATTTTGAACAAATGACAGTAGTCAATACAGTAACCAGCATTACATTAACGGAATATTAGATCATATACTACTGCATTTCACTAGTGAGGAAGCAGTTGTCCTTGAAGATAATCAGCACAAACAGTGGTGGTCTGTATGTCACTGTTATATAGGCAGGGTAATAGGGAAGGAGTAAGCAGTCAATACAAAGACGCCCACCCTAACACCAACAACTTTCATGCAACCAATCAATATCTATAAAGAATTGCAAAATATTCTGGGGGTAGGAGGCATTGGGGAGGGAGCTTGCAGCATGAATGGTGTTGGAGTCAGGGAATGGGGAGGGAATTGAACATTGGGCAAACAGTAAGGGGGGTGCATGTCTGGTTACTGCAGTCTTGGTCCTCTGGTGGCTCCTCTGACCGCGGATCAATCCCAGGGAATCCTGGTTATAGAACATTGATATAGATCTCTGCTGCTGTGTGATACAGTCCCCACCCACCCTGTGTCTCTACCCTGCTCAATTCCAGTACACTTATGTTATTCATGTTTCTTTTTTTTCATCCCCTGGCACGCATGCCACTTAGTAGACGGCTAGTCCACCTGCTTCTCATACACCCCTTTTTTTATCCCAAGATGTACCAAAATTGCTTAATAATTTTGGAAAAAACTATTGTTTATTCATAAAGATGCACCAATACCTGCTAATAAAGTATGGTTATAAGTATGAGGAGAACATATAGCCAGGGTCTCTTTAAAACTAGACAATGCTCCTTTAACTAAGACACATACGTATAGATATTTAGGCATCACAATAGATAGTAACCTAGATTTTAAGTCACATACAAAAGGTCTAACTAGAAATGTCAACCATAAGGTTAGACTGCTCAGAAGGGTAAGAAGGAAGATGGCTGAGAAAACCAGTGCAAAAGTACTCACCTCAATGATTTTACCAGCTATTGATTATGGAGATGTACTTTATTGTATATCTACCATAAATTCCTTGGAAAATTTACAATATGCTTTTAATAGGGGCCTAAAAACTACTTATAATAAGGATAAATTTCATGTTGATGCATGCCTCAAAAAGTGTAGTGTAAATAAGCTTGAGGACAGGAGGAAAATGCACATGAATACAGCAGCTTTTAATTTTGCCCTAACTGAAACTAATGTTGACAGAAGAGACATAAGAACAAGAGCTCATGATAATAAGCTTGTTAAGGTAATAGGGCCATTCTTATAAAAGATCTGTTTTTATTTCTCGAAAATTTTGCTCTCAAGTGAACATATCATCAGTTCACCATGTTGGTATAACATCTCCCACTATATTTATTTTATTTTATTTTTGGAAAAAGGATCAGAACGCAAACAGGGCCTGGCTCTACGTTTTTGCAAGTAAAATAAAAGAATTAACAACAACAACATATTTGTAAGAACGTTCGTTAGGAAGGACAAATTGATTTTATGGTGATTTTTGAACATTTGACCTTTAGTTACATGACCTTGACCTTGGCCAAGGTCAACCAAATTATTTTTCCAGATAGGTCTCATTGAGAACTTGATGATAGGATTTTGAAATGTACAAAAAATATTGATTTAAACCAGAATTATGGCCAAATGAGAAAAATTTCAATTATTTTCTGATTATTTAGGGTTTCCATGGAAACAGGTCAAGGATAGCAAAAGGAACCTCGCTATCTAGGGCCACCATCAATTTACCTCATTGCCATGTGTCTGACTAACACAGAACTTAAAATAAAGCATATCTAGCTATATTTGGGGAAAATAGAACGTTCATAAGGAAGGGTAAGTTGATTTTATGGTGATTTTTGAACATTTGACCTTGAATTGCATGACCTTGACCTTGGCCAAGGTCAACCAAATTTTTTTTTTCAGATAGGTCTTATTGAGTACTTGATGATAGGATTTTGAAACGTACAAAAATATTGATTTAAACTAGAATTATGGCCAAATATGTAAGTTTTCTAAGAATCTCTTTATTTTCCCTGGTTGCCATGGTTACCAAGCTCCCCTGACCTTAAGCTACACCAGATGCAAGGCCACCCCACATTTTCATATCCCTCTGAGGGTTACCTATCAGAAAATCATAGGTGGAATTAGTGCTCTTGATTGGCAGTCAGAAATGGTCTGGCTCATGGGCTAACAGGGGTAAATGATATGAATGCTATTTATACTATCTTACATGAGATATGCTTAGCACATACATATTAAAGAAACTCATATTTTTCTGGAAAAACTGCTCTACCATATTAACCATTTGCAATCATCAATTTTCAGTTTCAGAGAATAAAAACACAGAGAATTTAGCTTTGGGGACAATACCAACTTTGTGTTAGTTACTACAGTTACCTCCTAATGAGATCTCACTTTTAATAATATTGAACTATGTATGAGATAAAAGGAAGAGTAGACACTGGACCTGTCCGGCTAATTCCCACTTTGTCATGTCGCATTGCGAGCACCAATTAAGGAATATGGTATATGCCTGGAAGCTCATGCCTAGTTCAAAGAAAGAGCAGTCTATGAGGAGAGTAATGAGCTGATGGCTGAAGGCTATGAGAGGAAGCCTCCAATGACATATCTGTGCTGGCAAAATATACTTTCATGTGCTCAGATTACTACCTGTTCATATAACCATCTTTACTCACCAATGGATAACATAAGTTAATTTGCAGAGATTTGCAGTCTACACAAGGAATGTTCTAGCAGACCACCACATGTTTGGGCTCCACACTAACTCCTTCTGATCACTGTTCCACTGCAAAATGGTAAGCCTTCAGGGAGAGTCATTATGCAGTTTTAGCCGCATTTTAAACTGATTTTGTCCTCAGGTAAGATTCATTATCAAAATGGTTAATGCTAAATTTTTTTGGCTGTGCTCACTAGCCCTCTGTGCACTTGCACAAAGCAGCCCTTAGCGTATAGGAGCAGTACAACTGATTGGGGTGAGGATTTGGAGGCTTATAGTATCTAAGGAGCACTCCTAGCTGAGAGGCGGGTAGAGGCTTGTAGATACCAGGGAGTAATTTCAAACTGGAGCAGGAAATCAGCCGGGCCCCATTCAGCTTCTGGGCGGGCTGGTCCTGTCTGTCCCCCCCTGGGGCAGGGTAGTAGATGGCCCCTGTGCCGGCTGCACTGACCTCCCACTGTCTGTCTGGTCTTTGTGGCAGTGTGTGCCACCCTTACAACATCAGCTACTTCACAAGGTTCTCAACTCCTCACTTTGCCAGTATGTACACTATGCCTTCTTTTTTTCAATAACATTCTTCCTGTCTTATTTCCTGTCCATCCAAACCCGGTATCACATTGCAGCTACAAAGGTTCCTCTGTGCTGTTCTGCCAAAGCTGGCCATCTCTCTCTCTATCTAACCCTGCTTCTCTCACTCCAAATTTAGTTTCTGCCTCTTCTTCCCTCTTGTTGAGGTATGTACAATAGTAACTCCTTATTAACTTACTTCAATTTCAGATTTGAATTGGATTTAACCTGTTGTTTCACACAAATAATAGAGCATCTATAAAACTGCACACAACTTGAAATGTGGTTGGCTTCAACAAGTTTGGGTAATCTGATGCTGGCCACAACGGATGTCAGGCCCTTCTGCAAGGATCAGATTGTTTTCTAGTCTGGCCGCTATTGATCTGGTTGGAAAGTTTAAGAAGGCCAGGATATAAGAACCCCTAGCTGGGACTTAGGAGAGCAAGAAGTGGGTGGTGGTGCAAGCAAGTGAGGCAGAAATAGTTTTGGATCAATACATATCGGGCCATCAAAGGTCTAACTGAGTTGGGTTGAAAATGATGGAAAATCAGCATCATCCATAAAATCATAATCATAGACTTCCCTGATTAAATATGTGCATGTAAAACGCAGATGCTCATTTGTATCAGATTTATGCTATAAATGTTAGCAAACCAAAATGATAGTAAACCATATAGAAATCACAATTTTCTTTCAAATCAAATTGTGCTCACTGCCTAGGTTGGGATAAATTGTCATTAATCAGGACGGGTATTGAGTGGTGAAGGCACCAGGGAATTTGCAAGTTAACCTCATTTTCTGGGCAGTGCCATTTCAAAAAATATATCATTTCCCCCTAAGAATGAGGTCTGCATTCTGATAGTAGCCTATAATGGGGTCCCATGTAACTGCTTAGGTCCTTAATAGGGCACACACTCTATTCTACTCTTTACTGTAGACCTGAGCATGATGACCACTGAGGGCATGACAATAAGTGGTTGCTGTATGGGAGGAGCTGACGGTGGTCTTTACTGTTTTGTGTCCAGCTGTCTACAATCCACTCCCTCAATTTATTATCCCAATCTTTCCTTTGTCATCCTGCCTCTTCCTATATCTAGCCTCTTTCACGATTATACATATGATACAGCAAAGCACATGTATACACAATTAGCGCAACAAGATGTCACTGGTATAAAATCATCCCTGCCACGATGCTTTCCAAAGATAGAAAGTTGCCTACATCTATTTTCGGTCACAGAGATATGTACAGTCCATGAATCCAGCCTGGACAACAGATCATACTATAACAAGATGCTCATATTACCTTTAAATGTGTACTCATGAATTATGTATCTCTTATAATAATAGGGGTATGAGATGAAATAAAAAGTGGGATTTGGCCTCTCTGGCTAATTCCCATTCTGTCATGTCCCTGCTATAGCCAATTGGGAATATGATATACGCCTGCAGGCATATCTTTAGTCCAGGCAAGCAGTTGTATGTGAGGAGAAATAATGAGCTGAAGGCCTTTGGGGGCCCACAAAATTTTATTTCATATTATCTGCCGAAATTGTTTACTATAGAAACAGGTCCTAGTATCCATATATGGCTCTGCTGATAAAAGAGTTGGAATCACTTCTAAGACAAACTATGCTAACTCGACATGCCACTTTCTAGGCTTAATTTGACAGCAGCCAGACAGCCATGGGCAGACCTGTGTTACATGGCAGAAACACATCCTGAGGCAGGTAATTTAGTGCTTGATCTGAAGTCTGGTATTTCATTGTTTATCAGTCAGTGGCTGTCTTCTGCTACTGTGCAGGAACTGATGGGTGGTGAGGAATAATATTGCGGTACCCCCCCCCCCTCCACAGGCCCTAGTCACACTTAATGGTTTGGAAGTCTACTCAATGAAGCAGGATGACAATTGCAGACTCTTTAGTGGCTTAATCAGCAAGGCAAAACCAGTACTTTTAAAATATTCACATATGGAAGAGCCCTATGGGAGAGCCATTTGTACATATACTGTATGTTTAGGGGTTGGGTAGAGTACATAACTCCTTGGTGGAGCTGTGTGTCAGCAGGTAATGGTCCCATTTCCTCTTTAATACCTCCCAATGATTGTATCATCCTCCATGCTAGTACAGACAGACAGAGAGTCCTGTCAATATTTATATCCCTCACAGGTCTGCCATGCTCTGTAAGTTACTTCCGCAATACTACAAATACATTTTAATTTAAAGGTTGTCTAAGACCAAAACTTCGATAACAATAAAACAACATGTATAATCATGTGCCTTAAACAACTATGAAATAAATGTCACCTATAAAAAACATGACCTTGTTTGTCAGTTTATGTCAGATCTACAACTATATGGATTTTAATTAATCCTACTACAGCAGGGAGTAACTGCCATCATTACTGTTTGGGTATGTTGGCATTACCTTGGCACCCTGAAGGAGACTTGTGGCAAATATTTGATGAAATAAATCAGATTTTGAATAACCAGGTCATCGCTCATATTGTAAGAGGTGATTTAGATACATGATGGCTACAGTCATACCTGCCTGCAGGCCCTTCTCATTATCCGCTGGTTCAGGTCGATGGAGGTCTAAACTAAACAAAGCCTCTGTAATTTCATCTGTGTATGCTTGACCAATTCCAGGAACTTTTCCATGTTTCAATCTGTTTCAAAATCAATCTCTTCCTTGTCAAAATTATGAAAAAACATTGATTCAGAGGAGCAAAAATGGTCACCACAGTCTCCTCTGATGAAGCCTGGTCTGGAGAGCCTGTGGGCAGTGCAGAGGTGGAATTAAACTAACCAAAAAAAATCATTTTGCCATTTCAAATAAAAAAAGTTCACCAAAAAGCACCAGATGGACAGGCCAACAATACCCTTTGGATAGCAAATCAAAATAAAAGAATGAATTGCCCTCTCTGCCTCCATCCCTGCGCTCTCATTTTTCCAATGTTCTCGCCTGATACAATCATCGTAACCCTCTTATTTCACTGGATAACGTCCCTAGCTACCCACCTCTATAACCAGGAATGAATTTCTCTCTCTATCCAACCCTTTACCTATCTCTTTTGATTTCCATTCCTACCTCCTTGGCATCAGAGAATGATAAAATTGACTTTGTAAGCACCATTGAAACCCTCATGAAGAGGGATTGATGCAATAAACACATTCAAAAAGAAAAAAAAGAAGTGTACACAACATCCAACTTTTAATGATTCTATCTTTCCAGACGTTATTTTTGTTGTATAAAGAAAGCAAGGCATACCTTGTGTCCATACTGCATCATTGTATATGGAGTAAAGGGTCTGGTAAGATTTAATATACAAGAGCTTTTTTGTTCTTAGGTGATGAGCTATTTAGGGGCACTACAGTCTGTTTAATGTGACATTAGTCTCTAAAGGGGGTTTCGAGCTTGTCAATTGAATCAAAGTCAAATGTGACATTTGTTCATCAAGTAGAGCTGTTCAACTGATCAGAGACACAGTCTATCCCTGCCTATCAGTGAACTAAGTGGCATCAGACTGGGACCGACTGGCAGGCAGAGCTACCTACAGGGAGGGATAAATGGGCATTAATCAGGGCTCGTATAGGATGTTGGAGAGACTACGGAGCCGTCATCATCAGAGCCAGATACACATGCTGGGCAATTACTTGTAAAGTTCACCAAGGGGAGTACCCTAAGTGATGGGTTTGTGGGTCTGACTGGGAGCAGCTAAGGTATTGGGAAAGGGGTAAGATCTATTCCTGACGGCTTGGTGAAATAGATCTTTCTATGATCATTGAGTGATGGAATATATGTAAAAAAAGTCATCCTGGCTCGAATAGAGGCAAGAGGTAGAGGCAATAGCAAGGGGTAGTTTCTGCCATAGAAAATGCTGTAAACATAGGTAGATAATGACAGTTTGCTGTCACAAGATTCATGCTTTCCTTAGAACTTACCCCTGACTACATCCTTCAGCTGATACAAGCTCCATCCTATACTTCCAACTAACCACGCCCTCACCCTGACACTATCCTTCAGCTGGTAATGGCTGGTAGTGGAGCAACATGTCCTCACTCTCACTTACCCAACACTTATTAGTCCAGTGAATGAAGAGAAATAAGCAGTCTAGGGTCAACAAAATTGCTACATGCAATTTCTTTGTTGTAATGGACACTCTGATATGTCTACTGCTCAGAAAATGCACCACACTGAATGCCTCTGGTAGGCACCTCTCGATCCCCTTCTTTCTTTTTAGATATTGGCATTTGTTCTAAGATACCAAACTAGGTCAATTCTAATAGTAGCCTCATGCACTGTCCTACCTAAGGCTTTCTGGTGCTGTATCTCTGATCACAAGTGTAGAGCACAGCCAGCCTGCAGCTCTATAGGAAGGTGAGATATGCTAGTTTATTATGGTTAATGATGCTGTCATACGTCATGAACATAAGTTCTAATATATAATTCTAACTATACCTTATAGTGCTGCAGCATTGAAGAGCTAGGAGCATTATTTCTGGTGACACCCAGCACCAAAAAAGACTAAAGTTTGCCATATACCACCGGAAAGTTCTGATCATGGGCTTTTCAGATATGGCAATGCGAACAATCCAAGAATGCCGCAAAAATCCAAGATGGCCACCAATAAATCAGAATTTCATCTCCTGTGACCTAGATATGGCTTAGAATACTTTTGAAACACTGCCTATCCCCCCCTAAATTGGAATTTAAAGGTTCTATTGTTTTTTTGCTAGTACCGCTGGTTGCTTAGCAACGACTGTTTTAATTCTTTATCTGCCTAGCAACACAGTTTTCCATGGTCCTTAGGTTGATCATAATTATACCTACCCCCCCTAAATTGGACCCAAGGAATTCTGAATACCCGTTCAATGACTCGGTGGACCCCTTCAGTGACTCTAGGGACCCCTTCAGTGGCTCTGGGGACCCTTCAGCAACCCTTCCAGTAGCTCTGGAGACCCCTTCAGTGACTCTGGGGACCCCTTCAGTGACTCTGGGGACCCTCCAAGCACCTTTGGGGACCCTCCCAGCGACTCTGGGGACCCTTCCAGTTGCTGTGTGGACCCATTTACTGACTTTTGGGACCACTTCAGCTGCCTGGGGACCCTCGCAGCAGCCCCTGAGACCCTTCTAGTCCTCTGGGGACCCCTTAAGCTGCTCTGGGGATCCCTTCACTGACACGGGGGAATCCTTCAGTGACTCTGTGGATCCCTTCAGTAACTCTGGGCATCCCTTCAGTGGCTCTGTGGACCCCTTCAGTGACTCTGTGGACCCTTCCAGCGGCTCTTGGAATCCTTCTGGTGGCTCCCGAAGGACCTCTGTAGACTATGGTGGCACCTCAGGTGGCTGTGGGTGCATCCTTGCTGATTCTGCGAACACCTCTGCTGACTCTATGACCACACCTAGTCCTTGAAACACCCATGAAGGGGTCCCCAGAGCTACTGGAAAGGTCCAAAGAGCCACTGTAAGGATCCACAGGGGTTTACAAAGGACATAATCCTTTCAGAGGGCTAGGAATATGACACTATCCTAGTGTAGGCCGCATTGGTCCTAGCTATTCTATAGGATAGGTAAACTATCTGCAATAGCAAAATATGAGACTGTGAAAGAGTTTTATGATGCGCTCCTGCAAAAGGAAAGATTTCAGCAGGAGATTGAGGAAGCAGGGAACAAATTGCTAGCAGCATTATATGGCGAGATAAAAGATTTAGACTCAGAGTAGTATCGAGGTTTACAGAGAAGGTTGCTTCTCAACAATGCTATATGGCACCTGAACATGTGCCACCAACATCTGATTCAGCTAACTATTACAGCCTGCAGGTTTATACCTCCAGGTACAGACATATTTTTGACAGCAGAGTAAAAATCTTCTTGTAGAAATAATGGACTCAAATGCAGCCTGGCCTGCAAACTGCAAAGGTATTACATGCATTAATGCAGAACCTGTTGACACCTCTGACAGCTTTTGACAGTAGAGTAAACCTTTTATTCAATATTGGTTAGGCACTGCTCCTTTGGACAATATCTAGAGCTTTCACCTTGACCTTAGGTTATTGGTCAAATATATGTGTATGTGTTAACTTCACGGTGATTTACACCTTGTATCTTAAGGGCAGTGAACATGAGATGTTCTGGAACTTCCAAAGTAGGGTAAATCAATGTAATAACCTTCACAAGATCTGGATTGACATTCATGCAACTCACACACTCTTTTTTTTCTGACCCACCTTGTATCAATGTGCAGCTCAGTGACTAAAGAGAGGTATGGAGTAGATATTATGTCCACATAGATGCAGACTTGCTGTTTTTTTGTGAATTAGTATTTTTGATTCATTATTGCAGTTAAATCACAAAACATATGTGACCTTGACCTTGGAAAATAATTCTGATCAATGCATCTGTTGAAGCTGATGTCAATTGGTATATCATAATAGTGAATATATCAATAAGAAGCAAGAATATGGCTGTTTAACATTGAGAGGGAGTACAAAGGCGGCCATGTTGGATTTCAGACACTTCCCCAAGGAGGATTCCTGTAGACTTTATTTTTCTGAAATGTGCATGTATCAAAGAGGTGAAAACCATTGAAAAACCTAATGTAGCAATTTTGTTGACCCTGAAGTGTTCATTCACTGGACTATATCTCTGATAAGTCACTATCTGTCTGCACTACTGCCAACCTTAGTACAAGCAGTCCTTCACCCAGTACTATTAAACTCACAGCAATTGCCTTGATACAGATATATGACTTTACAGTTGTCCTGCAAGTAATTCTAAGACCTCTTGATACCACCTGTTTATCATGTGTATTCCTATATATCCCTATTTGTGATGCAGCTATATTCACAATTAGTAAATGATCCTAATTGACCAGTAAAGTGGTTTTCTCCCCAACTCCCTACCCTCGGTGGGTAAGTTCTCCCAACACACCAAGGCCATTCCTTCCATAGCCTCACCTGTCCCTATATCTATGTGTAATTTCCCCATTCCTAGCACAGAAACTTTAGATGGTAGACAGGACTGAAACCTTTCTTAATGCCCTGTCAGCTATGTGTCATGTCAGAGCCATGTATATTTTAGCCTCATGTTGGTGGGTTTTGGGCTGGGAAGGTGTAGTGGTTGTGATAGGGGCTGGTGAAGGGATGGGCAAAGGTGTCCACATGCCATGGCTGGCACAATTGGGTCATTCATCATCGGGCTCTGGTTTTACCAGTCATTTTTCTTTCCATTATGTTAACTTTTTTCCCCTAAACTCCCTACCCTCGGTTGGTGAGTCCTCCCGACACACCAAGGTCATCCCTGTCATATCCTCCCCTGTCCCTGTATCTGTATGTTGTTTCCCTATTTCCTATCAATCACAAGTTATCCTATGTTCCCATATTACTTCCTGTATGGCCTTCCTTTACTCCCCATCCCCCTGCTATCTTCTACTCCTAATCCCTTTCTTCATACCCTTTTCCATTCTTTACTCTCTACCCCACCATCATCCTTATGATACATAGCCCAAACCTGGTCATCCACTAAGATGTATTAAATATCCTTTATTTAAGTACTAATGGCAAATACTAGAATACAAGGTACAATTCTTCTCTACCCATGCTCATCCTTATAGCAACTCCCATATGATCTGTTGCCACTTGTGATTGGTCAATCAATGGACAACCCTCCCTGTCAGCAAGCCTGTTGCAGTGCACACACCAGAAGTGTCCTCGCTACCACCTAGTGACCATGCCTGGCCTGTACTTCAGATGCTAAATCTCCCTTGCAGTGGTAGACAAACATGAAGTAGGACTTCAGCTTTCTCCATCTTATGCAATATGTAGAGGCTCGTCCAATGAAGATGCAATGCAAACAACAGCAAAGATGAATAAACATAACTACAACAGCTGTAAGTAAAGGCACACCGTCCTATGTAACTGGATTCAATCCTGGCGTAGTGGCACTCATAGCAGGGATGCATAATACAATTGGAATCATTGTTACTAGCAATATGTATTTAATCTTATGGCACTGAGAAATATTGGCACTCCTCACATATAAAGGTGCTCCCACAGGCTCTATGGTCAACTTACAGTGGTCAGAAACAAGTCTGGGTCTTGTATACACAACCTGTATACTGCATAAATATCGTGCCACCACAACATTATTTGACCAAAATCCCACAGTCTCAACAATAGATCATAATTATACAGATCAATCAGTGACATTGTTCCTCCATACAGATCTACACCCTAGTTCTCTGTATGTGTTCTGCAAAGGGGTGCCTCCACCAAAGATCGTCCATCCGCCCTTCCATCAAATCCATCCAAAAAAACATTTTTTGACCAAAAACTGGACGGATTTGATGGACAGATGGACCAAAACCACTCCCACCAAGGTCCGTCCGTCCATTCCGTCCATCAATCCGTCCAGTTTTTGGTCAAAAACTGGACGGATTGATGGACGGAATGGCCGGTCTTTGGTGGAGGCATTGTCTGATATGAGCTGTCCAACATCATAGTGGTATGCATGCCTCTCTGTGTTTGTCATCTTTATATCACTGGACTGTCTCACTGCTTTCTTGTCCTGCAATCCAACATACTAGATGACACTTCCTGACCTTGCTCGAGTCCATGCTTTCTTAAATCCTAATCTTTCTCAGTTTTCTTTTAGTTATCTGAATTAGACCATCTCATGGATGTGCCTTTCTTTATAGTGGCCTACAAGGGCTTCATGAATTTGCATGCAGTAGTACAGATTACATCTTGCGTTTACCTTAGAAAATTTAGCCAGGAGACAACTACCCTTCAGTCCTTCCATTGCTAAAGTGTATTCTGTTGAACTCTGACATATTGTTGAAAAGAAAAGAACTTCTACCATAAAAATCTTCTACTTTACCACAACCGATCACCCCCAACCTCCGCTCACCTACAGGGAAGAACAGAAACAGACACTTTAGTTTTTGTACACACTTGTTATTCAAAGTAAATGAGAATAAATACAGTTTTATCTTTAACAATGTCATTTCAGCGTTAATACATATTTGCATTGTCAAATAGCAAGGGATAGCAGAAAGCAAGTGTTTAGTGGTCCTCCTCTATTCACCCATATGGCAATACCTCTGTGAATCCTGATATTTCATCAGTAAATGCCATGGCATTTTCACTTTTGAGATTTTAAAGCACCTTCCTGTTTCTCCCTTTTAGCAGATCCGTGCAAGTCTTTCACTTACGTTCAGCTTCTGAGTCTGAGGGAACAATGAGCAGATACGGGGCATGAAGGCAAACTCAAGAGACCATCAGACTGGCAGCGATGTCCCATTCATGTAGGCTCCCATTGGGGGTCTTTGACCTAGCTAGGCTTTGTCCAGGATTAGTCAAGTAAAGTGGGGATTAGCTTGAGTAGATCAGCGGCAATCCTTTAATACCCAGCTCTAGAGGATACTCCCCTGAACATCTCTGTGGACCAGTTGACTGCCTGCTGTTGACCCTGACCCCAGGCAGGTACTGTGGGTAGGACAATGGCTAGAAAGCAAGTAGTGTAGAGGATTGTAGAGGCTGTGTCAGGTTCAGGGGAGTCTGAGGGAGTCTTATTAGAATGTTTATTAGTATTTGATATCTACCATTCCACTTCACTGGATGCATCAAATTAAATTCACTTGGATTTTCTATGTTGTAGTAAAAAAATCTAAAAGTGGCGGATTTCTCACCCGTTCTATTAAATTCAAAACAATCTCTGAAGCTTATTACACGTTTTCTTCAGGTCACTATATCAGAGTAATATCTTGGCACAAAATCTTCCCATCCCTCCATTGATGTGAGACCGCACACATCTGCAGAGTGATTCACGTAGACCATCTCTCCTAAAATGCCCATATTTATGACTACATGAGGTAGCCTGAATTGCACATTAGTTCGCCATCTCTATCCAAATGGAATAACCCAACATTTGCAGGTATAGGATGTGCATCCCTCCCCCATGTTTCCATTTGACACAAGGGGATCCAGTTAAATGATATATTATATAATACAAAAGAGAAAATGCTTTGAAGTGGAATAGGATTAAATGTGGATCTATAGCTGCAAAGATATGAATTCGGTTGACAATTCAGGTCAAGCTGAAAGCTAAGATTTACTTTAATTGCATCCTTTATGAATAGATTGTGCACAATCTAACAGCACAACAGTCAACATCCTGGTTATAGCAGAGCCTAGTCTACTTCTAAGTAAGGAATACATTCAAGATATTGTGTAAGAGCCAATTATATGCCTCTCTTACATGAAACCTTTCCTACCTTTGGTCTGCCTTTGGAGTCTGGCAGCATGGGACAGGCTGAAAGCCTCCACTAAGACCAAGTGAGGGCCACTCACTATTGGCTACTTTCTGCCCCAAACAGTAACACCAGTTTACACCACTCTATCAAACACGCACATGGACTGACCTTTGCATGACAACATGACCACCATGCCCAGAACAGTGTTCCTGCTTCCTGTGTGGTGGATTCTGGGATGCCTTTATCACTAGGTTTGGTCTTCATCTTACATGTGAGACTACGACCAAGTCTATCAACTTTGTAGCTGCTACACTCTCTAATGATTGGATGCAATTGATATAGATATCATGGTAATTTGAAAGTGGATCTGAAAGGCTAGCAATGAAATTCAGGAACACAACTAAAAAATGGATAGCTGTAGATGAGCAAGAAAAAGTGCCCAGCTAGGATAGAAAAAGAGAGTATCTGCTTAAAAAGTGTTGTATAGACATTAACAATCTAAATCTCTATCTAGAACTGACACTAATCAATAGAGCAATAAGCTCTGGCATTACAGCAAAGACTACTGTGTTTAGAAAGTGTGACAGACACATAAGGTAGCATTTGATCCTAGGGGACGAGAAACTACTCAATACTAGACCTTAACAATTACCTTTACAACCCACCCTGTGTCATGCAACCAATCAATGTATGCAATTGTTAGATATTTAGGGGCAGGAGACAGGGCTGGGAGGCAAGGGAGAGAGTGGGGATAAGGGAGTCAGGGAAGGTCATCCAGAGATAGGTGGTGCATGGTGGGCCAAACAGTAAGAGGACTTTCATGTCTGCTTACTGCAGTCTTGGTCCTCCCATGGTTCCTATAACGTGGGATCAATCCCAGGGATTCCTTGTAATGGAACATTGATCCCAGATGCTGTGTGATACGGGGCCCACCCACTCTGTCTCTATCCTGCCCAATTCCAGTGCCCTACTGCTCCTCTCCTCTCTAAAGACCACTACTCCACTTGCTTCTAATACACCAACTTCTATGCCAAATAAAATTTAAAATGCGGTATTCATTATAGGAGAAGCTCTTGTTTGATCACACTGTTGTTCTTCAATTAATCCATTATTAGCCATTATCTAGTCTCAGAGCTTGTACATCCATTGGTACATACATCCGTACTAGCTCTACCTCATGCTAGTCACTATGATTCCTCATAATGAGAAACTTGCATGTCTCTGAAAGGGATCTCACTTTTAATGACACTTACCTAAGTATGAGATTAAAAAGAAAAGTGGTGACTGGACCTGTCTGGCTAATTCCCACTCTGTCATGTCTGTCTCATTGCCAGCACCAATTAAGGAATATGATATACGCCTGCAGGCTCATACTTAGTTCAAAGAAACAGCAGTCTATGAAGAGAATAATGAGCTGAAAGCTGAGTTAAGATTAAAAGAGGGGGCATCCAATGTATTCTTTTTGCTGGCTAACTTTACTTTCATATCATCTGCTTAGATTACTTCCTCTTTATTAAGATATAGCATCTTTATTCAACAGTGCAAATATGTATATTAATTGATGCAGTTATGCAATCTACACCAGGAAGGTGCTAGTAGAGAACAACAGACCTGAACCCTACAGCAAAGCCTCTGCTGTAAAATTAGTCATGATAAGGATTGAGTCAAATAGTTGTAGCCCAAACTGAAACTGATAATGACCCAAGTCTAAGGATAAATGAAATTGATAAATGGTACCCTTTTTTTGACAATGCTGCATTTCCCCCCTTGCACTTAAACAAAGCAGCCCTCAGTGCAAAGGAGCAGTACTGTAACAGGTTTGGCTGCGGGGTGGGAGGGTTATAGTGCCCAGGGAACAATTTCAAACTGGAGCAGGAAATCACTCGGGCCCCATTCAGCCCCTGGCCTGTCTGGTACTGTCCGTCTCCTGAGGGTAGGACAGAAAATGGCTGATGTGTTGGCTATGCTGACTGCCCACTGTCTGTCTGGACTTTGTTTTGTGTTTTCTGTCTTGTCTTTAATAGCTGCAATTTCAAAGTCTTATTTGCTTTTCTATCCCTCCTACAGCCCAGTCACGAAGGTTCTTTACCTCTAAGTACCTAACAATCTCCCTCTTAAACCTGGTAAGGCCCAAAAAAAAGTTTGTTTCAGGTAACATTGCAAGAAAATGTAGGGTGGGTAGGTCAGATTTTTTTGATTTTTCAAATTCTTTTTTTATTCAAACATAGCAGTACTAACCTGCCTTTCAGAATACCCTAAAATTGACCAAAAAAGGGTAAAAATCCGAAAATCTCTTCAAAATAGCATAAAAAGCAACAACTAATGGTCAGCCCTGTTTTGATAGGGTAGGTCGGTTGACCTCATACAAACCTCTTTTTTTTGTGGCCTAATCAATAACGCCAAAATTTTGCTTCCCCACCCTCCCCTGAGAGTAGTATAGTATGTATCGGAACGGGACTATAGTTAAGTACTGTTTATTACTCAATCGACCTGCAGCCAATCAGAGGCCTCCATTTGGTCACGTGACCCCCTCATTTGCATAATTACGTAATAGGCCACGCCCCCTCATTTGCATAATTACGTAATAGGCCGCGCCCCCTTGATCACCAGCCAATCAGGGGCCGCCATTTGGTCACGTGACCCCTCATTTGCATACTAGGCCACGCCCTCTTGATC
This sequence comes from Harmothoe impar, assembly GCA_947462335.1. Taxonomy (NCBI): domain Eukaryota; kingdom Metazoa; phylum Annelida; class Polychaeta; order Phyllodocida; family Polynoidae; genus Harmothoe; species Harmothoe impar. The sequence continues at coordinate 58,766,674 of OX381720.1, read as the reverse complement.
ACGTGACCCTCTCATTTGCATAATAAGCCACACCCTCTTGATCACCAGCCAATCAGAGGTCGCCATTTGGTCACGTGACCCCCTCATTTGCATAATAGGCCGCGCCCCCTTGATCACGTGACCCCTTCATTGGCATGATAGGCCACAACAACATCACGTGGCTATCTTTGTTTGTAAACAACACCACGTGGCTCTCTTTGTTTGTAAACAACACCACGCGGCTCTCTTGTTTGTAAATAACACCTACTAAGTTTAGTCATAGGTAGCAGTAGTGTTTGTAAATAACACCTACTAAATTTTAGTCATAGGTGTCTAGAGCAGCAGCAGCAGCAGCATCTTCAGCAGCAGCAGCAGCAGCAGCCGCGTCATAGGTGTCTAGAGCAGCAGCCACGTCATAGATGACTAGTGCAGCAGCAGCAGCAGCATCTTCAGCAGCAGCAGCAGCGTCATAGGTGTCCAGAGCAGCAGCCGCAGTAGCAGCAGCGTCATAGGTGTCTAGAGCAGCGGCAGCAGCATCTTCAGCAGCAGCAGTAGCAGCAGCGGCAGCAGCAGTAGCAGCAGTAGCATCTTCAGCAGCAGTAGCAGCATCAACAGCATCTTCAGCAAAAGCAGCAGCAGCTGCGTCATAGGTGTCTAGAGCAGCGGCAGCAGCATCTTCAGCAGCAGCAGTAGCAGCAGCAGCAGCAGCATCTTCAGCAGCAGCAGCGTCATAGGTGTCTAGAGCAGCAGCCGCAGTAGCAGCAGCGTCATAGGTGTCTAGAGCAGCAGCCGCAGCAGCAGCAGCATCTTCAGCAGCAGCAGCGGCAGCAGCAGTAGCATCTTCAGCAGCAGTAGCAGCAGCAGCAGCAACATCTTCAGCATCAACAGCATCTTCAGCAAAAGCAACAGCCCGTAACTTAGCATCATGTGCATCAGCCATAGCCGTAACAGCGACACTGCGACTAGCATAAGCAAAACAGGCTATTTTTTTAGCAGCTGTACAAGCATTAATAGCATTAGCCCTAGCAGCAGCCGCAACAGCACCACTTTTAGCAGACGTTGCAGCATCAGTAGCTACAGCATCGGTAGCAAGAGCGGAAACAGTAGCAAGAACATTAGCAGCACGAGCAGCAGCGGCGAGAGTAACAGCAGCGTTGTTAGCAGCATCGGCAACTTCGTATGCAGCATGTGTAGCACGAACAGCGATACAAGCTTCACGTTTTGCACGAGCAGCAGCAATAGCTGCAGAAGTAGCCATCACACTTTCCAGCCACCCGTACGAATCTTGATAAAAACCAACCTCCACCTTGCTACTTGTTAACTCATCAGTAAACATGGACGTCTCCTCGTGTGGTGTTGTCGTGGCTCTGTAGTAGTGTTGGGATTGCTCACATTCGGTAGAACGTAGAGTGATTCCTGATGACGCCATGCTGAAGGTGGTAGAAGAAGTGTGTAGCGACCAGCTGTCTACCTGTGTAGGTGCGGGTTCGTTACATCTTTAATCCTGTTCGACCCCCCGAGGAAATAGATGTAAAAAAAAAAAGACCATCTTTCAAGCACTCGAATCCGCAGTCAGTAGGAAGCTATAAGGAGCTTAACTTGTGTTTGATTTAAGCTGTCTACCACACGCACGCGCTTGTAGTCACAGCTAGAGTGGCAGACTTCCGTCCGCCCGCTGGCGCATGGCAATCGACTTTAGACACCCCCTGTAGTTTTTTTTTTTTTTGTTTTTTTGCATACACAGTTGACTAGCATCTTAATCTCTTACCCAGCTATAAGCCCATATACATGTAACGCGCATTACTCCTCTTTATGGTAATTATCAGATCGATTTAAGGGTGGAAAAGGCTTAGGTGATTTAGGTCCCTCTCTAGCTGAAAACAGGCTTAGACCATAGCATGTAGGCAGCCGGCCGCGTTAAACACCCCCTGTAGGTTTTTTTTTGTATACACTCTCGATCCCCTCTCTAGGTGAAAACAAAAGCTTAGAAGATGCGGTGATCCGGCCACCGGCTGGCGCGTCACACCTGTCGTTAATCACCCCCTGTAGGCTTTGTATACACTCTCGATCCCCTCTCTAGGTGAAAACAAAAGCTCCCTACACGGGCTGGCGCGTCACACCTGTCGTTAAAACGCCCCCTGTAGTCTTAGTATACACAGTTGCCCCGCCTTATCTATTCACCAGCTATAAGCCCATATACGTGTACATGTGATTTTTGATACCCTCTCTGGAATAGGGTGGGGCTCAAGGTGAAAACAAGATTAGACCATTCGCTCTCTCAGCTATATAAAGAGCCTCAATTGTTCTTGCAACAGCACTTCACCACCGGTACACTATCAGTCACGAGGCAGATGTTTGCGGTATGGGTCATACAGGTTACCTACTAATAGCGGTTTGGTGAGTAGATCACTTTTTTTCCCCTAAAAAAAACAACAAAAACCCCCCACTTATGACTCAGGTATGTATATGTAGCACTGTTAGTGTAAGTACACAGTAGAATCTACTGTACTATAGACTCAACCCTCTGAAGACGGTGGAGCGCGTTAATGCGCAGGTCTGTGTCGGCGTCACTTGTTTTTTATTCTAACTAAAAAAGAAAAAAAAGTCAGAAGTCAATCTACAACCTATCACAGACAAATTTGTGATAAGTTCAAACTAAATAAGAGACAGTTTGAGCGTCTCTTAGTCGCTGTCAAAGATGCGAATAACGAACGCGCTGAGGGCGGGGTTCAGGTCACGTATAGTTCCCCGCTCTTTCGTCAGATGGCGCCACAATAGGGGTTTTGTACATTCCTACGATGCTCGCGAACATTTCAACGCATAATGAGCTATATAGGCAACAAAGTGCGCTTCTGAATATATTAAAATATAAAAAACAATTCAATATTGTGTATTTCTGATAGAAATGAGGCAGTTTCTTTGAATACCAACTAAACTATAGCGAGATGAAAAATACCACACCATATCTAAGGCTTTATAAAAGATACATAGTCAGAAACTATCGCCGAGTCGGCAATCTGAAAAACGGATCAACTCGTTTTGACTCGTTGTGCCACAAGGGCCCCCATCCAACGGGGGCCCTTTGAGGTCAGTCTGTCAAACCACAGTGATCCATGCTGCTTAACACTAGGCGTAATTAATTACGCCCATGTTGTGCAGCATCTAACCAACTGACAGTGTCAGTTGGTTGGCCCCTCTTTAGGGGCCACACAATAAATAAAGAATAGAGGCCTAAGGGAACGTTCACAAGCGTCTCCCCTTCCTACGGGGTGGGTGGGTCTTTGGGTTTAGTGACAAAACAGCGACATGTGAGTAGGAGTTTGCGTGTCAGCTCTCTTTTTTTTCTTTTTTTTTCCAAGTCTACATATTATTTATGATTAAAAAATTAAAAAAAAAAAAAACACGATAATATAGTGCGCTGATCAAAAACTGAATAGAAAAATAACCAAAAAAGGTTGGGGAAATCTCTGCTATGTAGCTGATCGGTCGTTGTCACACGGTGCAGAAAATTTACTTTTTTTTAGAAAATCTATATTAGGACCACAGACGGGGCACATCGGTCACTTGTCGAATATAAGAGATACCAATGGGCCTTGTCGAATTTAAGAACTAGGTCTTGGCCATTGGCATTGTCTATTTTGAGAAGTAGTCTTGCCCGTCTTGCCCCTTGTCGCCAACTCCCAGCACCCCCTGTGTCTCTTTGTCCATATTGGCTAAAAACAGGACATTGTTGCCTTGGCTATTTTACCCCCCGTCTGGGGATCTTATTACTTAATCACCTCGTCTTGACCCTGTGGGGCAGTGGGTATATGGAATAACCGTGTCCAGGTGTACTCTATCTGACACATAACCGAAGGTTACTGAATTATGTAATAATACCTGACCTATGAGGCCGCCAGTCAGTTTGCCGTGATTATTTTGACACACTCTCAGTTACTCGTAGGACATCTAATACATAATTAGACTCAGCATCATATAAGACAGTCTCGGCCACGCCGGCTGCATATCGGACCAGGGGGATAGTCTGGCAGCGACCCGCCACCCCGTCCACAAGCTGTGTACAGCACCCCGTTTCTCTTTGTCCATATTGGCTAAAAAACAGGGCATTGTTGACTTGGCTATTTTACCCGTCTGGGTCTTATTATTTAATCACCTCGTCTTGACCCTGTGGGGCAGCGGGTATATGGAATAACCGTGTCCAAGTGTACTCTATCTAACACATAACCAAAGGTTACTGAGTTATGTAATAATAACCGCCCTATGATCCTATGAAGTCGCCAGTCAGTTTGCCGTGATTATTTTGACATACTCTCAGTTACTCGTAGGGTATCTAATACATAATTCGACTCAGCATCATATAAGACAGTCTTGGCCGCGCCAGCCGCATATCGTACCAGAGGGATAGTCTGGCAGCAACCCGCCATCCCGTCCACAATTTGTGTACAGCAGTCTGGACCAGACCACCAACTCTGGGTATAGCATTCGGGATGACTGGAGCAAGACTGGATCTAACCCTTTAATAGTCGCATAGCGCTTTAATGTGCAGTGCCCGTTGTCGTCATAAGCCATGAATGCAGCACTCAGAGTTCCTCACCAGGGCTGCATGCATGCATACACTGACATATCGACAAAGGGCGTAGCGCATTAAAGCACTATGCTACCTTTAGCATTAAAGCGCTGAGGGGTTATTTTTTGATAGTGTAGAACCAATATCTGTCTAATTAAACCCCTTATCAGTGCTGTTTTTTTTCACATACAAAAGAATTAGGTAATGGCACTCCGCCATGTATTGGATAACCACTGCAGCAAGACTCTGAAAAGCGGTGGCGGTGAATTTCCATTTAGATCCTGAAAAGGGGGGCGGTCAGATGTCGTCAAGGCCCTGATAAGTAGGGCGGTTAAAATCATATGATTACATTGAGCTAATTTTCTTGCTGAAAGGAATGAATAATTGTATTTGTATAAAATTCACACACACACACACACACACACACACCCACCCCCCCACACACACACACACACACACACACCCACCCACCCACACACACACACACACACACACACACACACACACACACACAGACAGACAGACAGACAGACAGCACACAGGACACCTGATGACCTCCATACGATGACCTGATTGCCCTTCCTAAAAAAAAAAAAAAAAAAAAAAACCCAACCCGATCTACCTACTCAACAGGGTTTCAGTGTAGAGCCTATTAGGGGTTTTTCTGATGCGTATATTATATTGAGATTGATTTTCAACTTTTGTGATAAGTGGTTGGTCCTTAAAAGGACCGTTTGGTAGAGAGGGTCGCAGGGACCTTGCTGCTGAAGCGGAGGGCGTGGTCATAACGCTTGGTAGTCCTGCAGCAGCTCCCCCAGCACGGCGGGCGGGAGACTTTCCTCCATGCAGACTAGCTGCTTGACTCGTTCCACGCACTGGCGGATGAGTTGATCAGTGACGTTCGCGATCAGCTCATCCACCACACCCCCTGCTTCAGCAGCAGTCCGCTGTCTCTCCTCTCTCTGTAGCGCGGCTACGAACTCCTTCTCCACGGCCGCATCGATCATAGATCGAGAAACGGCCACGAAGTTCTGTCTCTCCGCCTCCTCTCTCTGTAGCGCGGCTACAAATTCCTTCTCCACGGCCGCATCGATCATAGATCGAGAAACGGCCGCGAAGTTAACTCGGTGAGCCATTTTGTCGAACTGACTTCCTAGCCGCCTGAGAGATGCTGACGTCACACTATTTTCAACGACGCTATGACGCGCACGAGGTAGACAGGCGACGTCGTTTCACTTCCTTATTTGGAGTTTGGGACCTTGTGACACCGAAGTCATACCGTACGGTCGCGATATAGCAACTAGTGTTGAAAGCGCGCCGGTCTTGTATAAGCGCCGGAGTATAAGAGCCTCCAAATGTTTTTTCTCAAGCACTAAAATCGCGACTTTGAATAAGCGCCAGCGCCTGGCTTGTATATAGCTCCTGAGTAAGAACTTCACCGAATTGAAAAGCGCTCCCTCAGAGCCCTTAATCGCGACAGTACGGTACAAATCTGATGTCAACCCGCGCCAAAACCAAAAAGGGTGTTCCGGTCACACGTACCTACGACGAGCGACCTTCAGCTATCACCACGTGAAGAGTTGGAAATAAATTTTGTACGGCAAGAAAACTGAAAACTGATAACGATTCCATTAGATAAGTATTTGGTTCCAATCTATGGCGAGATATTTCCACCAGAGCGATTGATTTATATGTCTGTAAGGTTCAGCTCTCCAACACTCTCCAATATCCGCCGGTGCACGACGGTCGCCGCCCATCATTAGTGACAACTAAACTTCTGCTGGAGAGTGAAAGTTACGTTGAGTCTTGAGGTGCGCAGAGATACTATCTGCCGCAGCCTGATTTTAGTTCCACGCTATTTAGATAACCGCCCCATTTAAAATCTCTCTCTCGATCCTAGAAAAGGAAAAAAAGGCTAGAGTTTATCATGGACGCGTCTCAGTTTTAATCAAGCCGTAAAGTGAAGAACCCGAGCTTGTACATATACCCACGTGAGGAGTGACATAGCGGGGCGTTCAGTTAGTACTGAGTCTATAGTCAAGGTCAAGTTCCACTCTCTAAACAGAGCTTTAGCGACTCCGTCATCTAGACTAGACTGCGCGCGCGATTTTTTTTGCTGAAGCAGCTAATCGATGGAAACGTAGAGAAGACGTACTCGATCAAAAACTGCTTCAGAGGCTTGTTATCAGGTATTATCAATTAAATCAAAATATTTCAAAACATCCAGAAAAGCAGAATGACATGTCCTACGGGCTACAGCCGGGCACTGACAAGCAGACGCCGCTGACGTCATTTCAATCAGGTCGTTGCGCATTTTAGACACCTTTTCTGTAGGACCCATCTCATACCTTAGTATATAATACCGTAAACGCCGGGTGATTAGTATATGATCACATTGACAGTCGTGGATCCACGAAGAGGCTGGATAAGCCACGAGCGGACCCGCGACTGCAATGTGACATAATCTTACCATGCGCTTTGTTTTGTTTTTGTTTCTATTTACAACAGCAAACATTTCAACAGCCTATTGTTTTTTTAAAATGATGAAAAATCGGCCCAAAAAAAAGTAAACATTTTAGAGCTAAATTTGTGGAGGATAGCCGGACATGCTGATGTCACTAGACCCCTAAATTCGATATGGTGACATGGTCATTTTCTTAAAAATCGATACGACGACACGGACACGGACATCTAAGTGACATGGGCCATGGGGCATTTCTTGAGTCCGACATGTGACATGGACCAAAGTGACATGAGGAAAAAAAAATGTTCGAAGAGTGCATCAGAAAAAGTACCATTTCAAACCTAAGCATTTCGCCAAATTTTTTTTTTTTTTTTTTCTTGGATGGTACCCGGCTTTGCGGTGTCTGGGTCCTTAAAAATGTACCAGAATGCTCAAATTCGGGTTCTAAATATTTTCAAAAAACGTTTTCTTCCTTAGTGACGTGTGACACGGGCATTTCTTAAATTCGACATACGGCTGCATGGGGAGGACCCACCCGTTAAGGGCCCCATGATGACTCATACCCGCCGCGTTCAGTCAATCAACCTAGATCTTTTTCTGTGGTGGTGTAGAAGGATCTCCCCCCTGAGGTTACAAAGTCACCTCTTTATTTAAGGGGCTACGAGCCGCAAAGTCGCTTTCGCAAAGTCGCAAGAAATATTCAAGTCAAAAAGTCAAATTTATCAACTATCAGCACGGTCGTTTGAAAGTCATCAAGTCACCGAAAAACTCCTCTACAGTCACCTCCGACTCGCCTCCTCCCTACCCCCCTAAAGGGGGGTAGAGAGGAAGCGAATCCCTAGAGATCAGATAATTTTTTTTTTCCCGAGCAGACCCCAAAGGCCCCCCCTCCCCCCCAAGTGCCCGCCCACCCCATAAATAGTGCCCCCCTCCCCCCCTCCCCTCCCCATGCATCTTAAAGTGCCCCCCTCCCCCCCTCCCCTCCCCCCCCTTATAGAAGCCTCCCATTGGCTAGTCCAAGTCATGTGACCAAAAAGGGGGCGTGGTCTGTCTATTGTCTATATTATGCAAATGAGGGAGGGGGTCAGGTCACGTGACCAAGGGGGTGTGGCCTATTTTCCAAATAAAGAGCGCTTCCGGTCACGTGACCAAGGGGGTGTAGTCCTATTATGCAAATGAGGGAGTCACGTGATCCATTATTATGCAAATGAGGGAGTCACGTGACCAAATGGAAGCCTCTGATTGGCTGGTGATCAAAGGGGCGTAGTCTACTATGCAAATGAGGGGGTCACGTGATCAAGGGGGCGTGGCCTATTATGCAAATGAGGGGGTCACGTGACCAAATGGCGGCCCCTGATTGGCTGGTGATCAAGGGGGCGTGGCCTATTACGTAATTATGCAAATGAGGGGGCGTGGCCTATTACGTAATTATGCAAATGAGGGGGTCACGTGACCAAATGGAGGCCTCTGATTGGCTGCAGGTCGATTGAGTAATAAACAGTACTTAACTATAGTCCCGTTCCGATACATACAATACTACTCCTGAGGCTCTCCTTCATCTCCCCACTATACCTGCCATCTTGCTCCCTCTGCTTCCTCCTTTCTTCCCTCTCTCCTCCTTTCATTGCATAAAGCCCCCTTTATGGTTGAGCAGTGAGAGGCTGAGGGTGTTATCAGTGGAAAATTGTCGGTATAGTTCTGATGTAAAAAACTTAATACTCTATGGGTAATACCCTTTTTTGGAATCTCATTTTTTACCAAAGAGTAACGAGCAACCCTTGACTCACTCTCCTTGGACTCTTTTGTTCATTATAATATTTCATTATATCTTTGCCACAAGCTTAAGTATTCTGTAGAAGGCACCAAAGATTAGGATAACGCTCAACTCTCCAGAGAGCCTAGTTAAAAGTGATCGCATTCTAGACCAGGCAAATCAGCTGATTGAACCAGGAGGCAAACACACTTAGTCCATAGGATTTGATTCCCTAAGATTGTGCCAGGGGTTGGGGAAGATAAAGGTTATTCAACTACAGAGCAACATTTGTTATAACTTGCAATTATACTGTCATGCCGTCACAAAATTTACGCTATACTTAGGACTAACCCCCAACATCATCCTTCATCTGACACAAGCTCTCCCCTATCCTTTCCACTAACCACTCTTAACTCCTGACACCATCCTTCAGCTGGTAGAGGCTGGTAGTGGAGCTACATGTCCTCACTCTTACTTACCCAGCACTTCCCCGAGTCACTAACTGTCTTCACTCCCACCAGCCCTCTTTTTTCTTGGCTCTCATATGTATAGCGATTGCATTCACACAATCGTCTGAGATCACTCTCCTCACAGTAACTTGAATTTTTATGATTGGCCCTTCTTCTCTCATTTCTGGACATCTTAGTTAGGCCAGTACATACTTTATGGTTCTAACACAGTAACACATCAATGTAGATGCAAGAGGTCTAGGGCCAACTGGGAGGCATGTTAAGGATCTAACGACTAATCTATCTATCCTCATTGTCCAGTAGAGTGTTTCACATGATTGAATACCGGATCTTTTTTTAAATACAAGATTTACTATGCTTAAGGATACTGTATACAATCTAAGCGCCCCCCTGTGGATGCTCTGAGAACCTTCAGAAACTGTTTCGGGGCACCAGAGCTCCACCTGGTGGATGCTCATGCAAACACCAATTTGGAAAATATTTTAGTAGTTTTCTCCAAGAGAGCCTTGAACTTAGGATCTCAGGATTTACAGGCAAACTTGCTACCTACTGAGCTAACCAGACATGTGTCTGTGAGGACTGCTAATGTTATGGTCAGTGGTACTTAGCATGTCTAGTTTGAAAAGCTTTTTCAGTTTTCCCCAAGAGAGGCTTGAACTCACAACCTATGAATCAACAGGCAAGCATGCTACTGACTGAGCTAACCGGGCAAGTGTCTGTAAGCACTGTTCAGATATATATGTAGGATCTGATGACTACAAGTGGAATATCATCTAATGATGTAGCTTGTCAGGTGGTTCTTGTCCATTTGCACCATAATTGGTGCTGTTCTTTTGATATATTACACCTATCATATATAGCCATGTTCTGACAGACTTTGGTGAAGAATCTATGGGTTGATTCCTTTTAATGAAGGGATTATCTTGCAATTGTCAAGCAAGTCCCCAATATCTAACTCAATAGTTTCAACCCTATTGAGATATAATATGTGAATTACCTCTAGGATCCTGAGAAATATCCTAAGTCACCTAACTGAAGTAATTTACTGTTATGATAAACATCTTGATGCCTTGTTTTAGGTTGAAATGATGTCTAGGATATCTGTAAAAAGTCCCACCAGGTGGGGTGATTTTACTCTGGTATGGCACCATAAAATCTCTTTCATATTTTTTTTCTGTACTATTTATATATATAGGAGGATATGTAGCGATTCTCAAGTAGTTTCTATGGTTTTCTGAGATAGTATCCAGTGTCCTTAACGTCTTGCAGTGCATATATCCATCAGCTGACAATACCTTAGGGACTGGAAAACTGTCAAAGAGACCTAACCAACAAAGCACTAGAAGCTTCTTGGAGGGGCATCCATCCATCACAGACTATACCTCAGGGACCGGACAAGTATCAGAGAGGGCTGGCTATCTTAGTAGAATAAGCTCACCAGGACCATATCACAAAAATGCCTTTTTGTGGTGGCAGCATTTCTTATCTTCCTATCTATATCAATTTGATCCCAAGTAGAAGTCACTTTCTCCTCTACTTTAGATGATGCCTAAGAAGTATCATACTCCCAAAATTGCCTTTAATAGAGGTAGGGCATTGGCCACATGAACTAAACAGAATGGGAGTATATTCATATTAGATAATGTGTGAACGATATTGTTTCAGCAGCACATGATTGAATAGCAGATAACAAATCTAATATCTTATAGCTTAGACTATTGCTCCCTCAAGTTTTATAGTCTCTTATTGGTGGTCAGAAATAAGCCTCTTTCTTGTACAACTGTACAGTTGTACACTTCCCCAAACCCTTCAATAACCGAATCAATAACCAGAAGCCATAGTATAAGTTGACCACTATCCCACCGTCACCACTATGGATTGTACACGATTCGGTCGATGGCATTGTTTGTCCTTGCATATAGGCCCTAGTTCTCTGTATATGTAATGGATAAATGCACAGATAAGATTAAGTACTGACTAGTTGTAACACAGTCTGATGTAATGATCTAGATATACAGTCAATGAAATTGCCCTTGTCACTAGATTGAGTTCTATAGGTTACCTTTTTTTTAAGTGTTTTATTGGGTTAAATAATTACAAATACATAGTAAATGAAATCAACCTAGCACATGCGCATTGCATTACTTACGCTAGGACCCCTATCAGTTCTCGGTCACAATGGTGTTAAAAAACATGATATGGTGGACACAAATGTATAGTACGGTCAATCGATAAAGGAATATACGTATCAGTCAAAATTGGCAGATATTACTATATAGATGACATGAAATGAGATGAAAAATACATGTATAGCAGGGTTCAATCGGGATGAACAAATGTCACGATAGAATAATTGCAGTATCTTACATGAAACATGTCTGGTAATTCACTTTTATTGCTCTCTTAGGTGTGGAAAAGGATATCTAAAGGACGCTTTATGACATCTCTTGTTTAATGATTGGGAACATAATGTTCAGTATGGAAAAGGAACATGAAAGTACAGCTTCAGGCTGTCTGTCATTTCTGACTTTGTCATGTCTGTTTCATCACAGACAGCAATTGCAATGATATATGAGGGAAGGCTCTTGAAATGTAACAATCAGAGAACTGTCAGTCAGTAATGAGGAAAAAAAGCTGAATGCTCGATCAAATAGGACAGGCTTCTCACAAATCTAAATTTGAGTATACACGTATCCACCATCCTGATACCATCCTGATACCATCCTGATACCACCCTGATACCATCCTGATACCACCCTGATACCTCCCTGATACCATCCTGATACCATCCTGATACCTTCCCGATACCATCCTGATACCATCCTGATACCTGATACCATCCTGATACCATCCTGATACCTCCCTGATACCATCCTGATACCTCCCTGATACCTGATACCATCCTGATACCATCCTGATACCACCCTGATACCACCCTGATACCACCCTGATACCATCCTGATACCATCCTGATACCACCCTGATACCACCCTGATACCACCCTGATACCACCCTGATACCACCCTGATACCACCCTGATACCTACCTGATACCATCCTGATACCATCCTGATACCACCCTGATACCACCCTGATACCACCCTGATACCACCCTGATACCACCCTGATACCTGATACCACCCTGATACCATCCTGATACCACCCTGATACCTCCCTGATACCTGATACCTTCCTGATACCTCCCTGATACCATCCTGATACCATCCTGATACCTTCCCGATACCATCCTGATACCATCCTGATACCTGATACCATCCTGATACCATCCTGATACCTCCCTGATACCATCCTGATACCATCCTGATACCTTCCTGATACCTTCCTGATACCTCCCTGATACCATCCTGATACCATCCTGATACCATCCTGATACCTCCCTGATACCTTCCTGATACCATCCTGATACCTCCCTGATACCTGATACCACCCTGATACCACCCTGATACCACCCTGATACCATCCTGATACCATCCTGATTCGTTTTCTGCATCACCGAAGGGAACTTTTGTCAGTGCAAGTAATGGCTGTACACAGGTTCAAGGCAACATAATGCCTTTGTATAATTGCATGTCTGCTCTCCGAAGTTAACAATTTGCCATCGTCTATTACCAGTCCCAGAGATTTGTACACTAAGTACATTTAGATATGGTCACACGATGCATGTGTGTTACTAGGATTCCCTCCTAATGAGAAAGTAGCATGTCTTAGAATAAGATCACACTTTTACACTGAAGAGTCACTCACAGTTGATCCTGGCAGAGGGTAAAAGCAAAATGACAAATACTACATTTACTCTTGAATTGCCCTCCTTGCACTTGAACAAAGCAGCCTACAGTATAAAGCAGCAGTATAAATGAGTGGGCTGCAGGGTGGGAGCCTTGTAGAAACCTGGGAAACAATTTCAAACTAGTGCAGGAAATCAGCCACCCCCCATTCAGCCGCTGGCCTGTCTGGTCTGCTCCATCCCCAGAGGGAAGAATGGAAAATGGTGGCTGTGTGGGTTCCAGTGACCTCTCATCCATTATCTGGTCTTTGCCATTTTGTGTTCTGTCATCTATGATATCAGCAATTTCAGTGTGCCCTTACCTTCTTACTTTGCCACTAGGGTAAGCTCACCTATTTCCGACCTACCACCATGAGTTGACCACCTACTGCACCATATTGTCAAGCATGTATGCTATACTGAGTAGCAGGGCTTTATTCGGATGCAAATTTAGGTGTTATTTATTCCACCACACCATCATCTTTTACATATTAACTTTATTTCAAATAAATGTAATGTGTTCAGGTGAGGGTGTATGACCTGTTCTTAGATAATGGAAATCTTCATCAATGTCTGTCTTCTGTGCTTGTTTGTATCCATTTGCCTCAGCCAATGTACTGTTTAATACATTTTTATCAATGAAGGGATATCTAAAGAAACATGAACTAAGTGTTTTCACGAAATATGCATATGCATACATTAGATAGGTTACCAATCTAAACTCACTAATTTCACCATAAGTCGACCCTGATTTCACCATAAGACGACCTTGATTTGCAGTGTGCTATATTGAGCCTATTGTAAAGGTGATTCTGCAAGGAATCAAACCTAATATACCTACTCTATATAACCTTCTTACCTCCAGAATATACATTCCTAATGGGGAACTAACGACACAGCATGATGTTACTGATACTTTAGTAAGTAGTTCTAGTTGGTGTAGATATGAATTAGGAGTATTTCACATTGTTTAGATGGAGATAAATCTGGTTGACTCTAGGTTAATTTTGGTCGACATTAAGTGGAAATGGGCAATATGAAATGTTCACATATAAGGCCAAAAATATGTAAATAATATTGTACATGGCCATGTGAACCATGAATAGACGGAATGCCTGGCCCATTTTTGTTTTTTTGATACACCAGGCACGATTCCATCACATGTGTTTGTCACATAATCACACTTCTCCTAATGGTTATGAAAAACTGTGACGGGAAGGGTCGACTTATGGTGAATCTACCCTATACCCTTTTTGGTTCACTCCTCCCTTATATCTCTTCTGTCCCCATTTGCTTTAGAATCATTGTATCTGCTGAAGCCAACAAGGGTCCTTCCTGATTCTTCTTTTGAAAGATAGACGTCTCTCATTCTTTAACCCACATAAAGTTACACATGTTTTATCATTCAAGTGCTCAGAGACTGGGAGGCAGGGCTGCCTGTAAGGTGGCATAAATGGTCATTAATCACGGTCGGTATTGGAGGCGCCAGGGAACCATCACCATCACAACCAGATACATATGCCTCCTAAACAGTCCTCCAGAGGGGGTGCACTAAATGACGAGTTATATATAGGGTTCTCAGGGAGATCTTCAAAGCTAGTATTTTCATTGACCCTCTGTTCAGCAAAATTAATTACTCGAGCTCCTAAAAGGTTTCCGTTTTTATATAAATTTTTAAGTATCTGATTATTTCCCAAGCTGATTTTTACATGTGACATTATTTATGTAACTAGTTCTATCATACAATAAACAAGTATGCGTGTTTGTCAGTCTCAAAGCAGCTAAGGCTTGGAGTGGGGGACTTACTGTATCTTTTGACGGTTTAGGACTCTAGCTCTTTCTATAGCCCTGCCACTGATCAATGGGAGATGGAGGATTACTCAAGTCCACTGGGACCTGATAGTATGTTTATGTTTAATACAAGTGAACTTAGCTTGAAGATAAAGTATATCGTAGAAAGGCATAAGCAATGCTTTTGTAGCAGAAATCTTATAGTATGATTAGGTATAAAAAATTACAATCTGTTTGCTTTGTCATGTCTAGATAGGAAATGGGAGATTGGAGTTGGCCTGTTTACTAAACAATTGCGAAGCATGATAAATGTGTATAAAACAAATACAAAATCAGTGGCCTACTGGCCTACCGCAGAATTATCCAACTGCTGCTTCATTTGAATGCTCTAAACATTTACTTCTCCAAATGTGAGTGGGAGATTTTAGACCTGCTTGAATGGATCTTGGAATCCATTAGGTTCAGATGATGGGCCGAAGTGAAATAGATTCTGAAGGTTGCCTACAGAAAAGCAGGTAAGATATGGTTACATCTGATGCATCTAGAAATGCTGACACAGAAGAAGCCTTAATGGGGAATGAGAAATGAGTTGCAAAGAGATCTCATTTTAAACAACCATTTAATCCAACACCACAAAACCAGTGCTCCACAAAGTGTTTATTGCAACCTCCATGTAATCACTGCAAACCTTGTCCCACTCTTCTTAAAAAATACTGTTTACTTTAATACATGCCAATACACTTGCCACAAGCACACATCTTTTGTGGAGGGGACTGATGATTGGTACAAATGAAACTTTATTTCATGCATGTTCCACTTTTAACCATGTTAAAGTAAGGATGATTCAAACTAATGTAATCAGCTGATTAAATCAGGAGACTAACACACTTTACTCAATAAAACTGCCTGTCTTGAGATAGCGTATGGGAGTGGTGGTGATGATGAAGGTTTCTTATTTGTTGCTCAGTCAAAACC
Source organism: Harmothoe impar (assembly GCA_947462335.1). Classification (NCBI taxonomy): domain Eukaryota; kingdom Metazoa; phylum Annelida; class Polychaeta; order Phyllodocida; family Polynoidae; genus Harmothoe; species Harmothoe impar. Next base: position 58,750,892 of record OX381720.1, on the reverse strand, counting down.
ATTGCTGCTGATGTTACAGCTTTCTGAAGCGGTCCCAAACATAGCTCTATGTCGTCATCTGCAATAATCCTGTCATGCTGTCACAAGATTTACACTATACTTAGGACTAACCCCTAACCCATCCTTCTGCTGAAGCATGGTCTTTGCTATCCTTACCACTAACCATATTAATCCTTCATCTGTTATAGGCTCGTAGTAGCCCTACATATCCTCACTGTCACTTACCCTGCTGCTATTCCTGCTAGGTCACCATCTGTCTTTACTACCTTCAGCCATACTGCACCAGGTACTTCTAGAACTATCAGAACGTATAACCCTTGCCTTTATACAGATGATCACGGTTGCTCTTCCAATAACTTCTATCAATTCTGTTCCTGGGCTTGATCTTAGGCCAGTTAGTACTTGCAACCTAGCAATGTTGACACAGAAGAAGTCTTAATGAAAAATGAAAAATTAATTGCAAAGAAAGACCTTTTTTTCAAGGAACCATTTAACCCAACACAACAAAAGCACTGCTCAATAAAGTGGTTTTTGTATCCTTCACGTCTCCAACACTGGTCTCACTCTAAAAATCGTTTGCTCATTTTGATACTACCCAGGATCCTTACAACTAGCGCAAATCTTTTGAAGAAGGGGCTGAGGATTGAGGCAAAAAATGCATTCAATGCATGTTAGCAATGTTTCATTTTAAGAATTTTGACCATGTTAAAAGTGACGATGTTTTAAACTGATGTAATAAGCTGATTAAATCAGGAGGAAACCACACTTTAGTCTATAAAATTGTAGATCTTGAGACTGCATTTGAGAATTGTCACTATAAAGGCTTAGTTGTCCCTCAGTCAAATACATTGCTACTGACTGTACATCCTTCTGAAGCAGTCCCCAACATAGCTCTCTGCTCTAATTTGTCACCATCTGCAATTATCCTGCTGTGCAGTCACAAGGTTTACACTATACTTGAGACTAACCCCTGACCCCATCCTTCAGCTGAAGCATGGTCTATCCTATCCTTAAAACACTAACCATCCGCTAACCAATCATTCAACTGGTAGTGGCTGGTAGTTGCCCTATATGTCTTCACTGTCACTTACCCCACACTTATCTCTGCCCCAGGTCACTATATGTCCTCCCTACTGCCAGCCTTAGTACAAGCAGTCCTTCTCCCTCTATGCTCACATGTATACCTATTGCCTTCATACAGATGTCTGATATCACTTCAAGTCTCACTCTTTCCTTGACTTAAGGTCATTTCAGTAAGGCCATTAAGTATTTATACACCCCTAGGAGGTGGTTATATTTAGTCAATAGTCTCTAGTCAATATCATTGATATAAACCTCGGCCTTGGGCCTTTGCTTATATCAATGATATTGCCTCTCCACCCCCAAGAGTATATCCAGTACGCAACCATGAATAATTCACAATTAGTACATGATTATTTCAGTGGAGATTAGCACAGTAGTATATTACAGTAAATGCAAGATGTCTGAATCACAACACAACAGGTGCAACACCATATATTCTCTATGAAGGTGCTGAAAGCATTAGGTATACTGACTCTTGGCTTCATCACTTAGTCAGTGAATGTAAGGCTTAGGCAATGATGCACAAATGTAACCTCAGTGCCAGGGCTGCATGTTAGCATCATGCCGACCTTATTGGGTTATGACATCCATCCTTAAAGGGTTAACTTACCATCACGGATCTGACATGAATGCCGTGTTCGTGTCAAATATTGCTGGGGCATTTTAGAGTCAAGAGAGATGTCTAGATAGTGATAGGGCCAAGTTAAGGGAAACATGACGAGCAGTCAGTGGTGACTATTATTATGGTGGTACAGTGGTCTGTGCATTCAACACTGCAGTGTCTACTCTTTCCAGGCTATAAGCACATGATTTCCACTTATGAGACGGAATTTTCAGGTGAAAAGTCCTGAATATGAAAAGGCTACAGACATGTCTCTTGTCTCGAGAGACGCTCCCCTCCTGGTCTAAAAGGGCATCATGAAAGGGAATATAATGCAGTCTCAGAATCTGGAGAAAGACAAACTCTTACACTCACTGTAGTCTCTTATAAAGTGGCATGGCACACTCTTTATTGGAATCTGCAGTCAAACATACTGTTAGTGTGACAGAATTCTTTTTGTCTCCAGATTCTGACACCGAATCCAGAGGTGATAAATTCTTCCTCAAGGAACATGTCTCTGGGCTCTTAATATGGGTATTTTTCAGCTGAAAAGATCTTTGTAAGGGAGATCATGTGCTATAGGGGTGCCTTTTTCGCTGTGTTTGTGTCATGTTGCTGTGCTGTGCAGAGACTGAGGAGGTGTCCAGGTAATGATAGAGGCAGGTGAAGGCAACATGACAACCACCCAGCGGTGTCCACATGACACATGACGTAGCGGGCATCATTTGGTCATTCATCATCGGGCTCGGGTTGTTAGAGCAGGCCAGTACTCCAGTCTCTATCCAGCCAAATGCACAGGCACTTCATAACCATGTATAGAACCAGTATTGGTCTCTGACTTGCAAACTCGTCAAGTACCACTGAGTAGGAAATGCAGATTAACGGAATGGTGCTAAATGTGATATCTTTGGAAGATCGAAAATACAGGGGGGGGGGGAAGTAGAGAAAGTTTTCTCTGTGTATCATTATTTAGGCAGAACTTGATCCATAAGATAGGCATATGTATAGATCTCATAACCATAATCACTGGTCATGAGTAGCTAGTTCCCATTAGCATATTGGCTACTATAAAAAAAAGTTGCTTCTCATTTACAAGGAAACAGCGCTGCATATATATGTAGTATATCATGTGCTCCTATTAGTTTCTACAAACTCAGGGGTAGTTTGTGTCCCAGGTATGTTTATGTTGGTATAACTTTCTGTATATAGGGCTTGTATATCTGACGGGTAACTGCCGGAGTAGGAAACTCTCACAGTGGTTGCTTTAAGCTTTATGTTGTAGGTGGAGGCTAAAAGCAAGATGATCAGTGCAAATGGGCTGACGTATGAGTTTCAAATTTGCCTAAGGAATGAGGCTTCGCAATATGTTGCTGATATGGCGAAGGTGATATGTGATGCTTTGCCAAATGGTTTAATAGAGAGATGTCCATGCTGATGCCAATCTCATTTACTGTACCTTAAATAATGTGCTCGTGAGGATAAGCTGTCATCAATTGACATATTACCAACAAACTAGGTTAAACAACCCGCGTTATGAATGTGGTATTTCAGGTTTGCCTAGTTATTAAAGGCCTAGCGCCCCTATATATAGAGCTGAGCACCTGTTCTCACTGCACTCTAACCGTTACTGGATGTGCAGTAAGATCTGCAGGTTTAAGAACTTTCATCTAAAAGGACTCATTCTTGTTTCGAATATCGATAGTTGCTACATGGCAGTACATGAATGAATTTCTCAATAAAAAAAAATTGATAAGTGCATTGAAACCCCATTACCTCAAGGAGGCTGCATAATTCATCAAATAAAAAGATCTAGTTCATTAATATGCCTAGCTACAGTACATTGACAGTAAAACTAATCCTGGCCATGCTGTACAGCTTTAGCTACAGACTTGCAGTAACATCAGGACTTCAGCCTCTAATTACACCATGAGTCAATTACTTCACTCCGTACCTTGTTGAGGTTGACTCTGCTTAAAGGGAATTGCTAGTTCCTACACAGAAGCCACCTGGCGGCAAAAATCGAAGCTCATGAAAAATATTCTTTAAGCTGTATTTATATTCCTACATAGACCACTTTCCCTTAATCAACTATTTGTATTTGCTATTTTGACAGTATACCTCCATTGTTCACAAACATATTCACTGCTAGGACACCCATATGATCCTATAGTTAAGGCAAAAGAAATATTTTTCCAAAATTCATGCCTTTCTCATCTCTTCTGTGACCCCCTGCTTAATTGGTCCTAAAATGTTTATAAAGATGTCCACTATACATTCCCAAGGTTGAATTGCAATATCAATAGATGAAGGAGATTATCCATGACAGATAATGTGAAAATTCTTTTTTCCTATCCAATTCTATAGTTAAGGTACCCGTTTGCTCAACTGGCCATATCATGAAGTTAGTACCGTGACATGGCAATTTCTTTTGATATTCTATTAGATAATAAATAAAGCTTACATAATCCTGACTTATATGCAAAAGTCAAAAGAACATCAGTAATCCTGCAACAAGTAGCAAGTCCCTTTAATTGTTTACAGTGGAAAACGGAAAAACTTAAAGGTTGAAATACTCTACTTTACCATTGGTTGCTATCTCCCACCTCAACTCACCTACAAGGGTGAATAGAAAACACATAGGTTAGTTAGTTTTGGTACAAACCAATAAGTGAAAGCAAATGGAAACTCAATTAATTGCGATTAAGAACTACAGAAAAGAACAAATAACAACATGTTATGCTGCAGAATCTAAGTGCAAATTTACAGTCACAGTCCTTCAAAATATCTTTATAAAACCATTCGTAATGCTGACAGTATACTTTTAACATATGTACAGAAAGCCTAGAAGAACATGACTGTATAATGAAAGCACGCTGCATTGAATGATGGAGACACCTTTAACATCACCAAGTGTGTGTAATAATATAATCCCCAGTTCTATAAAAAATAGCTCTTCATCGGCACATCCATGACAAGCTCAAGTAAGACAACTGCAAGTCGGGAATGTTCTTGTTTTGCACCCAAAAAGTGTCAGGTATGGTCAATGTATTGTGGAGAAGCTCCTATAAAACCATTGGCACAACGCCAATAGAATCACTCATTCTCCCGAAAAGGAAAAAAAACATATCCTGGATTTAGGACAGATTGTCATCAATTTGAAATGATTTCTCGTTTTCCTTTTTGCTTGGAGAAGAACATCCTGACAGTTTTCAAAACTCTGTGCGAGAGGAATCAAGGACAACATGATTTTTCTAGCTCTATGGGGCAATATTCCCTATTACTTTTGTCAAAATTGCAGATCAGGACTTTCTCCTGCAAAAATAGGCAACAAACATTTGGAAGCAAATCAATGCCTACTATATTGTTGAAAAAAGAACTTTACATTTATATCATATTTATCAGTCAAGTCATCAGAACAGGGATGCTTCTAAATTTTTTTATACCAGACTTTCTTAGCTGAAGATTCCTAAACAAACCAATGCCCGAGATGTGCACATACTTCACAATCGGGTCATGGGTTAATTGAAGTTCTCTGATATAGAATTGAGTAAAGGGACGAAAATAGAACCACAGGGATGGAGATGAAGGAAATATATTACAAAGAGACGAACAGGGTACGGACACCATTTCTAACCCTATTTTAAATCTTCCAATGGTCAAACTGTTGGGTTCCTTTGAATGTACAGTATTGATTGACCCCCTACACTTTGACTCCCCCCCGAATGACCCCATGTTTTGTCTTTACCTTTGTATTTGATGTGGGCAGTCCCAAAACACAAGAGAACATAATATTGATATCAGAAAGGTGTAAAACATTTGAAAGTTCTCAAAAGCTCCACCTGTAGCAATACTTCTGGTGGCTCTGTGTGCTCTGTTATATCTGCCCTAAGAATATCACGCAAGATTTTGCTTGGTACCAGACTCCCATAGACCATAGCTTTCCAGCAACAGGCTATGTTCCGAGAGCATAGCCAAGATCTCACGAGATTGCTGGTGTCCATGTAAACAATGTGGTCGGGGGGACAAGTCCACACCTGGTATATCGTTATTGTGTGTGATGTACTTGGTCGACTGACACCATCCCTTTCTCTTGTTAACCCTTTAAGGACACCATGAGGCCTTAACACATTATGACCCTGGTCGTCATGATGCATGAATGCAGCCCTGGCAAGTTACTCTCCAGTGCTGCATTCGAGCATCATGCGGACCTCATGAGATTGAGACACTACCAAAGGGTCGCATGATGCATTATGTCATTACGTCATTACTGACTAATTTCAAAGTCCAATCAACTGCAATGGCCATGAACTTCACGTCTAAGTGCCTGAAGAACAGAGCCAACATGATGTCATGCCAAGGTCAACAACAACGAACAGGGCATAGAGGGTGCAGATCAATACATGGTAAGGGTCTATTCACTCTTTAAGGGCATATGTCGCTGAATGATATTGATGACATTGGACGTCATGATGCACTAATGAAACCCCGGCGAATAACTGTGCGGCATTGGTGCTTCATGATGACCCTTCGGCAGTGTCTCAACCTCAGAAGTCGGCATGATGCTTATATCAATCACTGAGGAGTCACTTGCTTTCTTGCATCATGACGACCAAGGGCATAGTGCATTAAAGCATTATGCTGCCCATAAAGTGTTAATGTAGTTTAAGCTATTACTTGTGTCAATGTGTTCCACCATCTCGGAGACCAATCATATTGTCTGCAGCTGGTTCCTGTGATCCAAGGCAGAAATGTCAGGGTTCATGCAGGTGTTGGGGTAAAGGAAGTTGGTAGGGTGATGAAAGGTTAAGTGGACACTTATACTGGGAGGTGTCCCAGTGGGCACAAAATTCCGTTTAATGTTGAATCAACATTAAATCAACACTGAATCAGCATTGTCAACCAGCTTTCAATGTTGATTCAATGTTCTGTGCTCACTGGGGTGTAGGGGGTGTGTCTTTGTATGTCTTTAAGTCATTTAGACTTCAGTGGCCAGACGAGAAGATGCATTCCCTTAATTTAGCTAAGGCATCCTTTTAACTGCACAACTCCGAGTAGTTATTTTCCTAGCATAGAGCACTTAGTGTATGACGTAGGGTTACATTTAGAAAAGATTTGTTGAAGACTGCAACTGATCCTAGTCCATTAGGCCGAATGAAAAAAAAGTTTTGTTTCAGGTCACCCGACCGACCTTATCTAAAAAGGGCCGATCCTATGTTTTTTTTAAATATAATTTCGAAGAAATATGCACATTTTTACTATTTTTTTGGTCAATTTTAGGGTTTATGCAGAGCGGACTACGATTTTTATATTGAGAAAATAATGTGAAATAGAGAGGCAGCATGGTACATGAAGATTTATGCAATTTTGAAGGAATCACCCCATTTTAACACTATTTGAGTCAATTCTAAGGGATGTAAAGGGGCTGGCTAGTACTTTTATGAAAAAACAAAAACAAAAAAAAAACATGAAATAAAGATCCTACTTACCGACCCTAGACTTTCATGTTACCTAGTCATACTGTTCAGTTATAGCCAATCATTGCCGTTTCTCTCAGGCAACACTTGCTGCCTGTGTACATGACTTGGCTGCACATTGGACAATAAGTAAGATGCACAGAGAAAAGAAACAGCGCCAAAAGGGAGTACAGGGTGCCTCCAGAATGACTCTAGGGTAGTCCATGTCGCATAGGGAACCCATAGTGACTTTCTGGCTGACCTAAGGGAGTCACCTGGGGGAGTCATAATACCAAAAGAGCTATATGACCCCCAAGGCGACTCACTTAGGTCAGTCAGAGAGTCACCTAGACTCCTTTAGGCCACCTGGACTCCCCTAAACCTAGAATGACTGTCTGTTTCCTGCGGGTGAAGCACAGTTGCAATATTAGTTTTTTTTTTGGGGGGGGGGCATGCCACCTCGGAAAGTGTTGATGGTCTGGACGTGAAATGGTGCATTCTCATGCATTTTAGGACAAAATATTTTAGGACTCAGCCCCCTCCCCCATCCAGGTCATTCATACTCCACTGAAAAAGACTATGATGTGTTATATGAGACCATCTGCATCTCTTTCCCTTTCCCCTCTTTTCTTCTCTTTTCTTTTCTTGTCTTCCTCTTTTTAATTTTTCTTTTTTTTGTGCGGGGGGGGGGGGGGGGCAGGCCGGTCGGCCTACCTGGATCCGCCAATGCTGACACCCTGATTCCACCCTTTGCCCTTTTGAGTTTCTTCCACCATCCAAAGTATGTTTTGAAACTTGAAATAAAAGATGTATTTAGATTAGGCTTGAAACACACACCCAGTAGCAATCTGTACTCCAAAAGCCTGATATTCTGAAGACCGAAGTGACCGATGGGTTTCTGAACAAACGTACCAATACATTGAACCGTTGAAGCGCTGGTCACCTTTTCAATATTCAAACCTATTGTAAACTAAGTGAATATTATCGAATTGATGTTGGTTACACACACTAAAGTGAACATCTTCAGGGAAGGGCAGGAAAACTGTAATTAAGTCAAGTACACACATTCTATTACCTTTACCACGATTTGGTCCTTATGGGCCCTGTGGACCTGCTGACCAGCCTTCAGCTGTGTTGGTTTTAAAACTATATCATCTTATGGTATAAAACTATCATGCATGCATGAAAACCTAAGCTCTAAACTCTTGGCTGATCACAACACAATACGATTTATGATAAAGTAAATAAAGCATATCAAGTGCAACCGATTATTTCACACACTTAGACGTAGTGAGAAACTTTCTGTTATAAATGGCCTGTCATGCTTGCACGCCGTGTCTGCCATGACATACGCCTCCGGCAAAGGGAGATGGATTACACCGAGCCACTTGTCATTTAAGATGTAACCAGAAGGATGAGCCAGCTAGTGGAGGCGCCCTGCCTGTCACCCAGTCTGTCAGTAGAAATGTAGACCGCATCATTAGTGTCTGACACAGTGAGGAGGAGCAACTCTTTACAGTAATTGAAGAAGTAAATGAGCGCTAGGCCAAAAAAAAAAAAAAGAATTCCGGGTAACATGGCACGAACATGTCGGTAAATCCGATTTTTTATTCTTTTTTAACATGAAAGTACTAACCAGTCTCTCTGAAGACCCTAAACTTGACCAAAAAAGGGCAAAAATACAACAATATATTTAAAATCGCAAAAGATAATGTAGGGTCGGCCCTGTTTTGATAGGGTCGGTCAAGTGACCTGAAACAAACTATTTTTTTGGCCTCATAGACATGACAGCTGGTGGTTGGACTGTAAGCTGACAGCTTGGTCTTGTCATATTCCCCATCAGCTGGAGGATAATACGTTGTTTAAGTCTCAAGTCTGTAAGTGCTCAAGTCTAAAATGTGACAAGCTTTTGTAAAATGCATTTTAAATCTTAATAAATCATAGAATTTCATGATCACCTGATGAAGGCTAATCCAAACTAAAACATTTTGATCAATATGTTCTATATGGCAAATAAAAGCCAATTCAAAACTAAAGTTTTGTCGTTTTGATTGTGTCTTTTTGGAAAATATAATATTCAAATCTAAATAATTCTACTGAAACAAAAAATTGTCTTCTAAAGTAGAGTTTATATTCGGGCATCAGCACTCACCATAGCCCAGGTATATTTTATGTCTGGCATATTCCCAATATTCGAAAGGTCAAGTTACCCTTACCCTACAGCGTAGGACCATAGCTCCTTTTGCAATCCCCTTGCTCCTCCACCCTGAACTCATTGAGCTAGCAGACATGTTATCATGGTTCGTGCTATAGAGAAGCTGGCCTATATCCCACTTTCTAGTTTATTTTACTTCCATATTCATAGCAGGTTACATCTAATGTAGATTCCATATAAACTAAATCTTTACAATGGTGTAACCACTTCTGTAGCACACTGTGCCATCAAAGGTTAAATGTTTAGTATATTTTACCATCATACTTCAAAGAATACATCTCAGTCACACCATTCCTGCCCAGTACTGTTTATTCTTTTCTCATTTTCATTATTTCTCATCAATCTCTTTGGTAGGTTCAGGTGAGATGCATTATACCAAAACGGTTTCAGAACCATATCATTGCCTCCCATCAAAAAAGCTGTTCAGGGAAACCTTTAACAATGTTGAGGGTTGGGGAATACGAGGACAGTACACAGGAGAATGTCAATTTTAAACAAGTGTATCATGGAGGAACCAAGAAAAGGGTTCATTAAAATCTTTCCTCAAAAAGATTTGACAGTCTGTGTTAGCTGTACTGTGTGGATGAACCACAAAAGGAATCACATAAGAAAAAAAACATGTCTGCTTTCCAGGTCACAAAATTGAATTGCTAATTGAAAACTTTAAATGTCGAACTGTTTCAGCCATTGAACTTAGATCTTTGTGATTAAGTTACTAAAAAATATTATCTTTTTTGTTATCAAATGTTTATTTCATTCATTTGTTTTGCAATTACTTTTTCCCTCCATATGTGACAATATACACAGCCAAAATTTCAAGAAAATAAGATAAATAAACTCGCCTGGCGGAAAAATGACTAGTTTTAAGAAAATAAATCTTCTTAAAACTAATAATTTGACTGTCAGGTGGGTTTATCTATCTTATTTTCTTGAAATGAGATTATTATTTTTGGCTGTGTAGATCATTTATATTCAGATTGGTATTAGCCTAGGGTTTCCCCTTCTACCCTCTCGTCTCCAGCATCCATCTGACAAACTGCAGTACACTAAGTCCATCAATAACTAGGGCTGTTCTCACCAGCTAATACACTCCCACTGCTCTCAATCTTTGCAACAGTGAGGTCTTATTCACATGCTGTCCTTCCTATACTAACATAAAAATGAATTTGTAAAGATACAACTGGATGTACGACAATGAGATTGGGTGTCCGTATCGCATGGTCTGCATGAGTGCACAGCACAAATGTGCTCTGTGCGATACGGACACCCAAACGAGTTGTAGGAATACGTTGTAGGAATAGCAATGTCATAAACTAGGTATGGTAATAAGCTGTGGTTCATAGAGCAGGCCAATGCAAACCTCTTTGACCAAGCGCAGGCTTTAAATGGGTGCCATTTTTAGAGGAGAAGACAGTTTTAGACCAAAAGCAGTACTAGGAAAAGGAGGCAGTCAATACACAACTATTTCCCTCCTGCAAATGAGATAATCGTCTCATGACCCATGAAGTGAATTCCACCTCTATCATGACAAAAATGTTTCTCAGTGCAAACCACTAATTTGATAGTTTGCATGAGACCCCCGAGCTGTAACATCTAAAATGCATTCGTTTTTAAACATTCTAATGAAATAATCAATCATAATGAAAACTTGACAGAATATTTACCAATAACTGCGTTTTGAATGGCCAGCTGGTGTGTAAAAATATGAGGAGACAGCTCAGTAATGTCTGGGGGCAGGTGCCTGAAATGCAACAGTTAGGCGACCACTATTTGGGGCCTAGACTAAACCAAGGTCATCAACTGGGAGCAGTCGCAGAGCCTCAGTTGAATGAATCAGATTTTAATCAAAAACCGAAAGACGACTAGGCCTGGGGACATGAGTACACACATTGGGCCCCTTCATGAAACACAGGCTAAGGCTTTAGATGTCTAAGAGAACTTTATTATAAACTTTGTTAGGTGTCTGTAACTTTGCCTTTCTTTATCTCTGAGCTGAGCTAACTTACACACCAGTACTATACTCATGTAGAAGTACTCCCTCTGATCATCGATGACATCCACTGCGTCCCCCTGAAATATGAATCCACCCTATGCAGAAAAGCAATATCCTGGATTTAAGTTGCATCCCTGTCAAATTGCTTTCTTGTACTGCAGCTGACGCAAAAATGCCAGGTTCTCATTAATCTGGAATACCTTTTAACTTCCCTTGTCCTAAGAGAAGATATGAATATTGTGAAATGCTCTAAAAAATGATTTCTTGGTATAAACCTAGCAGTATTCCTGTTTAAATCTCAAAGATACTAACACTCCAGGAAAATAGACAGTACTTGTATGGAGGCGAGTCTGGAAGTAAATCAATGATTTGCTTTTTCACAAAATATATATATCATTAAATTACTTCTCCCCATCACCTGGTTAGAATTTGGATACTAACAGGCAGATGCAGTCACGTACGAAGACAGTTGTTAAGAGTAAAACAGACTGTTCTGATTTAAATGCAGCTTTTATCTGAAAGATTTCAGAATTCATTGAGGTAGTTTCAGCAACTTCTAACAATGAAATGAACAAAGTAATGAGGTAAATGCCTTCTTCATTCCATCAATAGATTAGATCCTGATCCATGCTCCTCAGGAACCTTTGATCTAGGAAATAATATTTTTTCTTGAGGATTTTAGATTCAGAATGTCTAACTGATTGCATCTTATGGGGATCTATTTGTGCCACTGATTCTTTGTCCTCCTTTATCGCAAGTGTCTGCTTCTGCTGGGGATAAATCCCAGTGGTGCATGGTAATAGAACATGGATCCGTGATGCTGTTAAAAGTGGGGGTCTACTCATCTTGCATCAGACCCCCCTGCACTTAGAGTCCAATGCAGTTCTTAGCATCAACGATGGCCTTTTTCTAACTAGGTCTACATTCAAATGCCTGCCTCGCATGGCATTGATGGCCATTGTTGAAAACCTCCCTCTTAATCCTTTAAGGACACTATGATACCTTGATGCATCAATGCAGACCTGGGGAGTAAATCACCAGTGCTGCATTCAAGCATCATGTCGACCCTACGAGGTTAAGACACTCCGGAAGGGTAGGCATGATGCACCAATGCATCCCTGGCAAGTTACTCACCAGGTCTGCATTGGCGCATCATGACAACATATGTCATCTTTTAGCAATATCAGTCCTTAAAATGTTAAGAGGTTGACCAGGAGAAGTTCATGGGCAAGTTTCTCATGCCTAGAGACAGTACCTGCCACATAATGGTACTAGCTCTCTGTAGCTCTCAGTCTGGAACAGCTACCCTAGCTGACAGACCCACCCTGAACTACGCACAAAGGGCTCAGTCTCATGAGTTTGTAACAATTGAAACGTCTTTGACCAGGTGTAGGCTTTGACCAGGTGTAGTCTTTGACCTGGGAGTGATAAGATGGAAATAATGAGGCCTATAATTATCGTAAAGAAATAGGTGAAATACTGCAAGATTATTGCAGTACATAAATTTTACAAAATTGACTTATGTTTGCTATAAAAGTGTATCACTTTATAGATACACTGTTTCCCCGCTTTCCTTACTACATAGGCCTCATATCTGCCATTTCAATGCTGCATGGTCAAAGACTACACCTGGTCAAAGACTACACAGGCCAAAGACTACATCCCGGTCAAAGATTTTCAAATGTGACAAACTCATGAGACTGAGCCATAGACTGAACCTGCAGAAGCAAACCCTTTGCATGACAACATGATCACTGTCTGCCTAACAGCCTTTTTAGCTTCCTGTGTGGTGGCTTCTGGGATGCCTTTTTGGTGGTGCTTGGTAAATACCATCACAGGTCCCCTTGTTCTTCCAATGTACTCTGTGACCCTGACACTTCCCATAGAAGAGACTCCAAGCAGCTGTTTGCAAGTTATGGTATGGTATACTCTTCCGTTTAGGCCGGTATTATGTAATACCCAGCACACCTGGATGGTATTCGGTGTAAATATAACTCTTAATTTCTTTATGTAAAGTTGGGAGTTAGTTTGTTTACACCTCCCAAATGAACATAGTATAGGGGGAGTGTTACTAAATTGGGTAGGGATTGGTTTGGATTGATATTTACCTGTTCTGAACCCTAGGTAGGGTGCCACAATTTTGGTTAGGGTGGAAGTCAGGGGGCTGTTCATGGTAGGGAGGTATATGATGTAGGGGATGCAATAAATGTAGGTGAGAATTGAAGAAAACAGAAGCAAAAGTCAATGGTGTTAAGTTAGTGAGGGAGTAGTTGTATGTTTTGACACCGTACACTCCCAAACCATCAGCGTAGTGCCAACTCAACCCAATATATCATTTCTATCCATTGGAGACATTGCTCATAAAAATCTTCAATGGTTTTTCCAGTTCATCTCTGGCAATAGCATAAAGATGCAATGAGAATACCACAATGGATGTCTGAATTGAGAACTTACTGCTTTATGTGATGTCACAATCTCCTCTCACTGCCCTCATCTTATGGATAGACTAGGAATTATGTTGTGACACCAACAGGGGCCACCAGACACTGAAGACTGGAATGACTTAGATTACCCTAACTTAATTTCAGTTTGTAGCCTCCCCACTAAAATAATAAGTAGGGAAATTAGAATTATCAACAGGTTACAAATGATTATCATCTTGTACATTGTGTGCTGACATCATCAAAGCAGAATGACCAAACACTATAGTTATCCCTTCTTATATATCTAAGAAGAATACACACATGAAGAGACTTAGAGGCATTACTAAACCAAAATTCATAAAGCAGATTGATATAACCTAAATCTGCCATGTTATATGAAGCTCCTGACTTTATACCTTTAATTACATTTTTTATGCCGAAGTGGTGGCGTAGCCACCTGGTGGTGCCGCCAGGCAAAAACAAGGTATATGATGTTTGCACTTTGCCAGAAGTCAGAACGGGGGCCGCTATCTTGGATTGTGCCACCATCTTGGATTAAGGTGTCACAACACAAATTTATGCTATGTCATAACAATAATATAAATCAACCTTTGATAGTTCCTGAGGTTGATTATAATCATACCTACCACCCCTAATATGGACCCAAGGAATTTAATGGTTCTATCCGTTTGTTGCTAATACAGCTGGTTGCCTAGCAACGGCTATTCTAATTGTTTATCTGCCTAGCAACACACATTTCCATGGTCCTAAGGTTGATAATAATCATACCTACCCCCCCTAATATGGACCCAAGGAATTCAATGGTTCTATCTGTTTGTTGCTAATACAGCTGGTTGCCTAGCAACGGCTATTCTAATTGTTTATCTGCCTAGCAATACACATTTCCATGGTCCTAAGGTTGATTATAATCATACCTACCCCCCCTAATATGGACCCAAGGAATTCAATGGTTCTATCTGTTTGTTGCTAATACAGCTGGTTGCCTAGCAACGGCTATTCTAATTGTTTATCTGCCTAGCAACACACATTTCCATGGTCCTGAAGTTGATTATAGTCATACCTACCCCCCCTAATATGGACCCAAGGAATTCAATGGTTGTATCTGTTTGTTGCTAATACAGCCTGTTGCCTAGCAACGGCTATTCTAATTGTTCATCTGCCTAGCAACACACATTTCCATGGTCCTGAAGTTGATTATAATCATACCTACCCCCCTAATATGGACCCATGGAATTTAATGGTTTGATTGGTTTGTTGTTAATACAGCTGGTTGCCTAGCAACAGCTATTCTTATTGTTTATCTGCCTAGCAACACACATTACCATGGTCCTGAGGTTGATTATAATCATACCTACTCCCCTAATATGGACCCAAGAAATTCAATGGTTCTATTGGTTTGTTGCTAATACAGCTGGTTGCCTAGCAACGGCAATTCTTATTGTTTTTTCTGCTTAGCAACACACATTTCGGTGGTCCTGAAGTTGATTATAATCATACCTACCCCCCCTAATATGGACCCTAGGAATTCAACGGTTTTATCTGTTTGTTGCTATAACAGCTGGTTGCCTAGCAACTGCTATTCTTATTGTTTATCTACCTAGCAACACACATTTAGGTGGTCCTAAGGATGATTATAATCATACCTACCCCACCTAATATGGACCCAAGGAATTCAATGATTCTATCCGTTTGTTGCTAATGCAGCTGGTTGCCTAGTAACAGCTATTCTAATTGTTTATCCACCTAGCAACACACATTTCCATGGTCCTGAAGTTGATTATTATCATACCTACCCCCCTAATATGGACCCAAGGAATTCAATGGTTCTATTGGTTTGTTGTTAATACAGCTGGTTGCCTAGCAACGGCTACTCTTATTGTTTATCTGCCTAGCAACACACATTTCCATGGTCCTGAAGTTGATTACAATCATACCTACCCCCCCTAATATGGACCCAAGGAATTCAATGGTTCTTTTGGTTTGTTGCTTATACACGAGGTTGCCTAGCAATGGCTATTCTAATTGCTTATCTGCCTAGCAACACACATTTCCATGGTCCTGAGGTTGATTATAATTAAACCTAACCCCCCTAATATGGACCCAAGGATTTAATGGTTCTATTGGTTTGTTGCTAATACAGCTGGTTGCCTAGCAACGGCTTTTCTAATTGTTCATCTGCCTAGCAACACACATTTCCATGGTCCTAAGGTTGATTATAATCATACCTACCCCCCTAATATGGACCCAAGGAATTAATGGTTCTTTCAGTTTGTTGCTAATACAGCTGGTTGCCTAGCAACATCTATTCTAATTGTTTATCTGACTAGCAACACACATCCTTTCTCCCTAACATGGACCCAAGGAATTCATAGGGAATGCCATATTTGAAGAAATATCATCCTTCCTCCTGATAACCCCTTCCCAGCCCTGCTTTTTTGGTGTCTTGAATGGGTTCCCTTCAAACATACCAACCATGTAGACATTGTGTTTCTTTGAATGCAAGAATTGCGGTTGTATTTTTTAACAAGAGATATCCTGGCATTGTCTAGCACCTCCAGAAGCACCGTGAAACAATGTAAAACAGTGCGTCATTGTGAATTCCCACACAGTACACACCTAGAGTCAATATATAAGTATGCTGAAATTTAAGGAAAAGCTGTAAATATACAGTTATGAGCAGTGCCATAGTACCTGAAGTTCTAAGGATATCTATGTAACCATGTGTTTCAAGATACTTGAGACATAGTCTATCTCTTCATGACATTGAACTAGGTGGCATCAGACTGGGACCAACTGGGAGGCGGAGCTACCTATAGGGTGGGATAAATGGTCATTAATCAGGGCTGGTATTGGATGGTGGAGGGACTAGGGAACCATCACCAAGACAGCCAGATACACATGCTGAGCAATTACTTGTTATGTCCACCAGAGGAGCCAGCTAAATGACAAGTTACTATGCTTTTCCGTGTAAGAGTAGCTAAAGCGTGTGGCAAAGGGTGTGTTCCTGATGCTCTGGCAGGTTAGCTTTTTAGGCAGTGATCTACTGCCACAAATCCACATGAGAAATCCGCTGCATTTCTACTGCACATTTCATTCTTGCAAGTCAACTTGGATAGAATATCCTGCAGTGGATCAGCTACCACAAGGACCCTGCGACATGCAACTACATTTGCAGAAATTTATGGTTCTGATTATTGCCAGTGAACTGGCAAATCTCTACTGTATAATTGCATTCATAGCAATGTTGCGGCAGTGTGTTACTAGCTTTTCTCTGCTCTAGGCAGTAATGGAAGGCTATTCATATGGTTTACAGATAAATGATTGTCTATGATGGTATATTCTGTAAGTAGTTAAATTCACTCAAAGATGGAGTAAGGAAATAGCGAGGATTCTTGCAATAGAATGTGCTGTACGATTAGTTAAGGTGGCCGGCGGGTATAGGCTAGAAGTAACTATGATTTCACCATACTTATACCAGATGTTCCAATGGATATATACTCTCAGATAATAAGAAAAAAATAAGGGGGTCCTGAGTTTGTTTCTGATCTGAGATATTCAACCACAATGTTTGAGTGACCTGTTATAGGATTATATAGTGGTCTCTTACATTTGTGAATGAAATGATATTGAAAAGTAACTACAGTTTGTTCAGACTTCAGCACAATATTCTATACAATATTATCTGTTCAGAAAATGTGCTTTAAACATATAGTCCCGGGCATATTTGTATGTTTTTTGATGTTTGAATTTAAAAAGATAATAATATTGTAAGAAAAATATTAGGCAGGATAAATATACCATTCCACTTACCCAATCTCAACCGATTCGATAGTATAATGGTTATGGCATTTGCCTTTTAATCCAAAGAGCCAGGGTTCAAGCCTCTGCCATGTCCAACTAGATTTTTATCAATTCCCTTCCTACATGTACCAATATGATGAAACTGCCCCCTGGTGTCTTGCTCCAGAACTATAATCCCCACCGGCCACCTTAAACAATGACAGCTGGCTTGCTCAGGTATTGTCAGAAGTGAGCTTGGATGCTTGTTTGCTTAATCATTGCACAGCCTGATTCAATATGTACAAAAGGCAGGCAAATACTGCAACCCACTGGGAACAGTGAGAACAATTGAAACTGCAGGTTAAATCAAATGAGTGTGTTGGAGTAGTTTGATCCATTCTGAATAGAATCTTGGCTTTAGCATATCATTTGGTATAAAGACAAGAGGGTTAAAGAGGTGGTAGATAGAAGAGAGGAGTTGTATATAGATAGATGACTACTAAGTTCTCAAATCAGACATCTTAACCTAATAGTGCATCAAAGCATTACATTTCTATTCACTTCATTATGTATCCTAAATCAGCTGAGGTGATGCTTGACTATAGGTTCACTATATGATTAACTTACATTAGACATACATGACTAAGTAAAGCCATTTTTCTACTTGCATGCGACCATGTAAATGTGATCTGTTCTGACTCCCACTTCCAGGTCCATTATTATCAATGTAGTGACAGTGTAGGCGGACCATCTCCCACCCCCCCCCCCCCCATCTTGACAATAGATCCGACACAATTTGGTGGCATTGCTTTTCCCTACATATAAATCTACACCCTAGTTCTCTGTTTGTGTGATGAAGAGGTATGTGGTTAAAATGCCACTATGTCTAAAGTGTGTATTCCACCAATGTGGGTTGGCCGACATTTTATGAAAATGAAAGTCTATGATGTTAAACTCACGGACAAATGTCACCTGACGATGGAAGCAGGGCCGATTTACGTCAGTTAAATACACTCTTTAGTAGGACAAAGGACACTCTACAAATAATGTACAGTCAAGATGCAGCAACATGTAAAAGTAAATAAAGTGAGGAACTACAACTTTAATGTTAATTAACCATGGGCAACCGCATTGGCATCAGCACACTGAACTCACCTACAAGGCAGAGCAGATAGCACATGGTTAGTTGTCATACAAAATTAGAACAAATAGAAATAAATATATTGCTTTTTTCAAGGAATATTCCTTTGGACTAATAAGATTCCAGACCCTCATGGCTAGGCAACAGTCTGGTGTACTTTCTTTATCTAGTCACCTCTACTGCCATGCCAGCAGAAATAACTTTAAACAAGGAAATTTGTACTTTACAAATCCAGTCCCACATCATGTCTCCATTGATGTGTGACTGCACACACCTGCAGAGAGATTCACGTCGACCATCTCCCTTAAAATGCCCATATACCCAGCTCTTCACATTAACACTAACGCATCGAGGACATTTCCCATACTTGAGGAAGCCTAAATGGCACATTAGGTCCCTGTCTCTTTCCAACATTATCATTCGTCCTCTGGATTCTTCTGCATTAATTTCCCAACATGGCTGGTATAAATTGTATACCAATCAGGCTTCGACTTGGACACCCACGTCCTCACCCATCACCAATTGTTTTACCTTACCCTATTACCTTCTAGCATGTGTGTTTTATCCCCTATTACATATAAATGCAGCATTGTCCATATCTTCCCCAGCAGCAGTTGAGGGCTGGGTAAACTACAAAGTCAGGTTCTCCTCCACCTTATCATTCATATTGAGGCGACAGAGTTACATGCAATAAAAACAAAAGCAAAGAGTGCAGAACTACACTTAATTTTTTGGATATACAAGATTCACTATGCAGGACTGCACTGCCCCCCCCCTCCCCATTTAATGCCCCCCAGATGAACTCATGGGGTCTGGGGGATACTGCTCCAGCCTTCAGTGGCATGGTACAGCTTGGAAGAACCCATTAAAGACACAGCAAGGTCCACTTACGATGGGTTACTTTCTGCACAAAACTGGCTAAACCACATGCACAAACACACATGGAATGCCTAAGCTTTGCATGACAACATGACCACTGTGCCAGTAATAGCCTTCTGGCTTCCTTTGTGTTGGGTTCTGGGATGCTTGGGTGAGTAGGCTTAGTTATCATCTTACACGTTTTTTCTTGAGACCTGATCAACCAACATTTTGGCTGTTATACTATCAAATCGTGGGATTTTGTGGTTGCAGGTAAGTAGATGAGAGGTAGATATCATCTTTTCCGATGGGCTCTTTTAGTTCACCACCAGACTATGGTGGCATGTACACCTGTTAAATTTGTTTAGATGGAATATAAAATAATACACATAAATATCCACAAAGAGAACAGAAACATAGTGCTTTATTTGCCTAAATAAAAGCTCCATTACGATAGTAAATGCCAGCTTGATTCAACCTACGGACCCATATATCTGAGCGGGGAGTAAAACAACACAGACTCAACACAGAGCAAAGAAACAGCATCAAAATAGAGACCAGGTTGCCTCAAAAATGACTAAGGGAGCCTAGGTAACTCTCTGATGCCTGACCTAAGGGATTCACCCGGGGAAGTCATATAGCTCTCTGAGTCATATGACTCCCACAGGTGACTCCCTAAGGTCAGCCAGAGAGTCACCTAGGCTCCTTTAGGCGACCCGGAGCCATTTTGGAGGCAACCTGGACTCACTTTTGACACTGTCTCTTCTCTGTGTGAAGACAAGCTTGGTGTTATCCATGTCAGGAGGAGGCAATGTGTAAGGTCACGCTCATAAAAAAGTAGCATGAGAAAGGAGGGTCCTCCTGGAAGAGTGGTAAGGGGATGTGCATGTCTGGTTCTTTCAGTGGCTCCTATGACAGGGGATCAATCCCAGGAGTTGCTTGTGATCCCTCATGTTGTGTGACACGGGACCCACCCCTGAGTATCCCATTCCGTCCCAGTACACTAGCCCCAATGTACAACTATCTCCACCCATTTTTCCTACCTCCAGCCTGTGTTTATTGTTATTACTCTGCCATCATGCCACTATGTAGACTACTATGTAACCTGCTTCTCCATTATGAAATTGCATTACTGAGTTACAGTGCATTTGAAATATTTTTATAAATTTAGAGTATCCCCATTAATTATTATTTTTCACACACACAAAAAAGGGTAACCAAAGGGCTTTACTAAAAAGATTTTACTGACCGACCCTAAAATATCTACCCATGTTACCTGAAACAAACCTTTATCTGGCCATACACCTACTTTGTACTTAAAATGGAAGGGTGTCATAGATCTAAATACTCTAGGTCATGGTGTCAGCATGGCTCTGCTAAATGACCTACTTACACATGTATACATAACTGTGCCTTAATGCCGTAGCCTAGTGGCTCATAATGATGACAAGGACCACAGAGGCTGAAAGCAGCAATAAAAAAATCCTTGTTTGACGTTACCCATTGGCACTTGCTCTACAGGCGGTGACAGGATATGGGGCTTGTGGACAGTAGAAGCGTATTTATGAGCCGTTAAGCTTTTTGTGTTATTCAGAGCTGGGGATGGGGATAGGCTGCTGGCTTCAGTCATGGTCATGGTACGGTGGTTTTTTGCCTGTTCTGGGGCACCAACAAGGTGTATGGTTGTGGGACAGAAACATTAAATCCTTGCACAAGCATAACAATCTTATCTCGCAAATGCAGCTAATCCGATTTCCTATTTTAGATAACAGCACACAGAGACCTATCAGCTAGGTACAAGTTGTCGGTTGGTTGAAACAGTGTACTGCCAACAGATCCACTCAATTTGTATTTAGCTGTTCTCATGTGGACTTAATATAGATATATATATATTAAGTCGATATACATGATCCATATAAATATAAGTATATATGCGACACAAAGCAAGCTGGGTCTAAAGTTTAGCGGACAATGCTGCATCAAAAGCCGTACAACGGACTGTGAAGCATGTAAGCTGAGGGACATATTCAAAAAAGGAAAATCCAAGCTGTAGTAGGAATCTGTAAGATAGGCCGCAACTAGCAGCAGTACTGACAGGCACACATGAGCATAAAAGCAGCTTCAAACGCAGACAAAGGACCCAGATGTACCAGACAATAGAATATCTAATAAGTAGTTGTCTGTCAAAAGAATGGTATATCTCGAGGTTTCAAGGGCTATGGCTACAGAGGACATCGTTCACTTCTACCTTTTACAACAGTGCTATAGACACATCAAGTATTTTTCAACCTCATTTTGGAAATGTCATCTTCTTAAGGTTATGCCATCCCAGAAGGTCATATAGCAACATTTTTCTGCATTGCTCCTTTTAATTCAACTATAGAATATGTAAAGGCTTGCTCAGTGTATGGCTCTTAATTGGTTGATGAGGCCCACTAAACATACATAAAGCTATCGGCACCGTTTTTAATCAACCCAAAATTGGGCAAAATAGAAGTGGACTGTTATAGAACTAGAATGTTAGATATTGTTGTCTGAAGAAGAAGACAAACGCATGTATTAGGAAGATAAGAAAAATGAGTTTGAATCCTGCAGGGATCAATGTCGTCAAACCTAATACCACCCTTATATATGTTATCAAGTTTTTAAACTGGCTAACAAAGACTGTCAAACGTGCACAAAAAAATGGGCTGGAGGAAGTGAAACCATTGCATGACGCCAGGGCCACCATATATCTAACAGCGTTTTCCTTCTTACACTCTCCAAGCATAGGATTCAATGATGGCGGATAAAGTGGTTGCTGCAAAATACATGGAGAGTGGACAGTGTTTGATTGCCCTTTCCTATGATCCCTAGTCAGGGACTGTGATTAGGGTTATTGGTGCGGGTGGTGCCAGCTCCTCTACAATAGGCTGGTTAGGGTAGGATGTGGGGTACAAAAGGAGGATGCTGTGAAAAGAAAATTGTGTTGGAAAATAGGTCATGATCAAGTTACCGCAGTAGCCCTTTAAGGATGGCATACTTGTGTAATGCATCATAGCTTTGGTTGCCATGACGCATGGATGCACCCCTGGTGAGTAACTCGCCAGTCCTGCATTCAAACATCATGCCGACCCTACGGGGTTAAGAAACCCCAAAAGGGTAAGCATAGTGCACCATTGCAGCAGTGGCGAGTTACTCGCAGAGGCTGCATTGTCACATTTATTTTAAAGGTTTTTATTCGGGTAAAAGATAACAGTTACAAAAGTAAACCTATCAACCTAGCATGTGCATATTGCATTACTTCCGCTAGGGCCCCTTTCATGCATTATGAGGACAAATGACATCTATCCTTAAAGGGGTAAAGACATAGAAGAGAACTTTTTTTTTGGGTGAGTCACCAATGTGTAATCTTGTTTATGCATAAGCATGTAATGAATTGTTATATCGTCGGCAATAGTGAATCAACAAAGTATACAAACGGTTGGAACTACCTTGTAGTACGGAGCCCCTAAGGGGACATGCTTTTTTTATTTTTTTTGGTACACCAGAAACTTGCGCAAACAAAATGGAAACTTGCGCAAACAAAATGGAAACTTGCGCAAACAAAATGGAAACTTGCGCAAACAAAATAAACGTGCGCAAACAAAATGTGGAAACTTGCGCAAACAAAATGTGGAAACTTGCGCAAACAAAATGTGGAAACTTGCGCAAACAAAATGTGAAATCTTGCGCAAACAAAATGTAAAAACTTGCGCAAACAAAATGTGGAAACTTGCGCAAACAAAAGATACAGTTGCACAAATGTGTAACCGTAACCTTTCTGTCACTTCTTACTTTTTGTAAATCAGAGCATTATTAATGATTCTAGAGCATAATTACTGGTAGGTAGACAACTGAGTAAAAGTCTAGAAAGAGGTGTATGGTATTTAAATAATATAGACATATGAGTATAAGAATCTTGCATAAAATTCTAATGGGCATAAATGATTGATTCTATAATCTACATGTGGTACTGCACCTAATGAGCATGAGTGATAGCTTTGTAAGGCTTCACCTGATGAGAATGTGCAAATAAAATAGAAACTTGCGCAAACAAAATAGAAACGTGCACAAACAAAGTATAAGTTGCAGAAAGAAATTAGCTACTTGCCATTTTTTACGGTTTGTAAATCGGACAATTATTAAGGATTCTACAGATGATGTGAGGTGGGAGTGACATGTGGGGGGGGGGGAAATGGGAGTGACATGTGGGGGTCTGAAGTGAGGTGGGAGTGACATGTGGGGGGGGGGCTGAGGTGAGATCAGGTGACATGTTGGGGGTGAGGTGAGGTGGGAGTGACATGTGGGGGTCTGAAGTGAGGTGGGAGTGACATGTGGGGGTCTGAAGTGAGGTGGGAGTGACAAGTGGGGGGGGGGTGAGGTGACATGAGGTGACATGTTGGGGGTGAGGTGAGGTGGGAGTGACATGTGTGGAGGGCTGAAGTGAGGTGGGAGTGACAAGTGTGGAGGGGATGACGTGAGATAGCAGCGACATGTGTGTGGGGGGGGGGGGGAAGGTAATGTGAGGAGGAGTGACATGGGAGGGGGTGATGTGAGTTGGGAATGACATGGGGAATGACTCGTGAATGTTTGTCAATGGTGTGGGTTTCTGTCTATAACTTTAATTTGCTGTAGAATCCCTAATAATTGTCCGATTTACAAACCGTAAAAAAAGGCAGGTAGCGATTTTGTTTGCGCAACTTTTCTTTCGTTTGCGCAACTTTTATTTTGTTTGCGCAACTTTCATTTTGTTTGCGCAACTTTTATTTTGTTTGCGCAACTTTTATTTTGTTTGCGCAACTTTCTGGGCTTCCAAAAAAAAAAAAAAAGCATGTCCCCTTAGGGGCTCCGTATTACAGGGTACAGGATGTATGAATGCTCATGCATGATCTACTAGCAGCCCTTGTCTGTTACTTGGTGAGTGATGGCTGTATCACTACTCATCCACTATACATGGGCAATAAGTGTGCATAAACCAGACCATAAAGGGTGCGGGCGTGTGAACGCTCTTGAATGAAATGCTAGCAGCGCTTGGCTGTTATGAAGTGATTGATGGCTGCTCATTGTGCTGCTTATCTAGGGCTGCATCTGCTCAGGAGCTACTCAGTGTTACCGCTGCTGCATGGGTGAGTTAGTGGTTAAGGCTATGCGATGCACATACATTCATTTTTATCATTTTTATCATTCTATTGAAATAAGGCCTAGAAACTGTGAACATAAGTAGAATATTCTAGGATTAAAGATGCTCTATACTTTACCCTTAAGAAACAATGTCATCCAGTATTAGAACGCTCATTTATCAATGTGATGTACTTTTAACCCTATTCACCCTGGGACTCTAATGCCTGACTGGAGTCTGTTCTGGTGCACTGAGCAGCAACTCAAATGCTTCATCATAGGCTGCACTATAAGCTATTGGTTGTAGGTTGTAGGTCCCAAAGAAATAGTCAAGCATCTAAAGACAGACAATAGCATAATCCCTGGTGACTGTATGCTCTTCCAGGCAGTCAGTTCTCTTTGAGCAGGTTGGGGAAATCCTATGTTCAATACATTGCAGGGAGAAAGTAGAATGAGGGGGTCCCTCCTTTGATTTTGGGTACATATATACTTGTTATTCAAGGTTCAACCAGAAGATCTAATTTGCTAATATTTAAGCATTATTTGCTGAAAATAATTAAGCTATGTACAGGTAGACAATACTTTTGAATGTGTATGTGTGAACGGGCTTGTGTAGAAATCTTGCAATTCATGAAATACAAGGCTTTAAATGACAAAAATACGGCTGAAATAAGGAATATTTATATGTCGACTCATTCCCCCCTTCCTCCCTCCCTCACCAACCCACATTTTTTTGATACTGCACTGGGAGATTCCCCCTTGGAGGTGCCGACCGGGATGGCTGTTTTTCTTGAACCCATAAGGAATTTGACTAACAACATATACAATGCCTCAATTAGACAGACAAGGGAAGCTGCTGATCATGTACTGTAAGGGAGTGGTAATTTTTTTAACAACAGGGGGGTCAGTGGATTTTCGCGTAAGCCGGTCAGAATCTTTTTGGTCTCTCCCCGCCCTCACGGGAGGGATTGAAATTAGTTCAGTCCTTTCCCCCCCCCCCAGGCAGATTGAAATTGAGAACGGCCGAGCCCTTTGAGGCATGGCAAGGTGCAGGTTTTTTCGCTTAAAGGGGTGCAGTTCTTTTGGTCCTCTCCTTTCAAGGGGTTCACATTTTTACAGTTTACAATTATTCCAGGAAGTCCATATCGCTGTTTATTGCTTGATCAGGGTGGTCTCATGTTTTATATTGTCAAAGCAAGTGCAAATGAAGTCAATAGCCAATCTTTATAGCACATGTCAATATATTGAGGATTTAAGGCTTGATTGTCAGTACATCCCATTGTGACCATACTTCAGTTCGACATTAAATCAACATTG
Organism: Harmothoe impar; assembly: GCA_947462335.1. Taxonomy (NCBI): domain Eukaryota; kingdom Metazoa; phylum Annelida; class Polychaeta; order Phyllodocida; family Polynoidae; genus Harmothoe; species Harmothoe impar. The sequence goes on along the minus strand of OX381720.1, from coordinate 58,724,868 downwards.
TTTCAACATTAAATTAGCATTGACAAACATTTGTCAATGCTGATTCAATAATCTGCGCACACTGAGATACTTACAATAAACTAGATATCACAGGTACCTGTCCATCTGTTCATTGCAACCATGTACTTAATGTTGTTTCTCAACAACGGGTGACTGCATGCTTGTCACTATCAAGCCAACATGCAATTATACTTATTTACAACCTGTCAGCTTTCATTTGCTCTAATATGCTCTCATGCAAACCTCCAATCACTGACCAAGTTATGATTGCCAATTACCCACGCTTGAATCACCATTGTGCATGCCTAGGGGCAAATGGGTTGAACCCTACCTAATTAATGAGTTCCTACACATGCTAATAAGCCAGACCTACTTTTTTGAAACAATCCCTTTTTGAAAACTACTGTTTTTGTTTGATTCAATCAGGATATTTCAGTGTTGGCAAATGACAATTATTTTAGTACTTTTTCATTATAATTAGGCTGCACGTGTCTGAAGGCATTCATTACATCTCAATGCTTCATTTTCAGTTCTCAAGGATTTGACTTTGAAGTTTTTGATTTCAGGTTAAATGATTTATGATGACATGGCATTAACATAAGGAACTCGTTATAGATGAAACTTTAATCGTAGTCAGGTTATCAAACAGTTGGAAGGGGAATGGCAACATTCTCATATCAAATCTAAAATTTGGAAATGATGATCATTCCATGTGCCGGCTAGCTGGATTGTTTCCTGTGCTTTCCTGTGTCTCATTTTTGTTACTATTTTGTTCATTACTTAATTTTTTTCATTCGATTGATCTTATTACCAACTGTTACAATCTCAACGTGGGTAATATGATGAGATATTCTACCAGAAAGCAACGTTCTCGCTCATAGCGACTCCCCTGTTGGCTTGATTGAAATTATAAGTTACAAAAAAAGGTAAGTTCTCATTAATCTGAATTCTTTTGTAGCTTTCTCTTGTTTTCATTTTATTAGGTTCTGACATGAGACTTTTACACCAAAAGCCCTGGCAGTCAGCCTCCTCATCCTCCCAATCCTCCGAGTCAGTTTCCTGCCACGTTCCTCACAAGATAAAACATCAACCAGCACAGGGCATTTCCTCCCAGCCTTTGTCATTCATTCTTGTACATTTTATGAGCACCTTTGCTTCCTCTGCACAACATCAGTTTCCAATAATTTGCAGAGCATTTCAAATCAAGTTCCATTTTCTCCAACCCCTAAATTACCAGAACTGTCGGATTCACAACATTCCCCAGCCCTCATGGAGAACAAGTGTCCAGCAATAAAGCACTGTGATGCGGCTCCCATTGGAGACACATCAATGGAGGAAAGGGCTAAAAGGCTTGATATTGCTTTCGAGGCTGTAGTTGAAGGTCAGGCTTCATCTATCATGTAAAGTGATTTGACTTAAGCTATAAAAATTCCGTGCAAGTTCATAGTCAGGTGCGGCGGTGAGAGGTCCTAGCTGGCAGGCTGCAGGTGGGTGAGTGGACGGCGGTTCCTGCTGACCAGTCCAAAGTTAGCCCCCAGGTGGGGGTGGCCAATCACAGGCCAGCTCTCACCCAATGTCAAAGGTCACAAGACTAGCAGCAGACATGCTAGACTTGTTGTGAGTCCGTGCACGCTAATTTATAACTAAATAATGCGGGCATTATTTACCCCATAAATAATTCTTATCAATACCATCCCTTCCATTTTCTCTGCGCCCTGATCTTCAGGGAGTTGGTTGATAGGTGGCCCCTTGGTGCAGTTTTGTTCCATATTATAATGGAGAAGGGTTATATATAGAACTGTCAGATTCACAACTTAGGAGCTTTAGGGAATATTTATATTACCTAAAGCTCCTATAAAATCATTTTAAATGTCCATTTATTGACGAATTAATATGAATTAATGAGATTTCAGTTGAGTTCTTTATTATTGGTTCAACTAGTTTTAGTGTATCTCTCATCAGGGATGAACTTGAGAGAGTGGTTATATCTTAGCAACAAGGAGGAGGGGTGGTGGATTTGGTTGGGGGGGGGGATCCCTTAAGTTGTGACTGCTGTTACCAGATCCTCACATGAAAAGCTCAGGCTTATTTTTAAGGCTGCTTCCTGGCCTGACCTGGCAGATGACAACTTATTTGCTGTGCTCTTAGCTTTATCCTGAAAATAAGTCATAAACGTCTCGCCTTGCAGCCATCCACAACGGGCAATGTTACAAAATCAGCTCTTTTTTCGATTTTTCCTTTATCAATATTTTTGTAAACCTACATTGCATAAAAAACACACCATATGTTTGGCCCTGTTTGGATATGGTCGGTCGGGTGACCGGAAACAAACCTATTTTTATGGCGAAGGTATATGACTGGATTCGAAACGAGTGGAAACCATACTAACAAAGGACAGGCCTGTAACTTTCCCCGCTGTCCTACAGACCTATTCAGCGAGAAAGGGTGACTTTTCAGAAAAGTTGTCTAGAAAGTTCCTTAACACTTCTTGAGTGTGAGCTACAAATACACAAATATAACCTCAAAGTCCTGCATTCTAATATACATTATTTGAAAAAATTATTATCCTGCAAATTCCCTCATATGAAGTGTTTGCACACATAGCCATTACAAACAATGCTATAAGGATTATGTCGAAACCAACGTAAATACAACTTTATTGTGACAAAGTCGCCATTTCTTGCTACATTCGTCCATAGTGGTTGGATTCACTCCCAGCTGCTGCCAATCCATTCTCCACATTCCCACTGACAGTAATTGTCATCAGAGTAGTTCCATCAGCGCGGCTCTTTGCCATGTCAGTATTGTGTGTGGGAGGACAGCAGTGGTGTATGATAATAAGGCAGGAATAGAACACTGCTCTTACATATTATAATAAATACAGCATAATTGGGAATGCAAGAAGGGATTCATACAATTTGGCTTTGGGGATGGTAGGAGGTATTTTAACCATGCCACATGTCTGACAGGGCTAAATCCAATACATTAAAAAAATACAGGGTAGCAGCGATGTGCTTCTTAAATTTCAAACCTGTCTTTTTTTTTGTTCCATTTAGGCATATCGACCCCATGTAGCACAGCCTTCCTAGAGTGGTTAAAAAGGACAAGGTTTAAACTCTCATTCTATTAACCTTTGTTTTATTTGGTATATGCCCTAGTAGCAAACACACTGTGGCCCCGGACGGGGCCAGACTGTGTTTGCAAGTCTGGCCTGGAGTGGGCTAACCGACGGGCTCCCGTCGGTTTAGGGCACTGGGCTTGGGTTTGGCCCCGTGCGGGCTTCCCATGTTGGGCGCAGATCAGGTTTTGGACGGGAAGCCCACTTTGGGCTCAGATCAGTTTTTGGACGGGCTTCCCACTTTGGGCTCAGATTGGTTTTTGGACTGGCTGAAAGTGGGTTCAGATCGGTTTTTGGACGGGTTGAAAGTGGGCTTAGATCGGTTTTTGGACGGGTTGAAAGCGGGCTAAGATCGGATAATTATGGGTTTTTAGAATCTATTCAATCATTCTCCAATGATTTCTTGTATTTGTTGAACCATATATCCTAGGTCCTGCTAATAAACCCAAGGCATAATCATACTCTTCCCACCCAATAATGGAAGTATCAAGCAGGCCTATTATCATCAGGTTTGAGCCACATGCAGCATAGACAAGTGTCTATGGTGCACATTGGCCATAGTCATAGTTCATACCTACATGGGGCACATGAGTCTTGTATTAAGATTGCAATGCCACAGAAATAGTGTTTACACTGGATAGCTGCTTAGAGAACCTCCTTTTCATCATTCAAATATATGTTCTATCTTATTTCCAAACTGTGAGAACATCTATTTATTGTTTCCTATTCTACATCAATTTAACATTTTATTGTATTATTATATAATGTCAATTTCATCTGGCTTTGTTGGAAAACTCTAGATATTGTATAGTAGTGACATCTGGTATCAATCATCAGAACTATTAAACCAGTTGCCCTGTCTGAACCCAACCTCAGCCCTCATCGGCCCGGAGTGGGCTAACCGACGGGCGCCCTTTGGTTTAGGGCACTTGGTTTTGGTGTGGCCCCAAGTGGGCTGCCCGAATTGGGCTCAGAACTGATTTTGGACGGGTTTCCTGTCATCTGGCCAATATGAACCCAAAGCGGGTAGCCCTCTTTGAAACTGATCTGAGCCCAAATCGGGCAGCCCGCTTTGAAACTGATCTGAGCCCAAAATGGGCAGCCCGATCGGGGCCACACTTCAGCCCAGTCATCTGCCCAACATGAAACCCAGCTCAGTTTTGCCCGACTTCAAACAGCCAATCCAAGCTAAAACCTATTTGGCCCCGTTCGGGCTTGCTACTAGGGTGGGAATATATGGCTCATTGTTTTGATATGATTATCATCAGAAATCTGGCTGAGTAGATATGGCGGAAGGAGCACACGCACACATCTTATAACTAACCCAGATTCATAAAACTGCTTCATACTTGCAGCAAGCGTATCTTATCACACCAGACCCGTGCTTCAATCATTGCCTCTGCCCCCTTTCATTGAAATGTCATCTTTAGTGAATACTACACAATAGCCCAACCCATACTAAAGCATCCTACCAAAAGTAATTTCTGTCCCAAGTTTAGAGAATCTTGGTAGAGTGGAATAGCAATATACCATCAAGTAATAGAGATCTATGAGTACGGACTAAATTGCTTGCAGCCTCCCTACATGCACATAGATGTAATTTACCACTCCCTGTTAGCTAGATATGGCAGAATAATGTCCAAATAGATCAATGTAGCAGAGAAATACATTGATAGTGCCTGCATATTGCTCTACTCTCGGGAGAAAGACGGTTCTAAACCATTGGTAACATAGCATATGAAGGAAACCAGTATAGCTAAAACAACACTTCTGCAGCTTCTTTCCTTATATGACCTAGTATTGTCCTTATGTTTAAACAAAACTTATTTTGGTTCAGACAGTGCTCCTACCACCATGCCTAAAAAGCAGCAGATACACCTCATTAGGGAAAAATCTAAAAAAGTAGTTCTGGAAAATCCTTGACTGGTAGTGCAACATGAGGCTTGAACAGGAAATGAAAAGCCCTGTCGGATCTGGAATACTTTGTTCATGAGACCCTCAATTCTATTCGCAAAATAGAAAGGTTGTGTGAGTTTATTATATAAACCCAAGCTAAGGGTTTTAGAGAATAGCTGTTTACCCTGCAGTCTACACTGCTAAAAAATTATCCCTGGCTAGAATATTAGAGACGTTCAAAGGCAGAAGGTGCCAGGCAAGATTCCCAAGCTTGCATGTGACAGCAGAAAAGAAAATAAGGAAGGCTCTCTTGCCAGATCCTGACACTGTCTGGTGAATTTGGACAATGGATGCCGGTTCACACCATGCTGTAAGGGAGTCAGACAGGCTGCCTCTGACAGGCCACTGTCAGCTGACGATGGGACATATCCACTTACTTCATGCCTTTTGAAAGGAACCCAGACTGATTTCTCAAAGACTGCCTGCATTAGAAAAGTGTAGGGTGCACTGGGGGGGGGGGGGCTGTTATGAGGTAAAGCAGGAAGCTGGAAGCAGGTGTCTGAGATAACTACAGCAAGGTGCTATGGTAAAATTACCTTCATCCTCTTATTTAGTGTAACATCCAGGGGGCTGTTTCAGAAACCAACATAAGAGATAGCTTACATATAGCGCATTTAAGTAAATGCTTGATATTAGTCAATAACTTACATTACTACTAACATATATTTAATAAGCTATATTAATGTCTTCAAATTTACAATAATTTCTTCAAATTTACAATGTTTAGGCTAAGTATCCGCACCATTTCTGGAGGCAGTGCCAATTTTGACGTTGATTAAAATTGATGTTAATTAAGGTAAAGTAAACAGCGTGATTTATTACTATAACACCTATTTAGAAAAAGAGACTTTCTGTAACACCCTACTTATATTGTTAAACTTACATTGTTTTTTCTGTAACACCCCCCTGGAGTGCCCCATAACGTAATGCAATAGCCCCATTATCTACTGGATCTATGCATATATATGAATAACAGATGAACTATTTTCTGAGTATCTGGTGCCAGTGAAATGCATTTGACAGCTCTCATTAGATTAAGTAAAACATGCATCTGTATTCATAAGTATTGTGGTAGATGCTTTTAGATATACTGATGTCACTGATTATGAGTTGCAAGAGTCTCTATCATTTATACAGTGTTGTTGATACAGTCACCTAGGGGTGGAAAGAGAAAGCATGGTATAGTAGTAACCCATTTTATATAGGTTATGCCTAAGCAGTAAAAATCAGCTTGTTTGACCTTAACCATTGGCACTTGCCCACAGGCGATGACAGGATATGGGGTTTCGCTGACAGGAGAAGTGTATTTATGAACCACTAAGCTTTTTATGCTATTCAGACTGTGGTATTGGAAGGGCTGCTTGCTTCAGTCATTGTCCTAGTACAGTGGTTTCTGGCTGATCTTGGTCTTTTGTTGGTGTGTTGGTGTGGGAGCTAAGTATTACATTATTGTGCAAGAAGGACAGACTTATATGATAAGTGCAATCTAATACCTATATTAATTACCCAAATACCCATCAGTTATGTGCAAGCAGTGTCGACATGAAAACAGTTTTTACCAGCCAATCAACTCAGGTTTCAACTGAGCTGTAAAATGCCTACCGTAAAACCTCACGTATGAGCCTAACTCGCATATAAGCCACACCCCAACTTTAGGTCGATCCTATAAGCCGCACTGGCGATCTAAATGTCACGATTTTAGTACTGTACCATAGTGGCAAAAACTCGCACATAAGCAGCACCCTAGCCATGGGCCAAACCTATAAGCCTCACCGCCGACTCGCATACTAGCCGCGGCTTATACACAAAGTTTTATGGTAATTGTGTCTGTTAAGTTTTGATGAAAATATATGAAATTAATGTCCACTTGACATATATTTATTGTGCCAGTTGACAGTTGATAGTGGAACTCATTGGACATGTCTAACCACTATTTCAAGGACAGTCTGATAGTGGCTATATTGCCAGTTTTTTTTACTTTATTGACCACAATCCTTAAGTTAAACATATATTTTCCGTGAGCTTCTGGGGTTTATGCTGATTATCTTGCATGTATAACATACAAGCAGTGCCCAACTTTTATACTACTTGACATGTCGACCTAATGATTTAATGTCATACATTATCAATATCATAATTATCCTTAATAATGACAGCGAGTGGGCCGAGCATTGGGACAAATGTATTCTAAATACACTCATCATTACTGTAAGAGAGTTACATATTGAACCCAAAAATTTTGCACTAGATATTTGGTCAATTAATGTTGATGACCCACGTCAGCATAGCTGTTGTGTGGTGGTATCACCATGGGGTTTCCATATATGAGATAAATTATGCAAATAACAATACTTCCTATGGCTTTTACCAAATCTCCCAATTGCTATCTGAATTCGGAAGCTTTCTTCAAACAAAGACCATAAACGATTCTAACGTATGAGTTATACCTTTAGATTGGATCTGTGGGAATTCCACATTTGCTGGGGGAACTGCAGTAGCATTTGTATCATGTATATCATATACGTGCAAAACTGATCCTATTTCATTCTTTGTATGATGATATTGGGTAGATCCATATGAAATTAGATTAGGGTTGGTAGAATTAAGGCTGGTCTATGTGCATGTATTTGCATTGTTAACAATGGCCGGATTGCCTTATGGGTGCAATCAACAGGCTGGTCATGATGGCGGACACGGAGTAGACGCGTGCGAGGTGGAGCTCCGACTAAATTGGGATTTTACATGAGTTAAAATAGATTTGTGATCCTAATTTTCGGCAAACAACTATCTGACAACACGAGGAAGGTATCTAGACGGCAGATTTAATCTGAATCGCCCTTATCTAGAAACAGTGGAGGATACAAGATGAATCGACCTAACCTTAGGCGGACACGGCCACAGCCATTGTCAAAAAAGGCCGGCTCTCCCGAGCTTTGTGACTACATTCACCGACTGGAGAAACGCGTCAGTGAACTTGAAGCATGTAGTGATACCACTACAGTTGACATTCAGGAGACTAAGACAAAGGTAGGAGCCATTGAAGACAAAATGGTAATTTCAGATAAACTTTTGAATGATACCGCCCGGATTCTCGGCAAGCTGTCAAAAAAATATGACATCACCGCCGCATTGACAGAGCAAAATGCCGCTGCTGTCACAACCCTTGACGGTGATCTAAAAGTGCTTGAAGACTCAATACAGTCCACCAGGCTCATCTCATGTAACATGAAAGAAAGAATGGAGAGGTTTGATGAAGAAGACAGACGTAAGACCCTTGTTATGACAGGCGTTCCCGAACAAAACAGAGAAAATCTTCGCCGGTATGTTGACGTGTTGTTCCGCGACCTTGACCTTCCTTACGGCAACGAAAAAGTGGATCAAGTCTTTGGCCTTGGTAAATACGATGAGAACCAAAAGCGCCCACGGTCACTTATTGTCAAGCTATCCAACAGAGGAATTAAGGCAGAAATATATAGGAACATCCAGGGTCTTCAAGGAAAGACTCATTGGCATGGCGTATCGCTACTAGATGAACTCTCACCACAGGAAAACAGAGAATTCAATGAGCTCCGGTCTATTTACTTTCTGGCGAAAAGGTACAAATACGAAAACGTCAGACTCAGACAGCGCTCACTCATCATAGGTACAAAGACCTACGCCCACAAGGACATACCAGTCCTACCCAATGGATTGACACTCCGAGCAGCAACTACATACAAGACAGTAGATGGACTTGCTTTTCGATCAGAGCACAACCCATTGTCTAATCTATACCCTTGTAAAATTTCCCACAGGGACAGAGATTACACATCAATCGAGCATGCCTTCCAACATGACAAAGCCTTGTCTGGTAACCACCCTCTATCTGACGAGATCTACAGAACAACAGATCCGTATCAACTGATGAAGCTGGGTAAAGAAGTAACACCAGGGCCAGAATGGAACAAGGGAGCCACTGTCCTACTCTTCAAACTACTGCAGCAGAAGTTCAAAGATCAAGTGAGAGCAAGGTCGCTAGAGCGAACAGCTAAATGGCACCTATACGAATGCACCTATCACCCTGTCTATGGGGCAGGCAGGCACCCAGGAAATGTGCACTCGTTGACACAAGAAACAGTCCAAGGAGGTAACTTACTTGGGAAACTACTTGAGAAAATCCGTGCAGAACTACTTGAGAAAAGTGCAAGCTCCAAGAAGCAGCAGACTCCAAATCAACAATCCGTACCGGTACCGGACAAACCCGCTGAGGTGGAAGATCCAGCCCAAGATGAACAACTCACTGCACCTGAAACACCAGACGACAAAAGTGACAGGGTATCAAATCCAAGCCAGGAAGATCCTACATTCAACTTGATTGAAGAAATCGAAAAAATGCAAGAGGACAATGTCAAAGAGGACATAGACATAGACAAAGACAAAGACAAAGACTCACCTGTGCGTGCAAACAATCTACCACCAGATGACAACTCGACAAAGGAAGGTTCTCCTCCCACCCCACCCTGAGCGTCCAGACTATCCTCCAAGTGTACATACAATGTAAATAAGTCCAGCATTTTGAAATCAAAAAACACATGTATAAGTTTTGTATGTGTAAATGTACGTATGAATGTGATCATTAATGTAATAGTAAATTATAAATGAAATACCTACAAATGTATAAACTTTCAGTCAAAGTAATAATCACGATAGATGTCAATTCAGACCCAAAAAAATCAAGTTTGAAAAATACCGTATTATGAAAATCTGAGTTGACAACATTCTCTTATTATATTTTGTAACTATTCAAATGTATAGCCTGGATTTATATGTGAAATAATTATTTTATAAATCAAAGTGTGAATGATATTTGTGAGATTATCTTATGTAAGACTGTATACCTGTTGAATATGAAAAATGTTGACACTGTAATCAAGGAGCAAAAAATCCCCTCTATTCCAGCCCTTGTCTAAAAAAGGTATGAGCAGCCAAACGTGCCGTAGCTCACTACCTGGGTTTTTTATTTTTAAAATTAAAGAAAAAACATACGATTGGAATTTGAAGAATGCAAATTTTGTGAAAATTAACTGTTACAAAAAATATGGTTGACACACCGAAATTGACAAACGGGGAAGGTCAATGCATTATGCATTTAAATGCTCAAAGCATCAGAAACAAATTTGATTTGCTCAAAAAGGAGCTACTTGACCAATCGATTGATATTTTATTATTTTCTGAGACGTGGTCGACGGAAATGAATGCTGACATAGATTATCAAATGGATCATTATAATCTATATAGATGGGACAGACAAAGACAAATGAATGCTGGTGGTCTGTGTGCATATGTCAATGAGCAAATGTCATGCTCTGATCTTGAACTTGTTAATATGAATATGAGTAACATAAATATAGAAATTCAATGGTTGAAAATAAGCAACGGTATGCACAAACAAACGATAATCGGTAATGTGTATAGACCACCGAACGGTGATAGAAATATTTTTGTGACTTTATTAAAAGGGATGTTAGCTAAAATTAACAACTTACAAAATATAGATGTAATAGTGACAGGTGACTTCAACATCGATGTATTACCGGATAGCATCATTAAAGATAAAATGTACTCTGACATGGCTGACTTTGGTCTCCGACAGGTAATACATGAACCTACTAGGAACAAGAACTCCACCACATGTATTGATTTGATATTTACAAATATCAAAAATATATCCGCAAGTGGAGTAGCGCTCTTAAATACTAGTGATCACTTACCGGTATACCTAAAAATAAAACGTCCGACCTTTAAACATGAAACTAGATATTTTGTCGGAAGGTCGTATAAAAAATATAATACACAATGTTTTACAGAGAAATTACATGAGTTATTATGGGATGAGTTTGACACTTGTGAAGATGTTGAGTACTTATGGGATCTGTTTGAGAACAATATAAACAAGGTTCTTGACGTTCTGTGCCCCATAAAAAACTTTAGAATTAAATATAAAGAAGAGCCATGGCTAACACCAGACCTCACAGCCCAAATTATAGAAAAAAATCAAGCAATGGCCAGAGCAAGGAAGACAAATAGAATTTTAGATTGGAATAATTCAAATAGATTGAAAAATTTATGTTGTACAAACGTCAAGAAAGCCAAACAAACATTTGTAATTGATGAGATTAATAGAAATGTAAAAGATGCAAAGAAATTTTGGGCTGCTATGAAAGCGCTAGTACCGTCAAAAAAAGGTAAATCAAGATTAATAAATCTTGTAAATGCTGAAAAAAAAACTATAGAGAAAAGCAAGGTTTCAGAATACATAAATGAGTTCTTTACCGGTATAGGACCGAAGTTGGCTATGAAACATGACAGTGAATGGTCTTTCTCCGGTCAATCATGTCAAGATGAAATGCCTTTAATAGAAATAACAGAAGAAGAAGTAATTAAAGTTGTCAAAGACATAAATATAAGTAAAGCATCTTCTTTGAAAAATATATCCTCGAAGGTTTTTAAAGATGCAGTTTTATCCATGCCAACTCGCTTTACAAAAATTTTACATTTGTCGATCAATAAAGGAATTTTTCCAAAAAAGTGGAAAATTGCCTCAGTCACCCCCTTACCCAAATCTGGCGATTTAACAAATGTATCTAACTTTAGGCCTATCAGTCAGTTACCTCTTCCAGGAAAAATATTAGAACGCATTATACATAACTCGATAATGGATCATATAAATAAAAATAATATTTTGACTGAAATTCAAGGGGGATACCGTAAAAACTGTTCGACTTTAGACACAATATCCAAATTAACAAATGACATTTTAAGAGAAAGAAATCAAGGGAGGGCTACAATGGCGGCTTTCATCGATACAATGAAAGCTTTTGATTGCGTAAATTACTCAATATTATTTAAAAAATTAGAAAAATATGGGATAAAAAATCAAAACTTAATTTGTTTAAAAAACTACCTGACTGATAGGCAACAAGTTACTATAGCAAACGGAGTCTTATCCCCACCACTAAACTTAACCTGTGGTGTTCCACAGGGGAGTATATTGGGCCCTTTACTGTTTTTAATATATGTGAATGATGTTGTACAAAATATGGAAAATGTGAAAATTTTATTATACGCTGATGATACAGTTTTATACTCACATGGAACCAATCCAACGCAGATAAAGCCGTATCTTGAAAATGGTTTATTTATGTACGCAAACTGGTCATCAAAAAATAAATTGTCGATGAACGAGGGAAAGACAAAACTTGTATACTTCACATCGTCAATACGATATAAGAGTTTACGTCTGAATGAAATAAATATTAAGGTTAATGACAAATACCTACACTTTGTACCATCATATAAATACCTAGGTATCATTTTAGATTATGAACTAACGTACAATGCTTATGTAAAAGATCTCAAGAAATCTTTGGGCTATCGCTCATTTTTATTGGGAAATCTAAAAATGTTTGTACCCACAGATATAATGCTGAGAATTTATAAAACGTACGCGTTACCTGTGATAGACTACTCTGATATACTATATAATGGTGCTAATGTTGATTTATTGACTGATTTGCAAAGATTACAAAATAGATGTTTAAAATATTGTCTGAAACTACCTATGTTATCATCGACTGACTATGTACATCAGGAGGCAAACCTGCCAAAACTAAAAGATAGAAGAACTTATCATGCTTGGATTCAAGGTTTTAAACTAGCTTTAAATAAGAAAAACTGTGCTGTAAGCAAGTATAACACAAGAGCTTTTAATGCCCCAGTTTTAAAATATAACAGAGTTTATACTGCATCTTACCAAAGGTCACTAGAGGTATATGTATCTCAAGAATGGAATGCTCTAAAAACAGACATGAGAAATGCTGATTCTATCTCAAATTTTAAAAAATTGGCAAAAGAAATGCTGGAAAAAAAGATTCCAAAAAACACGGAAAATATTTTCGCTTAGACATTCTAACGTGAACCCTAGCCTCTTAATTATTTAGGTTCAAACCAATTTCTTCATAGAAAATTTCTAATCACAGTAGTGTCTGATTTTAGACAATAGATATGTATACTTATATAATAATGTTGTTTTTACACCCTCTTTTATGTGCAATAAATATATGTATACTATCATACAAAACTAGAAGACTGGGAATCATTATAAGGGTGATCTATAACATCAGCCACGCTGAAGGTCATCCTCACTTTTTTAGCCCAGTATTTATTGTTTAATGGTTATCCATACGGTACTTTTAATATACATCGATATAAAATTACTACCGGTATTTTATTTCAATATTAATGTCGAGACACAATGTAGCGTGATGATAGCATCTACTGTGATATTATTACATGCAACATATGATAGGATACCCGGTTTTGAAATCCATATAAATAAAAAAATGTAAATACAGAATTTATTATACATGGACAAACCGAAGAAAAATGTAACTGTGATACTTCAAAATGGCTAATAAAGGTTAAATTGTCTCTTAAAAATTGTCTCTTAAAACTACTGGCAGAGTTAGTATGCAAGGGTAAATAATCATTGGGTATGGCCATTGGTTAGTTGATTAGCCATCGTATGTTTACCGACTCATTGTAACAACCCCAAGTGGAGCTGCAAATAGTGTATACTAAATATCTAAGGCATCTTTTGATGATTGGGTTGAAATTGAACTAATTTTCGGTGGCAAGAGGCAATAGATGAATGTATAAAGTGCTGTGTAGTGTCTGCCCCTTCCCTTGCTATAGGTGGCATTACAGTATTTCATCGGAGTACTCTCTCACCCCCATGCCTCTGTAGATGTATAGCGTGAGGGATGTGCTACCTTTGTCTTGACTAATGTAAAACAGAATGGGTTCCGTGACCACATGGGACATAACCCTGACGACCCTTTCTGATGGACTAACACTGGATCCACTTTAGAAGATAGTGGCAATAGCATGATAGTTTCTGAAGACGCTGAAGGAAATGGTCCTGGATACTCCATTTCATAGTCATGGTAGTGGCTGAGCCTGTGAACCAATGGCTAATATTATACATTTTTAAAGCATATATACATATACCCAGTAAACAAATAACGTTATACACCATTTCATTACGTTATGTTAACGTTTTTCTATTGCTCTTTATTATGGCAAAACGTTATGTAAAGTTAAAAATGTTATTTTGACGTAAAAGAATGATTTATCAACCATTTAAGCCACCATTTTCTGTATGTGGTCACATTAAATTAAACTAGATTACACAGGGATCTACATACTGCGTTCCAAACATAATGTTGTTTCTGAAGAAAAGGGGACGGTACTTCTGTTACTAGCACTCCGGGTGGTTATACCTGTGTTCTGCCTGTTGGGTTTTATTCATTCCACTAAGCTATCATGCAAACCTCCAATCAAGGGCCAAGTTAGGATTGCCAATTGCCAATGCTTAAATCACCATTGTGCATGCCTAGGGGCAAATGGGTTGAACCCTACCTAATTAATGAGTCTCCACACATGCTTATGAGCCGGAAGTATTGTTTTGAAACCACAGTTTTCATCTGATTAAATCGGCATGTTTAAGTCTTGGCAATTGGGTATTATTTTAGAAGTCTCTCATTTGAATTAGGTCACACACTTACCACAGGGCTTCATTGCGTCTTTTTTTTCAGTTCACAAGGATTTCACTTTGTAGATTACGTGATTCATGATGACATGGCCGCGACACTAGGATATTATTATAGATGAAATATTACTCACAGTTCTATTGGAAGGAGGGTGTTGAATGTATGATCTAAATTCCCAAATTGAACAAAAATCAAGTCAGGGTGTGTATTAGTGTGTTTTAACTTTGTTACTATACTTGTTCATTACTATATCCAGTGATTCTTCACTTGACCAATGTTATTTCTGACTGGAGTTCTCTCAGAGCATAGGCTCTGATGCAGGTTCGCCCTTGTCGCATGGAGGTGAGTAGGAACAGTACAGGGCGGTGTCTCACGAACTTGAGCCAATGTTTTTTGTCTCTGACCAGGTGTCATCTTTGACCAGGTGCCATCTCTGACAGGCCTGAATAAAAACGGTTTATTTGGGCAGATATAGATAAAATTTGCGTTAAAGGTTGATGGATGTTGTAACTCTTTAAAATAGTAAATAGTTGCCCATTTTTATCATCATCTGCCCTAAATATACTGATTTTATTCAGGCCGGTCAGAGATGGCACCCGGTGAAAGATGGCACCCAGTCAGAGATGGCACCCGGTCAGAGACAAAAACATTGGCCCAAGTTTGTGAGACATAGCCACAGTCTTTGACCATCACTTTCTGTGATTCACAGTTAGGATGCAGTAATGGGGGTCTAAGTCTTGTTCTCCAACCACCTGCCTTAAGCTGCACCGGTCCTCGCTGGCAATTGAGTCTATTCTGGCCTAAGTTTCAACTTATAGTCCACCGGCTTATGGAAGGGTATTTTTTTTGCGGGTAAAATTTGGCAACATGGCTAATTCTGACCCAAAAAAGGTGTAGATTAAGAATTTCCATGTTGCCAGCTTTTTAATTTACCCCTTGGGGGCGTAACCGACCAAAATCCAAGATGGCCGCCAAATTATCCAAAAACCCATCTCCCATAGCGTTAATATTGCCCCGAGAAGAAGTTAAACCATACTTATCCCCCCTAAATCAGGGTCTGGGAATCCACTGGTGTTATTGGTTTGTTGCTAGGTTGAGCGGTTGCTTAGCAACAGCTATTCCAAATGTTTATTTGCTTAGTAACATAGGTTTCCTGGGTACCCAGGTCAATTCCTATGCTACCTACCCCCCTTAATCCCAACCTGGGAATCCATTGGTGTTATTGGTTGGTTGCTAGGTTGAGTGGTTGCTTAGCAACAGCCATTCCAAATGGTTATTTAGTTAGCAACATAGGTCTCTTGGGTACCCAGGTGAATTCTATGGATGCCTACCCCGCCTAAATCCCAACCTGGGAATCCACTGGTGTTATTGGCTTGTTGCTAGGTTGAGTGGTTGCTTAGCAACAGCCATTCCAGATGTTTATTTGCTTAGCAACATAGGTTTCCTGGGTATCCAGATCAATTCTAATGATACCAACCCCCCCTAAATTCCAACCTGGGAATCCATTGGTGTTATTGGTTGGTTGCTAGGTTGAGTGGTTGCTTAGCAACAGCCATTCCAAATGGTTATTTCCTTAGCAACATTGGTCTCTTGGGTACCCAGGTGAATTCTATGGATGCCTCCCCCCCTAAATCCCAACCTGGGAATCCACTGGTGTTATTGGCTTGTTGCTAGGTTGAGTGGTTGCTTAGCAACAGCCATTCCAGATGTTTATTTGCTTAGCAACATAGGTTTCCAGGGTACCTCGGTCAGTTATAATGATACCCAGCAACACAGTTTTCATGTGTACATATGTTAAGTCTAATGATACCGAACCCCCCTAATCCATTGGTGTTATTGGTTGGTTGCTAGGTTGAGTGGTTGCTCAACAACAGCCATTCCAAATGGTTATTTCCTTAGCAACATAGGTTTCCTGGGTACTAAGGTGAATTCTAATGATGCCTAACCCCCTAAATCCCAATCTGGAAGTCCATTGGTGTTATTGGTTTGTTGCTAGGTTCAGCAGTTGCTTAGCAACAGCCATTCCAAATATTTATTTGCTTAGCAACATAGGTTTCCAGGGTACCTCGGTCAGTTATAATGATACCCAGCAACACAGTTTTCATGTGTACATATGTTAAGTCTAATGATACCGAACCCCCCTCCCCTAAATACCAGCCGGGGAACCCACTGGTGTTATTGGTTGGTTGCTAGGTTCAGGGGTTGCTTAGTAACAGCTATTCCTAATCATTGTTTCAATTTTAATGATGCCTTGCCTCACTAATATTTTTACAGTGTCATTCACTTGTTTCTCAGACCTATGGTTACGTAGCAGTCCTCATAATGCAACAAAAAACATATTATAGATTGAACAACTCATCACTAAAATATTTGCTAATTGAGCAGTGGAGAGGTGATCCGCCTTTTCTGATGGTGGTAGGAGAGGGGGAGCAGAGAGACATGTATATAATAATGATTGCAATTCAAAAATGACCGTAAATTTGTGTGTAAAAGCCTAACTTGCTTATAAATAAGCCGCACCCTGACTTTGGACCAGTCCTATAAGCTGCACCAGTGAGCTGATTATGGTCATTTTTAGTACTGTACCATAGTAGCAATTAAGCTGTACCCCATCTCTGAGCCAATCCTATAAGCCGCACTAGACTGATTCTCATGAATATGATGTGGTGGGTGGGTGCTCAGAGTAAATTTGGTATATTGTCAAATACTCCTATATTTGTTCACTAGAGGTGTGGGTGGACACTACTGGATTGGTAGTTGTAGTTATATATGTCTATGGTAGCCATGTCAACCATTGCAAGATGAGTATGTTGATGACCTTTCCTCTCTCTGACCGGTCAGAGAGAGGAATTCTAATTTAAGGCTTAAGGCAGCCAGTACCGCGTATAAGCCGTGGCTAGTATGCAAATCAGATCATCAGTGTGGCTTATAGGATCAGCCCATGGTCAGAGTGCGGCTTATACGAGAGTTTTTGCTACTATGGTACAGTACTTAAGGTCACCATAATCAGATCTCTGGTGCAGCTTATAGGATCGACCCAAATATGTGGCCCGTGGTATCACAACAGGTCAATGCATGCCAGAAAATCAAGGCAGTTGCCCTTTCAGTTCCAAGGTTGTGATATGACCCTTTCAGTTCCAAGGTTGTGATACAGTTTATGGAGATTGATCATCCATTAATGTTCTGCAGTACCAGTGATCCTTGCTGCCCCCTGTCCAAGTTGCAGTGCTGGGAGCAGAGCGTCTGTATCTTGGGAATGTATGTCAACAGTGTCACCCTCATGTGCAGCATGGACTGTATGTAAAACCTTCCATGCCTCTATTCTCTGTAAATAGGAAATCCTTCCTGAAAGACTCTGGCATAACCTCATAGACAGTGATGCTTAGCGGCTGTCTCCTCCAGCATGGGCCCAGTTTTTGCCACTATAGTACATTGCTAAAGTCGCCATACTCATGGTTCAATAATACCCAAAGGAATACTACCCAGCCAGCATTGGTCCCTGGGACCCATATGTGTTTTACCTGGGCCAGCTGGGCTTACCCATATCTGGGTTATGGTCCTTTCCCAGTGGGCACAAAACATTGAATCAACAACTAAAACTGGTTGATAATGTTGATTCAATGTTGATTTAATGTTGATTCAACATTGAACTAAATTCTGTGCCAACTGGTTTTTGTCCAGGGCTACCAGTGGGAGCCCAGATGGACCAGCCCAGGAAACCTTTTTTTCCCATTAATACATTGTAAATATTTCAAAACATGCTGACATCTGATTTTCCTCAAGAAATCACCATTTATTGTACATTTTTATTGTTCATATATAATCTGGGCTCCAGCTGGTCACTTTGAATCTGGGCAGACCAATCTGGATTCCCACTGGTAGCCCTGGACACAAAGGACCATAACCCAGATATGGGCAAATCAGCTTGCCCACGTAAAAACACATATGGGTCCTACTAAGCAATGTTGGCTGGGTATTTTATACTATGTTGCCAAGCAACCACTCAACCTAGCAACAAGCCAGTACAGTCACGTCGCGGTAATCTGTCCAGTACCGTGCAAAGCCAATACTGCCCGGTAGGTGATATGCCCTGGTGTCTAAAACATTTCAGGAGGGCAGGGAGTAGGCCTGTCATAGGGGTTATTGTGTGAAAAAGCGCCGTCTCCCCCTAACCTATCGTGAAAATCAGCAAAATAGTACCCTTATAAAGATGAAAGATATTCTGTATTTTGTAAAGATATTGCTGTGTGTTTTGTGGAAATCTTCAAGTACAGTAAAACTACATTATTACAAACTCTGTTTCAACGAATTTTGTTTATAACAAACATATTCACAAGAACGTAATGGTCTCCTGTACATTTCCATAGTAAGAAAACTCCTTTAGAACGAAGTACTGCTGCTATGAATTCGTTTATGACGAAGTAAAAACTGACTTTTAGAAGTATAATTTATATGACCACTAGACAGGTGTGTGAAGTGGCTTCTGCCCCTCTCACTGCCGGCCGCAAGTCAGGTGTGTGAGGTGGCTTCTGCCACTAGTCAGGTGTGCGAGGCGGCTTCTGCCCCTCTGTATCCTTTGAACTCCGACCTTTCATGCCTTAAGGAATTGCTCTAACACTTTCTCACGTGTGTGTGTGTATGTATGGGGGAGGGGTGTCGCCATGTCTGATGTCAATTTTAAAAAATGCTCATGTTGCCATGTCAATTTTATGAAATGCCCATGTTGCCATATCATTTTAAGAAAGGTCCCATGTCACTATCTGCTTGTTCCTTCTGTCCCATGTCAATAAGCCCTAATTAAGAAAGGTCCCATGTCACTATCTGTATATTCCTTCTGTCCCATGTCACTAAACCCTTAAAAACCTATGTTGCCAAGTCAAATTTAGAGGTCTAGGGCCATAGGGGTGGGATGGAGAGGCGGCAGGGAGGGGCGACAAGGGGAGTGATAATGGCCACCACCCTTCTAATTATCCTGTATTTGGTAACTATGAAATTCGCTTACAACAAACTAATCTTGCTGGTAATAAGGTGTTTGTAATAACAAAGTTTTACTGTATATCCCCATCAATATGTATCCACTTGAGATATCTGTCTTTCTATGTAGGCATCAGGGGTCAGGAGCAGAGGGCAGTGGGGTGCTACATCTATATAGGTACATATATATATATATATATAAAGGTTATCCTACCTCAAAGCATTTAGCACATTTAAAAGTGTATAATCCCTCTATTCACCTAGCTGTGTTCTGCTTGCCAATAGGTCCAGCAGATGTACAATGGCTTTCATTTCAAACATGGGTATATGTGATGGGTACAATCACAAAATCTTTCATGGTTTATATAAGTTTGTATCCTCATACCCCTTCTGCACCCCCCCCCCCATCCAATATGTGAATGTATTGTACATTTATAGGATGGTGGACAAACCAAGACAAACTGACAATGATCCTAATAGTATAGCATACTATAACTATATCCGTGCATATAGCAGTCACCCGGCCGGTATATTGGGCCATATTTTGATAGTAAACACAACCTCTGTACCCTAGAGATACCAACCGGTGTCCGGATCATGAGATACCCAGACTACTGTAGACTATTATAGTGCAATTTGTCCTGTGCAGTAGGAACCCTGCCCGGATGGTGTGGTACCCGGACTATCGTCGCCCGGACTAGGGTGACCTGACTATAACACCAATGGATTATTAGGCCAGGATTTAGGGGAAGAAGGTATCACTAGATTTGACCTAAGTACCCAGGAAACCTATGTAACTAAGCAAATAAATATTTGGAATGGCTGTTTCTAAGCAACCACTCACCCTAGCAACAGGCCAATAATGCCAGTGGATTCCCAGGTTTGGATATAGGGGGATAGGCATCATTAGAATTCACCTTAGTACCCAGGAAACCTATGTTGCTAAGGAAATAACCATTTGGAATGGCTGTTGCTAAGCAACCACTCAACCTAGCAACCAACCAATAACACCAATGGATTCCCAGGTTGGAATTTAGGGAGGGTAGGTATCATTAGAATTGACCTGGATACCCAGGAAACCTATGTTGCTAAGCAAATAAACATCTGGAATGGCTGTTGCTAAGCAAACCACTCAATCTAGCAACAAGCCAATAACACCAGTGGATTCCCAGGTTGGGATTTAGGGGGGGTAGGCATCCATAGAATTCACCTGGGTACCCAAGAGACCTATGTTGCTAAGGAAATAACCATTTGGAATGGCTGTTGCTAAGCAACCACTCAACCTAGCAACCAACCAATAACACCAATGGATTCCCAGGTTGGGATTTAGGGGGGGTAGGTAGCATAAGAATTGACCTGGGTACCCAGGAAACCTATGTTACTAAGCAAATAAACATTTGGAATAGCTGTTGCTAAGCAACCGCTCAACCTAGCAACAAACCAATAACACCAGTGGATTCCCAGACCCTGATTTAGGGGGGATAGGTATGGTTTAACTTCTTCTCGGGGCAATATTAACGCTATGGGAGATGGTTTTTTGGATAATTTGGCGGCCATCTTGGATTTTGGTCGGTTACACCCCCAAGGGGTAAATTAAAAAGCTGGCAACATGGAAATTCTTAATCTACACCTTTTTTGGGTCAGAATTAGCCATGTTGCCAAATTTCTACCCGAAAAAAAAATACCCTTTCTTTTCATGCCATAACCTGGTGTACTATTAGCGTCATCTGCTCATTAACCCTCCCATCTCTGCTGTATAAGGTGGTGTCAGGTGGTAATTATGTGTGATGAGGAGATGGGGTAGGAGACTGCAGGGTGCAGACCATTAGCTCACCCATCATGAACAGTGTGGTAACGTGAGCTATGAATCCTGCTTTCCTTGCAGCACCACCCATCCTCCTCCTCACCTACCTTTACAAATGGGTTTGCCATAAGCCCAAAGAAGGGCTTTAAAAGTTCACAATGTTGCATCATCAAACCCCATCACCATGATTTCGATGTTAGTTCAATCCCAAAAAAAACCATCAACATAATTCAACTCATCTGGTTTTGTGTAGGCATAGCAGCAAACTATGGTTTTGAACCTGGGCTTTGCAGTCCAACAATAGATATGCCACATTAGTTCAGTAGTCACACATATTTTGAGCATCCCATAGGCAATAACTAGGCAACCTGTCTGCCCAATTCAATTCCATATCTAGATAATAGCAATGGATATGGTTAATCAGACTTTACCTAAAGCTTTAGGCTATAGAACCATGAGCCTAGGTGCTACCTCGATTTACCAACTGTCTCTTAAACAAGGTCTCAAGGGTAGAAAGAATCACAACAGAAGCAGAGGCTTACCACATCCAAATCACTGTCTAGACTTCCTATGGCACCTGGCCTTCTGATGGATACACTGACATTCAAACATACTTTGGAGACGTGGCATCTAATTGATCCCCTGTAAAGTAAACTCTGGTACTGTCACTGTGGTATATAATTAAATAATATCAAATTAGCCTCAAAATACACTGGGTCTGCATGGACCACTTTCCATATTATGGATATCTAGTGTACAATAAGTTGTTGAGCTATATGATGCATCCCTGTATTGTAACAACAAATATGGCCAGGGCAACAGGTTGATAGTAGTGGGATTATGCATAAAAAGGGTTACTGGCCACTCATCTATAGAGGTCTGTTATTTCATGGTTTTCTGATATATAATGCATAAAAAGTATCTTTTGGACTATATCAATTGCTTAAATAACAAAACTCTGGCCTTTAGGACAACAGTGATAATTTAATTAAGAATTACACTTTGAGAAGTTATTTGATGATGTGTGAACATTGGAGCTGTCACAAAATTTCATGCTGGCTGAACTTACTAAATCCAATATCTGTAAAACAGAATCAGTAATCAGGCTTTGTGAACAAACACTGTGTGTGGAATCACAAAGAGAGAACAACAGCCCGTCCTATACTCTGCAGTCATCTGGCCATACCCTAGCATATCACCCTAATCTGTCACCACTTGTAATTATATTGTCCCCCTGTCACCAGGCCCTATCCTTACCACTAACCACCCCCTAACCCCTGACACCATCGTTCAGCTGGTAGAGGCTGGTAGTGGAGCTACATATCTTCACGCTCACTTACCCCACACTTATCTCTGCCCCAAGTCACTATCTGTCTTCACTACTGTCAGCCACACTACAACCAGTCCCTCACCCTTACTGTGGCTGTCACTGTTACCATGGACCTTGCATTACAAGGAGAAGAGTTAGATTTGTCACTGCACACTTACTGTCAAGTCAATGGAATAGTTGTAGTGAAATATCTGCATAGTTCTGTGCCTAGACAATTACATTCATGCATACATACCCTGAGGTTTATGGTTAACATTTACATCATCTTATCTTTACACAATAAGCTGTCAAGGATCATTGTGCCTTTTCTCTCTTTTTTTACATTATACTAAGGCTTTGCCTTGAACCTTACCATTGGTAGGTTATGTGTTGCATTTAGAAACATTCCCTCAAGCATCTTATTTAAGTGTTTCAACTTTTGTTCCTCACTGTCTGCCTGCTTTGAAAGGATGCATATTATAGTCACATCTATCACCTTTGAAAAGATGCCTTCATTTTGCTTCAGACTAAACCTCTGAGAAGGAAAATAAACAATGTATGGGTCAGGAAATATTCCAGCCTGCCACCCTCATGTAGGTCTGCTAAGGAGTGGTGGGGAGGGCACTTGTCGAGCAGGATCAACCCTGCAGCATCACTGATTAAATGTCAGGGAGTCCTGAGAGTCCTGGGTCAAGGGGAAATGAGACGGCAGGAGTACTTTAGGTACTTGATGGAAGAGTTGGAGACCT
This sequence comes from Harmothoe impar, assembly GCA_947462335.1. NCBI lineage: Eukaryota > Metazoa > Annelida > Polychaeta > Phyllodocida > Polynoidae > Harmothoe > Harmothoe impar. The sequence goes on along the minus strand of OX381720.1, from coordinate 58,701,368 downwards.
GTACACTGTGGAACTATCGTAGCATTGGGGTCAATGCAAAGTCTGCATATATGGGGACTTTTGAGTATGAGAGATTATTGTCCTATTCAGGCATGCATATAACATAGTGACATCGTTTTAAACTAGTACCCTTGATTTCAGCTGACATGGCTAATGATTTAGTTCATGTTGTACAGTCCTTGGAATGATATGGAGAATATTGTAGGCCCATGAGCTGTTACTAAATGTACACACCCCAGGTACTCAGCAGCCAGCCTGATTTAGCACCAAGCACCTACCTCTTCCCCTCCCCATTCCTGCCACCTGAGTGGGCCATCTTGGCCTAATCCCCTTCTTAATGGCATCTTACCATTAGCCCTGGCATCCAGTGCCATATGTAGAGGGGGGGGAGGGGGATTGAGTGGTAGTTTTGTCCAAACACTAACCTGTATCATAAGGCAAGGCTGTATGGTACTTGACTGAGTATTTATGATTATTTACTGCTTTATCATGATATCTGATAATGACATAAGGGTCATCTCGGCCCAAGCTTGTGTTCTACAATATAATATATATACAATATAATATTGAAGTGTAGCTCCTTTGTAAGTCCTTTGTAGGTTGCTGATATTGTAACCTATTATACATTATAAATGATGTTGACATCAGTACTTTTATAATTGCATATTGACAACGTGGAATCACCCTGTCAACTTGATGTATAAAAGTAGCTGATTTATATTTCATCATTCTTCATCTACACCTTCCCCTTCCCCTAGTAATATCATCAAAGAATCATTAAATTCTTTTGTTATAACTAAGCTAAAAGGAGATATTTATGTATTATTATATTTGTCATGTTAATCTAGGACGTCTAATATCTTCTTATGTCCTCTGAGGAAACTGTTGATAACTGCATTAATTTGTAGATTGTTTGTTCAGACTAATAAACCTTTTAAATTGAAATTGAAATTGAATTTATTTGTAAACAGCAGCTTTAAAGGTGAATAATTGAGTGTTAATATTTCAATAACAGGGGGGTTGGTGCATTTCTGACTGAGTGAGGCATCATTTGTACAGTCCCCCCCCCCTATAAGAAAGATTAAAACTGTTTCCATTCCCATTCAACCAGTTCAAATTGAGTTTGGTCGAACCCTTCAAGCTAAAGAAAGCACCGCAAACTACTCCACATGTCATCCCGGGAGTGGAAACATACCCTACAAGGAGGTGAGACTAGTAGTGCAGGTGGCCTGCATGATTTGATTGGAACCATGCAAACCTCCAATCACAGACTAATTGCCAATTATCAACAATCAAACCACTGCTGTACAGGTTCAGCAACTGCTGAGCTCCTAACTATCACAACTTACTGAAGTTACATTGTTTTGATCATCCCCCCCCCCCCCCAAAAAAAAAAATCATCAACTATGACTTTTTGTCAGCTTTATTTTTACAAATTCCATATATGCAAACTTGCTATCCGTGCCAGATTAAAACTCAAACTTTTGTATTTGTATAACTTTGACAAATAAAATTATTTCATTCAGTAAAACTACAACCTGAGGTTGCACTTGTAATGATATTGAAAGCAAACTTATATGTTGAGTTTTGAAGTATATATAACTTAGAATATGACATGTCTCATTTCAGTAATTGAACCACCTCCTAAGCTTACAGTAGTGCAAATATCTCTCCGAGACCCCTATTGCTAGATCCTCTTACAGAAAGCGTGGGCTCATTTTTAAGGCTACTTCCCAGCCTGACTTGACACATGTCAACTCATTTTGGACATTCATCTCGCTTTTAGCTTCATCCCGTGTAGGAAGTAATAAAGACGCCACCTTGCAGCCATACACATAAGGAATGTTGCTAAAAATTGTTGTTGATGACAATTTGGCAAATACATTTTCCTGATAACATATTGTATTATTATGTATTGCTCCCATCGTTTACTACCTGACCATTTTAAAACATCAAGGTTTACTTGTTACATTTCACATGCAACTATAAAACAAGATACTAGTAATAACTTACATTTGCTCTACTGCAACAGACCCCATGTTGGAAGCCTGTGACAACACATCACTGTTTGCCACCAGGTAATTTTCTGCTCAATCTCCCCTTAACCGGCCTTGCAGCAGTGTAGAGGTTTCAGGTAAAAGCCAACAACCTTCATCCTACTTGGCATGAGCTAGAGCTTAAAGGTAACCTCCTCCCCCTTCCACCCTCCCCCTCCAGGGAGGATACAGGAGACTTTGCCTGGTGTGATGTATAAAGGCAGCTTTCTTTTATTGTAGAAACATTTGTCTTTGAAATTGAGGATAAAGTGAACTTTGTATATTTCAGGTGAATTATCAAATCTAGCAATGTGTTAAGGCAACCTTTTCTGATATTTGACTGCAATGACTTTTTGGCAGCACAGAATGTGATGAAACAAGTTATATAAGGTAAAACATATATAGAAAGAATGTTATAGTGCCGAATTGATGTACATATTGGTGGTACACAGTGAGAGATCCAGGGGAGCTGTGGTGCAATATGTGTAAAGAGGATTATTGGTGTGAATGGGGAAGCTGTGATAATAGAAGTTAGATAATGGTGGTATCATACTGAGATAGGACAGGGCTGTAGCAGCCCGGGGGCACTAATGGTTGGATTTACAAGCAGCCCGGTCCAGTCTCTGCTGCAGATCCATTTTCCAGACTCCAGCCAACGTCAATTTTCCGCAGAATAGCTCCATCAGCCCGGCCATCAAGCCATCATTAGTAGGGGCAGAACAATAACTGTGGTATATGACAACAGGGACAGGCCACTTCTCATTTTTACAGCTTATATATGCCTTATACCAAAGGCAGGATAGTGTGAGAGTGGAGAAAGAGAGTTGTACAATGTGCCTTCGGAAAGGGTGGGAGGCATTTTGACTGAAAGCTAATCTGCTGAAATGAAAAACAGATGTGTAGGACACTGATCTTTATGATGTCAACCTGCGACAGGCAGGTCCCATCAGCTCAAAGCTGTGTGTCTGACAAGGTTAAATCTTAAAGGATGCATGTCACTAAAAGATGGCCTTTGTCGTCATGATGCACTAATGCAGGCCCAGTGAGTAACTTGCCAGTGCTGCATTGGTGCATCATGCCTACCAATGTCATCATGCTAACCCTTTCGGAGTGTCTCAACCCCATAGAGTTTGGATAATGCTTGAATGCAGCACTGGCGAGTTATTCACCAAGGCTGCATTCATGCATCGTGATTGCCAAGGACATGATGCATTAAGGTATCATGCTGTTCCCAAAGGCATGTAACACAAAAGCACTGGCCCTGCTATTGCTTCCAACCAGAGGTTAACTTTGTCTTTTTTCACCAGAATCTTGGTACGCTCAGATAGCATTATACCATCAAGCAATAGAGATCTATGGGTGCAGCTGAGATTGCTTAGAGCCTCCCTGTATGCCCATAGACATAATTTAGCACCCCCTGTATGCTACACATTGGGGAATAATGAACCAGTAGATCATTGCAGCAATTCAAATACATTGATAGAGCCCGAAGGATTTTCATGGAGAAGAAGGGTGGCTAAACAAGTGGTAAAATATCACATGGAAGATACCAGTATGTTCCCTAAATCAACTCTTTTTCAGCCTTCATGTTAATTCATAAACAAAATGCATGGTTTTTGATACACCTATTTTGGATGAGGTTTCTACATCACGTGTTCCCCAATACTAATGTAATATTACAATGCAGGTAAATCAAATTATGACATTTTGCTTTCGGTATTATGCAATATGAATGCTATTGGGTTAACCACCATCCCAGTAAGCAAAGAAATTTAACAACATTATACAACATTTCTCTATGGCTCCTTATTGTGGCGAAACTTTATATAACGTTTAAAAAGTTATTTGACATAAAATAACATATTTTTATTACCTGGGAAGGCTAATGCACAGCAAATTCTCCCCTTCAGAGAACAATGTGAATAGTAGCACAACTACTTGGCAACTACTCAAAGGTAGAGAGCAGAGTTGAGGATGGTTGAAGAGTGTGAAGGAGGATTTAGGGGAAATATGTGGGCTGTTGAGATAAAGATAGGTAGTTTAGGAAGAGGCTTGGGTTGGGGTCAGAAATTTAATAACCGACTTGGATCCACAATATTCCAATCCTGAACTTTACCTGACCATTTGAATATTTTCTGCGTTGTTGATAAATATGATCTGTGATGTCAGTGTATTCTATAAATTTAGGATGAGGCTTTTGGAAAATATGACTTTTACATAGTTCTAATTTAGAACGATGCGGAATTGGAGAGAAAAGCTGTGTGTATATGTTGAATGGTAAAAGGGCTTCTACAGCGCAATATGTCATTTGAATGCTACATTGAATGCACAGTAAATTGTGCAGCTATACATCAGAGGCACATATAGAAGTTCTTACAATTCAGACTATCCTTAATAGTGTCGGAAATGACTAACAGGGTGAATGGGCTTAAGAGGTTTATGACCATAATGTCTGCCCCTTTGTAAGCCTCTAACCCAGTTGGTCACCATGGCTACCTAACAACAACAAATGACACCTCTATAACTGTTAGATGTGGAAAAGACCTAACCTGGAATGGAACACTGCCTGACTGTGAACGTAAATATTGTTGAACTCCTAGGAGATATACCTTACTCTCAAAATGTAGCGCAATAGAACTATTCTAGATCTGAAAGAAATTGATGCATATTATGCCCCTGAGTAGGTCTGCTGAATTGTGAGCGTAAATACTGCTGAACCCCTGGGAGATATATATACCTTAACAAAAGTAAAGCGCAATAGAACTGTTATAGATCGATGCATGTTATTCCCTTGAGTAGGCACCTTTTGGAAAGATGATTTAGTTCTTCTGCATTTAATTTGTTCCACTCTTTATGAAAAGAGGGTGTTGTTATTGATGACAGCATGTCCTGTAAAACATACCTTTCAGCTGTCAGATGCTCAGAGATCCCTAAAGTTCCAAACACCTTGAGAGAAGGAGATACGGCTGTGTTTGGAAGCACAGTGAACTACACCTGTGACCAGAGTCATCAGTTCCCGAATTCAGCCAGGAGGATGTCAGTTAACTGTACAGCTGATCGGACATGGGCAGGACGCTACCTACAGGAGGGATGTACAGGTGTGTATAACAATACAGTCACAACCAAGTAGGCACAGAACATTGAATCAACATTGATAAGTGGTTGTCAATGTTGATACAATGTTGATTCAACGTTGATTCAACGCTAAACTCAATTTTGTGCCCACTGGGAAGAAGTTCTGTGAAAGATACTTGACCTATGTAACTGCTTTAAAAGACTCCTAGACGTCTAGACAATCAGCTGTATAAGGTGGTAATCTGCTTACATGGTGTCAAAAAACGGTCTCTTTGGCACATACTGACTTTGTTTAAGAGATGTGTGGCACCATAACGTTCCCTACAGAATTAGCTTTGATCTGATGGACTAGCCCTTACTCCACAGTGGGCTGATTTATCCTCCTGATTTCTCACCCACTGTGGCAGTTAAACCAGTTTGTAACTTTGGTCATCAAGTTGGAAAATGGAGCATGTGTTGCTAAGTTACCAGGAAACTCAAAAAAGGCTGCAATATGTGTTCAGCAAATTCAGGCATTGAGAAAAAAACTTGAGGAAAGATTGAAGGACACGAAAAGAAATAAATCTAGCAGGGTCTGATATTTAAACAGGGTTCTGAATTCAATGCTCTTTTCTTTCCATGAAAAATTCACTGCAGAATCTGAATGAGAGCTCTGCAAGAATATGATATTATACAATTTCACATTGACTATTAGCTTTTCATGACAATTGGACACAATTTATTTCTAAATTATGATTTCCGCTTGTAGTTTTTTTTATTGTTATGAAAAGAAGGATATTCTCTGATCATTCTCTCTCCTAGATGATATAACCCACCATGAGACTCATGATACAATCCTTAAGGATTCCTGACTAGCCTGAAGTTGCAAAGGCAGCCTCTGTAAACCTTGTAGGTGAAAGTAGAAAACAATGAAGCCTTGCAGGTAGGTTGATATACCATCTGTTCCTCACTATAGAGGCCTTTGATATTCATGATATCTGTTTCAAGAAGAAAACTTATTTTGCTGTTAAGAGATAAGGAACCAATACAGCTTTATAAGTGAAATCATATGAGAAGAGTGCTCATGTTATAAGACGCTAGGAAAGGAGATGGTGAATGAGAAAGTAACCTAAAGCTAGGGCCTAACTGTTCATAGACTGCACGTTTGATCATAAGACAATAAAAACATAAGTGGGGTCAGACGGGGTATGAAAATATATGAAATACAGCGTAGTGGTACCATGTTTAATACAGTTAGGCATTGGCTTGGTAAAAGAAGTGCACCCTCCTGAGAAGAAAGGCAGATGTATGAGATGTATATTAATGAAAAAATCAGCACCATATTGCTTCCTATGTTTCACGCTTTGGCATTTTCAGTTTGTAAAAAATAAAAAAACAGCCCATTAATATTGGTAATTGCTGATTACTTTCTATGCAGTGTTCATCAGCATATTCTGAGAATTTGAGCTAAATGAAGGAAAATGCCCTTTTCCAAGACATAACTGCTGCAATGGAAGAAGTGGAAATCTCTCTACAGATGTATCATAAAAACATGTTGGCTTTCCAAGGTGTTCAATATTTCCCACTTGTACCAGGTATGAAGTCAGACCATTACCACAGCCTGGTGGATGTGGCTAAGAACTGTTGGTTCCCAGCCTGCACTATAGTAAGGGAGTCAGAAAGCGTACTTCTGACAAGGTACAGACAGCAGACTATGGCACATATCAGGTTTACTTCCCGTCTTCTGAAAGGAACCCTGACGGTCTTACCAAAGGCTGCCTAGGGCAGGAAGGTGTAGGGTGTACTAGGGGGAATCCAAGATGCGGTAAAGTAGCTGGATGTAGGGCACAATTCCCTTCATCTTCTTGTTTAGATTATAATGTAAGGGTGCCCCACAGTGTAATGCAACTGCCTCATTACACATTTATCTACCACACCTTATACATATAAATTCCCCCTAGGATTTCAAATTGGTCATCAACCTTCTGCAAATTAAAGTACTCTGTGTTTGCATATCTGCACATCCACAGAACTTGCACTTTATTCTCTCATGGTCTTGAAAGTGAATCTTCACTGAGAATTCTCACTCATGATTCGTCCTCATGGTTGATGCATGATGCCTATCATGTTGCCAATGTCTGTGCAAAAAGCAGTAATATTTTACCTATTGGACATTCCATGTTTATTGCTATTCGAAACAATAGGTGACAGGTGATGGTCGTGCGGATAGTAAGACTGCATTTATTTGTTATTAGGCCTTTTGCTCTGAACAAAACTAGGGACTGGCTCAAATGTCCAATATTGTCTTCAACCTCCCGCAGATGTTCGGTGCTGCATAGATGGGAGTGTACATGTTTTTTGTTCCCAAAATTTACATTTGAGTAGAGAGGAATTCATTAATCTCTAAATATTTTGATTTTTGTCCAAATGTTATCATATATTTCATCAAAAATAATATGTGCGGTGATACTGAACAGTGACGAGTTAGTCACCGGGGCTGCATTGATGCATCATGACAATAAATGTCTTTCTTCAGTGACATCTATCCTTAGAGGGTTATATACAGAAGTTTGGGTTCTGTATTCTCAATGACTGTTTTTACCATGCCCTACTGACGTAGAATCTGCAAATAACAGGAAGAGCCTACAGCCTTCCAGCCTCCATTGCTAAATAATGCCAAAACAGCATTTAGCCTAAAATGCATTACCAGAGTTTACATTTTAACAATGAGAGGAAGTTGCCTGAGTGCAAACCTTGGTTCTACCAAAGCTGTCAAACAATATTCTAGACAAAGTACGATAACACTTTCAAGTCATAGCACTACGTGGGTAGAGGTATAACTTCAATCTGCTTAGTAAATATGTGTAGATGTACGTCAATAAAACTTTAGTAATTTGATATATTTAATCTGTAGGCATCGTCATTTATGGAACCATACTGGAGCTTTGAATACATGTCAGTTAGATGGAGAACATTTCAGTTCAAGCAGCATTCAAATTGGTGTTTCTGACTTTTTATGAACATATATATATATAACAATTTATATAAATTAACAAACTGAGATGAACCCTAATGGTAGCATACTTTCAAATTGACAGAGAGATTAGGTAGTAGGCAGTGGAAGAGGAGATGCTTTCTGCAAGAAAATACTGTGAAATTAGGTAAAGAATCAGTGTTTATTTAGACCTACAGATGTTGTCATAAGGGAGCTGGGATGCTCATTTACTTAATCAATGCACATCGTGATTCAATATGTACAATAGGCTGGTAAACACAGCAGGACACTGGGAGCCTGCAGTCCTGCTGAACATTGCTGTCTGCTATTTACTACAGTTAATGTTCACTGCTCGTAGGGAGTGCTCAGGGAGGAAGTGTGAGATCCCTCCCCCCCTCCTCCCAAAGGGATTGAATTTCCTAGCCCCTTTCGGGTAAAATATCTGGGTGTAGCACCTTGTAAAATATAGTAACATGCGGGATATTTTTAACTTTACAGTTAAAATAATATCAAGCATATTAAAGGTCTTTGCTGAAAGCAGGTGAACCCCCGTCCCCTCCAAGATGAATTTCAAGGGGCCAACATGTTTGACATTCCCCCCCCCCCCCAATTGATAATTAAATAGGACCAACACATTGTAATGGTTTGACGAACAGGAAAAGATTTGATTTAAGTATATCCTATTCTATCGGTTTTTTTAATTTAAAAAAATGAAAATAGAGATCGTTAGTTGCATGAAGGGTTGCTTGTTTTTCCATGCTTCATGGATCTAACCAGATTACTGAGGTAGGAGCGGGCAAACACACTGTTTCGTTTCAACGTTTTCATTATCAGAATTCCTGCCGCTATACTGCAACCTCCTCCCATATAGACTTTGGGGATATTTGCACTAGGAACGTGATCGCATGTGGATAATAAGAGTGCCTCCAAAACTAGCACTACACAATATACGCCCCAAAAAGCTTCATCCCTCTTTTCAAAGGGCTGAAGAAAAAGATCTGTCCTTGTTAGGGACTGTATAAAATCAGTACAGAACAGGGAATAGGCCTTTGTGACATGCAATCTATAATATAAAGTATTACAGACATGCAAACTGGTTTAGAAATAGAGTAGGGTGTATTTGAGGTGGTTGAGCATAATTTGATGAATACAGTTTTAAAGATAGGAGATATTAAAATTCAATGTGTCGTTCTTGCATCCTTTCTGGATAAGGGCCATACAGGTAGACATCACTGACTAATGAATCACTCATGCATTGTCTTCAGTACAAGCCAATCATGGTCCATTTGTTGCAGGCCTAGATGTCTATTGCCTCCTAACACAACACCTTTCCTTGTTATGGTCAGCCTGCGGAAGTTCACCAACATGCCACTAGCTGAAAGAGTCCACTGTAGGCCACGTAATGGGCAATCACTATTGGCTACTTTCTACCCAAAACAGGTGACACAGATGCTCACAAACATGCACACGTAATGACCCCACCGTAGTAAAATTGTTGCATGACAACATGCCATGCTATAGTCTAGTCTGTAATACATTTTGGACTAAGTTTTGCCATTATCTCACATCAGTATTAGTAACGTCTCCAGTCAACTTTGTTGCTGTTACAGTGTTTTCCTTACCCATAACATCCATCTGCAACCTCAACTCACCTACAAAGAGAGAAAAGAAGATACCTGTTAGTGTTTTGTTGGCAATTTAGAGTGAATTGCCTACATCTTAATCACACATTTGCTATTGAGAAGGGGTTCATGGATAGAAATTCAAGGATATTGACAAGAGGTGTACTGATGGCATGAAGCTACACATATAAGGTAATTTGCTCGGTTCATGCAACTATATATTGTGTTTAATCATACAAATACGAGATATCCCTGTGAGCCGTTTTGCAGCTGCTTGGCTTTGCCTTACAGGTGGTGCTAATGTATGAGGTGCAAATTGACCTACTTAATTTGCTGATGGCATCTCCATGTGCTGCATCCCAAAGGTCAGCCATTAGGCTGAGGTGACGGGATCAGACTAAACACTGGGATTACTTTAGTGCAGCTCAAATGGTAACACATGAAGGGTTTTATATTAATAAGCGCATTTTAAATGATGAATCATTGCTCGGGTCTAGTCATAGCACATTGGGGTTTTTAATTTTCAATTTTCTTGACACTCCCCGAAAAGAGGTTTTGAAGTAAATTGGCACTTTGTTTCTGGGAGGTTGGTACAGGTCTTGGGGAAACCCGTAGAGGTACGGTGTAGTTAGTAACTGGAGGTTAAAATGAGTCTAGGGGCTTGGTAAACAACAACGTCTGCCTTGCTCTGTGTGGCAGATGGATGTACCTAACAAAGTGTCCTGAAAAGAAAACTTGTCAACAATGAAATGGTGATACGTTAACTGAAGCAAGCCCATTGGATGCCCTTTAGAATATAAATATCAGAGCTCTATAGTTGACTAGTTACAGTCCTATCTCAATCGAACTGTCAGCACTTGCCACTATGCTGTCAACCCTGTCACAAGGTGTACCCTATCCTTACCCCTAACCACCCCCTAACCCCTGACACCATCCTTCAGCTGGTAGATGCTGGTAGTGGAGCTATATGTCCTCACTCTCACTTACCCCACACTCATCTCTGCCCCAGGTCACTATCTGTCTCCACTACTGCCAGTCTTACTACAACCATCACTTTACTTCTAAGTCCCTTTAAGACTGTGCCCTGTGATGCCTTCCAGGTGTCATGTGTACTTTAGGAGCTGCCTATAAGGGACAAGGATGTAACTGTAGAGCAGGTTCAGGGTTCTGATTGTTCACCACACAACAGCTTCAGGACCAACACATCATTAATATGAGGTGACTTAAGCCATGCAGCATGACCAGTTCCTTGCCCTATAGCAGGTCGATTTATAAGTGGACCCCTCATTGAGGGACAAATTTGTTGTAGTATTTGGCCAACAAGGGCTTGTTATCCAATGAAATACACATTGACAGGTCTATCTCTTTCAGCCAAACCTGTATACAAAAGTATTACGGATAACCATTTATAAAGTAGATGGTGAGAGTTGCTACTGATATTAGCTAGGTTGGACAGAGGTCTGCCAAGGTAGCATACTGTTCTATCTATGTACAGTGGTTTAGTACTGCAGTGGGGCCAAAAGCCAGAAATACTGCTGCTCTGGGCCCATACAGTAATACAATGGTCACAGAGGGAATACCAGCACACAGAGAGTCACTTAGGGAGTCCGTTCATATACAGACTGAGTGAAGGAGTACCAATAATTGAGGTTATAAGCAGGGGCAGGTGTTTTTTTTTGTGATGCTATTGATAACAAATATGAGACAGTCTTTAATGGTAAGCAGAGAGGGAATTTTACTTTATTCTGAGTAGTGACTAGTAGTGACTGTATTTCCAGGGATGGGTTGCAGGGAGAGAATGATTGGGAGGTTAGGACCAGAGCACTGTGTCCTTTTCACATCAAGCTTTAAAAGTGACACTTGAGCTAATTCTCCAGTATCAACCCCATAACCACCCTAATATGGTTCAAGACTGCATTTCTTAAGGATGCCTATGGTGTTACTAAGGTGATGGGGTAGCTAAGTAATGACCATCAAGGGACCTCTGTCCAAATCTAGTCATTGAGGCAAGAGCTAAAAGCGGTTCATGGCAATGAGGGGAAATTTTTTCATTTCCTTTCCCTTCCCCCCGAGACACATTGCACCAACCAAGTCCACAACTAGACCAATCTACCCTAAAGATACAGAATTGCCTTTTTGTCTTGAATGGTGGTTTCCTCTCAGTTCATTGTAAAACCTCCCCCACAATGAAAGGAATGCTTTGTCCTGCTTATCAAGGTGTAGAATATCTTCTGGGTTGTATCCAGCAGAATGGGCCCATACAGTCATATACACAATTGTCACAGAGGAAATACCAGCACACAGAGAGTCATTAAGGGAGTCGGCCGATATACAGGCTGAGTGAAGGAGTACCAACAAATGAGTATGTTATGGGTAGGGGCAGGTAAACAAGGATTCTTTTGGTGATGATATTGATATTATTAAAGTTGCATTGTGGTAACAAAATTCTCTCATGTTTTTGATGAAAATATTTGATTCAAAGTGGTCAGAACAAAGTTGTGTGTCCAATTCTTTTTCTAATTCTTAACTGCACACTCTACCGTCAGGTCCCCGACTTCTTAAAAGGCAACTGTGAATGAGCCTTTCTCATTCTTTCTCATTGCCCAACAATGTTTGTAACAGAAAGAGTGTAGTCTATGGAATTAGATGGATGGACACACATGGAGTGAAGGGCTTGTCAGGGTTTATTGCAGTGATTCTTGACAGTTGAATCATTCACTAAAAGCCATGGTTGTCACCCTGCCTATCCTTCCTGCCACACCTGTCACCCGGTAGAAAATGATTAACCCGGGTCCATGGCTTTTTTATCAAAGCATTTAGAGCCCATTTTTAGCATGACGTGAACTCCCCACACCTGTACCCTTTCTTTACTAACCCAGGCATTGTCAAACATATTCAAAAGCTTTATCTTGAAATGTCATGATTTTTATTTCAATAATTACCTATATGTAGTTGAGAAATAATGTGATAAATATATTCTATTGAATATTGCCAGAAAGACATTGACCACTGTCAACTTCCCTAGGTTTCTCTTTGTTAATGTCCTGTGTAATGGGCTCATCTCATAGTAAGTAGTAAATAAAACCATATTTCATCTTATTTAATTCTTAATTGTAAGGCAATCTCTAATGTATGTTGTTGTATAACATCTGCCAGACAAAAGCTCGGGTGATTTTTTTTCTCACATTCTCTTGCACGTCCCATGCAATGTCCAATAAAACAGAGCCAGAGTAAAAAATATCCAGAACATAGAAACAAGTCAAAAAGAAAAAAATCCAATATCTCAGATGATTCCCTGAACGTGATGTAAGTATTTGGGATCTTGCAGGGCTCCAATTTCCCAGCCTCCTAGACTCAGCCCATGCATCTCACATTTCCATTTATCTTTCTCAACTCCACTAATACTAGGATTGTTTCTGAAAGGGTCTTCATGCGGGCCACCAATATATTTGTGTCCGGGCTACAGAGATAGGTTGAATACAATAGAATAAGCACAAATTGTGTGAAGCATGGCGGGAATATAATTGATTACTGAAAATATTCCCTACTCACTACAGTTAATCAGTTAAAAACACAGAATGATGCTTACTCAAACCAAATTCACAGAGACACTCCAAACAAAGTTAAACTTTACAGAATTTGGTGTAAGACATTTCAGAAAAGTACGCTATGCATGGAATTCAGCCTGCACTAATTTCCAGACATGATCGATTGATTGAAAAGCGGTATGTCACCAATAATTCAATTCATGTTGATAGCTGTGTTTGAATGATAATGGAAATTGAAACACCATGATTCTGGACTAGGGGCACTCAGACTCAGAGGTCAATGTTATGGCCATAACAGAGGATAGTTTATTTCTTACTAACATATGCCTCATGCATTGTCTTAAGTAAAAGCCATCTATGATCCATTTGGTCCATTACAAGGCATATATATTGACTCCCTAACATGAAACCTTTTTCTTGTTATGGTCAGCCTGCGGAAGTTCACATGCCACACGCTGAAAGTGTCCTCTGTAGTTCAAGTAAGGGGCACTCACTATTGGCTATTTTGGGCTCAATACAGCCACCCTGGCTAACAGACATGCCTGCAAACACGCACATGAAATGACCCCAAAGAAGTAAAACCGTTGCATGACAACATGGCCACCATACCCCTTCCTGGCTTCCTGTGTGGTGGATTCTGGGCAGCCTCTGTGGCTAGTTTAGGTGATAATATTACATAGGTTTTTTCAAGTTGCCCAATCACTGATATGACTGCTCTAATCTCCAAGTATAGGCTTGATGTAGATAGGTATTGTGGTTGCAGGGAGATGAAGTTATAGTAGGGGTTAGCTTTTTCTGTTATCTATAGCTAGGTGACTACCAAAAAACTGGGTAAAGTAAGTATAACATAACCATTAGACAAGCTGAGTGTGAAGCTGAGTGTTTGACTGATTGCAACTGTGCGAAACTGTGCAGCTCTATCAGTAAAGTACAAATCTTTGTGTCATGTTAAACCGTTCAGGAAGATATCTGAATAACCAGGTAAATTTTGGTGGCCCCCATGTCGCTGTGCTAGGGGAACAAAAGCATCGATACAGAGGTCTCAACATTAACACAACAGATACAGTCAGGGTAATCAATCAAGGCTGTGAGATATTTTGGGGTCAGTAATATGGAACAAGAAAAATATCACAGGAGGGAGGGAGAGAGCAGTTAGGGAATAGGAAAGAGATAGAGGTCTGGGTAGGCTGAATAATCAGTGGGATGTGTCCTGTGATAGAAGTGGTTCCTATGACAGGGGATCAATCCCAGGGATTTCTTGTAATGGAACATTGATCCTTGATGCTCTGTGATAGGAGTCCCACCCACTTTGTCTCTATCCTGCCCAATTCAAAGCACACTTACCAGAACGTTGCACCCTATGTACACGTTGTTGTTGTCATTTTGAGAAAGATGATTTCAGTTATATTTGAAAGGTAATTTGTGAGCACTCAAACGGTTGGTAGGGTCAGTTATTCCAAAGAAGTAGTGGTAATGTGTAGAAAAACTGAGAGAAACTGTGGTCATCGGCTTTAACCCTGAACAGCCCTACATCTCTGTTTGGAATGTGTCCCAGCCACTGTGAAGATCAAGAATCACACAAAATACGGGACTTTACACCAACCGTATAGGCAATACAGGGATCTCCATAGATATTGATGACGAAGTGCCTGCTCAGCAGTTTTGTATATCATTAGATGTGGTAACCCTTGGCTTGACTGTAAGCAGTTATGAGCAATTCCTGGCATGGTGCTGAATTCTGATTTGCTGGGACAGAACCAGATCATGTCCGGTATACAAGATTGGGATAACTGTGCAGGGTTCTAAGGATGAGGCAAGGATTGTATGGCCTTTCTTATCATTTCATTCTGTATATCCTTACTCACTTCCCAACCAAGTCTTCTTGTTGGATTATTTCCTTATTGACATATTTTCATATATATATTCTGTTTGACCCAATACAGGCATTGCTGTGTCAATAAGAGCTGTTCTACCAAGCATTGCTCTTTAACCAGATGAACTTTCTTTTAATGGAAGAGGAAAGGCAATCTCATTTCCCCAGTTTGATTAGAGTTTGAATAGACCATAAGTTTCCCGAACAAGTAAGATTAGCCCAAGAATCACTACATTACACTAAAAGAAATCAAAGAACCCTTTTCTATCAAAGATCAAAGCAATGTGCTGGATCTGCAACGGCACAGTTTGCTTGTGTTGGATGGCTATAGGACACCTGCTCCTCTTCCTGCATGTCGGTACTTCCTGTATCAGGAGCCACTCAAGTCCCCTCCACTATCTAATGGGGAAGTGTCTCTTCAGACTCAAGTTGAGTTCAATATACTAAATTCTGTTTAGACTTTTTTCGTTTTCTGTTAGATGTGTCTAGTGTCATGGTTTTCTGTCTGTACATAGACTGTCTTTAGGAAGAACATACAGTGTCTAGTGCTCACTAATGGAGTGACTGATATTACTTCTGTAGGGTCTGCAGCAATATGAGTAAACCTAATATCAAGAAATTGTCTCCAATTGGAAAAGGTTTATTTTCCTGTACATGGCATTAAGGGCAATGCTCACTTTGGCTAATGATGTTCATCTTATTCTGGCAAAATCGCGGCAACATGATCATGACATCAAGATATCCAAAGCATTCCCTCATCAGTCTTCCTTAAGTGTTCCGACTTCTGCCCTTCATCTCTACCACTGCTGGAAGGATGCATTTATTTTGCCTCAGGCCATACCCAAGAGAAGAAAAATAAACAATATATCGGCCAGGAAATATTCCAGCCTGCCATTCTTATATAAGTGTGCTAAGGAGAGATAGGGAAGGCACTGGGGAGCACAACAGGAGCATCCCTGATTAAATGTCAGTGAGCCCTGAGAGTCCTGGGTCAAGGGGAAATGAGATGGCAGGAGTATTTTTGGGACTTGGTAGAAGCAGGTACTAGTTGGAGAGTTGTACACTGTGGAACTGTCATAGTATTGGTGTCAACGCGAAGTCTGCATATGAAGAAAAAGTTACTTTTGACTCGTTTGAGTATGAGAGATTGTTATCCTATTTAGGCATGCATATAACATAATGACATTGTTTTAATCTAGTACCCTTGATTTCAGCTGACATGCCTAATAATTTAGTTCATGTTGTACAGTCCTTGGAATGATATGGAGAATATTGTAGGCCCATGAGCTGTAACTAAATGTACACACCCCAGGTGCTCAACAGCCAGCCTGATTTAGCACCCACCACCTGCCTCTACCCTTCCCCATCCCTGCCGCCTGATTGGGCCATCTTGGCCTAATCCGCTACTTAATGGCATCTTATCATTAGCCTGCGCATCCAGTGCCACATAAAGGGGGGGGGGGGGGGGTGAGTGGAAGCTTTGTCCAAACACTAACCTATATCATAAGGCAAGGCTGTATGATACTTGTCTGAGTATTTATGATTATTTACTGCTTTATCATGATATCTGATAATAACATAAGGGTCATCTCTGCCCAAGCTTTTGTTCTACAATAAAATGTATATATCATATAATACTGAAGTGTAGCTCCTTTGTAAGTCCTTTGTATGTTGCTGATATTGTAACCTATTATACGTTATAAATGATATTGACATCAGTACTATTATAATTGCATATTGACAAGGTGGAATCACCCTGTTAACTTGATGTGTAAAAGTAGCTGCTTTATATTTCATCATCCTTCATCTACACCTTCCCCTTCCCTCAGTAATATCATCAAAGAATTATTAAATTCTTTTGTTATAACAAAGCTAAAAGGAGATATTTATGTATTATTATATTTGTCATGCTAATCTAGAACGTCTTATATCTTCTTATGTCCTCTGAGGGAACTGTTGATAACTGCATTAATTTGTAGATTGTTTGTTTAGACTAATAAACCTTTTAAATTGAAATTGAAATGAAATCGATTGCAAACAGCAGCTTTGAAGGTGAATATTCAGATAATTGAGTATTAATATTTCAATAACAGGGGGGTTGGTGCATTTCTTACTGAGTGAGGCATCATTTGTACAGTTCCCCCCTCCCTATAAAAAAGATCAAAACTGTTTCCATTCCCATTCAACCAGTTCAAATTGAGTTTGGCCGACCCCTTTGAGCTAAAGAAAGCACCGCAAACTACTCCAAATGTAATCCAAGGAGTGGAAACATACCCTACAAGGAGGTGAGACTAGTAGTTACTAATTATCCACCATCAAACCACTGCTGTACAGGTTCAGCAACTGCTGAGCTCCTATCTATCACAACTTACTAAAGCTACATTGTTTTGATCATCCCCCCCCCCAAAAAAAAAAAACCATCATCAACTATGACTTTTTGTCAGCTCTATTTTTACAAATTCCATATATGCAAACTTGCTATCCGTGCCAGATTAAAACTCAAACTTTTGTATTTGTATAACTTTGACAAATATAATTATTTCATTCAGTAAAACTTCAACCTGAGGTTGCACTTGTAATGATATTGAAAGCAAACTTATATGTTGAGTTTTGAAGTATATAATTTAGAATATGACATGTCTCATTTCAGTAATTGAACCACCTCCTAAGCTTACAGTAGTGCAAATATCTCTCCTAGACCCCTATTGCTAGATCCTCTTACAGAAAGCGCGGGCTCATTTTTAAGGCTACTTCCCAGCCTGACTTGACACATGTCAACTCATTTGGGACATTCATCTTGCTTTTAGCTTCATCCCGTGTAGGAAGTAATAAAGACGCCACCTTGCAGCAATACACATAAGGAATGTTGCTAAGAATCGTTGTTGATGGCAATCTGGCAAATAAATTTTCCTGATAACATATTGTTTTATTATGTATTGCTCCCATCGTTTGCTACCTTACCATTTTAAAACATCAAGGTTTACTTGTTACATTTCACATGCAACTATAAAACAAGATACTAGTAATAACTTATATTTGCTCGATTGCAACAGACCCCATGTTGGAAGCCTGTGACAACACATCACTGTTTGCCACCAGGTAATTTTCTGCTCAATTTCCCCTTAACCGGCCTTGCAGCAGTGTAGAGGTTTCAGGTAAAAGCCAACAACCTTCATCCTACTTGGCATGAGCTAGAGCTTAAAGGTAACCTCCTCCCCCTTCCACCCTCCCCCTCCAGGGAGGATACAGGAGACTTTGCCTGGTGTGATGTATAAAGGCAGCTTTCTTTTATTGTAGAAACATTTGTCTTTGAAATTGAGGATAAAGTGTACTTTGTATATTTCAGGTGAATTATCAAATCTAGCAATGTGTTAAGGCAAACTTTTCTAATATTTGACTGTAATGACTTTTTGGCAGCACAGAATGTGATGAAACAAGTTATACAAGGTAAAACATATATAGAAAGAATGTTATAGTGCCGAATTGATGTATATATTGGTGGTACACAGTTAGAGATCCAGGGGAGCTGTGGTGCAATATGTGTAAAGCAAATTATTGGTGTGAATGGGGAAGCTTTGATAACAAGAGTTAGCTAATGGTTGTATCATACTGAGATAGGACAGGGCTGTGGCAGCCCAGGGGCACTAATGGTTGGATTTACAAGCAGCCCGGTCCAGTCTCTGCTGCAGATCCATTTTCCAGACTCCAGCCAACATCAATTTTCAGCAGAATAGCTCCATCAGCCCCGCCATCAAGCCATCATTAGTAAGGGGAGAACAATAACAGTGGTATATGACAACAGGTACAGGCCACTTCTCATTTTTACAGCTTATATGCCTTATACCAATGGCAGGATAGTGTGAGAGTGGAGAAAGGGAGTTGTACAATGTGGCTTTGGAAAGGGTGGGAGGCATTTTGACTGAAAGCTAATCTGCTGAAATGAAAAACAGATGTGTATGACGCAGATCTTTATGGTGTCAACCTGTGACGGGCAGGTCACATCAGCTTAAAGCTGTGTGTCTGACAAGGTTAAATCTTGAAGGATGCATGTCAATAAAAGATGATGTACTAATGCAGCCCAAATGAGTAACTAGCCAGTGCTGCATTGGTGCATCATGCCAACTAATGTCATCATGCTAATCCTTTGGGGGTGTCTCAACCCCATAGGGTTCAGATAATGCTTGAATGCAGCACTGGCAAGTTTTTCACCAGGGCTGCATTCATGCATCATGATTGCCAAGGAGAGGATGCATTAAGGTATCATGCTGTTCCCAAAGGCTTGTAACACAATAGCACTGCCCCTGCTATTGCTTCCAACCAGAGGTTAACTTTGTCCTTTTTCAAGAGAAACTTGGTACGCTCTGATAGCATTATACCATCAAGCAATAGAGATCTATGGGTGCAGCTGAGATTGCTTAGAGCCTCCCTGTGTACCCATAGACGTAATTTAGCACCCTCTGTGTGCTACACATGGGGGAATAATGTACTTGTAGATCATTGCAGCAATTCAAATACATTGATAGAGCGAGATTTTTTTTACTTCTTTTTGATGGAGAAGGAGGTTGGCTAAACGAGGGGTAAAATAGCACATGGAAGATACCAGTATGTTCCCTAAATCAACTCTTCTTCAGCCTCTATTATATGCAAGTAAATAACATCCTCATGTTCGAACAAAAAATGCATGGTTTTGAAAGTTTGTCTATTTTGCATATGCTTCCACAGCACATGTTCTTCAATGCTAATGCAATGTTACTATGCAGTGGTATTAAGATAAATCAAATTTTGACATGCTGCTTTAGGTATTATGCAGTATGAATGCTGTACGTTTTACCACCATGACTAATAGACGGCACATACTCTTCTTCGGGGCCCAATCTGAAAAGTAGTTCTTGGCAGGTACTAAAAAAGTGGAGAGGGTGGTTCAAGTTCGAGTTTCAAAAATGTATTTGTCATAAATCAACAGTATCAATCACAAGTTATTCATACACAATTGTAGATTCTATGTCCATATATACACAATATCCTATTAAAAATGTAACACATCATTAATAGTTTCATAAGGCTCCATTGACATAAATTATGAATCCATTATGATTTATATGACAAAAAGGCTGCTTCTTAGATGAACTAGTTTTCGTCAGCCACCCTTTTATTCATGTGTTTTATTATGAAGTGTATTATACTAATACAGTCGATTAAATTAATAATCACAGTGACGTGAAAGCTGTGGTAATGTATAAATAGTACAAAAACATTGTTTTCCCAGTAATTATAAGACTGTTTTAAAAATATCTCCTACTGGTTATATACAAAAATATTACAATATGGGATGTATTGAAATTTACAAGGACGATACAGGACATTAACATGTTGAGAGAATTATTAAATGCTAGTACAGACTAATTATGTTGCTCAGTCATCAACAGTAGATAATATTATACATTGTGCAAACAAACTATGTTCAGTTCAGCATTTCACAGTCATTATATTAAGATCAAAATCTATACATTCTTCAAGTAGAGGATTACAGGAACAAAATAATTAGTTTACTGAAAAAACATGCTGTTGTAAAATTGGTAAATGACATGGACTAATCAATTAGTACAACTATTAATCAACAGGGGGTGTTACCAGCTCTCCCGCCAGTGACGCCATGACGTCACTTCCGGCCTGCTACACTTTCAATCATGGACACTTAGAAATTTTTTTGAGATATTTCTTGAGATCTAGTGCTTGTCTTGAGATTTGGCCATGCCTACTACTTGTTTTTGTGGGTTTGAATACCACTCAAACCGAAATGGTTGCCCACAGTGCGATGCCCCAAACCCTAACAAGGGAACACCCAAGAAGCAGGGGGACAGGACTGAGCCGGCACCGGAGGAGCATGGCGGCTCCGACGGGCAGCAGAGGACCGGCAGCTACAGCCCTGCGCCGACGGGACCCCCGGGCGGTACGACCCGCCAACATGACCAGCAGGCCGCGGACTACGACGCGGCCCGTGAGGCAGAGCTGGTACAAGAACTACAGAGGATCGAGGCTCTCACCATCAGAGAGAGGGCCAGAGAGGCTGAACTTAAGCGGGCACGGAGGCTGAAAGAGGCTGAAATGGAGCTGGCCGCATTACGAGCGGGCAATAAACGGGTACAAAGGGATACAGACCTTGCAGAAGCTGCATTCCGCGGTGTGGTACAGTCTGTCGGAGGCGCGGACGCGTTCGAGGGGAAAAAATATAGCTCAGTCACTCACCAGAGCGCGGATTCA
The DNA here is from genome assembly GCA_947462335.1 of Harmothoe impar. Taxonomy (NCBI): domain Eukaryota; kingdom Metazoa; phylum Annelida; class Polychaeta; order Phyllodocida; family Polynoidae; genus Harmothoe; species Harmothoe impar. The sequence goes on along the minus strand of OX381720.1, from coordinate 58,679,979 downwards.
CGGCCGGTACCTGGCGGGCAACATGCGGACACGCGGGGACCAGCGCCGACTTCTGCTCACCGGGGTGGGGGCTCGAACGCGGCCGCGGACATCAACAAACATGGCGGCGCCCACTCTCAGCCATCCGGTACGGCTTCCTACGACGATATGCAAGGCGATTTTGATCGTTTTAAGGGCGATAGACAATGGCAGAGAGGTGGGGATACTTCAAACAGCTTCAGCTCGGCTCCTTTTACCACCGAGGACCGCGCAGAGCGAGAGGTGGGCCGCGGAGAGCGAGGAGATACCCGTGAAGAGCGAGGTCAGGTTGGTGGTGTGTACACAAATGGCAGTGCCGACACTTCTTACCAGTCTTACCTGCTCTGGGTACAGCAGCAGCAGCAATCCCATCACCAACAAGCTCATCAGCAGCAGCAACAGCCATATCAACAGCAGTTTCAACAGCAGTTTCAACAGCAGCAACAGCAGCAGAGGCCACAGCCTCTGTACCCATCCTCTGCTTCAGCCACCATCCAGGCAGGGCTACAGAGGGCTGGGCTATCACACCAGTCTCTGGGACTACTCTCCCCAGACTTTGATGCTGCTCTCCTGGGACCCCGTCAACCTCAAGGTTTGTCTGATATTCTGTGTGATGAGCTGAGGGGTTATGCTAGGGACAACAGGAGGAAGAGGTCTAGGGAAAAAATTAGGCCTGATTATCATCTGGAGGTGGACAAGGATTACAAGCAAATGTCCTACCGAGAGCTTGTGTATGGCATGACATGTGTGCACGAGTGTATCATTAAAGGTGAATTTCCCAGCCGCATAACGACCAGGGGCTACTCTGCCCATATGAAGTTCATCACTATGAGGGGCTTGTCCAAGGCTTATGAGGCCGACACTCTTGCTAAGTATGAGTTCAAGGTCACCACCAAGGTCATAGAGGGTGATCTCACAGACTTTGTACACTGCGATGAGGATGCCCGCCACGACTGCCTGGGCGCGGATAACACTGGACCAGTCCTCAGAGCGCTGGCCCGGGAGGCGGCGCGCAGTGAGAGTTGGGGGGCCAACAGCGGGGGGCGGGGCTCCGGCAACAAAGGAGGGCTGTGTCCCCCGGATATCTGTGGGCAATGGAACTTCCGGGACCGATGCGACTATAACCCTTGCAACAAGAAACATATTTGCAGCAACTGCCGGGGGGCCCATAAAGGTAGATACTGCAGGAGCCAACCTAGCGGTTTCTATGGCAACCAGGCTCAGATCATGGGTAACCCCCCTCCAGGATATGGGAGTGGTTTCCCACCTCAAGGTCCCCCTCATGCCCAACAGGGCAACCCGGGTCATCATATGTGACCACATGATCTAGTCGTCAGCGCGGAGCCGAGCCGAGTGCACGCGCAGACATTAGCCGTCAGTGCGGAGCCGAGCCGAGGGCACGCGCAGACATGGGACATCAGTGTAGATTGTGATGCTATTTGTGTATGTGCGAGTGTAGATGATTTGTGTAGCATGTACGCGGACTACCTCCCATTATGGGATGTCAAGGAGACCCACTTTGTGGGGGGGGTGCGATCACAGATGAATTTATGTGCATGGAGGGATATGCTGTCGGGACATGGTGTAGCCGCCCCCGACCCAGACGCACATTTTTTGTTGGACGGTTTAACCCACGGCTTTAAATTGGTTGACCCAGGCTCTGTGATTCACCCCTATTTGTGTACAAACTATAAATCTGCGACCGTCTCAGCCAAGGATGAGATTAGCGAGATTATTCTCGAGGAGTTGAGTAGTGGCAAGTTGTCATTGGTGCCGAGTACCCCCCACTGCATCCATGCCCTCGGTGCCGTCGAGAAGAAAGGGGGCTCATATAGGCCTATCACGGATGCTAGCCGCCCGCTAGGGGCGTCCATCAATTCCTTTATGGAATCAACCTTCCAAACTTTCAAGTATAAAACCGTAGATATGGTTTCCGCAGCTATACAGCCGTACTGCTTTATGGCAGTCACAGACATTACCATTGCGTATAGGTCAATTTTGATAAGAGAGAGTGACAGGAAGTTTCAAGGTTTGCAGTGGGACATAGACGGTACCCCGTGCTTCATAGAGGACAATTTCTTGGCCTTCGGGACCAGGATGTCTCCTAGCGTTTTCACTCGCATCACCAACGCGGTCTCGCGTCATATGGAGGGACAAGGTTTCTTTTGTGCTAATTACCTTGATGACTTTCTAGTGATGGGTCGCAATTTCAACGAATGCCAGACAGCCCAACTTTACCTCCATAGTGTATTGAGGAGGTTGGGTTTCTATATTTCATATAAAAAGGTCAAGTCGCCGGCCCAAATCCAGACCTATCTGGGAGTGGAATTAGACTCCATCGAAATGAAGCTCCGTCTGCCCGACGAGAAAATAGCCAGCCTACACGAGGAAATGGACTTCTTCTCAGGTCGCCTGCGGGCGACGAGGAAGCAGCTGCAACGCCTATGTGGGGTTCTAGCCCACTGCAGCATGGTTATATACATTACCCCATTAATGTTTAAATTTTAATCCTTAAAGCATTTCTTAGCACTGAAACCCATATATTTTGTCTTATCAATATTCACTGTCAACCTGTTTTTGTTACACCAGTTAACAAAATCATTTATACCAGCTTGCATGTTTTCAATTGCAGTTAGTTCTGTTGGATGAGAAGTGTACAGAACAGTATCATCCGCAAAGAGACTTATTTTTACATTTTTACATATTTTTTGTACATCATTTATGTAAACTAAAAACAGTAATGGACCCAAAATGGATCCCTGAGGAACTCCACAGGTTATATTTGTAGCGTTTGACATAATTCCATTAGCCTTTGTTTGTTGAGATCTAAATGATAAGTAATTCTCTATTGATCTAATAATTGAGCCAGAAATTCCTAAATTTTGTAACTTTTGAAGTAGAATTTTGTGATTTACGGTATCAAACGCTTTTTTTAAGTCGAAAAAAGTGGCTATGGTATTAATACCAACATTCCTATCTGACATTATGTCATCTGTTAAACTAGCAACAGACTCAATTGTGGATTTCTTTTTCCTGTAACCATATTGAAAGTTTGTCAGTAAATTATTACCTTGTAGGAAAGTCATCAATTTTTTATGTACAATTTTTTCCAGGATTTTACCAGGGAATGACAATAAAGAAATTGGTCTCAAATTGGTAACAAGTCTGGAATCTCCACCCTTAGGAAAAGGAATTACTGTGGCGTTTTTCCAATCTAGCGGTACTTTTCCAACTCTCAAAGATGTATTGAATAAGTGGACTAGTTGTGTTTTTGATATCCCAAAAATTAATTTTAGGAACCTTGAACTAACATTATCAACAGCTGAGGATATTGTTATTTTTGTACCCCTGATGAATTCATCAATTTCTTCCTCAGTTGTTGTTATGTCTCTCAAAGGTGTTCCCTCATGGAAAAGGCCATCATAACTCCATGGAGTATCAAAATTCTCAGACAATTTGGAACCAATATTTGAAAAATATTCATTAATGAAGCTTGAATCATTTTTCTCAACAACAATACCATTGGAGTCCGTAAGTTGTATTTGCTCTTTTTTCTTTTTTTCCCCAGGTAACAAATTTGAAATTTGTCTCCAAAATTGTGCAGAGTCATCCTCACATTCATCCGCAAGATTTTTAACAATTTCTTCCCTGACTGTTGGAGTCTTCAAATTTATAGCAATTCTTGCTTTTTTTGCCTGCTCTTTGTCTAAAGGATTTTTAGTCTTATATAATCTAGATAAAAGGGAGTCTTTTCTAGAAATTTCATCCAGTAAAGCCGGGCTGACCCAATCTTCCTTTGGGCATTTTAGATTGAATTCCTTGTAGGGACACATATTATCAAGTAGTTGTAACAGTTTTGATAAATATGAATCCCAAAGTGTATCTACATCGTCACACTTATAGAAATCAGTCCAATTTATGTTTACAAATTGATTAATTAATAAATCCTCATTAACATTTTTCATGGAGCGAGCAATGAATTTTTGCCCTTCACATTTGTTTGTAATTGACTCAGATAAAAGACCATAAACAATAAAATGATCACTTAAGTCAAATGGAATTACATCAGATTTTTTCTTGTAACCATTGTTGGAGAAAATTAGGTCAAGACAGGATTCCTTACCTACAATTCTGGTTGGTTTTTTAAAACCCAGTTGACTAATCCATATTGAAGCATCGTATTAATTAACCTGTTACTCAAACCCTTCAATTGTTGATCTAACACATCTATATTGTCGTCACCTAATACAAATAAGTTTTCGTCATTTTTCTTTGCCAGATTTCCAACAATGAACTCAAGCTTCTCCAAGAAATCTTCAACATCCCCCTGTGGAGGTCGATATATTGAGCACACTATGGTTTCTAACCCAAGTGCATTCGTTATTAAAACAGACTGTGATTCAATATTACACATTGAATAATTTAAATGACGAAATTCATCAGTAGGACATGCATTTTTGTTATTTACATATACTGCTAAACCACCTGCAACTTTGACATTTCCTTTGGATTTATCATCTGACCAAAGTCTGTCAGCTCTATGTAAAGTGTACCCATTAATATCATGCAGGATTATTGAATCATCAGACTTAAGCCAAGTTTCAGAGATTGATAGAAAATTGAAATCTGTACCAGTAAACCTTAATTTCATTTCATCAATAGTTTTCTTTGTTCTCAAACTTCTAGTATTCAAATGTATAAACTTTTACCCTTTTAATCTAGACAGCGAGGACACCGTCAAATCTGAGTTGTTATTGAATGTGAAGCTATACATTATTTGGTCCCAAATATATCACTGCAGATTTGGCTAAGCTCCATAAATTTAGCCTATAACACATTAAACAACCTCTCAAACAGTTTAGTAGAACAATTACAAATAAAAACAAATACTTAACTATAATACAGAACATCGACATTAGTCATACTTGTATTAATGATTTGGAGATGATTGCATAGAATAGGCTCTTTTCTGTACAAATAGATGACCAAATTGTTACATTGGTAACAATTTAAGTAATAGATTGTACGACCATTAAAGATATTTGATGGTGTACCGAATATAATTAATTTTAATAAATTAAATATATTTATCATTAAATCCCTGCTGAGTAAGGACTCAAATCTTATGCGACAATAACATAGTGGACCCAAAATGGTTGGAAATGGTGGAAGGGTGTGAAGGAGGATTTTGGAGGAAGATGTAGAATCCTGAGTTGGGTAGTGTAAGATAAGGCTAGGCTAGGGAATTTGATAGCTGATTTGGATCCACAATATTCCAATCCTGAGCTTTATTGGAAGATTTAAATATTTTCTATGTTATTGGGAAATATGATAGCCAGTGTCAGCTCCTTCTGTAAATCCATGAGGAGGGTTTTTGGAATTATGACATTATCATTGTTGTCATATTCTCTTTTAGAACGATGTTGTATTTAAGAAACAAGCCGTGTGCATATGTTTAATAGTGAAAGTACTTCCACAGCATAATCTGCCATTAGGTTAAATTGAATGCACAGTAAATGGTGTAGTCGCACATAGCAGTTCTTACAATTCAGACTATCCTTTATAGTGTCCGAAATGACTAACAGGGTGAATGGGCTTAAGAGGTTTATGACCATAATGTCTGCCCCTTTGAAAGCCTCTAAGAAGTACTGTGAAAGAGTCCCGAGTCTCACTGTTCCAAGATACTATGTAACTGCTTTGAAAGACTCCAAGAAGTATAGACATTCAGCTGTATAAGGTGGAAATTTGCTTACATGTTGTCAAAAAACGGTCTCTTTGGCACCTACTGACTTTGTTTAAGAGATGTACGGCACTATAACGTTCTCTACAGAATTAGCTTTGATCTGATGGACTAGCCCTTACTCCACAGTGGGCGGATTTATCCTCCTGATCTCTTACCCACTGTGGCAGTTAAACCAGTTTGCAACTTTGGTCATCAAGTTTGAAAATGGAGCATGTGTTGCTAAGTTACCAGGAAACTTAAAAAAGGCTGCAATATGTGTTCAGCAAATTCAAGCATTGAGAACAAAAACTTGAGGAATGATTGCAGGACACAAAAGGAAATAAATCTAGCAGGGTCTGATTTTTAAACAGAGTTCTAAATTAATTGCTCTTTTCTTTCCATGCAAAATTCACTGCAGAATCAGAATGAGAGCTCTGCAAGAATATGATTTTATACAATTTCATTTTGACGATTAGCTTTTCAAAATTATGATTTCCGCTCGAAGTTTTTTATTGTGATTAATTCCCGACTAGCCTTAGACCATCAAAGGCAGCCTCTGTAAACCTTGCAGGTGGAAGTGGAAAATAAAGGAAGTCTCGCAGGTAAGTTGATTTCCCATCTCTGCCTCACTATGGAGGCCTATGATATTCATGATATCTGTTTCAAGAAGAAAACTTATTTTGCTGTTAAGAGATAAGGAACCAATGCAGCTTTAGAAGTGAAATCATATGGGAAGAGTGTTCATATAATAGGATGCTAGGTAGGAAGATGGTGAATGAGAAAGTAACCTAAAGCTGGGGCCCAACTGTTCATAGGAGGCTGCTTTTGATCATAAGACAATAATAGCAACGGTGGAATAAGATGGGGTAGAGTAAGTATACAAAATACAACATGATGGTACTCTGAATAGCACACTTAGACATTGGCTTGGTAAACAAAGCACACCCTCCCAAGATGAAGTTTTATGGGTTTGTGGTTTCGAGCCGGAAATGTCACAGTTTTACGCTAGGTGGCAACACCTGGCGTCCTATGCCACGTCCCCTGGATGATTACCCAGTACCGAACAGCTCTGCTGACTTTGAACCAGCGAGGACGCTGTTTGTGTACTTCAAACCTTGTTTGTGATTAACTTGTTCATTAGTTGAATACTATTTCGAGGCTGTGTTCATATGAGAACCAAGGATTGGGACTTGAATAAATCTGTTGCATTCACACCGAATTTGGAATCTGAGTTGGTTTCATACTTTCACAAGGGGCCGTCCATAAATGACGTCACACTAATTTAGGCCATTTTCAAGACCCACCCACCCCCCTGTCACACTTTGTCACCCATCAGCCAACACCTCCCTGGTCAAATATTACACCCAGGCAAAGAATACACCCAGACTTTCACATTGGCCCGATCTCGTGAGACACAGTCATCAGTCAAATTATGCAAGTCTTTCTAAATGGGTGCTGTAATAGCATATGTATTCACTTGAACACTGTCCGAAGTGACAATAACATATTCACATTTATATTCATGCGTTTAGTGAGTGGTTGTCATCGAACAAGGGGGGGGGCAATATTTTCGTACGAGCACGCGGAAATCTTTCTGCCCCCCTCCTTGAGGGGGATAAATAATGACCACTACCTTAGTAGTAATTTATTGATTTAAGGTCCATCATATTCCACCCTAGCATCAATCTTATGGTTCAGCGATCCTCGATCCATGGATCCCTAACAGTGTTGACAGGAACAACAGGTGTGCCACTGTTATCCTGTGACTCCTCACGTTTTAGGAGACCAGTAACACATGTCTTTGCATCCGAAGTGACTAACTTAATGGATGCCAGTTACAATCAACATTCCTTACACATTATTTTGGATAGCTTTAATCCTGTACATTAGGCCATGCAAAGTCGCAGGTCTAATGATAAATTCAGTCTCTTATATCGTCTCGGAGGGACAAGTGACCCAGATCCTATGGTCGGCAAACGGACAGACATCCCTCCATGTGCCTTTCATCAGCAGGACACACCGCATGTCCGTTCATGACCCAGTCTGCCTTATTTGGCCATGGGGCTGGGCTATCGTCAATCACACATGAGGGTGAGACTGAGCGGTCAGTGCAGTTTGCCTTATTTGGGTATGGGGCTGGGCTATGGTCAGTTACTAATGAGGGTGAGACTGAGGAAACTCAGAAAAGGTAGCGATGGGACTCGCTAGAGGCCTAAGGCCTCTGGTTATCAATAATGATATACCTTCAAAAGAACTTCCAAGGGATGCAGGCTGCTATATTTTAGACAATGGATGGCGCATACAAACTATCAGATGGATGTACGCCTGAATTGTGATTGAGACACAAATAACACAGGCTTGTATGACTGGGCTGTAAACATGGTGACTTACTCCAGAATTGACACTGCTGGTACTGTAAATTCTCCCATAAAAGCCTAACTCTTGAATAAGCCGCACCCCGACTTCAGGCCGATCCTATAAGACGCACCAGCGATCTGACTATGGTGACTTTTAGTAATGTATCATAGTAGCTAAAACTCGCATATAAGCCGCACCCTGACTCCGTGCAAATCCTATAAGCTGCACTTGCGATCTGAATCTTGTACTAGTTGCAGCTTATACACAAGAATTTACGGTAATTGGAGCCAATAAAATATCCAATCTGCAACCAGCTTAACCTATTAAAGGCCCTAAGTGTTCTATTAAAGCTTTACATTTTAAAATAGGTTTTATTTGTATTTTCCAAAGTGTGATGTCACACTGGGCTTGACACCCCCCCACCCCCCTGTCACACTTTGTCACATCCGGACCAACACCCACCCACCCCCTCCAGTGTGACGTCATTTATGGATGGCCCCCAACCAATACATATATTTGTGAAAAATTCAGCACCCTGTTACTTTCTGTATGACCCTTTTTGGCATTTTCTGACTGTGATCATATAAAAACAGCCCATTACTATTTGAAATAGTTGATTACTTTGTATGCAGTGTTGATCAGTTTATTCTGAGAATTTGAGCCAATGAAGGTGAATGGCATTGTCCAAGGCACAGCTGCTGCAATGAAAGAAGTAAAATTAACTCTACAGATGTATTATAGAAATATGTTTGCTTTCCAAGGTGTTCAATATGTTGCAATGTGCCTTTGGAGAGGGTGGGAGTCCTTTCAACTGAATGCTCATGCAGCCAAACTAAAAAACTGATTTGTAGGTCACTGATCTTCATGATGTCACATCAGCTCAAAGTTGTGTGCCCTGTACTGTAATAAGGGAGTCAGGAAGTGTACATCCGACAAGCTACATACAGCACACTATGGGACATATTGTTTTACTTCCCATCTTCTGAAAGGACAGGAAGGTGTAGGGTGTACCAGGGGGACTCCAAGATGCTCTAAGGTAGCTTGATGTAGAGCACTATTCCCTTTATATTCTTGTTTCGAGCACAGTGTAAGGTTGTCCGATAATGTAATACAACTGCCTCATTATTCAGTTATCTACAACACCTTGTGCAACCCCCCCCCCTATGGAATTCAAATTGGGCATCAACTGTCTGCAAATTAAATGTCTCTCTGTTTGCATATCTACACATAATGTGTACTTTATCCCCTCACTGGGGGAGTGCTGGTGACTTCAGTCACGCCCCTGTCACAGTAATTTTCATGTCTTGAGTAATGATGATCCCAGTGAACAAATAATGTTATACACCATTTTTATAACGTTATATAACGTTATATGTCAACGTTTTTCTAAGGCTCTTTAATATGAAATAACATTATGTAAAGTTTAAAACTTTATTTTGACGTAAAATAACGTTTTTTTGTTAGCTGGGATGCCACCTCATTGTTTATCATTGTTTAATATACCAAAACCTGAGATGATGATTTCACAATTTTTATTGATGAAGACCTTATCAAATGATGAGGCAAGCCCACTTGCTGGGTGTGACATCATTTGATGATGCCCAATTCATCAGTTACGATGAGTTTTTGATTAATTTCTCATCACCTGTGTCAATTAAGATTGACTTACTTTAACAACTGATAACACTTTTCCAGCACCGGTGAGCTACTGGGACTGCATTGGTGCATCATGCCTACGAATATTATCTTTTAGCTAAATCCATCCTTAAAAAGTATGTAAACATTGCTATGGGTTATGGAACCTGCAATTAACAGGGACAGCCTACAAGCAAAAACCTCCAGCCGCCATCGCTAAATAATGCCATCTTGCCTGATGCCATTTAGCCTAAAAAGCATTACCATAGTATACCTAATAGAAAGACCATGGTTATAAGAGGCTAACTCAAAATAACCACAGTAAACTGGCTGGCACGCTTATAGGGTGCCTGCCAGTCTACAGTAGTCATATTTTGAGTTAGCCTCACATAATCAGGTGGCAGCTAACCAGGACTTCCTTGACAGTACGGGATACTGCACCGTATAGCTATTTAGCATACACTCACAGACAGGTTATTACAGCGTTGTGTTATAAGGAGATGCATGAGGCATTGCATCTGTTACCTAATTTCTAACTAATTTGTGATCTTTCTCACAAATTAGTGAAATAAACTGATGTTATAAACGAATAGACAGGTATCCCTTCTAAAGGCCTATGGATGTACCTGGTTGATGCTGTGTTGCATTTAGGAGAAAAGGGGAGTTAAAGGGGCACATGTATCTCTGCTCAGTACCCCCCCCCCCCCCCTCCTCTACTTCCTTGTACTACTATATGTCACGGCACATGTGTGAGCACCTGGCTACCCCCCCCCTTACTCCCCCCCCCCCCCCCCCCACCGCAGCTTTCACACTCAGCAGCCGTGTGTGGGGGGGGGGGCATGTAGGGCGTCGCGCTATACAGCTACGTTATATGTTGAGACAGTGTACGTCCTAATGTAGCCATGGACCATACCTGATAATCATTGTCTGTCTCTTTTAAACCACAGCTGTAAGTTTATGTGAGTCTACACAGAAATAACCAAGGTGTGAATTCCTTTGTCTTGGCCCTCCGCTGTGGTTTAAATGGCCATAGCAAGAGGAAGTCGCGTGAGTGCAAACCTCTGTTCTACCAAAGCTGCTTATCAATCTTCACTTTTACAACCTATGATGTCCCCTTCCCTTTAGATTCCTCCTTTGAATGGCTCAACAAACTAAGCACTAGGATAACAACAATATTCTGGACAAAGTATGATGACACTTTGTTCTTCAAGTTGTAGCACTGCATGTGCCAAGGAACAACTTTAATCCACTTAGAAAATATGTTAAGATATTTGTCAAAGAAGCTTTAGTAATTTGATATATTTTATCTGTGAGCATAGGAATTTATTGAACCATACTGGAGCTTTGAATTCATGTCAGTTAGATGGGAACATTTCAGTCTAAGCAGCATTCAAATTGGTGTTTCTGACTCCTGCATGAACATAATATGCAATATATATATATATAAAGATAACTGAGAGGAATCCTAATGGTAGCATACCTTAAGATTGACAGAGAGAATAGACGTTGAGAGGTGGAAAAGAGACCCTCTCTACAAGACAATACTGTGAAATTAGGTAAAAAATCAGTGTTTATTTAGACCTACAGATGTTGTCATAAGGGAGCTGGGATGCTCATTTACTTAATCAACGCACATCGTGATTTAATATGTGCTAGCCCCTTCGGGGGCCGGGATTGTGGGTGGGGGGGATATAGCCTAGGCCTATAGGGCTATTCTGTGACATTTATTCTAATTCTAATGGCAACTATGCTCCCCCCTGCCCCTGATTTGGACACCCACGCTACCTGCAGATATCGCCCCGGGTTTAGGCGTTAGTACTGTAAGGTCCACTGAATTACCCCCGCCCCTTCCCACCCCCCAGCCTGATCTGCCACACCCAGGTATTGTATGGGCGCGGGAAAGAAGAGGACGGGCGTCCCACTGCCCCAGTTAGCCATAGTTACGTCACCAAAGTGCAGCGTCATTGACTACCGGTGGGCCTCTCTCCCCAAGCAGATCTTCTCGGAGGGGCTCGGTTCAGAAATTCAAGTAGGCATATCTCGGCAATTATTACTTATTTTAACTTTATATTCAAAGGGTATGCGTAGATGCATATGTACTGTATGATTCAGTTGTATTTGGTCCCTATGCTTTGATAAGGATCTTATTTTTAGGTCAATCTAAACACCAAAGACAATGGCGGACATCTGTAGAATTGCTTGCCTCTTGTTGCCATGCACTTTGTACGAGGATATGTGAATCAAATATCATTTATTTTTGAAGTACAATTCAATTAGGATAATTTATATGATAGGGATAACCATTGTTACATGTAAGCTAGTCTAATTATTAATTGAATTAAAATTAGGAAGAAAATCGAGTTAGCTTGGGGAAAAAAACATATTTTTAGATAGCCTCTTTTGGTTTATCTGTTCCCGGCGAGCACTCAGTCCTAATTCAATGGGGTGATTCGCTGGTCCCAACTAATGCCGTTTTATATATAGGGGAACAATAGGCTGGTTAACACAGCAGTGTACTGGGAGCCTGCAGTCCCCCTGAACATTGCTGTCATATACTTACTGCAGTAAATGTTCACTGCTCGTAAAGAGGGCTCTGTATCTTTAGCACCCAGCAGGTTGAAATGCAGGGTGCATAGGAGCATAGTAACACTTGAGTTTTTTTGGTGAAAACATATAAATTTCTCAACCCCCCCCCTTCCCCCTGAGAGAGGTTGGAAATTCAAGGGGTCAACATTTTAACCCCATTCTACCCCAAATGAAAACAATCAACACCCTGCCTGTCATTAACAGATGGGCACGTTAATAAGTTGGGTGATAAGTGAGGACCTACACATCATAATGGTATGTGAACAAATGGGGAAAAAATTTAGATTTAAATACTTCGTTATATACTTTCTAACAAATGAAAGAAACAATAGTTAGAAAACGCTTAAATGAATGGTTCCTTGTTTTCCCATGCTTCATGGATCTAACCAGATAGTTACTGAGGTAGGGGTGGGCAAATACACCGTTATGTTTAAACATCTTCACCACTAGATCTTGAGCTGCTATATACTGCAACCTTCTGTCATAGAGACAATAGTATAGGGATATTTGCACCAGGAACGTGATAGCATGTAAATAACAAGAGTGCTTCCAAAACTAGGGCTGCTCAGTATATGTCCCAAAAAGCTTTATCTCTGTCTTCAAAGGGCTGTAAAAAAATGTCCTTGTTAGGCACTGTATGCAATCAGTCCACAACAGAGAATATACTTCTGTAACATGCAATCTATAATATAAACTGTTACAGACATGCAAGCTGATTTGGAGATGGAGCATGGAGTATTTGTGGTTGTTAAGAATACTGTTCATGAAAGCAGTTCTTAAAAATAGGAGATATTGAAATCCAATGTGTCGATTTTGTATCCTTTCTGGATATGGGCCATACAGGTCAAGACATTATTGACCAATGAATCACTCATGCATTGTCTTGAGTACAAGCCAATCATGGTCCATGTGTTGCAGGCCTAGATGTCTATTGCCTCCTAACATGACATCTTTCCTTGTTATGGTCAGCCTGTAGAAGTTCCCCAACATGCCACAAGCTGAAAGAGTGTAGGCCACATAAGGGGCAATCACTATTGGCTACTTTCTACTCAAAACAGGTGACACATATTTTCACAAACATGCACATGTAATGACCCCACCGTTGTAAAATTGTTGCATGACAACAGGAATGCCGTGCCATAGTCTAGTCTGTGATACCTTTGGGACTAGGTTTTGCCATTATCTCACATCGGTGTTATAAATCAACTCTGTGGCTGTGTCACTATCCAGGCAAAAGCACTTTTGATTATAAAGTTTTAGTTATGCTTTTGTCTCTGGTCTCTAGTTAGGTCAATGGTTATAGTGCAGAGCCTGGGACAGAGATGTATACAGCTGTCAAACATTTAAGCACTATTAACTCCCTAAGTGTTTTGCTTACACTGAACATCCATCTGCAACCTCAACTCACCTACAAAGAGAGAAATGAAGATGCCGGTTAGTGTTATCTTGACAATTTAGAGTGAATTGCCTACATGTTGATCATACATGTCTCATTGAGAAGGGGTTCATGGATAGCAATTCAAGGGAATTGACAAGAGGAGATGTTCTGATGGCATGAAGCTACATATCTAAGGTAATTTGCTCGGTTTATGCAACTATATGCTGTTTTTAATGGAACCTGCAATTAACAGGGACAGCCTACAAGCAAAAACCTCCAGCCGCCATCGCTAAATAATGCCATCTTGCCTGATGCCATTTAGCCTAAAAAGCATTACCATAGTATACCTAATAGAAAGACCATGGTTATAAGAGGCTAACTCAAAATAACCACAGTAAACTGGCTGGCACGCTTATAGGGTGCCTGCCAGTCTACAGTAGTCATATTTTGAGTTAGCCTCACATAATCAGGTGGCAGCTAACCAGGACTTCCTTGACAGTACGGGATACTGCACCGTATAGCTATTTAGCATACACTCACAGACAGGTTATTACAGCGTTGTGTTATAAGGAGATGCATGAGGCATTGCATCTGTTACCTAATTTCTAACTAATTTGTGATCTTTCTCACAAATTAGTGAAATAAACTGATGTTATAAACGAATAGACAGGTATCCCTTCTAAAGGCCTATGGATGTACCTGGTTGATGCTGTGTTGCATTTAGGAGAAAAGGGGAGTTAAAGGGGCACATGTATCTCTGCTCAGTACCCCCCCCCCCCCCCCCTCCTCTACTTCCTTGTACTACTATATGTCACGGCACATGTGTGAGCACCTGGCTACCCCCCCCCTTACTCCCCCCCCCCCCCCCCACCGCAGCTTTCACACTCAGCAGCCGTGTGTGGGGGGGGGGGCATGTAGGGCGTCGCGCTATACAGCTACGTTATATGTTGAGACAGTGTACGTCCTAATGTAGCCATGGACCATACCTGATAATCATTGTCTGTCTCTTTTAAACCACAGCTGTAAGTTTATGTGAGTCTACACAGAAATAACCAAGGTGTGAATTCCTTTGTCTTGGCCCTCCGCTGTGGTTTAAATGGCCATAGCAAGAGGAAGTCGCGTGAGTGCAAACCTCTGTTCTACCAAAGCTGCTTATCAATCTTCACTTTTACAACCTATGATGTCCCCTTCCCTTTAGATTCCTCCTTTGAATGGCTCAACAAACTAAGCACTAGGATAACAACAATATTCTGGACAAAGTATGATGACACTTTGTTCTTCAAGTTGTAGCACTGCATGTGCCAAGGAACAACTTTAATCCACTTAGAAAATATGTTAAGATATTTGTCAAAGAAGCTTTAGTAATTTGATATATTTTATCTGTGAGCATAGGAATTTATTGAACCATACTGGAGCTTTGAATTCATGTCAGTTAGATGGGAACATTTCAGTCTAAGCAGCATTCAAATTGGTGTTTCTGACTCCTGCATGAACATAATATGCAATATATATATATATAAAGATAACTGAGAGGAATCCTAATGGTAGCATACCTTAAGATTGACAGAGAGAATAGACGTTGAGAGGTGGAAAAGAGACCCTCTCTACAAGACAATACTGTGAAATTAGGTAAAAAATCAGTGTTTATTTAGACCTACAGATGTTGTCATAAGGGAGCTGGGATGCTCATTTACTTAATCAACGCACATCGTGATTTAATATGTGCTAGCCCCTTCGGGGGCCGGGATTGTGGGTGGGGGGGATATAGCCTAGGCCTATAGGGCTATTCTGTGACATTTATTCTAATTCTAATGGCAACTATGCTCCCCCCTGCCCCTGATTTGGACACCCACGCTACCTGCAGATATCGCCCCGGGTTTAGGCGTTAGTACTGTAAGGTCCACTGAATTACCCCCGCCCCTTCCCACCCCCCAGCCTGATCTGCCACACCCAGGTATTGTATGGGCGCGGGAAAGAAGAGGACGGGCGTCCCACTGCCCCAGTTAGCCATAGTTACGTCACCAAAGTGCAGCGTCATTGACTACCGGTGGGCCTCTCTCCCCAAGCAGATCTTCTCGGAGGGGCTCGGTTCAGAAATTCAAGTAGGCATATCTCGGCAATTATTACTTATTTTAACTTTATATTCAAAGGGTATGCGTAGATGCATATGTACTGTATGATTCAGTTGTATTTGGTCCCTATGCTTTGATAAGGATCTTATTTTTAGGTCAATCTAAACACCAAAGACAATGGCGGACATCTGTAGAATTGCTTGCCTCTTGTTGCCATGCACTTTGTACGAGGATATGTGAATCAAATATCATTTATTTTTGAAGTACAATTCAATTAGGATAATTTATATGATAGGGATAACCATTGTTACATGTAAGCTAGTCTAATTATTAATTGAATTAAAATTAGGAAGAAAATCGAGTTAGCTTGGGGAAAAAAACATATTTTTAGATAGCCTCTTTTGGTTTATCTGTTCCCGGCGAGCACTCAGTCCTAATTCAATGGGGTGATTCGCTGGTCCCAACTAATGCCGTTTTATATATAGGGGAACAATAGGCTGGTTAACACAGCAGTGTACTGGGAGCCTGCAGTCCCCCTGAACATTGCTGTCATATACTTACTGCAGTAAATGTTCACTGCTCGTAAAGAGGGCTCTGTATCTTTAGCACCCAGCAGGTTGAAATGCAGGGTGCATAGGAGCATAGTAACACTTGAGTTTTTTTGGTGAAAACATATAAATTTCTCAACCCCCCCCCTTCCCCCTGAGAGAGGTTGGAAATTCAAGGGGTCAACATTTTAACCCCATTCTACCCCAAATGAAAACAATCAACACCCTGCCTGTCATTAACAGATGGGCACGTTAATAAGTTGGGTGATAAGTGAGGACCTACACATCATAATGGTATGTGAACAAATGGGGAAAAAATTTAGATTTAAATACTTCGTTATATACTTTCTAACAAATGAAAGAAACAATAGTTAGAAAACGCTTAAATGAATGGTTCCTTGTTTTCCCATGCTTCATGGATCTAACCAGATAGTTACTGAGGTAGGGGTGGGCAAATACACCGTTATGTTTAAACATCTTCACCACTAGATCTTGAGCTGCTATATACTGCAACCTTCTGTCATAGAGACAATAGTATAGGGATATTTGCACCAGGAACGTGATAGCATGTAAATAACAAGAGTGCTTCCAAAACTAGGGCTGCTCAGTATATGTCCCAAAAAGCTTTATCTCTGTCTTCAAAGGGCTGTAAAAAAATGTCCTTGTTAGGCACTGTATGCAATCAGTCCACAACAGAGAATATACTTCTGTAACATGCAATCTATAATATAAACTGTTACAGACATGCAAGCTGATTTGGAGATGGAGCATGGAGTATTTGTGGTTGTTAAGAATACTGTTCATGAAAGCAGTTCTTAAAAATAGGAGATATTGAAATCCAATGTGTCGATTTTGTATCCTTTCTGGATATGGGCCATACAGGTCAAGACATTATTGACCAATGAATCACTCATGCATTGTCTTGAGTACAAGCCAATCATGGTCCATGTGTTGCAGGCCTAGATGTCTATTGCCTCCTAACATGACATCTTTCCTTGTTATGGTCAGCCTGTAGAAGTTCCCCAACATGCCACAAGCTGAAAGAGTGTAGGCCACATAAGGGGCAATCACTATTGGCTACTTTCTACTCAAAACAGGTGACACATATTTTCACAAACATGCACATGTAATGACCCCACCGTTGTAAAATTGTTGCATGACAACAGGAATGCCGTGCCATAGTCTAGTCTGTGATACCTTTGGGACTAGGTTTTGCCATTATCTCACATCGGTGTTATAAATCAACTCTGTGGCTGTGTCACTATCCAGGCAAAAGCACTTTTGATTATAAAGTTTTAGTTATGCTTTTGTCTCTGGTCTCTAGTTAGGTCAATGGTTATAGTGCAGAGCCTGGGACAGAGATGTATACAGCTGTCAAACATTTAAGCACTATTAACTCCCTAAGTGTTTTGCTTACACTGAACATCCATCTGCAACCTCAACTCACCTACAAAGAGAGAAATGAAGATGCCGGTTAGTGTTATCTTGACAATTTAGAGTGAATTGCCTACATGTTGATCATACATGTCTCATTGAGAAGGGGTTCATGGATAGCAATTCAAGGGAATTGACAAGAGGAGATGTTCTGATGGCATGAAGCTACATATCTAAGGTAATTTGCTCGGTTTATGCAACTATATGCTGTTTTTAATCACATAGATACGAGATATCCCTCTAAGCCTTTTTGCAGCTCCTTGACTTTGCCTTACCGGTGGTACTAATGTATGAGGTGCAAAGTGACCCACTTAACTTGCTGATGGCCTCTCCATGTGCTGCATCCCGAAGGTCAGCCATTAGGCTTAGGTGACGAGACTAGACTACAAGCTGGGATTACACTAGTAACTAGCCATTACTGCAGCCAACCAGCTGCAAAAACACTGTGACCATAGTTATATAGTCAATCACAGCTCAAATGATAACATTTTCAATTAGGGCATTTTGAATGATGAAATATTTCACAAGTTCACACAGGTAATAACATATTGGAAGTTTTTAATTTTTTAATTTGCTGACTCCTATTTTATGACACTCCCAAGGCTAATGTGCTCTGTGTCGTAGAGGATGTACCTTTGGGAACAAACAAAGAATCTTGAAAAGAAAACTTGTCAGTAATACAAGATTATATGTCTATTGAACCAGGCAAATTGAAATTCCCTCTAGGACATGAATATCAATAGCCTAACGGTTGACTAGTTACAGTCCAATGTAAATCGAACTGTCAGCACTTGCACCTATCCTGTTAACCCTGTCACTAGGTCTACTCTATCCCTACCACTAACCACCCCATAACCCCTGACACCTTCCTTCAGCTGGTAGAGGCTGGTAGTGGAGCTACATGTTTTCACTCTCACTTGTCCTTGTATTATTTCTGCCGCAGGTCACTATCTGTCTCCACTACTGCCAGCCTTACTACGAACATCACTTTACCTGTAAGTCCCCGTAAGATGGAGTCTCAGAATTGACACATGAGTATTTTGAAGAGGGCCAATCATTCCCACTGTCAATATTACCTCTTACTATTGAATTCCAGTGAGTAAGGCTGCACTGAAATCCAAAATGGGTTCCAGGGCTATCAATGCCTCATGGACAATAAGTGACCACCTTTTATACACGGTGATGCCTTCTTGATGTTGACTTTAGGAGCTGCCTATAAGGGACAAAGAGGTAACAGGTGATAGAGAAGGTTCAGTAATAGCCATGCTTTAAGTGAACAAAAGTTAATGTGAAAGAGCAATTGATGATGTGTCATTAAGGAGGGTTTCCGCCAGCCCTGTATTCAAAAATAGCATTAACTTTAAGAATTGCAACTGATACTGCCCAGGTGAGATAGAGGTCTGCCAATGTGGCATACTGTTCCACTTATGTACAGTGGTTTAGTAGTGCAGTGGGGTTTGGTGCTCTCCTTAGGGCCAATAGTCAGAAATACTGCTGCACTGGGCCCATACAGTAATATACACAATGGTCACAGAGGGAATACCAGGACACACAATGAGTCATTTAGGAAGTGGGTCGATATACAGGCTCAGTGAAGGAGTACCAACAAATGAGGTTATGGGTAGAGGCAGTTATATAAATAGGGATTTTTTTGTGATGATATTGATAACAAATATGAGACAGTGTTATTTTGAGGTTTTACTTAAAGTTGCATTATGGTGACAAAGATCTGTCATGTTTTTGATGAAAATATTTTATTCCAAGTGGTCAGAATAAAGTTGTGTGTGCAAACTCATTTTAGTTCTGTACTGCACACTTTACTGTCAGTACCTCAACTTCATAAGAGGCAATGTTGAATAAGCCTATCTCATACTTTCTCATTGCCATTCCATATATATACCTAGTATGAGATTAATTGAAGCACTCCTCCGAACTTGTTGCAAAATATTGTCACATTTATTGCATGTGTAGACTTTATTGAAGTGATGATTGGTGCAAAATCAGTATCGCTACGTTATATCCAGATTAAAGTCTTATAGCCGAACTGCAGAAACTGCCAATGACTACTTCAGTCCACATGTCACGCCTCACAAGTACAAAAGGACAGTTTTCTATAATACTGCAGTGAGATCAGGAATAGGGTCTGAGGCAGGGCTTCACGTAACTTTGACATCCAACACTTTCTATGCCATGTAGGATTAAAGGAATCCTCATGCAGAAATGCTCGCTAATATGTAGATGATGTATATGAAGAGAGGAAATGTGAGTGTACAGAAAGATAACAAACATTATAAATGTTTTAGCGCTGAAGCAGAGAGGGTTCTGCAAGGGAATGCTTTTAAGATGTTCCCTTTACATTTGTTTTAGGGCCCACGGGATCAAACTATAGCAGGTATTTTCAAACAGCATTACTCAGTAATAGAAATATATTAGAGCACATTCTTTACCACAACATGTATATGCCTGCTCATTTAGGTATTATAGGCTGCTTGAAACCCCTTTGCTGTCAAGGTTCATTGCAGTAATTCATGACAGGAGAATCCTTCACTAAAAGCCATGGCTGTCACCCTGCCCATCCTTCCTGCCACATTTATCACCCGGTAGAAAAGGATCGACCCGGGCCCAGGGCTTTTACTAAAGTGTTTGAATCCCACTTTCAGATGATGTGAACTCAACACCCTTTCTTTACTTACCTAGGCCTTGTCAAACATGTTCAGAAGCGTGTATCCTAAAAAAAATCTTAAATGTATTATCTATGAAATTGAGAAATCAATATATTGAGTATTTTCTTTAAAATATTGCAGGATAGACATCAGTGACTTCTAAGTTTTCCAGGTTTCTCTTTGTGAACATCTTTTAATGTGCAAATGGTTTATCTCATAGTTAGTAGTAAAGAAAACCATTTTCCATCTTATTCATTCTTTTGTACGTCCAATACAATGCCCAATAAAGCAGATCCAGAGTAGAAAATATCCAGAATATAGAAACAAGTCAAAAAGAAAAAAATCCAATATCGCAGATGATCCTCTGAACGTGATGTAAGTATTTGGGATCTTGCTGGGCTCCAAATGCCCAACCTCCTAGACTCAGCCCATGCATCTCACATTCCCATTTATCTTTCTCAACTCGACTAATACTAGGATTGTAGGAAGGGTCTTCATGAGGACCACCAATATATTTGTGTCCAAGCTACAGGTTGAATAAACTAGAATAAGCACAAATAGTTTTTGTAATGAAGCATGGGGGCAATAGAATTAATGACTGAAAATATTCTCCAGTCACTGCAGCCTAACGGTAATCAGTTTAAAACACAGAATGATGCTTACTCAAACCAAATTCACAGAAACACTGGTCCTCCAAACAAAGTTAAACATTAAAGAGGAGTATGCTATGCGTTGTATTCATCCTATGGAAATTAGTTCCTTCAGAACTAATTTCTAGACATGATTGATGGATCCAAACGTGCTATGGCACCCATAATTCAATTCATGTAGATAGCTGTGGTTGTTATTTATAAGAAATATGAATGAAGATTTGTATACCATAAGTGCACTGTTTCTGGACAAGGGACAATCAAGGGGCTCAAAGATAAATGTCATGGCTAAAACAGAGGGCAGTTTTTTTCTTACTAACATATGCCTCATGCATTGTCTTAAGTATAATCCATCTATGGTCCATTTGGTCCATTAAAAGGCCAATTATATTGCCTCCCTAACATGAAACCTTTCCTTGTTATGGTCAGCCTGCGGAAGTTCACCAACATGCCACAAGCTGAAAGTGTCCACTGTAGGCCAAGTCAGGGGCACTCACTATTGGCTACTTTGGGCACAATACAGCCACCCTGGCTAACAGACATGCCTGCAAACACGCACATGAAATGACCCCAAAGAAGTAAAGCTGTTGCATGACAACATGGCCACCATGCCCCTTCCTGGCTTCCTGTGTGGTGGCTTCTGGGCAGCTTCTGTGGCTAGTCTAGGTGATTATATTGCACAGGTCTTTTCAACTTGCCTGATCAATGTTATGACTGCTCTAATCCCAGAGTATAGGCTCTATGTAGATAGGTTTTGCGGTTGCAGGGAGATGAGTTTAATTAGGGGTTAGCTTTTTCTCTTAACTCTTGTTTGGTGACCACCAAAAAAGTGGGTAAAGTAAATATAACATAACCATTAGACAAGCTGAGTGTCTGAGTTTTTGACTGATTGCAACTGTGCAAAACTGTGCAGCTCTATCAGTAAAGTACAACTGTTTGTTCAATCAGTCAGGAAGATCTCTTACTAACCAGACAAATTTTGGTGGCCCCCATGTCACTGTGCTAGGGCAACAAAAGCATCGATACAGAGGTCTCAACATTAACACAACCGATACAGTCTGGGTAATCAATCAAGGCTGTGAGATATTTTGGGGTCAGTAATATGGAACAAGGAAAATATCACAGGAGAGAGGGAGAGAGCAGTGAGGGAGTTGAAAAGAGATAGAGGTCTGGGTGGGCTGAATAATCAGTGGGTTATGTAGGCCCTGTGATAGAAGTGGTTCCCATGACAGGGGATCGATCCCAGGGATTTCTTATAATGGAACATTGATTCCTGATGCTCTGAAAAACTGAGAGAAACTGTGGTCATTGGCTTTAACCCTAAACAGCCCTGCCTATACAGGACATTACGCCAACCTTCTAAGCAATACAGGGATCTCCATAGATATTGATGACGAAGTGCCTGCTCAGCAGTTTTGTAAATCATAAGATGAGGTAACCCTGGGCTTGACTATAAGCAGTGATTGAGCATATCCCGGCATGGTACTGAATTCTGATTGGCTGGGACAGAACCAGATCATGTCCAGTATACATGATTGGGATAACTGTGCAGGGTTCTAAGGATGAGGCAAGGATTGTATGGCCTTTCTTATCATAAGATTTCATTCTGTATATCCTTACTCACTTCCCAACCAAGTCTTCTTGTTAGATTATTTCCTTACTGACATTTTTTCATATATATATGGCTCACTCTCACCAAATCAGTGCAACTAAAAAAGTGACGTACATGATCGGCGGACGTACATGATCGGCGGACGTACATGATCGGCAGAGTACAAAACCCATCTTTTACCCCCTGCACTACGATGTTTAACTCTCCCAACCATACCTACAGGCTGTAATGTATCTTTGGGGAGTTTATTAGAAAAAAAAACCTCCCAAAATATTTATAGGGGCCGGAGGGGGGGGCTCAATGTGTAACCGATCATGTACGTCACATGACGTACATGATCGGCTTGGAATGTCATGTAACATTTCCTCATTACCCACTGCTTCACATGTCTATGATTATACATATTTAGACCTACAACATATGTACACCTTGCTATGATTGATTTATGTTTTATATATGGTCAGAAAGGGTAATTAAGACAGTCAATAAATAATGGCCGATCATGTACGTCACATGACGTACATGATCGGGATCGAAATGTCATGTAAAATGATTTTAATAGTCGCATCTATACATTTCTAACACATAACATTTCAATACACACATCATATGTACACGTTGGTAAGGTTTATTCATGTTTTATCATGTTCATAAAGGGTAGGGCAGTCAATAAATCACCGATCATGTACGTCACCGATCATGTACGTCACATGACGTACATGATCAGTATTAAAATGCCATGAAAAATGACCTTAATAGTCGCATCTATACATTGCTAACATATTACATTTCAAGAGACACATCGTATGTACACCTTGGTAAGGTTTATTTATGTTTCATTATCTTCAGAAAGGGTAGGGCAGTCAATAGATCACCGATCATGTACGTCACCGATCATGTACGTCACCGATCATGTACGTCACCGATCATGTACGTCCGCCGATCATGTACGTCCGCCGATCATGTACGTCACTTTTTTAGTTACACTGGTTTGGTGAGAGTGAGTCATATATATATTCTGTTTGACCCAATAAAGGAATTGCTGTGTCATTAACAGCTGTTCTACTAAGCATTGCTCTTTAACCAGATGAACTTCCTTTTAATGGAAGAGGAAAGGCATTCTCATTTCCCCGGTTTGATTAGAGTTTGACCATAATTTTCCAGAACAAGTAAGATTAGCCCAAGAATCACTACATTACACTAAAAGAAATCAAAGAACCCTTTTCTACCAAAGATCAAAGGAATGTGATGGATCTGCAACGGCACAGTTTGCTTGTGTTGGATGGTTATAGGACACCTGCTCCTCTTCCTGCATGTGAGTACTTCCTTTACCAGGAGCCATTAAATCCCCTCCACTAACTAATGGGGAAGTGTCCCTTCAGATTCAAGTCTAAGTTCAATGTGCTAAATTCTGTTTTAGACTTTTTATTTTTCTGTTAGATGTATCATGGCTTTCTGTCTGTACATAGACTGTCATTAGAAAGAACATACTTGGTTTGCTGATATATGATATGACATCTACAGCTCTATCTGGGAGCCTAATGGCATCAGGCTCTTGACATCTACAGTGTCTAGTGTCCACTAATGAAGTGACTGATATTACTTCTGTAGGGTCTGCAGCAATATGAGTATACCCAATATCAAGAAATTGTCTCCAATTGGAAAAGGTCTATTTTGCTGTACATGGCATTGAGGGCAATGCTCACTTTGGCTAATGATGTTCATCTTATTACTTATTACACGATGGCAGCAACATGATCATGACATCAAGATATTCAGGATTTTGTTACCCAGGGGTTGCTTTGGTACAAGGTATTACTCAGTGTAATGAACAAATAATTGATGACTAGTTTAAAATTACCAATTAACTGTGCCATCTACAAAGGTTCTCATGGTCATAAATCTCATGCATCATGGTATGTACAAATAATAGGCTAATAATATATGATAAAGGACAGATATATATGCAATGGAAGATGCTATTTTGATGCAAATGAAAAGAGACATATTTTGTATGCATCAAGGCCTCAGAAATTGACTTCCTGGAAATGGTAAAAAAATAAGACATATTCTAACTGGGTATATTCATTAAGTCCTGGCAGTTATGGCCTACTAAAGCACACCCCATCATACATAGTCTCTTATTATCAAATAAATACTGACAAGAAGTTCACAAATGATGGTTATTGGTGGTCTGGAAGAGAAGTTGTCAAACAGAGATAAAGTAAGGTGTTAATGAATGCAGGTCACATATTGAAAATGTCAGACACAGTAAGAGAGGTAAAAGGGACTAAGTATCTATCTTCCCAAGGAGTCTGTCAAACAAAGCAGAACTTCACATCCCTGAACATCCTAGAACAATACCTTTAATTCACAATCAAACAAACATATTTTTTGACCCCATTCAAAATGCAACATCAAGAACAAAAAGATCCTGTTTGCTTTTGTATCGCATACAGTTATGTGACCTCTGTTCAGACAGAAATGTGCTCTGTAGGACATGCTCTGTTCTAGTCCAAATTATTCTACGCCTCCATGCACTATCCAATTTGACCTTTCTACTCTTGCTTATTTCGTGAGGCCAATTTGTTACATAGTTACTGTCCCCAGGAGCCTACCTATAACTATGTTTATACCAGTCTGACTGCTGTATTACAGAAATGCACAATTGTTTGACTACTAATGTTTTTGACATTAGAGGACAATGGCCCTGTCTTGTTGCCAATGTCTGTAGTATATGATGGGATGTACAGTGCTTCGAAAAAAGGATGCATTCTTATTTGACAATCTGTATTCTGATGAATGAAACATTCAAAAAGTAATCCTGATGAAGACTACTCAATGCGGTTAAAATATGGATCACACTTTCCTAGTTCCATTTACCGTTTCTTTGGCAGCAAATGCTAAATTTTTCTTTAAAGAAAAGGCAGAAGTGACATATTTTAATCCTAATCCCCTCTCATGCTGGCCTGGA
This sequence comes from Harmothoe impar, assembly GCA_947462335.1. NCBI lineage: Eukaryota > Metazoa > Annelida > Polychaeta > Phyllodocida > Polynoidae > Harmothoe > Harmothoe impar. The sequence continues at coordinate 58,654,329 of OX381720.1, read as the reverse complement.
AGGGGTCATGCTCACTAATTTCTAAAGTGTTAAGGTCAAGGAATCAAATTCCTTCTAAAACGATGTTGGGATGCCCTGACCAATCCTGACTTTAAACTGAGGATATAGAGATCACTGCATGCAAAAGTAGCATACATCATGGAGGAACACTATGGACAAGAATCTAGAGACTAAGAACTGCTATATCTAAGGCCAAATTTTAAAAAAAAGGTTTGTTTCAGGTCACCGGACCGACCCTAGCAAAACAGGGCCGACTCTACGTTTTTTTAAGCAATTTCAATGAAGATTTCATATTTTTATACTTTTTGGGTCATTTTTAGAATTTCCAGGGAGGATGGCTGGTACTTTCATGTTAAGAAAAAAAAAAAAATCAAAAAAAAATCCGACCTACCGACCCTAGTCTTTCTGCCCATGTTACATGAAACATAGCTTTTAATTTTGTTGGCCTAATGAAGCACATGCACAACAAGGGGATGAGATAGGCACACAGTGGGATACCAGAGGCTGAATAGAAACCATGAAGGATGCTTTCCTCAAACCAGTTAAGTGGGAGGAGATACATTTATAGCAGTGCAGATGACAAATGGTAATGTCAGACAGAGATGGGGTTGTTATAGGCTAGTTGGAGCTCCCTCAGTTGGTCTAAACCATGGGAATCATCCGAAGTTACATTAACACCAATGAGAAGAGCTGGTTGTATGGACACTTTCAGATTTGACATGAATTTCTCCACAGACGTGTGCAGTCACGCAATCAGTTTGAGAATCAATTCATCTATAAGAGTAAACAAAGGTGGCACAGTGGATGGGAAATAGATGCGTTTAAAGAGAAAGAGAAGGGTATTTATCACGGACTGTCCACCACTTTCAGAAAACACATTTTACTGGAACTGATTGGATCTTAAAACTCCAAAGCAAGAAGAGGTTTGGATAGATACCTATCCTTTTTGCACATAAACGTCCATACTGTGCACTAAAATAACCTACTTTATTTCAGATAAATGAAATCTGTTCTGAAGCCACATTTCCTAATCAATCAGTCTGCACTGCAGGTTAATAATCAGCTCCAGCACATTCAGACAGCAATTTCATGTTCATGACTCCCCCTCAAATTACCTTAAATGTTCCACTTCTTGATTTGGTCTGATTTGAATATTGCAAAGAAAAAAAAGGCTCCCAAAATGTTACAAAGTAATGAGAGTGGAGCTGAGAAATTGGTCCTGATTAATTGTCTTGATACTAACAGAGCAGCTCCTGTTGTTTTGTTTGAGATTAATTTGAATTCAGCTTTGAAACATTTCTCACAAGTTACTATGGCCAAAGCTAGACATGCAATGGGAGAAGAAAACAGTGGTACAGACCGAGTCTAGAGTCTCATGTCACCAAATCATAATATTGGACAGAGAGCTGAAGATTATGGACCATTCAGGTAACTGGGAGAAGGTCTTCATCATGTAAAATGCCTAAGGTGCAGTAGTGTTATTGTGAAGAGCTGAATATATGGACATGTTAAGAGAAATGGTCTATGTGATACTTCCTACAAGTGTGCATTGTCACAAGTGCACAAAAACATGGGGAGATGTTAAGCTGGGGGGGAGACTTGGAAAATGAAATATTTTTGTTAATTACGAGAGCTGGCTCTCATTCACCACTGAATTGGGATTAGATGCATGTTGAGTATTACTGAGGACAAATCACAATATCCTTTGGAGATGTGGAGGTCATTTAGACCTCCCTGAGTAGGTGTGAACCATGGGAAATGTCCAAGATTGTTTTTGAATAAAATGGACTGCATGCCTGCTACAAGCGCTTTCAACAGGTGTTAGTCAGGTATCATCCACCCCCTGTTTGGTTTCATTTCATTTCCTCAACCAAACTTGCATGCAAACCTTCAATCACTGAGCCAATGATGAGTTCCATTTACCAACGCTTGGATCACAATTGTGCCTGCCCAGGGGCAAAAGACTTGAACCCTGCCTATTTAATCAGCTCCTGCACACACTTATCAGCCGGAACTACGTTTTAGAAAACACTGTTTTTCTGATTCAATCTGCATGTTTGAGTCTAGGCAATCAGGTATTACATCTTTCATTTGATTTAGACTGAACATGCTCACAAGGCTTCATCAGCTCATGATGCTTTACATCAAGTTCACAAGGATTTACTTTGAAGTTTATGATTAAAGAATGATTTGTGATAACATAGCATTATCATTAGGAACGTGTTCAACATCCCCCATTTCATTAAGATTTAGGAAGAATTTTGATACAAATTGCTGAAAGAAAACCCGGTTTGTCATTCCTTCTTTTCCCTCAAAGGCACAGAGATAACTCTGACTTGATCATTCAATACTAAACCCCTTTTCTTTTTAGTTAGATATGCAAGGCCCTAAATCCTGCCTTACTCAATCAATTTCACTGCCCTTCTTTAGGCCTTGTGTGTCTTGTGAGCTAGGGGTTGCAGTCTGAGTCTGATTGATTTATAGCTGAATGGAAATGTGAAATCTGGATGACCAGTGTTAAATCTTAACAGTAGATAAGCCTATGGTAATAGACAAATAGATATTGTTGTGCCAGTTGTACATCAACTGAGACCCTGATACATGATAATAACGGCCGGTTCACGCCCTACACTGTTGCAAGGAAACAGGCTGTGCTTCTGATCTGATGGGCTATTGAAGGCACACTATGGGACATTTCCTCTTACTTCCAGTCTTCTGAAAGGAACCAGGAAGGCCTTATCAAAGGCCGCCTTGGACAGGAAGGTGTAGGGAGTAGTAGGGGGAATCTAAGCTGTATCAGGTAAACTCTGGAGCTCGAGATGCATACAGCAAGGTGTTTTGTTATACATTCCCCGTTATCCTCTTGCCCAATAAGGTAATGAAAATGCTTCATTTTTCAGTGTTTTTTTAAAGTGTTTTATTGGGTAAAAAGATGTCAAATACAAAAGTAGATGAATCATCCTAGCTTAGGCGCATTGCCTTGCTTCCGCTAGGTCCCCTATCATTCAATAGTGTATCACAGATTCAATACACGTATGGTTATGGCGTCACATTACATTAAAGTTTCCAAGGTATGAACAGACACAGGGTACATCGTTTATCACAGTCAATAAGTTACGATCTAAATGATGAGATGAGATGAGATGAGGGGGGGTGTAGCTTGTAGTACAGAGTAGGGGGCATTCTTCAGATATGGGTGTAAAAAACATATTCTTACATGAAACAGTGAGGGTAGTCTCTCTTTATCACAATTTTAAACTCAGCCAGGCTGTTTATAATAGTATAACATGGTTTTAATAAGTTCCAGCGTATTATGGCTCTGCAAAAGCAGCTTCTCAACACGATTGGTTTTAGAGACCGAGGAACGTTTAGCCTAACACCTTGGTTGTGTCTTGTGGGTAAATTCCTGTTGTCAACAAGTTTATGTTGACTTTTCAGGGTAAAAGCGTAAAATAAGAGATAAATGTCTCTTCTAGTATTGAGGAACATGCATTTGCTGTTTTCATGTAGTTGTACAGTGTTATAAAGGGGGTTAGCCTCTAATTTAACTCTATATACAGTCCTTAGAGCCTTGTTTTGTAGGTATTGTAATTCGTTAGATTCTCCTACGTTTACCCCTGTCCCAAATGTAGTCGACATAATCGAAAGACGGCAAGGTCATAGTCTTATACATGGTTAGGGCAGTGGGCATGTCTACATATATTCCTGCCCTAGCTGCCTGTATAACCTTGTTCCTAATATTATTTACCGTATTGGATCTATGTTGTACAAATTTCATTTCAGGGTCAAGAGTGAGCCCCAAATAAGTAAAATTATATACCCTTTCTAGATTAGCACCATTCAACGTAAAGACAGGGTTATTACGTTGAAAATTGTTAAAATACATCCATTTTGTTTTTTTCTCATTCACAGTGAGAGAGTTATTAATGCACCATTTAGAGATGAGGTTAATAGCAGTTTGCATTTTTTGCGGACAACACAAGGAAATTACTGCGTCATCAGCGTATAAAGTGATATTAAAATTGTAAATTTTTGGTAAAGAGTTTATATAAATTGAGAAAAGCACTGGACCCAATACAGAGCCCTGAGGAACAACATACGTGATAGTTTTTTCTGTAGATAGTACATTATTAGCAAAAGTTTTCTGAGTTCTACGGTGGGGGTAGCTTTTGAACCATTTTATGGAGTTTTCGTTAAGTCCAAACAGGGATAATTTTTCTAATAATTTTGAGTGTGAGACTGTATCAAAAGCCTTTTTGAAATCAAGATAAAGGGATATAGTTGCTTTGTTATTAATTATATTCTCTATTATATTTTGTAAGTGTTTGTAAGTATCACGTTCCCTCATAGCTTCTATGATAGGGGGGGTCAGCCACTCAGGGGTGAATTCAGGTACAATAATTTTCTTAATCGGACACATTTCATCTAATACCGTTCTTATTATATCTATCAATCTGTCCCACATAGTGTTCACATTGACAGCAGTGACCACAGGTGTCCAATCAATAGCATTAAGAGAGTTTGTACACTTGAGGAAGTCATATTGTTTATATGTACGAGCCATGACACATTTCTTTTTAATTTTTGTGCGCTGACATTTCAACACTAAATAGATAGGAACATGGTCAGAAATTCTAAAACCAATTGTGCCAAACTTGGATATATTATGCACGTTAGTATAGAAATGATCCAAGAGAGTACCTGATTGTGGTCTTGTTACTTCATTTATTACTTGTGTAACATCATTATCAGAACAGAAATTGTAAACCTTTGAGATATCTATGTCTTCTTGAGAAAAAAGATTGAAGTTGAAATCGCCCATAATAATAATTTTCCTGTTTTTAGATACAGTCGATTTGAGCTCCTCTAATTTTTTATAAATAGCATTTTTATTATTATCGTGATCTGGAGGCCTATAGCATACGTATATTTTATATTTAATAACCCCTATGACAATGTCGATACATAAAATCTCGTATTCTTTATCTATGCATGATGAGGCAAGGTCAACAGTAGCCGTATAGTGATCACGTAAGTACACCATCACTCCTCCGGCACCTTTGTCCCTGTAAGGCGTTCTGTCTAACTTTATATATTGATATCCCGGTACATACAAATCAATGTCATTATGTGTTGGATTTAACCAGGTTTCAACCACTCCTATAATATCAGCACTCGTTATAATTCTGAAAGCATTAGCTCTTTTCCTGTATAAAGACCTAGCGTTAAAACATACAAACTTTAAGCCTTTGGTGGCTTTTAGGCTATCTAAGTCATTCATTAGTAATACACTGTAAAAGTACACCAAGCAATGAATGCATTGAAATGATATTATGAGTGATACCTAATGTGAAGTGACCGAGTGGGGTGATATTGTTAAAATACATTTGAGGTCTGGCTATGGCTGTTTCAGACAGCGCGCTCCTAATGGCATACATAGAAAAATACTAATACCAACCCACAATAGGGTTATTAAATGCATGATACATTTGAGATTCCATTAAAGTGTATTAATAGAATTATATATATTTGTCATGATGACAAGATTCTATAGTGAGTTATAAAGCACAATATAATACCGGTAGTGAAATATCAATACACATATAATATAAACATTATAGCAGTCAGCTGATGTTGGCTTGACCCAGTGACCTCGCTCAGGACGAACACTTCATGTAAGATGCAGTCACCCGGTTGCCCACTCTATAGTATTATGTAAGGGTTGTAGCAGTTGAAGTATAGACAAATTCAGTGTTATTGTAATACCGTAGTGGGACTGTAGGGCACATGCACTCACAGCTCAGTGTCACCCGAGACGAGACTAGGTTAAACCAATGTAGAATTCTAATTCCTTATATATGATTAATATTATTATACATATGTTACAATTTATTTGTTAGGCTTAGAGGAGAGCCTCTTTGTTGCTGAGCTGATTAGGCCTAACATACGATTTTGTAGTTTTGCAGAGTCACTGTTTATCAATGGTTTTTGACCTTTCTCAGACTTCTTCCTGCGGGAGGGGGTGATAACAATGTCAGTTTCAGGTAGCGCAGGCGACGACTGGAGGGTGGCATTACCATGCTTCTCCTGTAGGTCTGCCATAGTGATAGGCTTCCCCCAACCTCTTTTCAGTCGTGGTGTTTGGTGAGACCTCGGTCACTACTACTGATGTAGTGTCAGGGGACGTAACAGTAGTTCTGGTAATGTTCAGAGTTGTGCCTGCAGCACCGGGAGAGTCTGTTGTTGTTGTTGTTGTTGTTGGTGTTGCTGCTGTTGCCACGTCAGGTGTTGTCATAGCTGTTGTTGGGGTAGCTACTGTAGCTGTTGTAACTGTTGTAGTAGCAGTTACGAGGATCGTCAGGCCGGCTCCTGGTGCTGGCGCTTGCTGGTCATCTGCAGGTACGTTGACTGGCGCTGGCGCGCTGATGGTGGGCGTGGCCACAGTAGAGGTAGTAGGGGGAGCTGCTGGTCGGGGGGTGCCTCCTTCCGGTGTCGGTTGTACTTCTGGTGTAGGAGGGGGTGGGACGAGCTCTGGATATTTTGCACGCAATTGCCTTATAACATCCATGAGAACTTGCCCCCCCCCTATTTTTTCCTTTGAAGTTATTGTTTTGGACGGCCTTAGATTTTAAGGGGGCCCCTGCCCCCCAATGTGGGCACGTGGTCGCCTCAACTAGGTCACGTGACCCGCTAGATAGAAGGGTGATGAGGAGTTCCCTGTGGTTCTCATACTTAATGAGATTTAGCTCCGTTAGGTGTTGCTCATCAATTAACTTCCATGGCTCACTCACCATTGTCTTTGCTATGTTCTTGGCTGCTAAGGCAGTGTAGCAGTCTTTAATCTTTTGTGCCTTTTTTGGATTCTTACAAAAGACAGCCTTCCTATGGCTCAGTGCTTGTTCGACACAATGAAAAGTATATCCATCGACTTCTATTTCACAAGGGAAAAAGTTACTTAAAGGCGCTAGTTCAGAGTGAAAGGCAACCATTTTGTCCGTGATGTACGTACGTGCATTAGCCAGATGGATTTCAGGGGGTAGGTCCCCCAGGGCTTGGTGGGGGTAAAATTTTCCGCTGAAAATGATTCCTCTCCCTCTGGGTTTTACCTGAATACCAGCTTCAAAGGCTAGTCGTGCTATGGTACTCACATCTGCCTTTTGTTTTCTTATAGAATTGTTACTGTCCTCCGAGAGATACACGTTGGGGTGATCACGTTTTAGCCTACCCTTAATAGAGAGGAGCCTGTCACGAGTGCTGCACAAACCACAAACCACAATTATTGTGCGTATCTTGCTGGTAGGAGAGCCTTGCCTATAGGCGTAGTCAATTTCCCTTTTCAGAAAGTCGTCATCAATGGACGCCAGGAGGGTGCTGGCCACATCTAGGGTGGCCTCATTAATAGTGAAATCCAGACCATCGATGACCAGATTACGCCTCCTTAATGCATGATCATTTAGGTAAATAGATTCCCTATTTTCATCAATAGAAGTGGTGTTAACCCTAAGTTGCCTTTCATCTGACATAAATAAATGCTAATTTCCCCCTGAGAAATATGTCTCCATTTTTGCATATATCTACACATCCCCGTAATGTATACTTGGCCCCCTCTTGAGTACAAGGCACTAATAATAGTGTACCTTCTATTCAAAAGACATTGTATAGCCTGTGTAAAAAGGGACACTTTCTCCACAAAAAATATTGTGCAAGTAATTAAATAGTCAGATACGCTCATGATGCTTTATATCAAGTTTTCAAGGATTTACCTTTGATGAGTGTAACCCCTTTATTTTATTAGTTGGATATGGAAGGCCCTAATCCTTGCCTCAGCCCATCAATGTCACTGCCCTCAATTAGGCCTTGCATGACCCCTGAGCTAGGTGTTGCAGTTTTATTTATAGCAGAATGAAAATGTGAAATCTAGATGACCAGTGTTAAATCTTAACAGTAGATAAGCCAAAGGTTCCAGTTATATTTGTATAGATATTTTTGTGCTAGTTGCACATTGAATGAGACCCTACTACATGAAGATAAAGGCTGGTTCACAAACCTACACGGTTGCAAGGGAACAGACTGCCTGCTTCTGATCGGCTATTGACAGCACACTATGGGACATATCCCCTTACTTCCTGCCTTCTGAAAGGAACCCGGAAGGTCTTATCAAAGGCTGCGTGGGACAGGAGGGTGTAAGGTGTACTAGGGAGGATCTGAGATGTATGAGGTAAACCCTGGAGCAGAAGGTAGGGGTCTGCGATAAATACAGCAAGGTGTTTGGGGAATAATTTCCGTTGCCTCCCTGAGTAGACTTAAACCAGTGGAAATATCCAAGACTGTTTCTGAATAAAGTGGGACTGTATGCCTGTTACTAGCACACCCAACAGGTATTAGTCAGGTATCACCTAGCCCCTGTTGGGTCTCATTTCACTTCCTTGACCAAGCTCTCATGCAAACCCTAAATCACTGAGCTAGTTACGATTGCCAATTACCAACCCTTGGATCACAATTGTGCATGCCCAGGGCCAAATGAGTTGAACCCTACCAAACTAATCAGCTCCTACACACACTTATCAGCCGGAACTGCTTTTTAGAAAACACAGTTTTTCTGATTCAATCTGCATGTTTGAGTTTTGGCAATCAGGTATTACTTAAATAAAATCTTTTTTCTGATTGAGACTGAACATGCCCACAAGGCTTTATCAGCTCATGATGCTTTATATCAAGTTTTCAAGGATTTACCTTTGATGAGTGTAACCCCTTTATTTTATTAGTTGAATATGGGCCCTAATCCGTGCCTCAGCCCATCAATGTCACTGCCGTTCTTTAGGCCTTGCATGACCCGTGAGCTGGGGGTTGCAGTTTTATTTATAGCAGAATGAAAATGTGAAATCTGGATGACCAGTGTTAGAATTTAACAGTAGATAAGCCAAAGGTTCCAGTAATATTTGTATAGATATTTTTGTGCTAGTTGCACATTAAATGAGACCCTGCTAGATGAGGATAACGGCTGGTTTCCAACCCTACACCGTTGCAAGGGAACAGACTGCCTGCTTCTGATCGGCTATTGACAGCACACTATGGGACATATCCCCTTACTTCCTGCCTTCTGAAAGGAACCCGGAAGGTCTTATCAAAGGCTGCCTGGGACAGGAGGGTGTAAGGTGTACTAGGGAGGATCTAAGATGCATGAAGTAAACCCTGGAGCAGGAGGTAGGGGTCTGAGATAAATACAGCAAGGTGTTTGGGGAATAATTTCCGTTTCCTCTTGCTAAGTTCACCTTGCAGGAATGGCTCATAATGTAATGCAACGGCTTCATTATTCAGTAATATACTACTATGATGTTTCATTCACTGACATTACTCAATACATCCAATTCAATGCCTCATAAAGTGGGGATATTCATGAAAGTAACAATAAAGTGAGTAGAAAAAAGAACCAAGACAGAGAGAGAAATTTTTCCAATAACGTTGAGGAGCCCCTGAATGTGATGTAAGTATTGGGAATCCTACATAACTCCAATTGCCTAGCAGCCTAGCCTTAGCCCTCATTTATCTTTCTGAACTCCTTAAATACCTGGGCTCTTTCTAGAAGGGTAATCTTGCTGGTCACCCACATCTTTTTACATACAACCTATAGACATAAATCCTGTATTGGTAAGTGTAGCAGATATGTCAATATTCAACAAGTGATGCCCGGCAAGGATGGGCAATAGTTTCCTGAAGTGTAGACCAACTATGGTCTATTTACAGCAGTAACAGACCTCTCTTGCCTTCTTTACATGAAACCTTTCCTTGTTATGGTCAGCCTGCGGAAGTTCACCAACATGCCACAAGCTGAAAGTGTCCGCTGTAGGCCAAGTAAGGGGCACTCACTGTTGGCTACTTTGGGCTCAATACAGCTACCTTGGCTAACAGACATGCCTGCAAACACGCACATGAAATGACCCCAAAGAAGTAAAACCGTTGCATGCACTGCATGAAAATTCCCATTTAAGTACATTTAAGTGTACCAAAATATCGGGAAATGTCCTGGAAATGTCGTTTGGAGCTTGCCATGAAATATAAGATACCTTAAATTTACCGGAAATGTCAAATGACATTTCCGGTAAATTTAAGGTAAACTTAAATCTTCCCGAAATGTCAAATGACATTTCCGGAAAATTTAAGGTAAACTTAAATCTTCCTGAAATGTCAAATGACATTTCCAGTACATTATGGTAAACTTAAATTTTCCCGAAAATGTCAAATGACATTTCCAGTAAATTTAAGGTAAACTTAAATCTTCCCACAATGTCAAATGACATCTCCGGTAAATTTGAGGTAAACTTAAATCACATTTGGCAAATTCTGTAAATTTGGGTTCTCCTTCTATTTATTGGAAATGTCATGGAGGGGAGTTAGGGCACAATTATACCTTTACAATACATTATTTTAAAGGCTTCTGCATGATACTAACCAGGGCAGTTAGGGGACACTGATCCCGTTATTATACATTATTTGAGGGTTTCTGGAGGGGTACATCCCATGATACTAACCAGGGGAGTAAGAGGACCCTAACCCCGGTATTAAACATTATTTTGAGGGTTTCTGGAGGAGTACAAGCCATGATACTAACCAGGGGAGTAAGGGGACCCTAACCCCGGTATTAAACATTATTTTGAGGGTTTCTGGAGGGCTACAGCCTGTGATACTAACCAGGGGAGTAAGGGGACCCTAACCCCGGTATTAAACATTATTTTGAGGGTTTCTGGAGGAGTACAAGCCATGATACTAACCAGGGGAGTAAGGGGACCCTAACCCCGGTATTAAACATTATTTTGAGGGTTTCTGGAGGGCTACAGCCCGTGATACTAACCAGGGGAGTAAGGGGGTGACTGCAGAGGGGTTTTCGGCGACCTGGCGACCTGGGCCGTTTTCCAGGCGACTTTTCGACCTGGGCCATTAATTTTTGTGACATGCGACCTGTTGTTTTGAAATGGCCATACTAATATATAATAAAAAAGTGACCTGCGACCTGGATATTTTTGCAAAAAACGCGACTTTGCGACCTGTAGCCCTTAAAAGAGGCGACTTTGTGACCTCAGGGGGGGACCCCTCTGCACCCCCAAGGGGACCCTAACCCCGGTATAATACATTATTTTAACGGCTTCTGGAGGAGTACAAGCCATGATACTAACCAGGGGAGTAAGGGGACCCCAACCCCGGTATTAAACATTATTTTGAGGGTTTCTGGAGGGCTACAGCCTGTGATACTAACCAGGGGAGTAAGGGGACCCTAACCCCGGTATTAAACATCATTTTAATAGTTTCTGGAGGAGTACAACCCATGATACTGACCAGGGGAGTAAGGGGACCTTGATCCCGTTATCATAGATTATTTTGTAGGCTTCTGTAGGGGTGCAACCTGTAATAGTATTTGGTAGTATTTAAGATGATTTTAAATATAGTCTCATATAAAATAGGTTCTAATCATCACAGGAAAAATATGAAAATATGCCTGTAATGCTAACAGTGTATAGAATTAGATTATAATATCATTGACAACTCATTAATGATAATAAAGATAATTTATAAATTTGGTTAGGTACCCCCTCCCTCCCTAGTCACACCTCCCCCAGCATGTCCCCCCCACCCCACCCCCCCCCCCCCCCACCAACATGCCAAACACACCCCATTCAGGGGGGCGGAGGTGTTATAACTAAGACAATGCTAGCAAGGGAAGCATGTTCTGTATAGGGGTGGTTCCCATGGAGACGACTGACCTACATAGCTATATCTACCTGCAGGAGTGCATGTTACACACCAAGTGGTCAACATGCACATACAGTAGCTGGTCACAGTGAGGACAGGATATGTGTCAGAGAGGTGTGTAGGTATAATACAATAGCAATACTATAATAATATACCAATTGGTAATATAATACTAGAAAATTGTATTAGAAATAATATAGATGCATTTTGTTAAGCAGAAGTAATGATTTATCCCTTTCTCTTAGTGTTTGTTTGGTATAAATAATTTGCATATACATACATGTAGTATTATCTTGTTACAGGTTGGTATATTATCACAGTGTGGTTATCATGCTTGTTCTTAATTTGCACATACTGAGAATAATGCAATAATCTATATTTTTAATACAAATTATATAATAATATACAAAAGAATTAGAGTATCTAAGGTTGTTTGAGTGTTCATCAATACAGATGCATGTACAGTTATACATTATGAGTATTGTATGTACATGTATCCCCTAAACCAACCTCCAAAAAAACATGTAATTAATTTCCTTTTCTTTTAATTGCAGATGTACCTCCCTTTCCGTTATTATACATTATTTTGACCCCCTGAATGCTCCCCCAGCCGCCAGGGGCTGGGTGGCGCTCCTCCAGTCCCCCTGGAGGCTCCCCAGGCCTCCTGGGGGCGGGTGCCGCTCCCCAAGCCCCCCTGGAGGCTTCCCCGCCCGCCAGGGGCCGGGTGCCGGTCCCCCAGCCCCCCTGGAGGCGCCCCCGGCCGCCAGGGGCCGGGTGCCGGTCCCCCAGCCCCCCTGGAGGCTCCCCAGTCTCCCTGGAGGCACCCCCGGCCGCCAGAGGGCGGGTGCCGGTCCCCCAGTCCCCCTGGAGGCGCCCCCGGCCGCCAGGGGCCGGGTGCCGGTCCCCCAGCCCCCCTGGAGGCTCCCCAGTCTCCCTGGAGGCACCCCCGGCCGCCAGAGGGCGGGTGCCGGTCCCCCAGTCCCCCTGGAGGCGCCCCCGGCCGCCAGGGGCTGGGTGCCGGTCCCCCACTCCCCCTGGAGGCGCCCCCTGGCCGCCAGGGGCCGGGTGCCGGTCCCCCACTCCCCCTGGAGGCCCAGGTTGGCTCCTATGAAAATGATGAAAATGATGAATGAATATTAACCCCCCCCCCATTGCACAATAAAATTGATGCCTACCTAAATTAAAAGAATGAGCAAGCTTTGAGTAAAGCTAGAGCAATTATAGCAATCTCCATTAAATATTATGTCAAGGTCATTAAATGTGCTTAAATGTCGTTCGTGGAAATCCTGCCCTGGACATTGATATCATGTTTAATGACCTTTAATGACCACCTTGCCAGGCCATTTAAGCAACTTAAATACACTTAAATCCTACTTAAATGTCACCTTAAAGTGTTGCTTTAAGTACCCCAAAATGTTACTTAAATGTCGAAATTGACATTTAAGTTTCACCTTAAATGTACTTAAATTTGACATTTAAGTAATAAAAATGACATTTAAGGTACACTTAAATAGATATTTTCGTGCAGTGATGACAACATGGCAACCGTGCCCCTTCCTGGCTTCTTGTGAGGTGGATTCTGTACAGCCTCTGTGGCTAGTCTAGGTGATTATATTACAAAAGTTTTTTTTACGTTGCCCAATCACTGTTATGACTGCTCTAATCCTCAATCACAGGTTTAATGTAGATAAGTATTGTGGTTGCAGGGAGATGAAGTTATAGTAGGGGTTAGCTTTTTCTGTTATCTATAGCTAGGTGACTACCAAAAGACTTGGTATAGTAATAATAACATAACAATTAGACAAGCTGAGTGTTTGACTGATTGTAACTGTGTGAAACTGTGCAGCTCTATCAGTAAAGTACTACTATTTGTGTCATGTTTAACAGGTAAGGAAGATATCTGTGGAAACAGTTTGATCACCCAGAAAAATTTTGGTGGCCAACATGTCACTGAACTAGGGCAACAAAAGCATCGATACAGAGGTCTCAACATTAACACAACCGATACAGTCTGGGTAATCAATCAAGGCTGTGAGATATTTTGGGGTCAGTAATATGGAACAAGGAAAATATCACAGGAGAGAGGGAGAGAGCAGTGAGGGAATTGGAAAGAGATAGAGGTCTGGGTGGGCCGAATAATCAGTGGGTTATGTAGGCCCTGTGATAGAAGTTGTTCCCATGACAGGGGATCGATCCCAGGGATTTCTTATAATGGAACATTGATTCCTGATGCTCTGTGATATTGGTCCCATCCACTTTGTCTCTATCCTGACCAATTCCGAGCACACTTACCCAACCTTCCACCCGTTGTACATATTTTTGGTGTCATTTTGAGAAAAGTGATTTCAGTTATATTTGAAAGGTAATTTGTTAGTACTCAAACGTTTGGTAGGGTCAGTTATTCCAAAGAAGTAGCGGTCATGTGTAGAGAAACAGAGAGAAACTGTGGTCATCAGCTTTAACCCTAAACAGCCCTGCATATACAGGACTTTACACAAACCCTCTAAGCAATACAGGGATCTCCATAGATATTGATGACGAAGTGCCTGCACAGCAGTTTTGTATATCATAAGATGAGGTAACCCTGGGCTTGACTATAAGCAGTGATTGAGCTTATCCTGGCATGGTACTGAATTCTGATTGGCTGGGACAGAACCAGATCATGTTGGGTATGTTAGATCGAGATAACTGTGCAGGGTTCTAAGGATGAGGCAAGGATTGTATGGCCTGTCTTATCATAAAATTTCATTCTGTATATCCTTACTCACTTCCCAACCAAGTCTTCTTGTAAGTTTATTTCCTTACTGACATATTTTCATATATTCTGTTTGACCCAATACAGGCATTGCTGTGTCATTAACAGCTGTTCTACTAAACATTGCTGTTTAACCAGATGAACTTCCTTTTAATGGGAGAGGAAAGACATTCTCTTTTCCCTGGTTTGATTAGAGTTCGAATAGACCATAAGTTTCCAGAACAAGTAAGATTAGCCCAAGAATCACTACATTACACTTAAAGTAATCAAAGAACCCTTTTCTATCTAAGATCAAAGCAATGTGATGGATTTGCCACGGCACTGTTTGCTTGTGTTGGATGGCTATAGGACAGCTGCTCCTCTTCCTGAAAGTTGGTACTTCCTTTATCAGAAGCCATTAAAGTCCCCTTCACTAACTAATGGGGAAGTGTCTCTTCAGATTCAAGTCTAAGTTCAATATACTAAATTCTGTTTTAGACTTTTTCGTTTTCTGTTAGATGTGTCATGTGTCATGGCTTTTTGTCTGTATATAGACTGTCTTTAGAAAGAAGATACTTGGTTTATTGATATATGAGATGACATCTACAGCTCTATCCGAGAGACTAATGACATCAGTCTCAGAGATTTACAGTGTCTAGTGCCCACTAATGATGTGACTGATATTACTTCTGTAAGGTCTGCAGGTCTGGGTATACCTAATATCAAGAAATTGTCTCCAATTGGAAAAGGTTTATTTTCCTGTACATGGCATTAAGGGCAATGCTCACTTTGGCTAATGATGTTCATCTTATTACTTCTGGCAAAATCGCGGCAACATGATCATGACATCAAGATATCCAAAGCATTCCCTCATCAGTCTTCCTTAAGTATCCCAACTTCTGCCCTTCATATCTACCACCGCTGGAAGGATGCATTTATTTTGCCTCAGGCCATAACAAACAGAAGAAAAATAAGCAATATATCGGCCAGGAAATATTCCAGCCTGCCGTTCTTATATAAGTGTGCTAAGGAGAGATAGGGAGGGCACTGTGGAGCATGACAGCAGCATCCCTGATTAAATGTCAGTGAGTCCTGAGAGTCCTGGGTCAAGGGGAAATGACATGGCAGGAGTATTTTTGGTACATGATGGAAGCACATACTACAGTAAGAGACCTGTACACTGTGGAACTATCGTAGCATTGGGGTCAATGCAAAGTCTGCATATGGGGACTTTTGAGTATGAGAGATTATTGTCCTATTCAGGCACGCACATAACTTTTGTGACTTTGGTTTAAACTAGTACCCTTAATTTCAGCTAACATGGCTAGCAAATAGTTTAGTTCATTTCGTACAGTCTGTGGAATGATAGGAAGAATATGGTTGGCCTATGAGCTGTTACTAAATGTACACACCCCAGATGCTCAGCAGTCAGCCTGATTTAGCACCAAGCACCTGCCTCTACCCCTCCCCATCCCTGCCGCCTGATTGGGCCATCTCCGTCTAATCCGCTACTTAATGGCATCTTATCATTAGCCCTTGCATCCAGTGCCATATATAGAGGGGGAGGGGGGTTGAGTGGTAGTTTTGTCCAAACACTAACCTATATCATAAGGCATGGCTGTATGGTACTTGACTGAATATTTATGATTATTTACTGCATTATCATGATATCTGAGAAGAGCGTAAATGTCATCTCGGCCCAAGCTTGTGTTCTACAATAAAACATATATACTACATAATATTGAAGTGTAGCTCCTTTGTAAGTCCTTTGTAGGTTGCTGATATTGTAAACTATTATACATTATAAATGATGTTGACATCAGTACTTTTATAATTGCATATTGACAACGTGAAATCACCCTGTTAACTTGATGTGTAAAAGTAGCTGCTTTATATTTCATCATCCTTCATCTACACCTTCCCCTTCCCCCAGTAATATCATCAAAGAATTATTAAATTCTTTTGTTATAACAAAGCTAAAAGGAGATATTTATGTTTTATTATATTTGTCATGTTAATCTAGGACGTCTAATATCTTCTTATGTCCTCTGAGGGAATTGTTGATAACTGCATTAATTTGTAGATTGTTTGTTCAGACTCATAAACCTTTTAAATTGAAATTGAAATGAAATTGATTGCAAACAGCAGCTTTGAAGGTGAATATTCAGATAATTGAGTGTTAATATTTCAATAACAGGGGGTTGGTGCATTTCTGACTGAGTGAGGCATCATTTGTACAGTCCCCCCCCCTATAACAAAGATCAAAAATGTTTCCATTCCCATTCAACCAGTTCGAATTGAGCTAAAGAAAGCACCGCAGGCTACTTCACATGTAATCCAGGGAGTGGAAACATACCCTACAAGGAGGTGAGACTAGTAGTGCAGGTTGCCTGCATGATTTGATTGGAACCATGCAAACCTCCAATCACCGACTAATTGCCAATTATCCACAATCAAACCACTGCTGTACAGGTTCAGCAACTGCTGAGCTCCTAACTATCACAACTTACTGAAGCTACATTGTTTTGATCATCCCCCCCCCCAAAAAAAAAATCATCAACTATGACTTTTTGTCAGCTCTATTTTTACAAATTCCATATATGCAAACTTGCTTTCCGTGCCAGATTAAAACTCAAACTTTTGTATTTGTTTAACTCTGACAAATAAAATTATTTCATTCAGTAAAACTACAACCTGAGGTTGCACTTGTAATGATATTGAAAGCAAACTTATATGTTGAGTTTTGAAGTATATAATTTAGAATATGACATGTCTCATTTCAGTAATTGAACCACCTCCTAAGCTTACAGTAGTGCAAATATCTCTCCGAGACCCCTATTGCTAGATCCTCTTACAGAAAGCGCGGGCTCATTTTTAAGGCTACTTCCCAGCCTGACTTGACACATGTCAACTCATTTGGGACATTCATCTTGCTTTTAGCTTCATCCCGTGTAGGAAGTAATAAAGACGCCACCTTGCAGCAATACACATAAGGAATGTTGCTAAAAATTGTTGTTGATGACGATCAGGCAAATAAATTTCCCTGATTACATATTGTATCATAATGTATTGCACCCATCATTTACTGCCTTACCATTTTAAAACATCAAGGTTTATTTGTTACATTTCACATGCAACTATGATACAAGGTACTGGTAATAACTTATATTTTCTCTATTGCAACAGACCCAACGTTGGAAGCCTGTGACAGCACATCACTGTTTGCTACAAGGTAATTTTCTGCTCAATCTCACCCAAACCGGCCTAAAAGCAGTGAAGAGGTTTCAGGTAAAAGCCAACAACCTTCATCCTACTTGGCATGAGCTAGAGCTGAAAGGTAACCTCCTCCCCCTTCTACCCTCCCCCTTCGGAGAGGATACATGAGATTGGCTGGTTTGCTGTTTCAAGCAGGTCTCTGTGATTGTAGAATAGTCAGTATTCAAAATAAAGGATCAAGTGGACTTATTGGTATATTTCAGGTTAATTATCAAATCTAGCAATGTTTTAAGTTGACTCTTTTTAAAAATTAAAATAAAATGACACTTTGGCAGCACAGAATAAGATGAAACAAGTTTTGTATGTCAATTCAACACTGTTACATTCTCTATAAAAAAAAAACAGGGCAGACTGGTTTATGCCATCAAAACGTTGACAGTATATTTTGAAGATAGAATGAGAGATTTAAGGGACATTAAGCATACATGTATGGGATTTGTGTGAAAGGGATTATTGGTGTGAATAGGAAAGCTGTGATAACAAGAGTTAGATAATGGCTGTATCATATGGAGATATAACAGGGCTGTAGCAGCCTAAGGGCATGAATGGTTGGATTTACAAGCAGCCCTGTCCAGTCTCTGCTGCAGATACATTTTCCAGACTCCAGCCAACGTCAATTTTCCGCAGAATAGCTCCATCAGCCCGGCCATCAAGCCATCATTAGTAAGGGGAGAACAATAACAGTGGTATATGACAACAGGTACAGGCCACTTCTCATTTTTTCAGCTTATATGCCCTATACCAAAGGCAGGATAGTGTGAGGGTGGAGAAAGAGATTTGTACAATGTGCCTTTGGAAAGGGTGGGAGGACTTTTGACTGAAAGCTAGTGCGGCTGAACTGAAAAACAGATGTGTAGGACACTGATCTTTATGATGTCAACATGTGACAAGCAGGTCACATCATCTCAAAGCAACTTGTCAAACAAAGTTAAGCCTGCAAGGAAGGATGTTTCTAAAAGATAACAATTGTGATCATATTGCACCAATGCAGCCATGGCGAGTAACTCACCAGTGCTGCATTGGTGCATCATGCCAACTAATGTCATCTTGTCGTCTCTTTAAGAGTGTCTCAACCCCATAGTATAATGCTTAAATGCAGTACTGAAAAGTCACTCACCAGTGCTGCATTGATGCATCATGATGACCAGTGACATGATGCATTAAGCTATCATGCCATCAACAAAGGCATGTAACACAAAAGCACTCACCCTGCTATTGCTTCCAACCAGAGGTTAACTTTGTCCTTTTTCAAGAGAAACTTGGTACGCTCTAATAGCATTATACCATCAAGCAATAGAGATCTATGGGTGCAGTTGAGATTGCTTAGAGCCTCCCTGTTTGCCCATAGACGTAATTGAGCACCCCCTGTGTGCTACACATGGGGAATAATGTACTTGTAGGTCATTGCAGCAATTCAAATACATTGATAGAGCCTGGAGATTTTTTTAACTTCTTTTGGATGGAGAAGGAGGTTGGCTAAACAAGGGGTAAAATAGCACATCAAAGATACCAGTATGTTCCTAAATCAACTCTTTTACAGCCTTTATTATATGTACCTAAATAATTTCTTCATGTTCATACATGAAACAAAGTGCAAGGTTTTCATAGTACGGCTATTTTGAATGAGGCTTCCACATCACATGTTCGTCAATCCTATTGCAACTATGCAGTAGTAATAAGATAAATCAAATTTTGACACGCTACTTTAGGTATCATGCAGTATGAATGCTTTTTATTTAACCACCATGACTCATTGACAGCAAATGCTCCTCTTTAGGGCCCAATCTGAAAAGTAGTTCTTGGCAGCTACTAAAAACATAGAGAGGGCGCTTGAAAATGGTGGAAGTGTGTAAAGGAGGACTTTGGAGAAAGGTGTAAGCTCCTGAGATGGGTAGTGTAAGATAAGGATAGGGTAGGGGATTAGATAGCTGATTTGGATCCACAATATTCCAATCCTGAACCTTATTGGAATATTTGAATATGTTCTATGTTGTCGGGAAATATGATAGTCAGTGCCAGTTTATTCTATAAATCCATGATAAGGGTTTTGGGAAATATGACATTATCATTGTTGTCATATTCTCTTTTAGAACGATGTTGTATTTAAGAAACAAGCTGTGTGCATATGTTGAATAGTGAAAGGGCTTCTACAGCATAATCTGCCATTATGTTAGGTTAAATTGAATGCACAGTAAATGGTGTAGTCACACATAGCAGTTCTTACAATTCAGACTATCCTTAATAGTGCTGGGAATGACTAACAGGATGAATGGGCTTAAGAGGTCTATAAACATAATGTCTGCCCCTTTGTAAGCCTCTAAGAAGTGAAAGAGTCCCAAGCCTCACTGCTCTAAGATACTTGACCTAAGTAACTGCTTTCAAAGACTCCAAGACGTCTAGACATTCAGCTGTATAAGGTGGGAATCTGCTTACATGGTGTCCATAAACAGTCTCTTTGGCACCGACTGACTTTGTTTAAGAGATGTGTGGCACTATAACGTTCCCTACAGAATTAGCTTTGATCTGATGAACCAGCCCTCACTCCATAGTGGGCTGATTTATCCCCCTGATTTCTCACCCTCTGTGGTAGTAAAACCAGCTTATAATGTTGGTCATCAATTGTGAAAATGGAGCAAGTGTTGCTAAGTAAGCAGAAACTCCCTTTCAAAAATGGCTCTAACATGTGTCAGGAAATTCAGGCATTGAAAGCAAAAACTCGAGGAATTGATTGGAGGACACAAAACGAAATGAATTGAGAAGGCTCTGATATTCAAAAATGAATGGTTTAAAGAATGATTACCCAGTACCGAACAGCTCTGCTGACTTTGAACCAGCGAGGAAGCTGTTTGTGTACTTCAAACCTTGTCTGTGATTAACTTGTTCATTATTTGAATACTATTTCTGTGTTCATATGAGAACCAAGGATTGAGACTTGACTAAACCTGTTGCATTCACACCGAATTTGGAACCTGAGTTCCTTTCATACTTTCACAACCAATACA
This sequence comes from Harmothoe impar, assembly GCA_947462335.1. Taxonomy (NCBI): domain Eukaryota; kingdom Metazoa; phylum Annelida; class Polychaeta; order Phyllodocida; family Polynoidae; genus Harmothoe; species Harmothoe impar. The sequence continues at coordinate 58,633,572 of OX381720.1, read as the reverse complement.
TATAGTTGTGAAAAATTCTGCACTCTGTTGCTTTCTGTATGACACTTTTTGGCATTTCCTGACTGTGATCATATAAAAACAGCCAATTACTTTTTGAAATAGCTGATAACTTTTTATGCAGTGTTGATCAGTATATTCGAAGAATTTGAGCCAATGAAGGTGAATGGCATTGTCCAAGGCACAGCTGCTGCAATGAAAGAAGTAAAAATCTTTCTACAGATGTATTATAGACATATGTTTGCTTTCCAAGGTGTCCAATATGTTGCAGAGTATTTTGTACAATGTGCCTTTGGAGAGGGTGGGCGTCCTTTCGACTAAATGCTCATGCGGCCAAACTGAAAAACAGATTTGTAGGTCTCTGATCTTCATGATGTCAACCGGTGACAGGCAGATCACATCAGCTTAAAGTTGTGTGCCCTGTACTGTAATAAGGGAGTCAGGAACTGTACATCCGACAAGCTACATACAGCACACTATGGGACATATCGTTTTACTTCCCATCTTCTGAAAGGAGCCCAGAAGGCCTTATCAAGGGCTTCCTGGGACAGGAAGGTGTAGGGTGTACTAGGGGAACTCCAAGATGCGGTAAAGAAGCTGGATGTAGGGCACAATTCCCCTTATCTTCTTGTTTAGTGCATAATGTAAGGGTGCCCCACAATGTAATACAACTACCTCATTATTCAGTTATCTACAACACCTTATGCAACCCCCCCCCCTATGGAATTCAAATTGGGCATCAATCGTCTGCAAATTAAAGGTCTCTCTGTTTGCCTATCTACACATAATGTGTACTTTATCCCCTCACTGGGGGGGGCTGGTGACTTCAGTCGCACCCCTGGCACAGTAATTTTCATGTCTTGAGTAATGATGATCCCAGTGAACAAATAACGTTATACACCATTTTATAACGTTATATAACGTTATATGTCAACTTTTTTCTAAGGCTCTTTAATATGAAATAACGTTATGTAAAGTTTAAAGCGTTATTTTGACGTAAAATAACGTTTTTTTGTTAGCTGGGATGCCACCTCATTGTTTATCATTGTTTAATATACCAAAACTTGAGATGATGATTTCACAATTTTCATTGATGAAGACCTTATCAAATGATGAGGCAAGCCCACTTGCTGGGTATGACACCATTTGATGATGACCAATTCATCAGGTACGATAAGTTTTTGATTAATTTCTCATCACCTGTGTCAATCAATCTTATTAAGATTGACTTACTTAACTGATAACACTTTTCCAGCACTGGCAAGTAACTGGGAATGCATTGGTGCATCATGCCTACAAATGTTATCTTTTAGCTACATCCATCCTTAAAAAGTATACATTACTCGGGTTGTCAATTAATAATGACTGCACAAATTGTTTTCACTGTGCACACTTTTTTTGGAACCTGCAATTAACAGGAACAGCCTACAAGCAAAAACCTCCAGCCTCCATTGCTAAAGAATGCCATCTTGGCTGATACCATTTAGCCTAAAAAGCATTACCATAGAATATGTAATAGATGGTTATAAGAGACTAACACAAAATAACCACAGTAAACTGGCTGGCAAGCTTATAGGGTGCCTGCCAGTCTACAGTAGTCACATTTTGAGTTAGCCTCACATAACCATTGTCTATCTCTTTTAAACTACAGGTGTAAGTTTATGTGAGTCTACACAGAAATAACAAAGGTGTGAACTTCTTTGTCTTAGCCCTCATCTGTGATTTAAATGGCCATAACAAGAGGAAGTCGCCTGAGTGCAAACCTTGGTTCTACCAAGGCTGCTTATCAATCTTCACTTTTAAAACCCATAATGTCCCCTCCCCTTTTGATTCCTCCTTTGAGTGGCTCAACAAATTAAGCACTAGGATAACAACAATATTCTGGACAAAGTATGATGTCACTTTGTTCTTCAAGTCATAGCACTGCATGGGCCAAGGAACAACTTCAATCCACTAAGAAAATATGTTTAGATATTTGTCAATGAAGCTTTAGTAATTTGTTAATTATTATCTGTAAGCATAGGAATTTATTGAACCATACTGGAGCTTTGAATTCATGTCAGTAAGATGGGGAACATTTCAGTTCAAGCAGCATTCAAATTGGTCTTTCTGACTCCTGCATGAACATAATATGCAATATATATATATATATAAAGATAACTGAGAGGAATCCTAATGGTAGCATACCTTAAGATTGACAGAGAGAATAGACGTTGAGAGGTGGAGAAGAGACCCTCTCTACAAGACAATACTGTGAAATTAGGTAAAGAATCAGTGTTTATTTAGACCTACAGATGTTGTCATAAGGGAGCTGGGATGCTCATTTACTTAATCAACGCACATCGTGATTTAATATGTACCAGCCCCTTCGGGGGCAGGGATTGTGGGTGGGGGGGATATAGCCTAGGCCTATAGGGCTATTCTGTGACATTTATTCTAATTCTAATGGCAACTATGCTCCCCCCTGCCCCTGACTTGTACACCCACGCTACTTGCAGATATCGCCCCGGGTTTAGGCGTTAGTACTGTAAGGTCCACTGAATTACCCCCCCCCCCCCCCCCCCATTCCCATCCCCCAGCCTCATCTGCCACACCCAGGTATTGTATGGGCGCGGGAAAGAAGAGGACGGGCGTCCCACTGCCCCAGTTAGCCATAGTTACGTCACCAAAGTGCAGCGTCATTGACTACTGGGTGGGCCTCTCTCTCCAAGCAGATCTTCTCGGAGGGGCTTGGTTCAGAAATTTAAGTAGGCATATCTCGGCAATTATTTCTTATTTTAACTTTATATTCAAAGGGTATGCGTAGATGCATATGTACTGTATGATTCAGTTGTATTTGGTCCCTATGTTTTGATAAGGATCTTATTTTTAGGTCAATCTAAACACCAAAGACAATGGCGGACATCTGTAGAATTGCTTGCCTCTTGTTGCCATGCACTTTGTACGAGAATATGTGAATCAAATATCATTTATTTTTGAAGTACAATTCAATTAGGATAATTTATATGATAGGGATAACCATTGTTACATGTAAGCTAGTCTAATTATTAATTGAATTAAAATTAGGAAGAAAATCGAGTTAGCTTGGGGAAAAAAAACATATTTTTAGATAGCCTCTTTTGGTTTATCTGTTCCCGGCGAGCACTCAGTCCTAATTCAATGGGGTGATTCGCTGGTCCCAACTAATGCCGTTTTATATATAGGGGAACAATAGGCTGGTAAACACAGCAGCGTACTGGGAGCCTGCAGTCCCCCTGAACATTGCTGTCTGCTACTTACTGCAGTAAATGTTCACTGCTCGTAGAGAGGGCTCTGTATCTTTAGCACCCAGCAGGTTGAAATGCAGAGTGCATAGGAGCATAGTAACACTTGAGATTTTTTGGTGAAAACATGTAAATTTCTCACCCCCCCCCCCCTTCCCCCTGAGAGAGGTTGGAATTTCAAGGGGTCAACATTTTAATCTCCATTCTACCCCCAAAGAAATCAATCAACACCCTCCTTGTCATTAACAGATGGGCACACAAATAAGGTGAGAAATAAACGAGGGCCTACAGAGTATAATGGTATGTGAACAAATGGGGAAGGAATTTAGTTTTAACTATTCTATTAAATACTTTTCAACAAATGAAAGAAACAGTAGGTAGAAAACACTTGAATGAATGGTTGCTTGTTTTTGCATGCTTCATGGATCTAACCAGATGGTGAGTGAGATGGGGCTGGGCAAACGCACTGCTATGTTTCAACATCACCAGATCTTGAGCCGCTATATACTGCTACCTTCTGCCATGAAGACTATAGTATAGGGATATTTGCACTAGGAACGTGATCGCATGTAAATAACAAGAGTGCTTCCAAAACTAGCGCTGCTCAGTATATGTCCCAAAAAGCTTTATCTCTATCTTCAAAGGGCTGTTACAAAATGTCCTTGTTAGGCTCTGTATGCAATCAGTCCAGAACAAAGAATACACTTTTGTGACATGCAATCTATAATATAAACTGTTACATACATGCAAGCTGATTCGGAGAAGGAGCATGGCCCATTTGTGGTTGTTAAGAATAATGTTGATGAAAGCAGTTCTTAAATATAGGAGATATTGATATGCAATGTGTCGATTTTGCATCCTTTCTGGATAAGGGCCATACAGGTCAAGACATTATTGACCAATGAATCACTCATGCATTGTCTTGAGTACAAGCCAATCATGGTACATGTGTTGCAGGCCTCGATGTCTATTGCCTACTAACATGACACCTTTCCTTGTTATGGTCAGCCTGCGGAAGTTCACCAACATGCCACAAGCTGAAAGAGTCCACTGTAGGCCAGTTAAGGGGCAATCACTATTGGCTACTTTCTACCCAAAACAGGTGACAGACATGCTCACAAACATGCACATGTAATGACCCCACTGTAGTAAAATTGTTGCATGACAACAGGACTGCCGTTGCATAGTCTAGTCGGTGATAGCTTTGGGACTAGGTTTTTCCATTATCTCACATCGGTGTTATAACTCTCTCCAGTCAACTTTGTGGCTGTTACACTATCCAGGCAAAAGCACTATGTAGATGGATATTTTGATTATTAAGTTTTAGTTATGCAATTGCTTTTGTATCTGGTCTCTAGTTAGGTCAATTGTAGTAGTACAGAACCGGGGACAGGAATGTATACAGCTATCACACATTGAAGCATCATCAACTCTCTGAGTGTTTTCCGTACCTTGAACATCGCTCTACAACCTCGACTCACCTACAAAGAGAGAAAAGAAGATATAAGTAATCGTTATGTTGGCAATTTAGAGTGAATTGCCTACATCTTGATCACACATGTGTTATTGAGAAGGGGTTCATGGATAGCTTTTCAGGGGAATTGACAAGAGGAGCTGTTCTGATGATATGAAGCTACATATATAAGGTAATTTGCTGGGTTCATGCAACAGCATACTGTGTTTAATCACATAAATACGAGATATCCCTGAGAGCCTTTTGGCAGCTGCTTGACTTTGCCTGACCAGACATGTTAATGTATGAGGTTTAAATTGACCCACTTAACTTGCTGATGGCCTCCCCATGTGCTGCATACCAAAGGTCAGCCATTTGGCTGAGGTGTGTAGACCAGACTAAATGCTGGGATTACACTAGTAACTAGCCATTACTGCAGCCAGCCAGCTGCAAAAACACTGTGACCATAGTTATTAAGTCAATCACAGTTCAAATGATAACATATTAAGGGTTTCAATAAGGACATTTTGAATGATAAAGCATTTCACACCTTCAGGTCATAACATATTGGAAGTTTTTTATTTTATTATTTGCTGACTTCTTTTTTTGACACTCCCAAGGTCAATGTTTGCTGTGCTCTGTGTGGTAGAGGATGTATCTTTGGGAACAAACAAAGAATCCTGAAAAGAAAACTTTTCCGTAATACAAGATTGTATATAATCTACATATATTTACATATATGTATATTGAACCAAGCAAATTGAAATTCCCTCTTGGACATGAATATCAATAGCGTTAAGGTTGACTAGTTACAGTCAAATCTAAATCGAACTGTCAGCACTTGCAACTATCCTGTCAACCCTGTCACTAGGTCTACTCTATCCCTACCACTAACCACCCTCTAACCCCTGACACCATCCTTCAGCTGGTAATGGCTGGTAGTAGAGCTACATGTCTTAACTATCATTTACCCTTGTATTATTTCTGCCGCAGGTCACTATCTGTCTCTACTACTGCCAGCCTTACTATGAACATCACTTTAACATTGAATTCCTTGCGTCCATATTAGGGGGGTAGGTATGATTATAATCAACTTCAGGACCATGGAAATGTGTGTTGCTAGGCAGATAAACAATTAGAATAGCCGTTGCTAGGCAACCAGCTGTATTAGCAACAAACCGATAGAACCATTGAATTTCTTGGGTCCATATTAGGGGGGGAAGGTTTGATTATAATTAACTTCAAGACCATGGAAATGTGTGTTGCTAGGCAGATAAACAATTAGAATAGCCGTTGCTAGGCAACCAGCTGTATTAGCAACAAACCAATAGAACCATTGAATTCCTTGGGTCCATATTAGGGGGGTTAGGTATGATTATAATCAACCTCAGGAACTATCAAAGGTTGATTTATATTATTGTTATCACATAGCATAAAATTGTGTTGTTACACCTTAATCCAAGATGGCAGCACAATCCAAGATGGCGGCGCCCGTTCTGACTTCTTGCAAAGTGCAAACATCATATACCTCGTTCTGGTGGTGCCTGGCTACGCCACCACTTTGGCATAAAAAATAGTTAATCCTCACAGTACATGTCATTATATTGAGGCTTGACTGTCAGTATATCCCATTGTGCACACTGAGATACTAACAATAAACTAGATATCACAGGTACTTGCCCACCTGTTCATTTCGACCATGTTGCCCCCAACCTTAATGTTATTTCTAAACAAAGGGTGACTGCATGCATGTCACTATCAAAGCTCTCATGCAAACCTCCAATCACTGACAAAGTTATGATTGCCAATTACCAATGCTTGAATCGCCATTGTGCATGGCTAGGGGCAAATGGGTTGCACCCTACCTAATTAATGAGTTCCTACACATGCTTATAAGCCAGACCTACCTTTCTGAAACAATCCCCTTTTGAAAACCACTGTTTTTATTTGATCCAATCAGCATTTTTCAGTGTTGGCAAACGACAATTATTTTAGTACTCTTTCATTAGAAGTAGGCTGCACGTGTCTGAAGGCGTTCATAACATCTCAATGCTTCATTTTCAGTTCTCAATGATTTGACTTTGAAGTTCATGATTTCAGGTTAAATGATTCATGATGACATGGCATTAACATAAGGAACTCGTAATAGATTGCTCATTGCTTATAGTCAGGTTATTAAACAGTTGGAAGGGGAATGGCGACATTCTCAAATAAAAAATTTGGAAATGATGATCATTCCATGTGCCGGCTAGCTGGGTTGTTTCCTGTGTGCTTTCCTGTGTCTCATTTTTGTTTCTATTTTGTTCATTACTTATTTTTTGCATTTGCTTGATCTAATCACCAACTGTTACAATCTCCTTAAAAAGTGCATGGTCAGACAGGCTGGTTACCTGAAAGGGCCAAAAAAACAAGAAAAGGTTTGTCTCAGGTAACATGGGAAGAATTTCCACTCTAGGGTGGATAGGTCAGATCCCCTCCACCTACCAGAAAATCAACCTGCTCCTCCCTTTGGGCCTGACCTGAGAATGCATATAAGGATTATGTCAAAACCAACGTAAATACAACTTTTTTGTGACAAATTTGCCCTTTCTTGCTACATTGGTCCATAGCGGTTGGATTCACTCCCAGCTGCTGCAAATCCATTTTCCACATTCCAGCTGACAATAATGGTCATCAGAGTAGCTCCATCAGTGCGGCTCTCTCACCATGTCAGTATTGTTTGTTGGATAACAGCAGTTGTGTATGATAATAGGGCAGGAATAGAACACTGCCCTTACATATTATGATACATACAGCATAGTTTGGATTCATACATTATGGCATTTGGGATGGTTGGAGGTATTATAACCATGGTACATGTCTGACAGGATTAAATTCAGGAAATTCAAAAAACAGGGTAGCATCGATGTGCTCCTCGAATTTCAAACCTGTCTCATTTTTGTTCCATTCAGGCATATCGACACCAGTGGAAAATGCAATAGAAGTGACGAAATACTTAAAATCTCATGTTATTGTTCATGAGATATGGCGAAATGGAAAAAAAAGTGCACTACTCATTCTTTCTAATAAAAAAAAGGACAAGCAAAAGAGCAACTGATATAATAAGCACAACAGTGAACGGCATGAATAAAGCGCTGATGCTATACCGCACATGTATCCACTGCATGTAGCACAGCTTTCCTAGAGTGGTTAAAAAAGACAAGATCTAGACAGGAAGCTGGCGCTTACAAACTCTCATCCTATTAACCTTTGTTCTTTTTGGTATATGAGAATATATGGCTCATTGTGTTGATATGACTATTATCAGAAATCTCGCTGGGTGGATATGGTGAAGGGAGCACACACACACACACATTTAACCACAAACCCAGATTCGTAAAAATACTGCATACAGGACTACTATTCAACGGTTTTAACTGTTTAACCAGAGTCCAATAATTTGTGAAACGTAATAAAGGCATTGGTTGCTTTTTCCCCCATCAGGCAGGAAATCCAAGTATCAAAGCTTCTTCTTTATCCTCCATACAAGACTTAATGTTATCAGGGTTCCTGCTGCACTGGTGGTGGTCCTCCAGAGGGCTCCTTACCCCTTTTCAGAGAGGCTAAGAACTTTATGATATGGCTGGGAAACAGGTTGAAATCTTTTAATATTCAGTCAGTAGCATTTAGAATAGATTACGTTTAATGAGTGTCTATATTCGGATAACTG